>CM042975.1:22166746-23366746 GCA_023678885.1 Pogostemon cablin | reverse complement strand
TAGAAGGAGCAAGTGTATTTTCCAAAATTGATTTAAGATCCGGGTACCATCAATTGAGGGTGAAGGAATCAGACATTTCTAAGACTGCTTTTAGAACGCGTTATGGGCACTATGAATTCGTCGTCATGCCATTTGGGTTGAGTAATGCGCCTGCAGTGTTCATGGATCTGATGAATCTAGTTTTTCACCCATATCTCGATCAGTTCGTTATAGTCTTCATCGATGACATTTTGGTATACTCCAAAGATAAAGCACGACACGAGGAGCACTTGAGAGTAGTGTTTGAGACACTTCGCAGGGAGAAGTTGTACGCGAAATTTAAGAAATGTGAGTTTTGGTTGAATCAAGTCACATTCCTTGGACACGTGGTGACGTCACAAGGGATTGAAGTAGATCCATCTAAAATAGAAGCAGTAAATCAGTGGAAGACGCCTACCAATGTTCAAGAAGTTCGTAGTTTCTTGGGATTAGCTGGCTATTATCGAAGGTTCATAGAAGGGTTCTCCAAGATAGCCGGTCCGATGACACGATTGACTCGTAAAGGAGAAAAGTTCATTTGGTCTGACAAGTGTGAAGAGAGCTTTCAAAGGTTAAAGCACGATTTGACTTCAGCACCCGTATTGATAATACCTAATCCGAATAAAGAGTTCACGATCTACAGTGATGCATCAAAACAAGGACTCGGATGTGTATTGATGCAACATGGAAAAGTCATAGCATATGCCTCTAGACAGTTGAGACCGCATGAAGTGAACTACCCTACTCATGACCTGGAGTTAGCGGCCGTAGTTCATGCTTTGAAGATTTGGCGACACTACCTTTATGGTGGAAGATGTACTATCTTCACGGATCATAAGAGCTTGAAGTATCTGTTCACGTAAAAGGAGCTCAACATGAGACAACAGAGATGGTTAGAGTTGGTGAAAGATTATGACTGCACTATTGAGTACCATCCAGGCAAGGCTAACGTAGTGGCCGACGCTTTGAGTCGGAAAACCAAAATAGAGCTAAATAGTCTATATACCAAGCAAGAAGAGTCGGTCGAAGAGTTCGCCAAGATGCAAATTGAATTGGTGGCATCACCCTCCGGCACGAAGGCAATTATTGCAGCATTAGAAATCCAGCCAAGTCTGAAAATGGAGATAAAAGAAGCTCAAGAACAAGATCATTTCTTGCAAGGGATGATGAAGAAGGCACTGGCTGGAGGTGAATACAATGGCTTCAAAGTGGACGAAGAGGGAGTTTTAACTTTAAATGGAAGGTTGTGTGTTCCAATGGTTGAGGAATTGAGAGAAAAGATTTTAAAAGAAGCGCATGGAGCGCCATACACCGCTCATCCGGGAGGAACAAAGATGTATCATGACTTGAAGGAAAGATTCTGGTGGAGAAGTATGAAGCGAGATATTGGATACTTTGTCGAAAGATGTTTAACTTGTCAACAAGTTAAGATTGAACACCAGCGACTAGCCGGGAAGCTCAAACCACTCGAGATTCCTGAGTGGAAATGGGAGCAAATTGCCATGGATTTTGTCGTGGGTTTACCAAGATCTTCAAAGGGAAATCATGCCATATGGGTCATCGTTGATCGATTGACCAAGTCAGCCCACTTTTTACCCGTAATGATGACATTCAAAATGGAGCAGTTTACACAATTGTACATTCAAGAGATAGTGAGACTACACGGCGTACCAATGTCGATAGTGTCTGATAGAGATACGCGATTTACTTCGAGGTTTTGGGTGAGTCTGCACAAGGCGATGGGGACAAAACTAAATTTCAGCATAGCTTATCACCCACAAACTGACGGGCAATCAGAGAGAACAATTCAAATTTTGGAAGACATGTTAAGAGCCTGCACACTTGACATGGATGAAGCGTGGGAAAAGTTCCTACCTCTTGTCGAATTTGCCTACAATAACAGCTATCAAGCAACTATCAAGATGGCTCCTTACGAGGCGCTCTATGGGAGAAAGTGTAGATCACCATTATATTGGGATGATGTTGGTGAGAAGGCTGTTCTAGGCCCCAAGCTAATAGAAGAAGCAGTGGACAAGGTCAGAATCATACGAGAAAGGATCAAGACTGCTCAAGATCGACAAAAGTCGTGTGCTGATCAAAGAAGAAGAGATTTATATTTTGAAGTCGGAGACCATGTCATTTTGAAGGTGGCTCCCAAAAAGGGTGTCATACGATTTGGAAGAAGAGAAAAGCTTAGACCTCGTTTCGTTGGTCCATTTCAAATTCTTGAGAGAGTTGGAGATCTTGCCTATCGTTTAGCTTTGCCACCCGAGTTATCCTCCGTACACAATGTTTTCCACATTTCGATGTTGAGAAAATATGTTCATGATCCTACTCATGTTGTGAATTTCTCGACATTGGAGATTGGCAAGGACCTGACCTATGAAGAAGAACCTGTGTCCATTTTGGATCGAAAGATACAAAGGGTCCGAAATCATGATATGCCACTCATCAAAGTTCAATGGAGTCGACACACCGAAGATGAAGCTACATGGGAAAGAGAGGAAGAAATTCGAGCAAGATACCCCTCTTTCATTACGGGTAAGATATTTGTGTCATTATGAAATTTCGAGGACAAAATTTTTATTAGGAGGGTAGGATGTAACACCCGTAAGTTTTTTCTTTTAGCAATGGCCCAAATCATCGAAGCCCACTAATTTCAACTCTTTGAAGCCCACATCCAAACTTAGCCCATTCATTATTATTCTTTTATCAGCCGTGAGTTTAAATTGAAACAGATAAGTTATCTTACTACCCAAGAAATAAAATTTGTGATCTCCTTATCCCTTTGGAAAGATAATAGCTTCCACTTATCAAGTCCATCATCTTCGGAAAGTCTGTTCTACCATACGAGGAGATACACGCAATTATTTTCAATCAGCCGTGGGAATATAGTCCAATTCCTTTCTTTTTCTCACACACACGCTGAACTCACTGCACGGCTGCAAGCAGAAAGAGAGAGGTAAAGTTCTCGTGCTCTCCTTCTCCTTTCTCTCTTGTTCTCCTGCGTTTTTTTTTCTTCTTTCGATCATGATAGAAAACACGAGAAACCTCATTCCTTTCGTTTCTTCTCTGCTTCAAACTTTGAAACCTAACCCTAATTTAATCTGCAACCTTACTTGAGAAATTTTGTACAGATTAGTTATATGATTATTTACAGCATTATATAGTAACGATCGGTCACGTAACTATAGGTTCCGAAGGAGACTCCGATCGTGACGTTAGTACGCAAGCTTAGGACTACGCAAGTGTTTAAGGTGGGGTTTTTCTCATCTTTTATATGTCGAATGATCTTATATGTGAAAGTTAAGTTCAATGAAGTATGTGAATTGTATGAATTGCAAGTTTGGACCTTCACGGTGCCTTACTCTCTTTGCAAGTTTGGACCCTTGTGGTGCCTTACTCTCTTTGCAAGTTTGGACCTTCATGGTGCCTTACTCTTAATACTAAACGAATCGCGATATCGTAAGACATGACAGGATTGTAAGTGAATTTTGAACTCTCGTACATGATTTTATTTGATATATATAAGCATGTTTAAAGCTTCACTGAGTGTGTGGTTGCTCATCCCGATAATTGTTTTATCGCAGGTTAAGCGTGGCGTAAGCGTACGAGCGGGGAGCGCGTATGGGAGGAGACTAAAGCAAACTGATTGATAAATTTCTGCTTACTGGCTGCTACTTCTATGTTTTAAATTTTCAGAATTTTGTTTGTCTTTAATGATTATGTTCTGCAGAAATTTCTTTCAAATAAAAGGGTGCAAAAACTTATGGGACTAGCTCTTTTATTTTTATCCTAAAAATTTCACCCTTACTTGCGAAGTTACTTATTTAGTTATAATAGAAAAATTTTGGTTAGCCCCTAATTAACCTTTTATTCGAAATAGTATAATAAGTTCCTACTTGTAGTATTTATTATTTTGGGATCAACTTTGAAATCTGTTGCTTCGGTATTGAAATATTTTGGAAGTGGGGTGGCTTATTTGTTGAACTTTTGTTTTGACAGAGCATTCTGAAATTATTTAGGGGAAGTATACTTCGCATGAAGTTGTTTGTGTTACTTGTTTTCAATTAATACCCTAACGTAGGAGTCCACAAGATTAGGCTTGAGTGATGTACTGTTGCATGGTTTTTGGAATGAGAGATTACTAGTGTGTACTTGTGTGTCTAATCAAAAACAAAATAATAATGATAGTGGTGAATGGCGACAGACTCGTGCATAGTTATGCTAGTATGTATGCATAATAAATTAATTTTATAGGGAAGCTTCCTGTCTTCCTGCATGTTGGGTTTTAAATCTTTGTAAAAAAAAATTATTTGTTTTGTCAAGTCCTATACGTTTAAAAAAAAAATTTTGGGGTGTGACAAAAATGTTTGAATAGTGATAGTCTGTATTTGTTTTAAGTTCTTGGTACAGTGTTTTTACATTAACCGCATGTTAATGTACAAAGGTGAGCGGTGATATATGTACGAGTATTAATCGATGAGAGAAGAAAGAGGTATGACAGGGAAGCGGATTGCATTTGATAAATGTAGTGGTGATATTTTAAACTCTTGATTTTATAAACACAACATAACTTGGTCTAAATTCGATACTTGAAATGGTAATGAGTATTATTAAAAACGTCAATGATAATGTGGATTGAAATGTTAAGAGTTAGAATATTATGGAAACAATGAGAAATATTGAGGAATTTTGATTTCTTTGTACTAAACCAATCATCAATAATGGAAATCAAACACAATTTTTTTCTCAATATCTTCATCCAATACTTCCAAACAAACATCCATAAAGATATGTCAAACATGGATTTTCAAGAACTAAAATGGATTTTCAAGATAGCAAAAAAAAAAAAATAATAATAAAAAAAAATTAATGGATCAATGGATTCGCACATTTTATAACACATAATGTCACTTGCAGCTAATACATTTTTAATTTGTGACACCAACATTGACCTTTACGAGTTGTAACTAATTTACAACATATTGTTTTGCTGCCACAACATTCTCCCTTGCCAAATCCCATCTTCTTGCAGTTTCTATAACACTCTTTTTGAGTCCTACACTTCCCAATTGATTGCCAATGTATGTCGCACATTGATTCTACACCTAATTAATCAATTCAACAAAATCATTATTCATTAATCAGGATTAATAGTCATAAAAATTTTAATTAAGAACTTTCAGGCACTTAATTACTTAGAAACATACCATGAACCAACACCAACATCAAGCAGACAACGGTTAGGACCAAGTGATCGGAGTTCTTCATTGTGTACGTTATAACACTACTAAAAAAATGGGCTTTGGCATCAATAAATTTAGTATCAATAAAACAATGGATACTAAAAGTAGTTTTTGGTATCTACTTTTTTCGCTCCGTTGCAAAATTTATGAACCTAATCTAATTAGTGTTAGAATATATATTAATGATACTATTTTATCTATAGTAGCAAATCATTTTTAGATACAATTTTATTTTAGCATCATATAAATATAATT
Organism: Pogostemon cablin; assembly: GCA_023678885.1. Taxonomy (NCBI): domain Eukaryota; kingdom Viridiplantae; phylum Streptophyta; class Magnoliopsida; order Lamiales; family Lamiaceae; genus Pogostemon; species Pogostemon cablin. The sequence continues at coordinate 23,361,224 of CM042975.1, read as the reverse complement.
TCACTTTTGGTAGCAAACATTTTTGATACCATTATTAGTAGCAATTAATTATAGATGCGAATGATGCTATCAGTATTGAAAGTTAACTGATATTATTGTTGTAATAGTTTTCTTAGTATAGTTATTTTTTTGAATCAATAAATTAGTGATGCTAATATTCTTTTAGTGTCAAATTATTGTTGATGCTATTATTTGTATCAAAACCAAACGATGGTATAGAGTTCGTTTACTATTAGTATCGAAAAAGTTAAGGATACTGATACATAGTATATCAAATTATTTAGATTTGAATCACTTTTATACTACATTATTCTTTCTTAATGTTCTTTTTAAAATATCATGATCAAGCTATAAGAACTACTTTTTTTATTAATATGGAAAATTCCATTTCCCAATTTCTGACAACGTTTTCACCCTTTATTATTATTATTTTCTATTAATAATTATTGTAAAATTGGAAGCCCTCTTCTTCAAAAATTAAAAAAGGAGCTGCATAAATTATCTTGTGAAAATTTACTAAAGGTAAATCAAGCTATAAGAACCACTATTTTTTATTATTATATTGTAATTAATAAAAATCAAATATTTAGAGTAAAAAAATATTTGGCATATATGCGGATATACCTGCAACCTTGAAATTATATTAAATTAATAAATTTTTAATTAAAAAGAAAAGAAAAAAGGAATATTACACGAGTGAAGCTTTCTTAATTTTAATTACGAGTTAAAAAAAGCAGTAGCCGGAATGGCCAAAATCAGAGTCAGAAGCTTCCTCTTCCGGCGAAGAAACCCGAGCAAGCGTAATCGATTCTCTCTCTCTTAAGGTTTCTCCCTCCTTCTTTCATTAGATTAGGTTGATTTCTCTCTTCCACTGCTTTCATTGTTCATCATTGTCTCGTCGCAAAAGAATTCGTTGTTTATCATCGTCTCATCGCCGAACTCTATCCACCACTTTCGCCTACAGCTACCTCACTATTAAAGGTTATTTTTCTTTTTTCCTTCTAAATGTGTTATTTTGAGTCAGAATTTCGATTTTGAGTTTGAATTTAGGTGTGTGACATTTTGAAGGTTGATATTCTGCGTTTCTTCATTTCAAATGAATCTCTTCTGATTCTGTTCAGATAGGTGAAATGAACTTGTTTTAGGCTCGAATTTCTGCATTTTCAAGTGATTATGAAGATTTACGATTTGTGATTATTGTTCGTGATGTAACTGTTTCATTTTTTCTTATTTCAACTTTGTGTTCTTCTGTGATCTATAAGATTCAGAATATAGTATGTCATTTTAGTGTGTATAGTGATAATAGATTAGCTTCGATTCTATTTTCTGGGAACTACTGCAATTCAATTTTTGATTTCTAGGATTTCTGAATTTTTTTTTTCCTTTTTTCTTTTAAAATGATGTGTGCAGTTTATATTTGGGGATATTTTTTAGTAGAAGATGTTGGCTAAAAGTAAGTCTCGTAGTTTATTCTTCAATCAACATAAAAGATCATTCAACGTTCTGTTCAGACTTCAAGCAGATTTCTGTTCTGCAAATAATCATGCCTAGAAAATCATCCTAGTCAGCCATAATTATTATAGTGTAAAGAACTTTTGGGAAGATTTCATGATTGGTCAGATGAATTATTGTTGGTGGTGAGACAAGCCAACTTGTTCATCTTCCATACTCAATTTTATTGCCTTCATCACACCCTCTTTCCTAAAAAACCATCATCATCTCCTTACTCTACCTCCACTCCAACTCCTAACTCTCACTCCATTAACCTTGCATTGACTGAAAGAAGCCTCAATAATTCCTCCCCACAACCTATGCAAGGTTCCACGTTGGCAAGATATATAATAGTTCCTCAGTTATTGGATAAATATAACATATATCCCTTCTTAGTTGGATCATGTTACATATTAATTTTATAGGAATCTAAGTGAAGTACGGTTATTAAAAAAATAGAAACAATCTTGTATAATTTGATAGTGTTATAATTGGTTTAAAGTATTAATTCTGTGAAACATTAAGTAGTATCACACCTTAGTCTTGTTTATTTAATTTAGTCTGACTGGAGTGGGTAGCTAATTGATAATCATCTTGTAGTTTTTGCATAACCAAAGGGTAAAAGATAGCCAATTCCAAATAGGAACTTAGTTGTCAACATATGTGTCTGCTGCATCATTTATTTGATTTTTAATCTTTACGGATGTTGTTACGTCGCACTAGGCGGCGGACCCTGGCTTCGCTGTGATTATAAAGCTTAACTTTTTTTGAATTTATTTCTTTAGAAATTAAACACGGTCTCCTTTCAGATTTATTTCTTCAGAATTTTTTTTGTTGCCTCCTTTTCAATAGTAATTCAAAGTAGCAGTGAAAGAAGTGGAATAAGTCCATAATTACTTGAAAATTTATAACATAGAATTTATGATACATTTATTTTATTTTTTGTTTGTTCTTTAGTTCTCAAAATGAGCATTACATTTTATGCAGGTGCACTATTGTTGAGCTCAACAAATGCAGTGAATTTGAGTACTGATGCTGCTTCTGAAACTTTATTTTTTCTGGTTTTAGCCTTTATTAGTTGTTGGTACATCTACTCTTCCTTCTTTATACGTCTTATACGGAGTTCATAAGCTTGTAGTACTATTTTTGATTTGCTTGGATTGATTTTTCAAAGCTTACAGTTATTGGAGATGACAAATAAAGCAGCAGCATTTGCTAGCCAATGGATAAAGGATGCACAAGAAGTAGCCCAAGGAGGTAATTGCTGTCAATTTAAAGTCTCTCCCTCTCCCTATCTCGCTCCCACTAAAAACACAGTCACTCTCCCTATTTTTCTAGTCTTGTAGATAGAGTAAGGCTTGCAGAGCTTTTTAAAGTAGAAGGATTGCATCCCTCTACACGGGATCCAAAGCGATGTAGTTTCTGGGTACACTTTCACTGCACATTCTAATTCATCGATGAACAAAAAAAGTCTTTTTTATTTATTTTCTTGACAACTTATCGCGTGAATGCAGCTTGCTACATTAACGAACCAATGTTCATAGCTTTGGACAATCCGGTTGCAGAGCAACAACTTTACCGGAGTTCTGCCAAGGGAGATTGGAAACATGGCACAACTCCTTGATTTTTCACTTGATGTCAATAGTTTACAAAGTACCTTATTCTTTGTGTTTGTTCAATTCCCTGTTTTCTTGTAATAATATTAACCAAATTCTTGTTTGAATTCTGATTGCCTGTTGAAGAATATTTTGCTGCGAAGAGTCTGGTTGCTTCAAGATCATTTGAGGTGGACGAGTATTAGCCCTCTGCATCAACCATTGACTTCGACTCATCTTTTCGTTTGTGTCAGGATAAAGATCCATCAACGTTTAAATATCCTTTGGAAGTTCATAAATTCAGCATTACATTATAGATTTTGTTTCATGCCTTGTGCTTCTTCAGGTTTGATTAGCAGAAGTGATGGTTGTCAATCTGGATGAAGAACGAAAAAGCCTTGAAGTCGTGTTCGTATAATTAAGGTACTATAAAGAGTTAAGCTGTCCTAGTTTTGACAATCTCATTGAGTTATGTCATTGTGTAGATGTTGAATATTGTTGGTCTTTGTAAGTGTGCATGCATTAATATATATATATATATATATATATATATATATATATATATATATATATATATATGAGAAATAGAAGTTAAGGTGGTTAATTTGTTCTATGTTGTGTGGGTACAGATTCAAGTTTTGTGCCACCCTTTTATATACAGTTCTTGGGAGCTCAAGGGATCTTGCAGTAGGCCCAGTGTCCATAGCTTCTCTGAGACAACAAGTTTCTCCTTCTCAACACCACATTTTGTTCCTATAGGTTGCCTTTTCTTCCACCTTTTTTGCTGGCCTTTTTCAAGCTTCCTTGGGCTTTTTAAGACTTAGATTCAACATTGACTTTCTACCTAAAGCAACTTTTATTGGATTTATGGCTAGTGCTGCTATTATTGTTTCTCTCCAGCAACTTAAGAGCCTTCTTGGCATCATTAATCAACATTAGTAATTATGTTTTGACCTTGCATTTCGCCTGCCTTTTTATATTTGCAAGATTTTTTGAGCTTTATGTTTAATCACTGTTTCAGGTGCTCTTCTGCTTACTTTCTATTGTTGATGACACAGAATTTGTGTCGAAGGTCTGGTTTTGCATAACTATTATAATTTTTTTAAAGGCATTCTATTTCAGTTGATGCCAACTGTTGACAATTATGTTCATTGTTCCAAATTATTATTCGTGAGCTTGAGCAAACTTTGAAGGAGCTTCTTTTAGATCAGGTTTGTTAACTCTGTATAAATATATATATAAATTTTAATTATTGGCTTACTGATAACTTATCTTATCGTTTCATTCTTACATGAAGTGTTTAACATATATTTGTGAAAAAATTGCTTGCTTAAATTGATTACAGAATTATTTTACTAGACTAGCCTTTCCCATGATAATTTCCTTTGCAGAATGCAGGACGCCTATTTCTGCAGCTTCTTCATCCTGACTGTGCCCGATAATTCTGCCCAGATGATTTAACATCTTTGAGCCTGTCAATTCCATGCCTCAGAAATAAGGTAAAAATGACTTCCTTTTCTGCTCTGTTATGTCATCTTATAGCATTGAACTACCTTAGATTTTTGACTAATTGAACAATGCCTCATCTTTGAGCCTGTCAATTCCATACCTCTCTTTATTCTGTATTTTTGTTGTATAATTTTCTGGGTGAGAATATCCATGAGCATCATCACTCATACCTCACCACTGTAAAGTAATGTGTTTCTTCCATATTCCTATTAAAGAATCTCAACTGTTATAATCTGCTTGCAAATGAATGTAATGATACTCAACCCCCACTCAATTATTTATATTGACCATTTGGTAGTAACCAATGGGGTTTTTATTTGTACAATGTTATTATTTTTGACAATGAGAATATCTTGTGTTATACAAATCTCTTTGCAATGAATATTTCTTAACTTGATGCAATGATTAGTGTTCTTATTTACTCACCTTGAGGTGAGTACACCCAAGCCATTCACATTATGAACCACTATTTAGGGCTTGAGAGTGGAGATTCTTGTGCGTAATCATTCTTACTAACATTATAATATTGGTTGTCATGATTTGATTTGTAAACTTTTATGTTCCTACAGCATTATACATGGGATCTGATCTAATGTATTGAATATCGTCAATGCTGATGAATTTGAGTATAAAGATCGTGTTGATGGTTCTATTTCTAAGCATCAGGGCATGAGTCAAGTGATTAATATGCATCAACTCCATGTCTTATGGTTTTTAAATACTCTGTTAATGGCTATTGTTGAAGCTGTAAGCAGAAATAATGAAGTCCAATACCTCCATCAAGAATGAGACTCTTATGTATTGTACTTTTGCAATTTTACTTCGCATTTGATTGTGAATAACTTCTATCAATCATGTATGAAGCTTACTTTATAATTAATTTAAATTAGTGGTTTTGAAATTTTTTTTTTATTGATCGGTTGTGATTTATATATGAATTAGGGTAATTAGGTCTTGGGAACAAATATGTCTATTGTATCAGAACATTCGATACTTATATATGAATTAGGTTAATTAGGTCTTGGGAACAAATATGTCTATTGTATCCGAACATTTGATACTAAAATAAAACGAATTAGTATCATTTAGTTTGATGCTCAAAATGGATACCATAGTGCCTTCTGATACTATAAACTTTATTTTTGATATCTATTCTTTTTGGATATTATAGCCTATACCTTTAGTGTCGGATAATAAATACTCCCTCCGTCCCGGGGAGTATTTCACGTATTGGTGTGCGCGGAGTTTAAGAAAATTTTGTATTTTTATGTATAAAGTAAGAAAGAGATTATATATTTTAGTTGATTTAATGAAAAAGGTGTGTAAAGTTATTGAGAGATGTGGAAAAAGTGTGTAAAGTTTTTGGGAGATGTGAAAAAGCAAGTATTATATTGGGATATGTGTAAAAAGTGAGTATTAGTATAATGTATTTTTACCAAATTTAGTAAAAGTAAAGTGTGAAATACTTTGAGGGACGGATGAAAAAGGAAAGTGTGAAATACTTTGGGGGACGGAGGGAGTAATTTATACAATGTCTTTAGCAACGCCTGTCTAAGTATCGGAACTGTAACAGTGATAATTTTCGATGCTAAAGTATTTTAGTATCAATTATTTAGCTTTTAGTATCAAATAATTACTGATACTAAAAGCCCTTTTTTTAGTAGTGTTATTAACCAACTAATCCAACAGAGGGTTTATTAATAAGTTTGTTTCAATTTCATTCGAATTATGTATTAATGGACTAGGAAACATTTGTATTAATTGGATGAAATCCTGACTAGTTATGACTAATTCTTCTACTTTTTGTCCAGAAATTAATAGAGATGAGTCTATTGTTATCTCTATTTTCTATAGAATTTAAAGTGACTTTTTTTTAAAAAAAAATTTCATCCTTAGATCTTATATATAAATGAAACTGCATGGAAAATATATTAAAGTAGAGTTAATATATCAAATTAGAAAGCACAATTAAATGAAGTTAAATTACCAAAATCCCAAGTTTAAACTATTAAATAAACACTGTGGTTTGAAAAACTACCAATTAACCCATTTGACTTGTTTTGTTTTATTTTTATTTGAACATTTATAAAAATATTTTTTTTAAATAAAGAAGGAAGGAAATGACATTAATACCTATGAATTTAACATTGTATTTTTAAATTTCATTTTTTTTTTATTTTTTTTTAAATGTAAAAAATTGAGATTAGAGGGATTTTTCAAAGACACTATTAATTGGTTTTCAAACTCTCATAAACCCAAGACAAACATAGTAACTATGTTCGTTTTTGGTTTACATAGAGTTTGAAAATTAATTAATAGTAGTATATGTTTGTTTTGAGTTTTTATTAAGATAAATTTTAATTTTATGTTTAATCAATTATACGAGGAGTGTGCGGTGATAGATAAAATAATAGTAATTTATGTGAGATAAAAGATGAGTGAAGAGATGAATTAGAGACGATAGAGGAGATACAATATATATTAAACGTGGGGAAATTAATATTAATAAGGTTTATAAATGTTTATAGGAGTGAGGTGTGGATGGATTTGAATCTCTTTGTAGTTATAAATTTAATAAATTTAGGTAGTTGCACGTTAACTTCTTTTATTAATTTAATTTAATAATATACTCTCTTCATCCACTCCAAAGAGTTTCATTTTTTCAGTTTAAGTGTTCATTCTAAATGTCTCATTTTCCTTTTTATATATTAGGATCAACACATACTCACTAATACAATTAAAATATGAGGCTCACACATCCACTAATATAACTATCTACTACACATTAAATAATAATACTCGTTAATCCAAATGCAAAACACAAATGTATATATCCCTTTGGACTTTGGAGCGGACATAAGTAGTACATAATATTTTATCATATTAGTTAATGACCTATTTTACCTTCTTCAATTCATTCAATGTTGTGATTTAGGGTCTACTCTACCATAAGAATTAGGTAGACTTTTGTGAGTTCGTCTCACATAGTGGCTTCCGTGAGGTAGATAAGAAATAATAAATTTTAGTGAAAGTGATACTTAATTGGTAAATAATGATAATGGTGCAGTCAACAATTTTATAAAAAAAAAATACTCCCTCCGTCTGGTGCAAACGTAGCCGTTTGCTTTTTACGTATAGATTAAGGAGTATTATTATTAAATGTGTAGTGGGTAGTTGGAGTGTGTACTTTTACTTAAATACCCTTACTTAAAAAACTCTTTTTGAATCGGTTAATCACTCCAAAAAGTGATTAACCAATAGTTGTACAACCTCAAATCCCACATAACACTTCACTGGTGGGGCCACAAAATTCGTACACATTTTAATCAAATTCTGTACACTACAATTAAATAAAAAAAATTCTGTACACATGTCAAAGTAACATTACATGTCCAAAAATTAAAATTAAAAGTACATGTGTTAGGTTTAAATTACGTTTTCAATTCCCTCCAACATGTTAATCAAAATTCCCTCCATATCAATTTCTAATTCCCTCCAACATATGTTCTAATTCCCTCCTAAATTACACCATAAATACATTTACACCTGCAAAAAGAAATTTAAGTTTCTTCCAACCAACACAATGACAAAAAATAAAATAAAAATCTAAGTACGAATGAGCTTAATGCTATTGCTCAATTCATGTTGGTAGGTTCATCAAATGGCAAAACTTCACATGGCCGAATCACTCAAGCCACTTCTACATTTGGTGTAGCAAGAAAAATTGTTAGAAGTATATGGGTAAGAGAAAAGCAATAAATGGCTATAGGTATGTGTTGGATTGTATACTAAAAGTCTAGCTTTTTGTATGAACAATATTGTAACAATTAATTTGAAATGAGAATCATATGATCAAATGATTACATCTTATAATTTATTTATATGTTCGATGCAATAGTCCACTTACTTTATACTGTAGATAATATGTTGTGCGACAACACGCGGAAGATCATATTATCGGTTTCCTTATAAAGTATAAACTGATGCTCACAAACGAGATAGACGGGGACTCTCTATCGGGATGGTTGTAGTGTGGTTTGGTATTAGCTTGTCTTGGCTATAGAATCACATTAGTGCACTTGGTGTATTGAGCAGGACCGCTTGAGATCGTTCGACTTATACTGACTTATAGGAGAACTTGATCTCAGTTATTATGGAAGTTCGTGCTCTTAATCCCTATACAATAACCTCGACACGTAGGGCAGTATGTATTTCTTTGATTCATCAATGGGTGAGATTTACATGTAATTAAATCAACAAACTCGATGAGTTGGGAAGTAGTGCTGTCTCTATGGTGTGCTGTTGATTGTAGAAGGAATCTGTGTCCGTCATAGGTTGATGATGTCCCCTTGAGGAGCTCATAAGGATTATCATGTAAACCCTGCAGGTGGAATTTATTCCGGCATGATAATGAGGTTGAGTGGTACTACTCTTGGATGAGATATTAATTAATTGGGTTGTCAGTAACTTAATTAATTAATGGACATTGTATATCTTAAACATGGGAAGACTAATGGACTCATAATAAGAAGGAGCCCAAAACGTAATTTTGGGATTGGTACGGTAGTGCAATAATAATATTTTAGTGGAATATATTATTATTATTGGACTTAAGTATAAGCTTTGGGCTAAGCTTGGATACTTAAGCCCAATGGAGGCCCAACCCAATTTCTCCTCCTGGTCCCTGCTGTAGCCCATGTATATAAGTCACCTCAACTTATCTGGAACCCTAATCTAATTGATTATTCACGTGTGATGAGGGTTGAGAGCAGATTGAGGAGGTCTCGTAGATCATCGCCCACACGACGTCGAGATCGGACTTGGGACATACAGCAGAAGATCAGAAGGTAGTTTGCTGCTGCTGTCTGTGACCTTGCGAAATTTGTATAAATTCGTACAGTGCTCAGAATTTAATGATCAATATACTGACGGAAATTCATCGAAGAGAAAATCATCTGAACGCAAAGATCATTCAATTCTGATATCAAACGAGGACGTTATGGCCATTCTCGTGGGACTGCGCAGGCTGCCTGCGAGAATTAATCTTCATCAACATACCATGGTGAACGGTAATCGTTTCTATGATTTATTGCTTCCGCTGTATTAGAAACGCATGGTATGCTAACAGTTCACGTTAACCAAATGATCGAACGCCAACAATTGGTATCAGAGCTTCGGTTTCGTGGTGAACGTGACACGTTAGACTAGGGTTTATGTGGTTAATTTTTCGAAATTAGAATCACATGTTTAGGGTTTTGGTTTTACTGCGCAAACCATAAATATCCCTATGTGAAATATACCCTATATCATATCTGTTCGTTGATGGTTGTGTGTGAGAGGATTCGACGAAAACTGTTCGTCAATTTCACATGGAAGGAAGAAATTGAGAGAAAATCCAGCGCAGTGATATTGCAAAGGCAATAACCAGAGTTTCAACCGTCGGATCAGGCTGAATTTTGGTCAGCACGTTCAGATTTTGTGGATGTACATTCTGAACAGTGAAGATTGTATTTGGAGCTTTGCATTGTCGGGAATACGCCGAAAACAGAAGCAGTTTTTTGGGCGATTCTGTTCTGCGCAGTCGAGGGAAAAGAGCTGTTTCTAACAATCTAACCGTTGGATCGACCTGTAATTTGGACAGCATGTTCAAAACTCACAGGCGTAGATTCTGGACGGTGGAGATTGGATTCCCAGGTTCCTAAAGTTGTGAACCCTGAACGACAGTTGGTGTAGTTTGATGTTGCGCATTGGGCTGAACTTGGTTCCGTGCAAGTAGGCCCTTGGACGAGCGGATTTGCATCAAGTTCGATCGATGCTGCACCAGGTTCGAGCAGATTTGCATCAGGTTCGATTGGTCTGCATCAGATTCGATCGATACTGCACCAGGTTTGAACAGATTTGCATCAGGTTCGATCGGTCTGCATCAAGTTCGATCGATGCTGCACCAGGTTCGAACGGATTTGCATCAGGTTCGATTGGTCTGCATCAGGTTCGATCGATGCTGCACTAGGTTCGAGCGGATTTGCATCAGGTTCGATTGGTCTGCATCAAATTCGATCAATGCTGCACCAGGTTCGAGCGGATTCACATCAGGTTCGATTGGTCTGCATCAGGTTTGATCGACTCTGCACCAGGTTCGAGCGGGTTTGCATCAAGTTCGACTGGTCTGCATCAGGTTCCGCGTGAGTCTTCACAATATGATTGGGCAGGATGCCAGAGTGGTGGAGCAAGCTGCGGGGAGGTCGATCCCCATCGCAGTTGTCCGCATTCGTGATTGGTGGCGAACAATCGAATTCGCTGTTATATAACTGTTATAATTGATTTATTAATTGATTATTGTTATATATGTATGCATGATTCTCTATGATTTATTGCCTTAAATAGAAGCATGCTATATTGCGTATTATATTTGGTATATTATATGCATGTATGTTGGAGTGTTGATCAAGTCAACTTATTTTTGGCAATTTATTTCCTTATATATAACTGCTATAATTGTTTTATTGGTCAATTATTGTTATATATTTGGAAGTATGAGCATGCTAGGTTGCGTATTTTATTTTTAAATATTATATGCATGTAAAAACCCTCGGTGTTGAATAACTAAGTGGGAGAGGGGATTGGTAAAAATTCCCGCGGCCTCCATTATTGGTTTGTTAGAAATGTGAATAAACTTGTGCGTCGGCATTAGAGCCTTCCTTCCCATCGGATGAGTTTATTCATGGATTGCTGGGACAGACTTCTTTAAATAATTATGTTTGTAATGTGATGCATATGAACTTGCGCGTTGGCATAGACCTTCCTCCCTATCAGATGAGTTCATGTGCGGATCACTGTACAGACTTATAATTGATGACTGTAGGAAGTTATCCGAGCGCGTGTGTACTTCTCCATCTGTAAGGCACATAAGCTTGGGCCGCGGACTTGGAGTCAAATAATGGTGTACACTTAGGTGTAAATAATAAGTATCCTCCCCATCGGAGTCACTGCTTTTATTTGCATGGCTAAAGAGGAACCGACTATTAATTATTTTGTCATAAAGTTAGGTTGACAAATAAAATTAATGGGTAAAACCTTCTCTTGTAAATGTTCGGGTTTGTAAACGTCCACACTATCGTGGCTTGCAGACTCACGGTGCTTGAGATGTCGGTGAATTTTATTTTTATATTGTTTTGAGGGAATCAATATAAAAGGATAAAATTCGAAGTTTTGATCGGTATATTTATTTGTGATTCTCTGATTTTCAAATGGTTTTATCTCACTTATTATTAACTAAAAGAAATTATATTTACTTGTCCAAATTAGATGATTAGAAAAGAATCTTGGTTTTGAATTTTACTGCTTAAGAAAATACATGTGTGTTCTCACTAAGGACGTCTCATGATGCCTATTAAAGTCTCTAGTGAAGAGATGAGAGGTTCATAGAAATATGATGGTCTCATGTAACTCTTCGGATACTTGAGTAATTTAAAAGGCGGTAGGTCATGATTGAATTTGATGAATGAATTGGAAATACATGGAATAGAAGTTGAAGGGGAAACCTAAGTCAATTTTATTCTTCATAATTGCCTAGATGTTTTGAGTAAGTTTCTCATGAATTACAAGAGGTTGTATATGGTGGGAAACTTCTGACAAAACATGTGGTAAAGGAAATTCAATTTCATAAAAGGAGTGAACAAGGATAGAATCTTACTTACTAGTTGTTTAAACATGATTAGTGATGGCATCTACTGACACGAAGTGTGTAGATACTGGAATCACTGAATGTTCATTACTAAGTGAGGATAAGATTGTTATGACATGGGTAAAACTACAAGACTAGTGGCTATTGCAGTGGGAGTTGTTTATTTATCTTACGATATGAATAAACATTTGATTTTGTAAAATTGTCTTTACTTACGTTTTCATAGAAAGAATTTAATTTCGATTTCTATGCATTAATAGATGGATACTCCATTTCATTTAAATGACATGGTCATTATAATGAAGGATAGAGTTGTAATCTGTTATGGTACGTTAATGGACAATTTGTATACTCTTAAATCATGTATATTCCACAGATGCAACAAATAGTAATTAATAATGCATCTTCTGATCTTAGTAAGAGAAAGTAACCTTCGGAGATGAACTAAACATGCATTTGACGTCTAAGACTAGATCATTTTACTTGAGTAGGACTCAAAAGTTGATAGCAGATGGACCGTAAGGTTTATCTGAAGTGGAAACTATCGGACTTACGAGTCTTACTTGGAAGTAAAAATGATTAATTACCTTTTCAAGGTAAAGGGGTGTAGAGCCAAAGATATATATGTTGGAATTGGTTCATTCTGATTCAAGCGGACCTAATATTATCTAGGCGAGAGGTGGTTATGAATAATCGAAGATTATTCTAGATACCGATATATTTATTTGATGCACTGCATGTCTAAATTCTTTGATTTATTCAAGAATTACAAGGTTGGTAAAGTAAAGCATCATGGAAAATATATCAAATAATGACGATTTAATCGTCATTACGAGTACCTCTTAGGATAATTAGGAACTATTAATCAGAGGTTGAGATTAAATCTCAAGTGGTCTACACCGGGCATGCCCCAGCTGAATGGTGTGGTGGATAGAAGGAATAAGACTCTTATGGTAATGATTAGATAGATGATGAATTATTTGGAATTACTTAATTCATTTTATGGATAAGCCCTAGAAACAGTAATTCATTTGAATGTTTGTCTATTTGTGGGATATGCTATAAAAATGAAGGTGATTTATTTAGTCTAAAAGATCGAAGGGTGATTGTTAACACAAACACTAGATTTTTGGAAAGGGACTATGTAATAAATCACAAACCCATGTATGAGTTGTTCTAAAGGTAGTGAGAAGAAAACACAAAGTATAAGTACCAAGTGTACAAGAGGATATACCACAAGGTAAACTGCAATGCGTGTCACGTCTGATACACAATTACATGTAGTGCCTTGTCGCAGTGGGAGGATTATTCGACAACCCGTGAGATACATGTTTTGGGAAAGTCGTAAGACTTGTTCCTTAGTAAACATGGTATTATCCCAGGGATACGACGTTGCACTACAAAATTAAAATGCGGAATCTTAGTAAGTGCAATGAATATTAAAATAGAATCGATGGATTTTAAATTAGGTCTGGATGCTTGTTGAACCGCTAAATGGCGTAAAAGCCATTGGAAGCGGGCATGCAAGAATAAAAGAGGATCATAGAATAAGGTGAAAACCTTGGAAGCAAGCTTGTTGCGAAAAGGTATACTCAGAAAGAAAGGGTTCGATTATGAGAAAACCTGTTCGCCAGTAGCTATGCCTAAGTTGATCCGGACTCTTTTATTTGTTGCTACTCATATGAAATATAAGGGATAGCAAATAGATGTCGAGACAGCTTTCCTGATTGGAAGTCTTAAGGGAAACATCTATGTGAAGCAACCAGAGTGATTCATTACAAAGAGCTAAGAGCATTGTGATAGTGAGCTTAAAAGTGTCCATTAATGGACTAAAACAAGCTTCAAGATCATGAAACATCCGTTTTGATGAGGTAATCCAGTGACATGGATCTAATCAATGATCGGATGGGTCTTGTGTATTGAAAAGAGTGATGGAAACGTGGTGGTATTTCTTGTACTATACGTAGATAGTATCTTGCTCATTGGAGACAATGAAAGAGTATTGTCGGGCGTATGGGTATGGTTGATAAAGCGGTATGAGATGAAGGACTTAAGAAGAGCAAAAATATCCTTTTGATCACGGTAATACGGATCACAAGAAAGGATGTTATGCTTATCTCAAGTTTCATATAATGATACGATCCTTACTCGTTTAGCATGTGAATTTATCTAAGTGAATGTGTCTTGTGACACAAAAGTAGATAAAGAAGATGAAAGCGGTTCCTTATGCTTCGACAAATGAGGAAGCTTAATCTAAGGAATGCTATGCACGAGATTGGATATCTGTTTTGCCGATGGCATGAACAGTGGGTATCAACGTAACCCGGAACAAGAATGATGAATTGTGGTAAGACATATACTTATGTACCTAAAAAGGACTAGAAACTATATGTGGGCTTACCGAACAGATTCACTGATTCTTATGGGTTACATAGATTCAGATTTTTCAAATCAAATAGGGACGACAGTAAATCTACCTCAAAGGTTATGCATTTAATTTTAGGAAGTTGAGTCATAATGTGGAGGAGTGTTATATAGAAATATATTTCAGACTCCGGACTCCATCATGGAAAGATGATAAATTGGAGCCTATGAGGCAGCCAAAGTATCTGTATGACTCTAGAAACTTCAAGATGGACTTCGAAGTGTTTCTAAGTTTGCCCAAGGATATCACAATTTATATTGATGATATTGGTGCAGTTGCAAACTTGAAGGAATCACGAGCCCATAAGGCAATTAAATACATGGAGTGCAAGTACCACCTATTACGAGAAATCGTATGATGAGGGGAAGGTTGTTGTCGCCTAGATTGCATCGGATGATGACCTAGTAAATCCATTTACAAGGACCTTAAGGCGAGAGCTTTTGATGGTCGTGTAGTGGGAGTGGAAATCAGATGTATGGCAGAAGACATGACAGTATAGTCTTTTAGTATAAGTGGGAGATTGTTGGATTGTATACTAAAAGTCTAGCTTTTTGTATGAACAATATTGTAACAATTAATTTGAAATGAGAATCATATGATCAAATGATTGCATCTTATAATTTATTTATATGTTCGATGCAACAGTCCACTTACTTTATACTGTAGATAATATGTTGTGCGACAACACGCGGAAGATCATATTATCAGTTTCCTTATAAAGTATAAACTGATGCTCACAACCGAGATAGACGGGGACTCTCTATCGGGATGGTTGTAGTGTGGTTTGGTATTAACTTGTCTTGGCTATAGAATCACATTAGTGCACTTGATGTATTGAGCAGGACCGCTTGAGATCGTTCGACTTATACTGACTTATAGGAGAACTTGATCTCAGTTATTATGGAAGTTCGTGCTCTTAATCCCTATACAATAACCTCGGCACGTAGGGCAGTATGTATTTCTTTGATTCATCAATGGGTGAGATTTACATGTAATTAAATCAACAAACTCGATGAGTTGGGAAGTAGTGCTGTCTCTATGGTGTGCTGTTGATTGTAGAAGGAATCCGTGTCCGTCATAGGTTGATGATGTCCCCTTGAGGAGCTCATAAGGATTATCATGTAAACCCTGCAGGTGGAATTTATTCCGGCATGATAATGAGGTTGAGTGGTACTACTCTTGGATGAGATATTAATTAATTGGGTTGTCAGTAACTTAATTAATTAATGGACATTGTATATCTTAAACATGGGGAGACTAATGGACTCATAATAAGAAGGAGCCTAAAACATAATTTTGGGATTGGTACGGTAGTGCAATAATAATATTTTAGTGGAATATATTATTATTATTGGACTTAAGTATAAGCTTTGGGCTAAGCTTGGATACTTAAGCCCAATGGAGGCCCAACCCAATTTCTCCTCCTGGTCCCTGCTGTAGCCCATGTATATAAGTCACCTCAGCTTATCTGGAACCCTAATCTAATTGATTATTCACGTGTGATGAGGGTTGAGAGCAGATTGAGGAGGTCTCGTAGATCGTCTCCCACACGACGTCGAGATCGGACTTGGGACATACAGCAGAAGATCAGAAGGTAGTTTGCTGCTGCTGTCCGCGACCTTGCGAAATTTGTATAAATTTGTACAGTGCTCAGAATTTGATGATCAATATACTGACGCAAAGCTGTCGAAGAGAGAATCGTCTGAACGTAAAGATCATTCAATTCTGATATCAGACGAGGAAGTTATGGCCATTCTCGTGGGACTACGCAGGCTGCCTGCGAGAATTAATCTTCATCAACATACCATGGTGAACGGTAATGGTTTCTATGATTTATTGCTTCCGCTGTGTTAGAAACGCATGGTATGCTAACGGTTCACGTTAACCAATTGATCGAACGCCAACAGTATGGCTACTCATGTAGTGAATAAAAAAACATAAATAGAGCATCCAATAAGCAAGAAGTATGATAAGGACAAGTTGTAAAGCATCGAGTTGAAGAAAAGAGGAACCTATAGAAGCATAGCAAAAGAAATAAAGGTCTCTAAGAGTGTAGTTAGTGATTGGGTTAAAAAAGGGCTGATGAGAGCACATACTAATGCAATCAAGCCAGCTGTGTCCGAGAAGAACAAGATAAGTAGGATGAAATTATGTCTAGATGCATTAGAGGTGATTAGAGAGGACAAAATTATCAAGTTTAAGAGCATGACACATAATGTACACATAGATGAGAAGTGGTTCCTTCTCATAAGAGCATCAGAGAGATACTACTTAACTACGGAGGAAACAGAACCATATAGAGCATGTCAAAGCAAAAGTTTTATCATAAAGGTTATGTTCCTATGTGCAACGGCTAGACCTGCTTATGATTCTATGGGTGAGTGCATATTCGATGGGAAAATAGGTATTTTTCCATTTACTGAAAAAGTTCCAGCACAAAGGAATTCAAAAAACAGAGAGGCAGGAATAATTGAAACAAAGGCAATGCTGTCAGTCACAAAGAATGTGACAAAAAATGTATTGATCAATCAGGTAATTACATTTAAAGCTGCATATATTTATCTAATTGTTTGTAACTCTCAGATTATGTTCATCATTGAGTTGTTAAACCTGAAATCAGTCTCCTGAATAAGAATTATTGTAAAAATCCTTATTGGTGACATTGATTTCAGGTGTTACCAACTATTAAAGCTAAATGGCTAGTTGGAGCTAGTAAGGAAATATTTATTCAACAAGATAATGCAAAGCCTCATATAAAGGACACTAACCCAGAATGGAAAGAGGCTGCAAGCTCAGATGGATTCAAATTCCATCTAGTCTTTCAACCCCCTAAAAGTCCAAACACTAATGTAAATGATTTGGGTTGGTTTAGGGCTTTACAGTCATTACAAGTGCAGACTACAGCAGAAACTGTAGATGATTTGTTAGAGGCTGTTAACAAATCATATGAAGATTTGAGTCACACCAATCTCAATGCAGTTTTCCTAAGTCTACAAGATTGTTTAAGAGAAATCCTAGCTTGTAAGGGATCAAATAATTACAAGACACCTCACATGGGAAAGGAAGCATTACTAAGAGATGGAAATCTTCTAACTGATCTAGAGGTGGATCATGGTTTGATAGAGGAAAGTATTGATTATCTTATCCAAAAGAATGAAATGGTTGGCTTGGAAGAGCTCATTGAAATTTTAGAGGGATTAGAATGAGCTGATTTGGTTATGTTTTGGTTGGGTTTTGGGTATCTTGCATCTAGATTTGTCTAAGGGATAGGTGGTGGGGTTTTTGTGCACATATTAGTATGCATATGTGTAATGACTAGTTATGATATATTTTGTGGATGGAAAACTCATTGTTTACCCTTGAAACAACTCTTTTTATGAGTTGTTTAAGTAGTAAACATTGATCTATATGACTGAAATGTTTGTGTCTGTGTTGATATATTTACAGATTACACAAATATCACTCTCAGAACACTATCATCATTGAGTGTATGTGAATGTTTCTCCTAAGTGCATAATTAGTGACATAACAATGTATGTAGTCTCCACAATCATGCATGGTGACAAATTCAATATAATTGGTGACCTAACAATGTATACAGTCTCCACAATCATGCATGATGACAAATTCAACATGCTCATACAATTCCAGCCAACAAAAACATGATCATTTAATCATAGTACCAGCAAAAGTTCATGATAATAGATTCAGCAATCACAGAACCATCAATCACAGAACCAACATGCACAGATAGATGAAGTTTCAACCCACATAAACATAATCATCCAATCACAGCATCAGAGTTCATATACAATCACAGTACCAACAATCAAACAACCAGGAATCACATATTCATCATTCATATGAACATCAAACACAGTTAATCCACCATTTCATAAACTGAACTTATTCAGTTTCACTCTTAGAGAATTCTCATCATAGAGTGTTTCTTACTTTGTCTCCTAAATGCATAATTGGTGACAAACAATGTATCATGTCTCCACAATTATGCATGGTGACAAAGTTAACATGCTCAAACTATTTCAACCCACATAAACATAAAAATCCAATCACAAGATCTGAGTTCATATAACCATCAATCAGAGTACCAACAATCACACAACCAAGAATCACCTATTCATCATTTATACGAACATCAAACACAGGTAATCCACCATTTCATAAACTGAATGTATTCAGTTTCACTCTCAGAGAACTCTCATCATTGAGTGTTTCTAAATTTGTCTCTTAAATGCATAATTGGTGACGAACGATGTATGTTGTCTCCATAATTATGCATGGTGACAAATTACATCATGCTCATACTATTTAAACCCACATAAATATCATCACATCAGTTTATGAATACCTAATCCCACATATGAGCAACTAATAGATTAGGGTTTATACCTTAGAGTATTCCGGCAGTTTCAAGGCATTAGGGCACAGATCTTTAGCATATGAATTTGGATCCTACGTTCCGACATAAACACATTCCTGAACTGGGAAGCAGGCTTTGTCCCCAGAATGGGGTCGCTCATCGACTCATCATTAGAGTCGGGCACCACCATTCCGTCGAATTTTGGGTCAAATAGCAACTGCTCCTCGGAATCAGGCACAACAAGCCCGACATATATCTCAGCCGATTTTGAGACAATAGATTCATTTAGATCTGAATCGAAAGGGGCCGAGTACGCAGGGAGCCCGGTAGATCTACATGAATCAGGGTCGGAAGACCTCGAAAAGATGAAAGAATAGTAGATCTACAAGCCACATACTCAGATAATGATGAGAACTCGGGGATTTGGCCGAAAATCGCTTTCGACAGTGTATCGACCGACGACAACACCATGGAAACAGACTTCGAATCAGCCACTGATTTCATATCTTACTTAAGATAAGGAAAGGAAATGCTTTACAGAAGGTAAAACGAAGAGATTTATCGATGAGGAGAAGAATTACAGTGGAAAAGATGATTGAGAGTTCATCAATGAAGGAGGAATCGATGGGAGAGAGGAAGCATCGCTGAAGAACACATGATGAGAGAGAGAGAGTACATGGAACAGAACGACGTAAAAAAATTAGGGTTTCCACACCCTTATTGTTTTTTAATTTAATGTGTGTGATTATTGATTGTGATAATGGGTAATAAATCAGAGTGTTTAAGTTAGATTAGTAATTTGTTAATATTTTTAACACTGATGGTAGTGATGTAAATAACCTAATTTAAAGGGGTTCTCATTTTATATTGGTAGGACCCATGTCTTCCTTAAATGGAAACGGATACCTTTGGATTGGACGCCAAAAATGGTAAACGGTTACCTTTGCAGCGGACGGAGAGAGTATAATATAATTAAATAAAAAGTGACAATATTTTTAAGAAAAATAATAATGTCTCTAATTAAAAGTGATAATTAATTAAAAAAGTATAAATGGTCTTACCCAAGATTGCTCCTAAATTTTAATATTTATTCTTAGGGTTTAATGTTAATTCTAAGGGTATAATTATAATTTTACTTTTGTGATTTATATTTTATTTTGCCCTAGGGTTTTATATTTATTGTTAGGGTTTAGTTTTAATTTTAATGTTATAATTAATTGGAAAAATTATATCTAGGTACACACTTTTACCCTAAATTACTAGGAGATACAATGAATTAAAAAAATTACTCATACACAAAATATTAAAGTAAAAAACCAAATATAACATTAATTCATTATAATCTCATACACTTTTAAACCACAAACCCTAAACCACTAACCCACCCACTGCCATCGGACCGCCGCTGGCCGGCCGCCGGATCATCGCCGGACCGCCGCCGGCCGACAGCCGGACCACCACCGGACCAAAAATAAAATTGTGCAAAATAAAATTTTACAACACAAATTGTGCAAACACATAAGGGTATTTATAGTATCACAATCTATAATTGTTTAGTTATGAGTATAAACTACATGTAATTTATAGCAATTATGCATTATTTCATGTATTCCATAGTAACTTGCCCTAATTAATTTCACCTCTGTGTTTTATGGTTTATCAGTTGAATTAATATTAAGGACGCGCTATTCCCATACGATTTTTTTTATAGACATCCAAAATAATTAAAAAGATAGTTTAAAAATACTATTTTAACCCCTTTACTTATACATTATCCTAAAAAAATATCATATATTATCCTAAATTACTTTATGCACCCAATTCACCTCCATCCAAACAGATATCATTATTGTTATATTACCTTTCAGCAAGTTCTGTTTTCAGGATGACAGAAACGCATCCAATCGTTTATTCAGCATTATACTAACTTGTACCCCTTTATTGATTATATTATTACGTGGAATAATTTTACTTTGTTTTACATTGAGTAATAGATAACCTCTAATTTTCCAGAACTAGTTTTCTTATAACGGTTGGAAATTTTATAATTTCCAATATAATCTAATTGTGGGCAATATATTATTATGCAATTATATTAGCTATTCAATTATTTTATGGACTTAATTAAGTGATCCAATTAAGGTTAAAGGTCCATGGGCTATAATAATAATAATTAATATGGGCTTATTGAGTAGATACCCAATACTACGTGATTAGGTGATTATGGGTGGTCTAGTCAAGTAGTATATAAAGGTTACCCGGTTATGGTCCCCAATATACTAAGCCGCACATGGTCTTCCCTTCTCCCCATCGGGAGGGATTACTACGGTCCCATAAAGGAATTAGGAGGGCTTAGTTGAGGAAGGCCATATAACCACTGATCCTGAGTTCGTGTTCCGCCTAGAGACTCATTGGATCAGGTACGCTTCCGCTTTACAGTTTAAATCTCGTTAATCATAATAGGGTTAAGGTTTAATGGATTAATTTCCAACAATAACAACCATCACTTGCATGCAAAATTCAACTATTTGTGAATATACGACTCAAAATATTAATAAAATCTAATAATCATTCAATAAGAACAAAATAATTTTCCAGAACTAGTTTTCTTATAGCAACCATCACTTGCATGCAAAATTCAACTATTTGGGAATATACGACTCAAAATATTACTAAAATCTAATAATCATTCAATAAGAACAAATAAAAAATACGTAACATGAAAAATATCGATTTAAAGGGTTCGATCAAACGATCAACATTCACTGACAGAGAAAGAGAAAGAAGTTTTATTGATAAGAAAGAATACACCAGAATAAGTTTTATTACCAAAGAGAAAAGGATAAAATACATTCCTTCTTATGCTCTTTGTTGGAAATTAAATTTTATTGTCTAATAAATAAAAATATAAAAAGAATATTATATTAAATATTAATTAATATTTATTTATTAAGAAATTTAAATAAATTAATTTTTTAAAATAAATAAATAATTAATAATTAATATGATTGTTTGAGCCCAAGTCCAAGTTAAATAGACTCAAATAAATTAAGTGGGTCTGACACAAGTCAAATAAGCCAAAAATAAATATAGTGGGTCTGGTTCTAGCCAAACACGCTCAAATATTCAAGTTCACCAGTCCTAATTAAATTAAATAAGCACATATCTAAGTCCAGCATACCTAATTAAATTGAATAGGCTCAATTCAAGTGTGAATGCATATCTTTTCCATGAGAGAAAATCTCATAAATGTTTATTTTTTCCTCCTATAAATAAGTGACTTCAGAGCTCATTTCAAACACCCTGAAATCTTGAAGATATCTGAAAATCTAGCAGAGTCAACCGAAAGTGTTCTCTATGAAGATCATAGACTTCAAAGCTGTCTAAACTGTTCTTCAAGTTCTTCAACGGGATTAATCTGACATCTGTCTAAACCCTTCTTCAAGTTCTGAATTGTTCTTCTAGTTTTTCAATGAGATAAATCCAAAAATGATGTCTGTTTGAACTGTTCTTCAAGTTATCTTCAAGTTCTCCAATGGGGATCAATCTAGAAACAACGTTCGATCTGAGATCAAGGTGCCGAGCTCCTCAAATCTGACGTTACTCAAGTCAAGTTCTACGACCGAGCCCCTCAAATACATCATTACAAAAGTCAAGTTTTTTTGTGTTCTTTGCAAATTTGACGATGTTTGAACTTGATTTCAATTTTGGTTAAATTGATTAGAGCAAGTGTACTCTATCGCGTAGTAAATCGTAGTGACCAAGCGCAAAATTTATATAATATAGAACCCAAGGGCGAAAGTGGGTAGCCGTGTTTGAAAGATGTTTGACTCTAAAAGGACTAATCAAAGAAGGAGGGGATTGAATTATACTACAAACTAAGCTAGAAAACAATTAAAAGATAGAACATATACAAATGTGATGGAAAATGGATGAAGGTGAACAATCTAAGAAGTATGTAAGACAAGCAACATCCATGGATAAGGCTTATGTAGACTCACACACACACATGCATTCACTACAAGAAAAAATGCTTATTACCACACATATTTTAATGTCATTTTAAAGTCGATGTAATAATAGGTATTGTATTGATACATTATGTTTTTAAGGGTGTTAATATATGATCTATAAAGACACTTAATAAATCGATGTATTGATATTTGCCCTATCACCACACTTCAGAAACAACACTTATCTATTACTACACTTTTGTTACACATTTTTTAACACACAAAAAAGTGTCATTATATGTACTCTCTAGAAACACTTAAAAGTATATGTATAAATAGTATTTTGTTATCACAAACGTATTATAAAGATTACTAATCATTAAAATAATTTTTTTTTTAATTTTTGTTTCCTCATTAAAATATGAAATATAAATTATTTCATTATAAAGTTAAATTAAAATTTTAAAATTAAGAAAATTAAATTAATAATTTTTTACATTTTATTTACTTAAATTGATAATTTTTTATTGTTAATTTAATTTAAGGTTATATTTATTTTAAAATAATAATTATTTTAATTAATCTAATGATTAAAAAATAAAATTTATTTTTATTTAAAAAAAATATTTGACGTTAAAATTTAAGATAATAATAAATATATAAAAATGCTAAATATTTTAAAATAATTATTTATATATATATTTTTATATTACTATTAATTTATTTTAAAAATATTAAATTTGAATTATAATTAATAAATAATTTTAAATTTAATTTATTATACCTATTAAATTGATAATATAAAATTAATATTATAAAATTTAAATATTAAAAATTAATTATGTATTCTATGTATATATACTATTTTTATAAAAAAATCACAAAAATTATTTATGGTTTAATGGTTTCTGACTTAATATAGAGATCCATCAGGTGATACGGTGGCACAGGTTCGAATCTAAGAGAAATCTCTTTTTAATTTTATTTTATTTAATATTACTATATTGTAACATTTAAAAGTGTCTTAATAAGTCACTTTTCTTCACACTTCAAAGTGTATTAATAGATATAAGTGTGTTATTATGTCATAATTCTTTACACCTTAAAGTGTGGTATTAGGGGTACTACCTATCCCCATAGCAGAATGGACCACATAAAAAATCAACGCAGTTATAGGTAAAATGTGTTAATATATTACCTATAACAACACTTTTAAATGTGTTTAAATGCATTTTTTCTTGTAGTGATTGATGGTTTTCATGTTATGATATTAAGGGCAATCACATTTATACCCCTAACCCCTATGGCCAAGGTGATTAGGTTCTCAACTCCTTTACATGTTTAAATCTCCTAGGATTGTCTTACTCTCAATTCCCATTAAGGTACTATGATCATAAGTTGGTTCCCCTCACTAGTTCTCACTAATGTCCTATCATGAGGTTCTAAGCACTTGAAGGGTATGGCTTACCTCTCCTCACACTAACCAAGTCATCTCATTCAATCAATAATTCAATTAAACCACTATACATAATATTGGAATGACCATCCTAACACTATGAATAGAGAATTTAATCACACAAATCATACATAAAATGAGAATAAGCATTCATGATAGAAATTATTCATAACAATCATTTAATCAAACATGTGGTGTGCAAAATCTATATAATTCCTAACCAATCATATTGCTAGCCTCACACGAGGACTAGCCACTACATATCATAATAAAATCAATACAATCCCTAGCTTGCTCCAATTGAGCCAAATAATGAAGAAAATAACAAAATAAAGGTAAGTTGGCTCCCCTTTGATGGTGAATTTCCTCCTCCTTGATCATGCTATAATCTTCAACCAATGATGAATTCCTCTTCTTAGATTGATGGATGGATAGATTAATGGATGGATTTGAGGAGATCAAGTGGTTTGAATGGATGAAGTGAATGATGGAAGAGATGGAGATGAATGTGTGTGATTTAGGTGTCTAGTGTGTGTGGAAACTGCTCCAAAATGATTCCTCCCGGATCTTATGATCAAAACATGTATTAATACTCCTTGGAAGCTTCTAGAAACTTCTTGAATTTCTCTGATTTTTGAGCCCAGCTCGACTCGAGTTGCAAGTCGAGTTGGGTCTTGCAACTCGAGTTGGCTCTCCAGACGATTTTCTATGCCCCGCTCGGTTTGCAACTCGACCTGGACCATACCCCAACTCGACTCGAGTTGATAACTCGAGCTCTCGCCTGTCAAGTCGTGTTGGATGAATCAGAAACTGAAATTATTGCGGAACTTAGCTCGACTCGAGTTGCAAGTCGAGTTAGACCTTGCAACTCGAGTTGGGTCACTGCCTGTAGCGCAGTCTCACCGTTTTGCGCATAACTTTTTCATCCGATCTCCGATTCGAATGATTCTTGCGCTCACATGACCCTCTCTTTTGTGGCTTTTCAACCATATATCACAATCTAGTTTTAGACACCATATGAATATAGAAAAATTATACAAGTTAGACATGTGTTTTTTAGTATTTTGCTTTGGCTCGTTCTTCCTCATTTCAACTCCGAATTGAGCTCCATTTTTTCTCACATCTTCCTTATCGTGTCTAGAATCCATTTCTTCTTGAAAATCACACAAATTATACCAAAATACCAATTCTCTAAATATTTAAAAATATTACGCAGTTATGGCACTTATTCATTAAAATCACACATTTATCATTTCAAAGCACAAATCTCCATATCTTCATATAACTCCACCAAATGATATACAAAATGAATAAAAACACACAAAAACACATAATAAAAGACACTAAAATTTAGGTGAAAATGACACCGATCAACCCCCCAAACTTAAAGTGTTGCTCGTCCTCGAGCAACGAAAATGAAAAAACGAGAGGGGGAATTTTTACCTAGAGAAAGACTTAAAGAACATAAGTAACAACACATCATAAGTAACAAGACTACAACTCATATCAAGTCACACTACAACAATAAAATCATGACATAAAAAATAAGTTCAAGTCTAAGAAAATTAAGAGTAATAAAGTTCGTTCCGGTCCAAGCCTCACAACGGGTATCAAAATGCACTCAACACTCTATGAAGTAAGGTAATTTTTACTCATCAATCGATTGAACCCGACACACCATAGGCTTGCTCAAGGACTACATTCACAAGCCACCAAGGCTTCAACTAATGATCAAAAAGAACATTACTTTTGGATGTAATGTTAGGCTTTTTGGTAAGGGTAGGGAGATTATGGATAAGAGTGACTATTCAAGTGTAGATAATCGAAGAGATGATCAGCTTCTTCAACTTCTTCACATTTCTATCTTCCTTTCTTTTCTTTTCTAATCACAAGCACTAGTCATTATCATTCCTTAGATTTCTTGAGCTTCTCTTGATTTCATGCTACCTTCCTTTTGACTTTTGATTTCCTTGAGCATATTTTTGTTGATTTTGCTCATTTTTATTATGTTGAGGTTGCATATACATTTTGCTTTAGCTCTTTTCATCATTTTCTTGCTTGTTTACCATTTTCTTCTTTCTTTTGCACAACTTCACCATCAAACCTTGTAAACCATCATCTCCTCAATCACCCACACAAAGGTTATATATGTAAGGCTCAAGTGGGTAATCATGGCTTGTAATGTGCTTATATCACAAAAAATAGGCTTTAAGGCTCAAAGTGGTTAACTAGGGATGATGTATAAGGTAAGGAAATATATGGCAATAACTTTAAAGTAACAAGGATGGCCTAAGATCATATCACTAACCTCCACCAATCGGGCTCATTCCCGTAGTCCATGAGCAAGTTCTAGTTTGTCAAGGCTCAATCGATCCACTCATGAAGAAATTAACCATGGATGCACGGTTGAGGCTCAAACGCTCACAAGCTTTTGCTCGGACCCTTAGGAACTCATTACACCTCAATTCATCTCAAAATTGAACAAGTTAAGTAGAACATGTCACAATTTAAAAGAGTAGAG
The DNA here is from genome assembly GCA_023678885.1 of Pogostemon cablin. Lineage (NCBI taxonomy): Eukaryota > Viridiplantae > Streptophyta > Magnoliopsida > Lamiales > Lamiaceae > Pogostemon > Pogostemon cablin. The sequence continues at coordinate 23,334,209 of CM042975.1, read as the reverse complement.
ATTCTTAACATAATTCGCCATCACTTATCACAAACAACATGCCATTACTCACATTCAAAAACGACTCACAACATCCCAAAACATACCACCAAGCAATCCTATACGAGAATAAAAATATAAACAAAACACATAAGAAAAGACTCACCAAACAAGGAACAAGACAACAATACAAAACATGCAAAAATGAAAATTCCATCCATCAAAAGAAATTTAAGCACATATCCTCAATCATCCAATAACATGTAAGCTCAAGATTTTGCCACCTTATTCAAAAATAAGAAAAATAAAGCAAGTAAACCTCCCAAGTACATAACACATGAAGCAACATGCTAATCACATCAATCCAAATCAACATAAATTCATGTCAAGCAACTAGAAGTGGTAGAGTATAGAGTGAACTCCCTCAATAGGTATTTGGTAGTGGAAATGGTTGGCACTAGCTTTCGGATTGAATACATAACAAACTCAACTTGATCTTCGGGCTCAATTCGTGCTTCCACTACACTTCATTCATGCTCAACAACTCATCAAAAACATTAGCTCAACAATATCATTCAAAATACGGACTATCATGTACTTCGACACAACCAATCGTACCAAAATCATACCAATACTCATGAGAAAATTTTAAAATTTACCCAATTTTACAAGAAGACCTCTCAATCATCATAATAAGCCCACTCTAGTGGTGAGTCACAACACACACTCTCCCCCCAAATTTAAATCGAAACAAGTTGAGAATTAAGTTTGCAAAAAGTGGTAGGACTTACCCTTGTAGTTTCCAGCAATGAGCTTCTTGTAGAGAAGAATATGCATCACAAAAATTTAAGGTATGTCCACCATACACTATCCCCCCAAACTTAAAGTGAAACAAGAGTTGAACTTTAAGTTTGCAAGAAGTGGTGAGACGTACCTTCACACTTCAAATCGAGCACTTCTCGTATCTCCAATACGCATTCTCCTCACGAGCACAATCAACATACAAACAAAAAATGCAAGAAAACTAAATCAAAGAAATTAAATGAAAGCATTCAAATAAACAATGGGTTGCCTCCCATCTAGCGCTAAGTTTAACGTCTTCAAGCCGGACGGATTATGGAGAACTCATCGGAATGACCAAGGATATTGTTCGTTCTTGCCATCAAATTTTAATTTTTGTGCTTCTTCCTCTATTAGGCATTTGTGGCAAGTAACGACCATGGTAGCATCCTTCGAGATTGGCTTTAAAAACTCAACTCGCTTGAGCTTGCATTCCATTAACCTTTCTTTTCTCGACCACCACTTATTAATTTTTATCAAGTATGTCCCCAACATTTCCTCAAGCTCTCTTTTGTATCTAAGGCATTGAGAAGAATCAATAGGTAAGACAAAGTCAATATAAATAATATTTTGAAAATCAATGCAACTTGAAGAGTTAAAAGGTGTAGAAATGCTCATTTCACTCCCGAACTCATCATCAAGTACTCTTAGACCTGATAGGGGTTTTCTCAACACACAAATTAATCCTCAAGTATAAGGATATCAAATGTAGTCGCGAAGATGACCAAGTTACAATATCGAACCCACGGGACGGATAAATATCAATTTTGTGATCTTCTATTATATTTTAGACTATTTTGGTAATTGTAAAGGTTTAATGGATAGTAACTTCTAATCGAATTAACAAAAGAAATAGCAAAAGTAGAGAGAAGTGAGTTGTGATCAATAAGAATGATAGGTAGTTCATTGGGTCATCCAGTTTCACTAGCAATTCGTATTTTCGTATGATGGTGTCCGACTCTGCCCTGTGGTTTGTGGACGCATCACTAGACCATGCAAGTTTACTCTATCGACACAAGTAAATATGCGCTTGACACGTGTGAATAACATCGGAGCAAGAGATATGCTTCACCCCCCTTTCTAGGTACTATCATAATCAATTATCTTCTACGTCTAGAATCTAACCCGACTTGATCTCCCTTTTTAGGTACTATAAAGTTATACTCTTCATCCTATTCATCAACCCGAATTCAATTCAATTCATGAATATTCATATAAGACAGTTCTAATAATACTTCGGAATCCCTTCACTTAGAATTATAACAATAAACCCTGCTCAGTAGTGAACGCACTCAATCAATAACCATGTCATGTATTCAGACTCTACACAACGATCATTGATGCACAAAACGACTATGAGTATGGATTAAATATGCAATCTTATATAAAACAAACCACAGGTAGTGTTGTACGGAGTTTTACACACGAAACACGAATTACATCATGAAACTTTCATAACCCTAGAACTACCAAGGTGGTTCTAGCCCATGATTGATCTAGGAACAATCATGATTAGATTAATCATTCTTACTTGAACCTTCAGCGAACCTCTGTCACAGCCCTCCGAATGGATCACCGCCTCTACTCTTGTCTCTCCTACGATTGACGATCAAAAGCTCCCTTTATTCTCTGTGTGAGCCTCCTTTTATACTTGTAATCACGTCTCTAGGGCTTGGAATGGGCTTTCTAAGTGATCTCACGCGTTTCGGCCTCGAAAATCCGGATAAGGTAAGTTCTCGCACACAGGTTCGACCACGTCAAGCAGGTCGAACCCCGAGCCACAGGTCGAACCCCAGGTCGAACCCCGCTACTGGAAGAATTCTGCACAGGTTCGACCTTCTGGACAGGTCGAACCACTTAGGTCTTTGTCGAACCCCAGGTCGAACCTCAGCACTGGACAACTCTTGCTCCCGATTCGACCAACGGGCAAGTCGAACTCCAACGTCGTGGTCGAATCCTCCTTCTTGCAAACTGGTTCGACCATGGTTCGACCTGATGGCCAGGTCGAACCAACTGAGTCGTGGTCGAACCCATCTCTGTATTGTCCAGCAACGTTGGTTCGACCTGCTGGAGAGGTCGAACCCTCCTCCAGCCAGGTCGAACCCACCTACTTCTTGAGCGGTTCGCGTGGCTTCGACTCCGTCTCTTCGATTCTTGGCTCTTTCACTCCGTTTTTGCTAAGAAAACACTCAAATAGCTCCACTAACACCTGATTCATGCTATTTCACAATATATATAGGTTTTCCACCTATTTCCACATCAAAACTCTCCAAAACTAGCACAAAACATAGCGCCATACTTGTGAATTTACACACTCATCAAACCCCCAAACTTACATGTTGCTCGTCCCGAGGCAACCAATTTAAACCACAGGAGTCATGTATAATTCAACAAGATCAAGTACAACACATATTACACATGCCACTTCATTGAATCAAACAAGAATTACTTGCATCAAATATGTCACTCATGTAAAATCAATCTAATCACACACCATTCGGAGCACTGAGTAATCTCACTGACAAGATAAGTCTTTACTCTCATTCACTCGTGCGTGAGGCACTATAGGCTAGTATAAATACTCATATCAATTCATATTCACGAGTAACCATAAGCTTGGCAAAGGTCTCAGAAATCAACTTACATTAGATTAACACTAGGATCACAAAGGACTTGTTTCTAGGTTGTAATTTTGGCTCTTTGGAAAGGGTAGGAAAATTTGGTCATAGTAACTTAATACACTAGTAGAGAGTTACCTTGGAGGTTCTTGATTTCTCATTCGCCTTCATATTCTCCTCCAATTCTTCTCTTGCACTTGCAATTATCAATTTTCCTTCTCTTCCTTGCATCAACATCATTCTTCTTTTAATTGCTCGGGTACCAGTTATAGGCACTACCCTTCTCGAACATCGTTCGGCTTTTTCTTAGAAACTTCAAGCCCCATGTATAAGCAATTCGGGGTACCAATTTCAGGCACTATCCCTAACAAGATTTAACCATGTACTTTTTACTGAACCTCATTCCATCTTCCCTTTGTTTCTTCCACACTCATTCACCTTATTCTCTCTACCAATGGATAGGGTATTTTCAAAGCTCAAATAAGGTAATTAAAGCTCTCATAATTGGCTTGCCAAAGAAAAAGCTTTTAAAAGGCTCAAACAGGGCTACCAAAGATTTATAAGATCATTAGGAAAGGTGAAATTTGGCTAAGTGACTCAATTAATCAAAAATGGCCTAAGATCATATCCTAATATTTCATCAATTGTAAGTTTCACACAAGACTCCAAGCCAAGTTCTAGAATACGTTCATATGAATGATTCTCTCAAGAATAAACTATCATGATTAATCATGATAAAGGCTCAAATCCTCACATAGGTAATCAATTCCTAATACTCCTCATAGCACATAATCAAAATCAATTCCTCATGAATTCCATATACTTAACAAATTATTCATGCTCTTTCCAAATGAAAATAAACACGTAAACATATGAATGCACATAATCAACACCCATATACAGAGCAATGATACAAGATCAACTATATCAAGTACATTCCACTCACACATGAATCACACCCCAATCTGTAAAAATAAAAAGAAAAATGGGAGATAAGATGAATCGGAGAAGCCAAAAGAAAACCTGAAACTACTCCCTAGGAGCATCATCATCCTCATCATCATCGTCATCCTCATCCATTCTATTTTCCACAGCTCGGCACAGACTGGTAATGTGCTTGTCCATCATATCCACTCGACTACTCACTCTACCAACACGCTCATCCAAGGCAGAGTACCTTTCGTTCAGCGTGGCGTAGTTGGCGTTAGCGAGCGCGAGTTCCCTGTTCGTCTCTTGCTGCGCAGCTACCACCGCGATCAGCTGCTCATGAATCAAGCGAAGCTGCTCCCGAGTACCTGGAACTGCTCGCCGCTGCTGCGGTCCTGGAGCATGCTGAGGCGCATCATGCTGCTCTCCTTCCGGAATCTCCATCTCCGGCTGCTCCTCTACCTGATCCTCCTCTTCAGACTGCTGTGGCTGAGGTGGACGGAACTCTCCTCGATCAACAATCTGCGGTAACTCAGCCATCCTCCCCTCAGCACACATCTGTGCTACCGCTCTCCAATCACCACCCGACTTCGCTGCCACGGATAAAGCGGTGTGTCCAAGAGAATTCATTAGTCTATTCCTTGCTTCCCGAATAGTTGTCAAGTTGCTCACGTCGAAGGGGAACATAAATTCGAAAGGCTTGAGACCTCTCGTGAAAAACCAATCTCCATTTCTAAAATGGGCAAACCCTCCCTTCGCGCACGTGCTCATAATCAAATCGGGTTCTCCTTCTACCGGTGTAATGCCGGTGAGGTCCAAGTTGTAATGCTCAGCCAAAATCGTCAATAACCCTCCAATATTCACCTTTTGAAAACCAATGGTCTTGAATCGATTCAGCTGCGCAATAAAATAGGCTCCAACGTTGAACTTCACTCCATGCAACATACACCACAAGGCATATAACTCTCCTCTAGACACAACACTGTCCTCCGAGCGGGCGAACAACGTGTTGCTCAGGATGCGGTCCATGTACCTCAAGACAGGGTTCTTTATTGCGGAAGCACGAGCCTGTCTAGTCTTGTAATCACGAATCTCCCCCGTGATCTCCCTCCAAAATCGCTTTACACTGAATGCAGCACTTTCTAAACGAGGGATCTCCAAAGGTGTCTCAAACAGCTCGTTGAAATCCTCAGACGTCCATCTCCTACTTACTCCACCAAGCTGAAACGTACACTGATAGGGGTATCCAAGCGGGTCCTTCTCCATCTCAAACGAACAAACCACTTCCGCTGTAACATGGAAGTACGTCGGCCTCTTCAACTCCATGAATCTTCGGATCCCTACTTGATCAAACATCCAAAATATATCATCCCCTATTCTCATTATCCTCATCACTTCATCATCTTGGTATCGAGTGCGAGCTATCTTATCTGATACTTCTTCCCACTTCTCTTTAATCTCATCCTAACCTTGCATCCTAATCTTGAAGTTATCAGGTAAACGGTCTTGTAGCCTCAGTTTTCTTGTCACTTTGTCCAAGTTTGAAGGCCTGTCATGCCTCTTCTTTGATCTCTCATCCTCTGCTTTTCCTTTTCCTTTGCTTGATACTTGTCCCTTTCCTGAAAACAAATACTTCAATCCAACCAACAAGACAAGAAAGCAAGTATTGTACTAGCACATCACATACTCTACTCAAGACTTCAAGCATCAATGCATATTCATACGAACTATCATCTCAACACCACTTGCTTATTCAACATTTTCAAAACATCTTCAATTATACCTTCTTTAATCATCAAAACATAACCAACAAGCATGCATTAAGCAATTCAAGCAATTCAATCAAAAATTCAACATGCTTTCCTCCATGAACTACTTCAATTTCATCAATTTCAAACCAAATCAACATGCTCATTCTATGGTATATTCTATATCCTTGATTAATCCACATAAAAATCCAAGTTCTATCAATAATCAATCAACCACAATCCAAGAAACAAGAATTCATATGAAACCAATCAAAATATCAACATTCACCATGAAATTCAACCATACTCAACATCAATTCTCTATTTCACATCAAATTGCTTACCTAAACCTTCAATCCTAGAGTAATTGAGTTGGAAAAAACGTACCTTGTGATTTGCCCATGGTGAAAAACCGATCGAAAACACAAAACACCCAAAAAAGCGATTTCAGCCCTAACTCGCGATGAAATCCGCCCAAATCCGCGACCAAATCGATAATTCATGGTGTAATGTTGTGTAATCGGTGCGAAATCAAGTGTAATTGAAGAATTTGTGCAAGGGTGTAGAGGTTCGAAGAGGGTTCGAGGTTTGGTGTTTCGAAAAAGTGATCGAACCCCTCTAAAAATTCGAACTTAAAACGCGTACCTGGCTTGGTTCGACCTCGGGTTCGACCACCTATACTGGTCGAACCATGGATGGCGAGGTCGAACCTCTCTTCTGGACAAACAATCTTCTTGGTTCGACTAGGGGTTCGACTTGCTAAACAGGTCGAACCTTTCTTGAATTGGTCGAACCCCTCTTCTGGAAAACAGAGTGCTTCCGACTGACAGGTTCGACCTTAGGTTCGACCTCATGATCAGGTCGAACCACTATAGCTTTGGTCGAACCTCCTCTCTGGACAACTTTCGACCATAGGTTCGACCTCATGGTCAGGTCGAACCACTATGGCTTTGGTCGAACCTCCTCTCTGGACAACTTTCAATGTCAAGTTCGACCATAGGTTCGACCTCATGGTCAGGTCGAACCACTATGGCTTTGGTCGAACCTCCTCTCTGGACAACTTTCAATGTCAGTTTGACTTCCTCTGCTTTTGTTCGACCTCTGGCTCTGGTCGAACCACTGCTAGACTTGGTCGAACCTACCTCCTGATTTCCAAAACTGAGTGTTCTTCATTCACTACATACTTCAAGCTTCAACACAACCTCATTAAGTACAATCTAGAGCACAACTTCAAAAATTGTTCCACATAATATCATTCATGAGTATCTCCGTATAAGAAAACACAACCAAAAACCACTGAACATTAGGCAAATTGTAAAAAATCGTCACATCAAAATCGATTAAAATTTCAACATGGCCGCAAAAACCAATTCCCCTAACAAACAATACAAAGAAAAGATTATACTCTCAATGCTTCAATGAGGTAATAACATCACACCCCCCCAAACTTAGTAAAAACGTAAGTCGAAACTAAGTTTGAAAAGAGATGTAATTGCCGATTGGTAAGCATCTTAAATACAAAAATTTCTTACTCACACGAAATAAATAAAGCAATAAAACGGAAGGGCAAGCCCCCAACAGGCGTTCATGTTTAACGTCGTAGAGTCACGACGGTACCAAATCAGAACAAGGTATCATCAAAAATGACACACGCATCATCCGGCGACCTATAATGCTTCAATCGATGCCCATTCGCCGCGATAATGTCACCATCTTTATCAATAAGCTCATAACTCCCCCCTCCTAAGGCTCGATGAATCATGAACGGTCCCATCCACTTAGACTTCAACTTGCCTGCAAAAAGCTTCAAACGAGAGTTAAAAAGTAGTACCTCATCTCCTTGCTTGAACTCCTTGTACGAAATTTTAGAATCATGCCACCTCTTCATTCTTTCCTTATAAATCTCTGAATTCTTGAAAGCACGACTCCTAAACTCATCCAATTGATTCATGTGAGTTAGCCTCAACTCCTTTACATCCCTAAGGGTCAAGTTCAAGCGACGCAAAGCCCAAAACGCTTTGTGTTGGATTTCTACGGGTAAGTTGCACGGCTTCCCATAGATAATTTGATACGGTGACATATCTAATACCGTCTTGTAAGCGGTCCGGAACCCCCATAACACATCATCAAGCTTCATAGCCCAATCTTTTCTATTAGTTCCTACCACTTTCTCCAGAATCTGCTTTACTTGACGGTTGGAGACCTCTGCCTGCCCATTTGCTTGCGGATGATAGGGTGTAGTAACCCTATGCCTAACACCATAATCCTTAAGCACCTTCTCCAGAAATTTATTGATGAAGTGGGAACCTCCATCACTAACTAATGCTCTCGGAACTCCATAACGGGCAAAAATATGTTTCTTTAGGAAAGATAAAACAACTTTCGAATCATTAACACGAGTAGGAATTGCTTCCACCCACTTCGAAACATAATCCACCGCAAGAAGAATGTAGAGAAACCCATTCGACGGGGGAAAAGGCCCCATAAAATCGATCCCCCATACATCAAATATCTCCACGACTATGCTAGGCTGCAATGGCATCTCACCTCTCCGACCTATATTACCCATACACTGGCATCTATCGCAAGACGCCACATAGCTCTCACTATCTCTAAACAAAGTAGGCCAATAAAGAGCGGATTGAAGTACCTTAGCTGCAGTCTTTTGCGCTCCGAAATGCCCCCCATTCGGTTGTGCATGGCAAAACTCCAGCACACTTTCCATTTCTATCTCGGGTACACATCTTCGGACAATAGAATCTGTACAAATCTTATAAACAAACGAATCATACCATATAAATGTCTCAACATCCCTACGAAATTTCGCAAGTTGATATCGGTTGAGATCCCTTGGAATTTCACCGATGACAATGTAATTAACATAATCCGCGTACCATGGATCCATACCTTGTGCTGCAACCACACATGCTCGCTCGGCCCCTTCAACAGCCACAGCCATGATCTTCTCATCAGGGAACATCTCTTCAATATACTCGAAAGAATTATCACAATGTTCCCTAGTCTCCAACCTTGACAAGTGATCGGCCAACACATTTTCTGTTCCTTTCTTATCCCGAATCTCCAAGTCAAACTCCTGCAGTAGTAGAATCCATCTTATGATCCTAGGCTTTGTCTCCTTCTTCTCCATCAAATAACGAATCGCTGAGTGATCCGTATACACAATCGTCTTCATGCCAACCAAATACTGACGAAACTTATTGAATGCATACACAACAGCCAAAAACTCCTTTTCAGTTACAGTGTAATTCTTCTGTGCCGCATCGAAAGTCTTACTCGCGTAGTAAATGGCGCATAACTTCTTCTCCCTTAGCTGCCCAAGCACCACACCCAATGCTACATCACTTGCATCACACATAAGTACAAACGGTTGCGTCCAATCCGGTGTGATCAAGATAGGGGCAGTAATAAGCGCCTCCTTCAAAACTTGAAAAGCTGTTAAACACTCATCATTAAACACAAAAGGAATATCCTTTTCAAGTAAATGAGATAAGGGCTTAGAGTATTTTGAGAAGTCTTTAATGAATCTCCTGTAAAAACCGGCGTGTCCAAGGAAGGATCGCACTCCTCTTTCATTGGTCGGTGGTGGAAGCTTCTCAATTGCCACCACTTTAGCACGGTCTACCTGTAATCCCTTGGCGGAAACATGATGCCCAAGAACAATCCCATCCTTCACCATGAAATGGCACTTCTCCCAATTCAAGACAAGATTTGTTTCTTGACACCTTTTCAAAACAACAGCAAGGTTAGACAAACACATATCAAAAGAAGAACCAAAGACTGAAAAATCGTCCATGAATACTTCCATGATCTTCTCTATCAAACCATCAAAAATCGCCATCATGCATCTCTGAAAAGTAGCAGGCGCATTACACAATCCAAACGGTATTTTCCTAAAAGCAAAAGTCCCGTAGGGGCAAGTAAAAGTGGTCTTTTCTTGATCCTCGGGAGCAATCATGATTTGATTATACCCCGAGTATCCATCCAAGAAACAATAGAACTCATACCCTGCAAGACGATCCAACATTTGATCCATAAATGGAAGAGGGAAATGGTCCTTACACGTGTTCTCATTCAATTTCCTGTAATCCACACATGTACGCCATCCCGTAGGAATTCTCGTGGCTATCGCCTCTCCATCCTCAGCTTTTACTACAGTCATACCCCCCTTCTTAGCAACTACATGCAATGGACTCACATGGGGACTATCACTAATAGGATATATAATTCCAGCATCCAACCATGTAAGAATTTGCTTCCTTATCACCTCTTGAATTGCGGGATTCACCCTACGCTGATTCTGAACACTAGCTTTGGCTTCATCCAACAACCTAATCCGATGCATACAATACGAAGGACTAATTCCCTTCAAATCATCAAGTGACCACCCTATTGCAGACTGGTACTTCCTCAAAACATCTAATAACTCCTCAAGTTTATCATCATTAAGGGAAGAAGATACAATTACCGGATATTGTGCATCGTCACCAAGAAAAGCATACTTCAAGTGATCCGGCAATGGTTTCAACTCCTCTTTTCTTTTCTCCACTGGAGTGTTTTCATTATCCAAAGGCAAGTACTTCCTGGTCCATTTGACTTCTTCCACTTTATTTCTCTCCAATGCAAACCTATCATCACCCAAAGCAAGTAAGTTTTCAAGAAATTCAATACATACCTCGTTAGAAAGTCCGTCAAGCTCCGTAGTGGGATAAGTAAGAGATTCCATCAAACATGTCTCAAGAGGATCCTTTGACAAGATCAAAGACATATCCTCCTTCACAATCTCCTCCACCACGTCAATACTATAACATTGGGACTCCATTGGCATTTTCATTGCTTTGTCCAAGTTGAAAAGTACTTCTTCTTTGTCCATTCTCAACTTCAGTTCTCCTTTCCGAACATCTATCATAGCTCCAGCTGTAGCAAGGAATGGCCTCCCCAAAATTAAAGGAACATTATCCTTGTCATCATCCATTTCTAATACAAGGAAATCCACAGGAAAAACTAGCTTCTCCACCTTTACTAGAACATCTTCAACTATTCCTTTCGGAAACGTCATTGATCTATCTGCCAATTGGGGAGCAACAGTTGTCGGGGTCATCTCCCCCAAACCAAGCTTCTGAAAGATGGACAACGGCATCAAATTGATGCTTGCCCCAAGATCGCATAAAGCTCGCCGTGCTGGCCCCTTCCCAATCTCACAAAGAATAGTAAAGCTCCCCGGATCTTTCATCTTTGGTGGCAACTTCTTTTGAATAATTGAGCTACAATTCTCAGATAAGTTTACTGTTTCAACTCCGGTTAAGCTTCGCTTCTTCATCAATATGTCTTTAAGGAACCGAGCATAATATGGCATCTCCATGATTGCCTCTGAAAAAGGGATGTTCAAGCTTATCTTGTTCATTATCTCTGAAAACTTCTTGAACTTCTCTTCCAACCCTTTCTTCACTAGCTTGTAGGGAAACGGTGGAGGTATCTTTGTTTTGGGAATCCCCCATTCATCACGATCAACCTTTTCTGCTTTCTCCTTTTCGGCTCTTAATCGCTTAGCTCTTTCCCATTTTTCTCAGCTATTATGTCTGTACTTTGCTCATTCCGTACCACTGGAGTTGCATCAACATCAAAAGGAACAACAGGTGCATCAAACAAAACATCACGGCGAGGTTCGACTGGGGTTCGACCAGGCTGAAAGGTCGAACCAGGACTGTATTGGTCGAACCTCTCTTCTGGAAGACTGATCTCATTCTGCTCTGGAGGTTCGACTTGGGTTCGACCAACATTGGAGGTCGAACCACTGCCCCTTTGGTCGAACCGCTTCACTGTATAATTTCCATCCTTCGGTTCGACCTGGGTTCGACCTGAAGAGTTGGTCGAACCTTCGTGATCGTGGTCGAACCGTTCCTGCATCGAAACATAGTGCTCTGGCCGATGAGGTTCGACCTGGGTTCGACCTGAAGAGTTGGTCGAACCCTCTGCGTGTTGGTCGAACCGTTCCTGCGTCAAAACAGAGTGCTCTGGCCGATGAGGTTCGACCTGGGTTCGACCTGAAAAGTTGGTCGAACCCTCTGCGTGTTGGTCGAACCGTGGCTTAGAAAATTCCAACTTCGATTCCGGCCTCATCGGTCCCTCGTACTGCGTTCCTGACCTCAGTGTGATGGCATTACACGACTTTGGATTCTCTATACTCTGAGATGGAAACTTACCTTTTCCTACAGTTTGAGTTAATGTGTTCACATTCTCTGCAATTGTACCCATCAACAATGTGAGATCTTTCACTTGAGTAGACAAATCTCTGTGGTGATCATCAATCTTTTTCTCAAGCTTTGCCTCAAGGCGATTCACTCTTTCATCATTCTTTACCATGTACCGGTTCACAGTATCCTCGAACCCAGGCTTTCCTTCTTCCACCTTTTCTCCCGGATCAACACCCATCGGAAGTTGCACTGCATGTTCGTATTGCTCCATGAAAATTTAGGCCTCCTTGGTTGCTGTTGATAACTACCAGATGGACCACGATTATTAAAGTTCCCTCGATAGTTCCCTTGGTAGTTCCGGTTTCCTTGATTTGGGTGCCTCGTTCCTTGGATACTTTGACCCATGGCATAATTTGCTTCCTCCAATTCGTCTTGGATGGTTCCATTATTCATCATCTCTTGCTGCAAGATTGGCACTCATTGGGATATCTCGCTGATCTGCTTCTGTTGAGCCTCAAGTAGCTTGTTGATATTGGACAAGCTCGAAACGATCTCATCCTCTCTCTTAGTCTTCACCATTGCTTGTTCAACCTGAGCTACCTTTCCAAGAACATACGTACCTCTAACTCTATCAGTGGGCCAATCCCTCGAATTCATTGATATGTCTTCAAATAATCTCTCGGCCTCAGCGGATGACTTTGTAAGCAATGCTCCATTAGAAGAATCATCAAGTAGCACTCTTGATTCACAGTCCAATCCGTTATAAAATATACTGATATATTGGGCTTTAGATAACCCATGTTGAGGACACTTCCTGAGCATGTCCTTGAATCTATCCCACGCTTCATGAAATTTCTCACCTCCACTGATAGCAAATTGGTTAATATCTTGCTTCATCTTAAACACCTTCGAAGGTGGCATATACCTCTCCAAGAATCTTAACTTCAATTGCTCCCACGTGGTGCACTCAGCTGCATTAATAGTATCGTACCAATCCCTCGCCTTTTCAGTAAGCGAGAATTTGAACAAAAGGATCTTCCTAGCATCTTCATGTTCTCCTACGTCTTTTTGAGTACTTGCATAGCCCAAGAACTTGTTCAGATACTGCTGCGGATCCTCGAAAGACCCTCCTGAAAAGGAGTTCCTTTCTATCATGCTAATAAGAGCGGGATGAAGATCGAACGCTGTGTTAGTTCCCCTTGCTCCTAAAAGCTCATAATTTCCAGCTCCATTATTTCTGAAAACCTCACGGATGGCTAGATTATCCGGATTCGCTGCCATGTTGACTGTTACTACTTCCAAATTAACTTCAGTTGTAGCCTCAATCGCTTGCGAAATCTGCTCGTCAACCTCAACTCCAAAATTCAGAGCTTCAGTTGAGTCTATTGCCTTTGTCTTGCTCTTCTTCTTCTTCTTCTTTCTTGATGATGCTCCAATCTCAGGATTATACGGTTCAAGATTACCTTTTTTTGATCTTGTGAGCATACACCTAAAACGAATAAGAAAGAAAACAACAAAACAAGGTAAATAGTCCTAATAAACTAGAAATAATACAAAAAAGATAGTTTACGCCGTCCCCGGCAACGGCGCCAAGAACTTGATAGGGGTTTTCTCAACACACAAATTAATCCTCAAGTATAAGGATATCAATTGTAGTCGCGAAGATGACCAAGTTACAATATCGAACCCACGGAACGGATAAATATCAATTTTGTGATCTTCTAGTATATTTTAGACTATGTTGGTAATTGTAAAGGTTTAATGGATAGTAACTTCTAATCGAATTAACAAAAGAAATAGCAAAAGTAGAGAGAAGTGAGTTGTGATCAATAAGAATGATAGGTAGTTCATTGAGTCATCCAGTTTCACTAGCAATTCGTATTTTCGTATGATGGTATCCGACTCTGCCCTGTGGTTTGTGGACGCATCACTAGACCATGCAAGTTTACTCTATCGACACAAGTAAATATGCGCTTGACACGTATGAATAACATCGGAGCAAGAGATATGCTTCACCCCCCTTTCTAGGTACTATCATAATCAATTATCTTCTACGTCTAGAATCTAACCCGACTTGATCTCCCTTTTTAGGTACTATAAAGTTATACTCTTCATCCTATTCATCAACCCGAATTTAATTCAATTCATGAATATTCATATAAGACAGTTCTAATAATACTTCGGAATCCCTTCACTTAGAATTATAACAATAAACCCTGCTCAGTAGTGAACGCACTCAATCAATAACCATGTCATGTATTCAGACTCTACACAACGATCATTGATGCACAAAACGACTATGAGTATGGATTAAATATGCAATCTTATATAAAACAAACCACAGGTAGTGTTGTACGGAGTTTTACACACGAAACACGAATTACATCATGAAACTTTCATAACCCTAGAACTACCAAGGTGGTTCTAGCCCATGATTGATCTAGGAACAATCATGGTTAGATTAATCATTCTTACTTGAACCTTCAGCGAACCTCTGTCACAGCCCTCCGAATGGATCACCGCCTCTACTCTTGTCTCTCCTACGATTGACGATCAAAAGCTCCCTTTATTCTCTATATGAGCCTCATTTTATACTTGTAATCACGTCTCTAGGGCTTGGAATGGGCTTTCTAAGTGATCTCACGCGTTTCGGCCTCGAAAATCCGGATAAGGTAAGTTCTCGCACACAGGTTCGACCACGTCAAGCAGGTCGAACCCTAGGTCGAACCCCGCTACTGGAAGAATTCTGCACAGGTTCGACCTTCTGGACAGGTCGAACCACTTAGGTCTTGGTCGAACCCCAGGTCGAACCTCAGCACTGGACAACTCTTGCTCCCGATTCGACCAACGGGCAAGTCGAACCCCAACGTCGTGGTCGAATCCTCCTTCTTGCAAACTGGTTCGACCATGGTTCGACCTGATGGCCAGGTCGAACCAACTGAGTCATAGTCGAACCCATCTCTGTATTGTCCAGCAACGTTGGTTCGACCTGCTGGAGAGGTCGAACCCTCCTCCAGCCAGGTCGAACCCACCTACTTCTTGAGCGGTTCGCGTGGCTTCGACTCCGTCTCTTCGATTCTTGGCTCTTTCACTCCGTTTTTGATAAGAAAACACTCAAATAGCTCCACTAACACCTGATTCATGCTATTTCACAATATATATAGGTTTTTCACCTATTTCCACATCAAAACTCTCCAAAACTAGCACAAAACATAGAGCCAAACTTGTGAATTTACACACTCATCAAGACCTTGTTCCCTATTAAATTCATACTCCTCTCTTGATTCTTCATCTTCACTTGAATTTCCTTATCAACAATGGACAAGAAATCATAGATAATCTCTTCCACCTCTAGGCCTTCTTCTACCTTTAGCTCTTTACTCCTCTCACTTTCATCCTCTAAGCTTTCTTTTACATTGTCTTTATTATCCTCAATAAGCTCAACATCTCTTGAGTCTTCTTCATTATCCCCCGAACACTCTTCTACCTTTAAATTTTCTTTAATCTTTTCATCGCAATTCTCCATTTCACGAAGAGTGTTCCGTTCTCTTGTCATTTGACTCATTTGTCGTTCTAAGGCCTTCAATGTCCTTTCATTTTCCTCACTCATTTCTTCCAGCATTTTCATCATTTGATCTTGCAAGGAAGGTTTCCCATCATCGTATGGTGGACACTCTTGGAAATTCCCTTGAACATATCTGTTTTGCATACATGTTCCATTCCCCATTTGGTAATTGGGCATGTTCCACACTTGTCCCCCATTAAAGTTGGAAGTAGGAATTGAGTGGGCATTTTGAGGCTTATAGCTTGAAAGACTTGGTTGAAAGCCTTGCCTTGCATTGCTCCCTTAAGCATATCTTCTATACATTTCAAGTAAGGCACTATTTTCGGATAAAGACGTTATCGTAGGAACTTGATTGTAGGAACTTTGAGGCTCATAACTTGAAGGATTTGGTTGAAAACTTTTTCTTGTATCATTTCTATAAATATATCTTTTAAGCAACTCCATTGTATCTTCGAATAAAGGAGTACGTATAGGCAAATGAATTCGGTTTGAAGAACTTGGTATGGAATATGTGTGTGCTTGATGAGGTTGGAATGTATTTCCATTGTAAGCAATTTTCCATCCCCCATATATTCCATTGTTGTAGCCTTGAGAGCTTACTTGACTCATTTGACTACTATACCCATAGTTGCTCTCATTCTTATAGCCCATTGATTGTTGTGGTGGAACCAAATCAAGTAAATTTTCATAATTTCCTCCCAAGTATTGGTTCCACCCATCCATGTTCATACTCTTCTTTTCAAGGCTTGCTACAACTTTCCTTCACTTACTATTTTTGGTTTTGCTCCTTCTCCCCTTCTCTCAAGGTTGATGTACCTATCAAGAAGAACAAGTAAGAAAAATTTTTCAAAACAAAAATAAAATGCAAAAATAAGAAAAAATGTCCTAAGTAGAGCTAACAAATTAAAACACGTTACACCGAAGGCTTTCGCCCTGGCAACGGCGCCATGAACTTGGTTTCAATTTTGGTTAAATTAATTTAGAGCACGTGTACTCTATCGTGTGTAGCACGTAAGCGACCAAGTGCAAAATTTATAAGATATCGAATCCAAGGGCGAAAGTGGGTAGCCGTGTTTGAGAAATGCTTTACTCTAGTAGGACGAATCAAAGAAGGATGGTTGATTATACTACAAACTAACAACTAGGAAAGCAATTAAAGATAGAACATGTACAAATGAGATGGATGATGGATGAAGGTGAACAATCTAAGAAATATGCAAGGCAAGCAACAATCATGTTAAGGTATATATAGACTCACACACACACATGCATTGATGATTTTCATGTTATGATATTAAGGGCAATCACATTTGTACCCCTAACCCCTATGGCCAAGGTGATTAGGTTCTCAAATCCTTTACAAGTTTAAATATGCTAGGATTGTCTTACTCTCAATTCCCATTAAGGTACTATGTTCATAAGTTGGTTCCCCTCACTAGTTCTCACCAATGTCCTATCATGAGGTTCTAAGCACTTGAAGGGTATGACTTACCTCTCCTCACACTAACCAAGCCATCTCATGCAATCAATGATTCAATTAAACCACTATACATAATATTGGAATGGCCATCCTAATACTATGAATAGAGAATTTAATCACACAAATCATACATAAAATGAGAATAAGCATTCATGATCGAAAATATTCATAACAATCATTTCATCAAACATGTAGTGTGCAAAATCTAAATAATTCCTAACCAATCATATTGCTAGCCTCACATGAGGACTAGCCACTACATATCATAATAAAATCAAAACAATCTATAGCTTGCTCCAATTGAGCCAAATAATGAAGAAAATAACAAAATAAAGGTAAGTTGGCTCCCCTTTGATGGTGAACTTCCTCCTCCTTGATCCTGCTATAATCTTCAACCAATGATGAATTCCTCTTCTTAGATTGGTGGATGGATGGATTAATGGATGAATTTGAGGAGATCAAGTGGTTTGAATGGATGAAGTGAAGGATGGAAGAGATGGAGATGAATGTGTGTGATTTAGGTGTCTAGTGTGTGTGGAAACTGCTCCAAAATGATTCCTCCCGGATCTTATGATCAAAACATGTATTAATACTCCTTGGAAGCTTCTAGAAACTTCTTGAATTCTCTGATTTTTTAGCCCAGCTCGACTCGAGTTGGCTCTCAGGATGATTTTCTCTGCCTCGCTCGGCTTGCAACTCGACCTGGACGATACCCCAACTCGACTCGAGTTGATAACTTGAGCTCTCGCCTGTCAAGTCGTATTGGATGAATCAGAAACTAAAATTGTTGCGGAACTGATGAGTGTGTAAATTCACAAGTTTAGCATCATGTTTTGTACTAGTTTTGGAGAGTTTTGAGGTGGAAATAGGTAGAAAACCTATATATATTGTGAATTAGCATGAATCAGGTGTTAGTGGAGCTAATTAAGTGGTTTTATAGCAAAAATGGAGTGGAAGTGCCAAGAATCGAAGAGACGAAGTCGAGACCATACGAACCGCCAAGGAAAGAGTAGGGTTCGACCTGGTTGGAGGAGGGTTCGACCTCTCCTACAGGTCGAACCAGCATTGCGAAACATCAGAAGGAGGGTTCGACCACGACTCAAGGGGTTCGACCTGTTTGATCAGATTGAACCATGGTCGAACCAGTTCGCGAGAAGATGGATTCGACCACGACGTTGGGGTTCGACTTGACAGTTGGTCGAACCAGGAGCGGAAATTGTCCAGTGGTGAGGTTCGACCTGGGGTTCGACCAAGACCTGAGAGGTTCGACCTGTACAAGAGGTCGAACCAGTGCAGAATACTTCCAATAGCAAGGTTCGACCTGTGGCCAGTGGTTCGACCTGTTTGACGAGGTCGAACCAAAATGCGGAAACTTACCTTATCCGGATTTTTGAGGCCAAAACGCGTGGGATCACTTGAAAAGCCCATTCCAAGCCCTAGAGACGTGATTACAACTATAAAAGGAGGCTCATGCAGGAGGAACAACAACAACAACAAGAGAGATTCAAGAGAAAAAGACATAGAGTTGGAAGGAGAGCGATCTTCCACCATCCGGAGGGGCTGTGACAGAGTTCCGCTGGAGGTTCAAGTAAGATCGGTCCATCTAACCATGATTATTCCTAGATCAATCATGGGCTAGAGCCGCTTCGGTAGTTTTAGGGTTATGAAGGTTTCATGAGTTAATTTGTATTTCATGTGTATACTCCGTACAACACTACTTGTGGTTTAGTTTATATAAGATTGCACATTTTTAATCCATACTCATAGTTGTTTTGTGCATCAATAATCGTTGTATAGAGTCTGAATACATAACATGGTTATTGGTTAAGTGCGTTCACTAATGAGCAGGGTTTATTGTTATAATTCTAAGTGAAGGGATTCTGAAGTCTTATTAGAACTGTCTTATATGAATACTTATTAATTGAATTGAATTCGGGTTAACAAGTAGGATAAAGAGTATAACTTTATAGTACCTAAAAAGAGAGATCAAATCAGGTTAGAGTACAAAGTGCACGGGAAATAATTAATTATGATAGTACCTAGAAAGGGGGGTAAAGTATACGTCTTGCTCTGAGGATACTCACACGTGTCAAAAGCTTATCTATTTGTGTCTATAGAATAGATTCGCGTGGTCTAGCGATGCATCCATAAACCACAAGGCAGAGTCGGACATCGACACATGAAAGTACGAATTAACGAAGGAAACTGGATGGCCTGACGAACTACCTATCATCTTATTTGATCACAACTACTATTTTCTTGTTCTTGTTACTTATTTGCTATTTTATTTGTCACTTAGTTTACAAACCAACAAATTACAATTCTCAACATAGTCTAAATATACTAGAACATAATTAAATTGATATTTAATCATCCCGTGGATTCGATATTTAACTTGGTCACCTTCGAAACTACAATTGATATCCTTCATACTTGGGGATTAAAATTGTGTGTTGAAAAAATGCTCAACAAGTTTTTGGCGCCGTTGCCGGGGACGGTATAAAATATCTTTTTGTTATTGCTAGTTTATTAGGGCTATTCTATCTTGTTTTGTTGTTTTAATTCTAGTTCTTTTTAGGTGCATGCTCACGAGATCAAAGAAAGGTGAACTTGAACCCTACAATCCTGAAATCGGAGCATCGTCAAGAAAGAAGAAGAAGAAGAAGAGCAAGGCAAAGACTATTGATACAACTGAAGCTCTGAATTTTGGAGTTGAAGTTGACGAGCAGAATTCGCAGACGATTGAAGCTACAACTGAAGTTAATTCGGGAGTAGAGACAGTCAACATGGCAGCGAATCCAGATAATCTAGCCATCCGAGAGGTTTTCAGAAATAATGGGGCTGGAAATTTTGGGCTTCTAGGAGCGAGGGGAACTAATGCAGCTTTCGATCTTTATCCCGCTCTTATTAGCATGATAGAAAGGAACTCCTTTTCAGGAGGGTCTTTCGAGGATCCGCAGCAGCATCTGAACAAGTTCTTGGGCTATGCAAGTACTCAAAAAGACACAGAAGAACATGAAGATGCTAGGAAGATCCTCTTGTTCAA
The DNA here is from genome assembly GCA_023678885.1 of Pogostemon cablin. NCBI lineage: Eukaryota > Viridiplantae > Streptophyta > Magnoliopsida > Lamiales > Lamiaceae > Pogostemon > Pogostemon cablin. The sequence goes on along the minus strand of CM042975.1, from coordinate 23,313,794 downwards.
ATTCTCGCTTACTGAAAAGGCGAGAGATTGGTACGACACTATAAACACAGCTGAGTGCACCAATTGGGAGCAACTGAAGTTAAGGTTCTTGGAGAGGTACATGCCACCTTCAAAGGTGTTTAAGATGAAGCAAGACATTAACCAATTTGCTATCGGTGGAGGTGAAAAATTTCATGAAGCATGGGATAGATTCAAGGACATGCTTAGGAAGTGTCCTCAACATGGGCTATCTAAAGCTCAATATATCAGTATATTCTATAATGGATTGGACTGTGATTCACGAGTGTTATTGGATGCTTCTTCTAATGAAGCATTGCTTACAAAGTCATCCGTAGAGGCCGAGAAGTTGTTTGAAGATATTTCGATGAATTCAAGGGATTGGCCAACTGATAGAGTTAGAGGTACTTATGTCCTTGGGAAGGTAGCTCAGGTTGAACAAGCAATGGTTAAAACAAGTAGAGAAGATGAGATCGTCTCTAGCTTGTCATCTATCAACAAGCTACTTGAATCCCAATAGAAGCAAATCGGCGAATTATCTCAGCCCGTAACGATCATGCAGCAGGAACTAATGAAAGAGGGACCAATCCAAGAGGAGTTGGAGGAGGCAAAATATGCCATGGGTCAAAGTATTCAAGGTGCTTGGTATCCAGATCAAGGAAACCGGAATTACCAAGGGAACTATCGAGGAAACTTTAATAATCGTGGTCCCCCAGGTGGTTATCAACAGCCTAGGAGGCCGGAGTTCTTATGTAGCAATCCGAATAATGCGATCCAACCTCCGATGGGTGTTGATCCGGGTGCTAAAGTGGAAGAAGGGAAACTGGGTCTTGAGGATACTGTGAACAGGTATATGGCCAAGAATGATGAAAGAGTGAACCGACTTGAGGCAAAACTTGAAAAGAAAATCGATGCAAACCATGAGGTTATATCTAAGCAGGTGAAAGACCTTACATTGTTGATGGGGGAGATGGCAGAAAGTGTTAACAAGCTTACTCAAACTCTGGAGAAAGAGAAGTTCCCGTCTCAAAGTATTGAGAATCCAAGGTCCTGCAATGCCATCACATTGAGGTCGGGAATGCAATACGAGTGACCTATGAGGCCGGAATCAAATTTGGATATGTCTAGGGCCAGGTTCGACCCTGGTTCGATCAACATTGAAGGTCGAAGCATACAGGGGAGGTCGAACCAACACACTGGACACGATCAGGAAAGATTGCAGCATCGGTTCGACCAAACTGCAGATGGTTCGACCTGGCCTACAGGTCGAACCTTGGTCGAACCCAGCAACTCGGAGCACTCTGTTTTTCCAGAACACCAGTTCGACCAAATCAATCATGGTTTGACCTATCCAACAGGTCGAACCCAGGTCGAACCGTACAACTTAGAGCACCCTATTTTGTCGCAACAATAATTCGACCATGATGGACGGGGTTCGACCTATCCAATAGGTCGAACCTTGGTCGAACCGGATGGCGAAAGGAGTACAGTAGGCCGGTTCGACCTAGGTGCCCGTGGTTCGACCTACTCAACAGGTCGAACCCAGATCGAACCTCAAATTCAAAAAGAGAGTCGTTGTCCAGAAGTAAGGTTTGACCAGTACGTACATGGTTCGACCTATTCCACAGGTCGAACCCTGGTCGAACCCCTCCAGAAATTACCTGTTGCGACTCCGAACACTCACGATGATGTTGATGCTGTTGGATTGTATGCTAAAAGTCTAGCTTTAGTATGAACAATGTCATAACAATATTTGAAATGAGAATCATTGATCAAATGATTGCGTCTTATAATTTATTTTATATGCATGATGCAATAGTCCATTTACTTTATACTGTAGATAATATGTTGTGCGACAACACGCAGAAGATCATATTATCGGTTTCCTTATAAAGTATAAACAGATGCTCACAACTGAGATAGACGGGGACTCTCTATCGGTATGGTTGTAGTGTGGCTTGGTATTAGCTTGTCTTGGCTATAGAATCACATTAGTGCACTTGTGTGTATTGAGCAGGACCGCCTGAGATCGTTCTTCTTATACTGACTATATAGTAGAACTTGATCTCTGTTATTATGGAAGTTCGTGCTCTTAATCCCTATACAATAACCTCGACACGTAGGGCAGTATGTATTTCTTTGATTCATCAATGGGTGAGATTTATATGTATTAAATCAACAAACTCGGTGAGTTGGGAAATAGTGCTGTATCTATGGTGTGCTGTTGATTGTAGAAGGAATCCATGTCCGACATAGGTTGATGATGTCCCCTTGAGGAGCTCATAAGGTTTATCATGTAAATCTTGCAAGTGGATTAATTTCCGGCATGATAATAAGGTTGAGTGATACTACTCTCGGATAAGATATTAATTAATTTGAGTTGTCAGTAACTTAATTAATTAATGACATTGTATATCTTAAACATGGGGAGGCTATCGGGCTTATAATAAGAAGGAGCCCAGAACATAATTTTGGGATTGGACGGGTAGTGCAGTAATAATATTTTAGTGGACTATATTATTATTATTGGATTTAATTAAAAGCTTTGGGCTAAGCTTGGTTAATTAAATTCAATTGAGGCCCAGCCCAATTTCTCCTCCTGGTCCCTGCTGTAGCCCAATATATGTAGTCATCTCAGCTTCTGGAAACCTAAGTAGCTGCGCATCTTTCAACGTGAGTTAGGGAAAGAAGCAGATTGAGAGAATCCTGCAGATTGTTGCCCACACAACAGCAGGATTCGACTTGGGTCATACAGCAGAAGATCGAGAGGTGGTTCTCTGCAACGATCAATCTCTACACCAACCCAGAAGTACGGTAAACACATTTAAATTGCTTCCGCTGATTTGTTTGCCTGTTTTGACTAACGATCACGTTGAACCGCACGATCCAATTGCCAACAATTGGTATCAGAGCGTTGGTTTCGTGGTGAGATGTGAGACGTTGGTTAGGGTTATTGTGATTATATGATTATGTGAATGATCTAGATGTGATCACAAATTTTTTTTCCTTCTCGTGTTTCAATTATCAATAGAAAGCATGATATAAGGGTTTGTATAATTTTGTTTATTCATGAAACCCTGTCTATTGCTGTGTGTTCTTGTTACTGTTTATACGAGTGACTCACACTCACACACACGATTGTTACATCTCTGTAAAACGACGATGAGAGGATGATCTACAATCCTGATCGTCGATGGGCTGAACGATCGGTTGATGGGAGAACACGCTCAACCCAACTGGTGAAAATCGCGTGCGGGTTCAACGCTGCATGGCCATACCAAACGACGACGGCTGAGTGAGAAATGGCAGTGCCAACCCGCTGGATTTGCGGCGCTGTCGGAAGTCTGGCAGTATGTCACCAGAAGATTGTCGAAGGCTGCAAATTAAAGGGAAAGTTCAGGGCTGTCGGTTGTTGGAATCGATAGCTGGAGACTCTACAGTCTGCGCCGGGGGCGATTAGACTTTGTCGGATCTGCAGATTGGCGTGGCTGGCTGATGACGACGGCGAGGCTTGATGTGGAGCGATACCTTCAGACCGGCGTTCAGGCTTGTTCTCGAGCGGTCAGGAGGCCGAACCAGTCGGATCGGGCAAGATTGACACAGATCCGATGCGCTATTTTATCGTCAAGAGGCTGCAAGTGTCGGCAGCTGTCGGAGCGGCTGCAGGTCACGGCTGATGCAGATGCGGCGTCGCAGACAGCGGGGCGCAACTGGGAGCTTCACGGCGGCCAGCTGGAAGCGCATCTCCGGTGGCTGGCGGCACGATTGCCGAGGGCAGCGGCGCCGGTTATACGTTGCGCGACTGGTGCGGGTGGATCTAGATCACCGTGCGTCACTGGCGGCTGACAGGGACGATCGGCAGTGAGGGCAGGCGGCGACTGTGATTAGGGCAGCAAGTTTGGCTTGGGCTCTATTTTGCTGTTGGGCCTTTTAATATGTTGGGCCTTTTATTTTTATAAGGACTGTTGGCCCAGATTATTCTTGTGGGGTTGCCTAATGGGCTCAATTTAATTGGTTTTGGGCTCCCTGTAAGACTGCTCATTTTTTAATTTAGTTTTGGGCTGTTGGGCCTAATTTTAATTAAAATAGTTATGGGCTGCTGGGCTGTATTTAATTAATTGTGGGTAATGGGCCAAGCATGATAAATTAGTTGTTTATTAATAAGGCTAATTTTTGCTAGTGGGCTTGGTGGATTTAATTTGGTTTTGGGCTAAGATTATGAGTCATGGACAATGGGCTTGATTAATTAATTTAGTCTGCTGCTCATTTTGTGCTTATTTGTTGATCTTTGGCCCAAATTAATTGATCCACTATTTATGCAATTAATTAATGTTATATAACTGATTAATTGATTTAATTGTCAATTATTGTTGTATATGTGATATGCATGCTCTATGTGATTTATTTACTTAAATTGTTGCTAATAGAAGCATGCTAAGTTGTATATTTTATTTCTGAATATTATATGCATGTTAAAAACCCTCGGTAATTAAATAACTAAGTAGGAGAGGGAATTGGTAATAAATTCCCGCGGCCTCCATTATTGGTTTGTTAGCAATGTGAATAGACTTGCGCGTCGGCATTAGAGCCTTCCTCCCCATCGGATGAGTTTATTCATGGATTGTTGGAACAGACTTCATTAAATAATTACGTTTGTAATGTGATGCATATGAACTTGGGCGTTGGCTTGGACCTTCCTCCCTATCGGATGAGTTTATATGCGGTTCACTGGTACAAACTTGTAATTGATGACTATAGGAAGTTATCCGAGCGCGTGTGTACTTCTCCATCTGTAAGGCACACAAGCTTGGGCCACGGACTTGGGGTCAAATAATGGTGTACACTTAGATGTAAATAATAAGTATCCTCCCCATCGGAGTCACTGCTTTTATTTGCATGGCTAAAGAGGAACCGACTATTAATTATTTTGTCATAAAGTTAGGTTGACAAATGAAATTAATGGGTAAAACCTTGTCTTGTAAATGTTCGGGTTTGTAAACGTCCACACTATCGTGGCTTGCAGACTCACGGTGCTTGAGATGTCGGTGAATTTTATTTTTATATTGTTTTGAGGGAATCAATATAAAAGGATAAAATTCGAAGATTTGATCGGAATGTTTATTTGTGATTCTCTGAATTTCGAATGGTTTTATTTCACTAATTATTAACTAAAAGACATTATATTTACTTGTCCAAATTAGCTGATTAGAGAAGAATCTAAGTTTTGAAAATTACTGCTTAAGAAAATACATGTGTATTCTTACAAAGGACGTCTCATGATGCCTATTAAAGTCTCTAGTGAAGAGATGAGAGCTTCATAGAAATATGATGATCTCATGTAACTCTTCGGATACTTGAGTAAATTTAAAAGGTAGAAGATCATGGTTGAATTGATGAATGAATTGGAAGAGCTTGGAATAGAAATTGAAAGGGAAACCTAAATCAATTTATTCTTCACAATTTGCCTGGATGTTTTGAGCAAGTTCTACCTGAAATACGAAAGGTTGTATATGGTTGGAAACTTCTAACAAAACATGTGGCAAAAGAAAGCCAATTTTCATCATGATGTGAACAAGTTTAATATCTTATTTACTAATGGTTTAAACATGATTAGTGATGGCATCTACTGACACGAAGTATGTAGATACTGGAATCACTAAATGTTTATCACTGAGTAAGGATAAGATTGTTAATAATATGGGTAAAACTACAAAGGTAGTGGCTATTGCAGTGGGAGTTGTTTATTTATCTCATGATAAGAATAAACGATTGATTATGAGAAATTGTCTTTACGTACGTTTCATAGAAAGAATTTAATTTCGTTTTCTATGCATTAACGGATGGATACTTCATTTCATTTAAATGACATGGTCATAATAATGAGGAATGAGGCTATAATCCGTTAAAGTACGTTGGTGGATAAAAAGTATACTCTTGAATCATGTACATTCCACAGATGCAATAAATAGTAATTAATAATGCATCTTCTAATATTAGTAAGAGAAAGGAACCTTCGAAAATAAACTAAACATACATTTGGCGTCTATGACTAATTCATTTTACTTGAGTAGGATTCAAAAGTTGATAGCCGATAGACCGTAAGGTTTATCTGAAGTGGAAACTATCGGACTTGCGAGTCCTGCTTGGAAGTAAAAATGATTAACTGTCTTTTCAAGGCTGTGGGGTGTAGAGCCAAAGATATATATGTTGGAATTAGTTCATTCTAATTCAAGCAAACCTAACAATATCCAGGCGAGAGGTTGTTATGAATATTCAAAGATTATTCTGGGAACCGATATATTTATTTGATGCACTGCATGTCTAAGTTCTTGGATTAATTCAAGAATTGTAAGGCTGGTACAGTGAGCGTCATGAAAAATATATCACATCATTACGATTCAATCGTGATGATGTAGATCTCTTAGGATAGTTAGGAACTAATAATCAGAAGTTGAGATTAAATCTCAAGTTGACTACACCGGGCATGCCCCTGCTGAATGGTGTGGTGAGTAGAAGGGATAAGGCTCTTATGATTATGATTAGATAGATGATGAATTATTTGGAATAATTAAATTCATTTTATGGATATACCCTAGATACAGTAATTCGTGAAACATTTGTCTGTATATGGGATATCCTAGAAAAATGGAAAGTGATTTATTTAGTCCAAAAGATCGAAGGGTGATTGTCAACACAAACACTAGATTTTTTGGAAAAGGACTATGTAATAAATCACAAACCCATGTATAAGTTGTTCTAAAGGTAGTGAGAGGAAAACACTAAGTATAAGTACCAAGTGTACAAGAGGATATATCACAAGGTAAACTGCAACGCGTGTCACGTCTGATACACAATTACATGTAGTGCCTAGTCATAGTGGGAGGGTTGTATGACAACGCATAAATATATGTTTTGGGAGAGTCGTGAGACTTGATCCCTAGTGAACATGATATTGTCCCACGGATACGACATAGCACTACAAGATAAAAATGCGGAATCTTAGCAAGATGCAATGAATGTTGAAATAGAATCTACGGATTCTAAATTAAGTTTGGAGCTTGAAGGATCACTAAAATGGTGTAAAAGCCATTGCAAGTGGTCAAAGGAAATAAAAGAGGATCATATGGAAAGGTGAAAACCTTGGAAGCAAAGCTGGTTGCGGATAAGTGTACTCAGAAAGAAATGGTTCGATTATGAGGAAACATGTTCGCTGGTAGCTATGCTTAAATTGATCTGGATTTTTTTATTTATTGCTGCTCATATTGAATTATGAGGGACAGTAAATAGATGTCAAGACGGCTTTCCTGATTGGAAGTCTTGAGGAAAACATCTATGTGAAGCAACCAGAGTGATTCATTGCAAAGTACTAATAGCATTTTGATAGTAAGCTTAAAAGTGTCCAGCGATGGACTAAAGCAAGCTTTGAGATCGTGAAGCATCTGTTTTGATTAGGTAATCCAGTGGCACGGATTTAAATCAATCAGCGGATGTATCTTGTGTATTGAAAAGAGTGACGGAAACGTGGTGGTGTTTTTTGTACTATACGTAGATAGTATCTTGCTCATTGGAGACAATGAAAGAGTATTATCGGGCGTATGGGTACGGTTAATAAAGCGGTAGATATGAAGGACTTAAGAAAGGCAAAATATATCCTTTTGATCACGGTAATACGGATCACAAGAAAGGATACTATGCTTATCTCAAGTTTCATAAAATGATACAGTCCATACTCATTTAGCATGTAAATTTATCTTAGTGATTGTGTCTTAAGACACAAAAAGAAGATAAAGAGGATGAAAGCGGTTCCTTATGCTTCGGCGAATAAGGAAGCTTAATCTAAGAAATGCTATGAACGATGTTGGACATCTGTTTTGCTAAATGCAAGAACAGTGGGTATCAACGTAACCCGAAACAAGAATGATGAACTGTGGTAAGACATTTATAAAGTGCCTGAGAAGGACTGGAAATTATATGTGGACTTACTGGACAGATTCACTGCTTCTTGTGGATTACGTAGATTCAGATTTTTTAGTCAGATTGGACGGGAGTAAATTCACCTCAAAGGTTATGTGTTTAATTTTAGGAGGTAGAGTCATAATGTGGAGGAGTGTTATATAGAAATATATTTCAAACTCCGGACTCCATCATGGAAAAATGATGAATTGGAGCCTATAAGGAAGCCAAAGTATCTATATGACTCTAGAGACTTCATGATGGACTTTGAAGTGTTTCTAAGTTTGCCCAAGGTAATCACAATTTACATTGATGATATTGGTGCAGTTGCAAACTTGAAGAAATCACAAGTCCATAAGGCAATTAAACACATGGAGCGCGAGTACCACCTGTTACGAGAAATCGTATGATGAGGGGAAGGTTGTTGTCGCCTAGATTGCATCGGATATGACCTAGTAAACCATTTACAAGGACCTTAAGGCGAGAGCTTTTAATGGTCGTGTAGTGGAAGTAGGAATCAGATGTATGGCAGAAGACATGACAACATAGTCTTTTAGTATAAGTGGGAGATTGTTGGATTGTATACTAAAAGTCTAGCTTTAGTATGAACAATGTCATAACAATATTTGAAATGAGAATCATTGATCAAATGATTGCGTCTTATAATTTATTTTATATGCATGATGGAATAGTCCATTTACTTTATACTGTAGATAATATGTTGTGCGACAACACACAGAAGATCATATTATCGGTTTCCTTATAAAGTATAAACAGATGCTCACAACTGAGATAGACGGGGACTCTCTATCGGTATGGTTGTAGTGTGGTTTGGTATTAGCTTGTCTTGGCTATAGAATCACATTAGTGCACTTGTGTGTATTGAGCAGGACCGTCTGAGATCGTTCTTCTTATACTGACTATATAGTAGAACTTGATCTCTGTTATTATGGAAGTTCGTGCTCTTAATCCCTATACAATAACCTCGACACGTAGGGCAACATGTATTTCTTTGATTCATCAATGGGTGAGATTTATATGTATTAAATCAACAAACTCGGTGAGTTGGGAAATAGTGCTGTATCTATGGTGTGCTGTTGATTGTAGAAGGAATCCATGTCCGACATAGGTTGATGATGTCCCCTTGAGGAGCTCATAAGGTTTATCATGTAAATCTTGCAAGTGGATTAATTTCCGGCATGATAATAAGGTTGAGTGGTACTACTCTCGGATGAGATATTAATTAATTTGAGTTGTCAGTAACTTAATTAATTAATGGACATTGTATATCTTAAACATGGAGAGGCTATCGGGCTTATAATAAGAAGGAGCCCAGAACATAATTTTGGGATTGGACGGGTAGTGCAGTAATAATATTTTAGTGGACTATATTATTATTATTGGATTTAATTAAAAGCTTTGGGCTAAGCTTGGTTAATTAAATTCAATTGAGGCCCAGCCCAATTTCTCCTTCTGGTCCCTACTGTAGCCCAATATATGTAGTCATCTCAGCTTCTGGAAACCTAAGTAACTGCGCATCTTTCAACGTGAGTTAGGGAAAGAAGCAGATTGAGAGAATCCTGCAGATTGTTGCCCACACAACAGCAGGATTCAACTTGGGTCATACAGCAGAAGATCGAGAGGTGGTTCTCTGCAACGATCAACCTCTACACCAACCCAGAAGTACGGTAAACACATTTAAATTGCTTCCGCTGATTTGTTTGCCTGTTTTGACTAACGATCACGTTGAACCGCACGATCCAATTGCCAACAGATGCTACTCTAGTGGTTCGAAATGAGCAAAGTACAGAGATAATAGCTGAGAAAAAATGGGAGAGAGCCAAGCGATTGAGAGTCGAAAATGAGAAAGCGGAGAAGGTTGATCGTGATGAATGGGGGATTCCCAAAACAAAGATACCTCCACCGTTTCCTTACAGGTTTGTGAAGAAGGGATTGGAAGAGAAGTTCAAGAAGTTTTCAGAGATAATAAACAAGATAAGCTTGAGCATTCCTTTCTCAGAGGCAATCATCGAGATGTCGTACTATGCCCGATTTCTTAAAGACATATTGTTGAAGAAGCGGAGCTTAACCGGAATGAAATGGTAAAATTATCTGAGAATTGCAGCTCAATCATCCAAAGGAAGCTGCCGCAAAAGATGAAGGATCCGGGAAGCTTCACTATTCTATGTGAAATCGGAAAGGGGCCGGCACGGCGAGCTTTGTGCGGTCTAGGGGCAAGCATCAATTTGATGCCGTTGTCCATCTTTCAGAGGCTTGGTTTGGGGGAGTTGATCCCTACAACAGTGGTTCTCCAGTTGGCGGACAGGTCGATGACGTTTCCAAAAGGTATAATTGAGGACGTTCTCGTCAAAGTGGAGAAGCTAGTCTTCCCTATGGACTTTCTTGTGCTAGAGATGGAAGAGGACAAGGATAATATCCCTTTAATCTTGGGAAGACCATTCCTTGCTACTGCTGGAGCTATGATTGATGTTCAGAAAGGAGAGCTTAGATTGCGAATGGACAAAGAAGAAGTTCTTTTCAACTTAGACAAAGCAATGAAGATGCCTATGGAGTCGTAGTGTCATAGTATTGACGTGGTGGAGGATATTGTGAAGGAGGACATGTCTCTGATCCTGTCAAAGGATCCTCTTGAGACATGTTTGATGGATTCTCTCACTTATCCCACTATGGAGCTCGACGGACTCTCCAACGAGGTATGTATTGAATTTCTTGAAAACTTACTTGCTTTGGATGACAGGTTTGAATCGGAAAGAACTAAGGTGGAAGAAGTCAAGTGGACGAGAAAGTACTTGCCGTTGGATAACGAGAGTTCTCCGATGGAATTGAGGAAAGAGGAGTTAAAACTTTTGCCGGAACACTTGAAGTACGCCTTTCTTGGTAACAATGAAAAATATCCGGTAATTGTATCTTCTTCTCTTGATGATGATCAACTTGAGGAGTTATTGAATGTTCTTAGGAAGTATAAATCTGCGATTGGTTGGTCTCTTGAGGATTTGAAAGGAATTAGTCCATGCATAGGATAAGATTGTTAGACGAGGCAAAGGCAAGTGTTCAGAATCAGTGGAGGGTGAATCCCGCGATTCAAGAGGTGATTAGGAAGCAAATCCTTATGTGGTTGGATGCTGGAATCATATATCCTATTAGTGATAGTCCCCATGTGAGTCCATTGCATGTAGTTGCTAAAAAGGGGGGTATGACTGTAGTAAAAGCTGAGAATGGAGAAGCGATAGCCACAAGGATTCCTACGGGATGGCGTACATGTGTTGATTATAGGAAGTTGAATGAGAACAAGTGTAAGGATCATTTTCCTCTTCCTTTCATGGATCAAATGTTAGATCGTCTTGCAGGGTATGAGTTTTATTATTTCTTGGATGGATACTCGGGGTATAACCAAATCATGATTGCCCCAGAGGATCAAGAAAAGACCACTTTTACTTGCCCCTACGGGACCTTTGCTTTTCAGAAAATGCCATTTAGGTTATGTAATGCGCCTGCTACTTTTCAGAGATGCATGATGGCAATATTAGATGGATTGATTGAGAAGATCATGGAGGTGTTCATGGATAATTTTTCTGTTTTTGGTTCCTCCTTTAATATTTGTTTGTCTAACCTAGCTACTATTTTGAAGAGATGCCAAGTGACTAATCTTGTCTTGAATTGGGAGAAGTGCCACTTCATGGTGAAGGATGGGATTGTTCTAGGGCATCATGTTTCTGTCAAAGGATTTCAAGTAGATCGTGCTAAAGTAGTGGTAATTGAGAAGCTTCCACCACCGACCAATGAAAGTGGAGTGCGGTCCTTCCTTGGACACGTCGGTTTTTACAGGAGATTCATAAAAGACTTCTCAAAATACTCTAAGCCTTTATCTCACTTACTTGAAAAGGATATTCCTTTTGTGTTTGATGATGAGTGTTTAACAGTTTTTCAAGTTTTGAAGGAGGCGCTTATCACTGCACCTATCTTGATCACATCGGATTGGGCTCAACCGTTTGTACTAATGTGTGATGCAAGTGATGTAGCACTTGGAGTGGTGCTTGGGCAGCTGAAGGAGAAGAAGTTCTGCGCCATTTACTATGCGAGTAAGACTTTCGATGCGGCACAGAAGAATTACACGGTGACTGAAAAGGAGTTTTTGGCTGTTGTGTACGCATTCGATAAGTTTCGTCAGTATTTGGTTGGCATGAAGACTATTGTGTACACGGATCATTCAGCAATTCGGTACTTGATGGAGAAGAAGGAGACGAAGCCTAGGATCATAAGGTGGATTCTTCTACTTCAAGAGTTTAACATGGAGATCCGGGATAAGAAAGGTTCTGATAATGTGTTGGCGGATCACCTTTCGAGGTTGGAGACTAGAGAACATTGTGATAATTCTTTCGAGTATATTGAGAAAATGTTCCCAGATGAAAAGATCATGGCCGTGTTTGTTGAAGGGACTGAGCGAGCGTGTGTGGTGGCTGAGCAGGGAGTTGATTCATGGTATGCGGATTATGTTAATTATATTGCTGTGGGAGAAATTCCAAGGGATCTCAACCGATATCAACTTGCTAAATTCAAGAGGGATGTTGAGACTTTCATATGGTATGATCCATTTGTGTACAAGATTTGCACGGATTCTATCATCCGTAGGTGTGTGCCCGAGATGGAGATGGAGAGTGTTCTCGAGTTTTGCCATGCACAACCTAATGGGGGGCATTTTGGCGCTCAAAAGACAGCAGCCAAGGTACTTCAGTCCGCTCTTTATTGGCCTACGTTGTTCAAGGATTGTGAGACCTATGTGGCTGCTTATGATAGATGTCAACGCATGGGGAACATCGGTAGGAGAGACGAGATGCCGCTTCAGCCAAGAATAGTAGTCGAGATTTTTGATGTATGGGGTATCGATTTTATGGGGCCTTTTCCCCCATCTAATGGATTTCTCTACATTCTACTTGCGGTGGATTATGTTTCTAAGTGGGTGGAAGTGATTCCTACTCGCTTAAATGATTCGAAAACTGTTATATCTTTCTTGAAGAAGCATATCTTTGCCCGTTTTGGAGTCCCTAGAGCACTTGTTAGTGATGTAGGTACGCATTTCGTAAATAAATTACTTGAGAAGGTGCTTAAAGGGTATGGTGTTAAGCATAGGGTTACTACACCTTATCATCCTCAAGCGAATGGGCAAGCGGAGGTCTCTAACTGTCAAGTCAAACAGATTTTGGAGAAGTTGGTCGGAACTAATAGAAAGGATTGGGCTTTGAAGCTCGATGATGTCGTGTGGGGGTTCCAGACCGCATACAGGACGGTGTTAGATATGTCACCATATCATATTGTCTATGGGAAGTCGTGCCACTTACCTGTAGAGATTCAACACAAGGTGTTTTGGGCTTTGCGAAGCTTGAACTTGACTCTCAAGGATGTGAAGGAGTTGAGGATTACTCACATAAATCTTTTGGATGAGTTTCGGAGTCGTGCGTACAAGAATTCAGAGATCTACAAGGAAAGGATTAAAAGGTGGCATGATTCAAAGATCTCGTATAAGGAGTTCAAGCAAGGAGACGAGGTATTACTCTTTAACTCTCGTTTAAAGCTTTTTGCAGGCAAGTTGAAGTCAAAGTGGACGGGACCGTTCATGATTCATCGAGCCTTAGGTGGGGGGAGTTTTGAGCTCTTTGACAAGGATGGAGACATTTTTACGGCGAATGGACATCGCTTGAAGCATTATAGGTCGTCGGATGATGTTTGTGTCATCTTTATGGATACCTTTATCTGATTTGGTGCCGTCGTGACTCTCCGACGTTAAAAAAGAGTGCCTGTTGGGGGCTTTCCCTCCCATTTTATTGTTTTATTTCATTCGTGTGTGTAAGGAATTTTTATATTTGAAGTGCTTACTTATCGGCAATTACATCTCTTTGCAAACTTGATTTCGACGATAGTTTCTACTAAGTTTGGGGGGGTGTGATGTACTTACCTCAATAAGCACCGATAGTATAATCTTTTCTTTGTGATGTTTGTTAGGGGAGTTGGTTTTTGCGCCATATTTAAAATTTTAATCGATTTTGATGTGACGATTTTTTACAACTTGCCTAATGTTTAGTGGGTTTTGGTTGTGTTTTCTTTTACGGAGTTACTCATGAATAATATTTTGTGGAACAAATTTTTGATGAAGTTACGCTCTATTTGGTACCTAATGATTCGTATTGAAGTTTGAAGTGTGTAGGGATTGAAGAACACTCGATTTTGGAGCTTCCAGGGGGTAGGTTCGACCAAGCCAGGAGGTCGAACCCAGCTGAGGAAGTCGAACCGTGGTGCAAAGGTTGTCCAGAGAGTTGGTTCAACTTCATGCAAGATGGTTCGACCAGATCAACAGGTCAAACCAAGGTCGAACCGGTGATAGCAGAATTCCAGAAGTTCAGTTCGACCACGCCGTTCTTGGTTCGACTTGTTCAACAGGTCGAACCTAGGTCGAACTGGTGACATAAAACTTACAGAAGGGTGGTTCGACTTAAGCTGATCTGGTTTGACCTGTTCAGCAAGTCGAACCCAAGCCGAACCGAAGGAGAAGTTGTCCAGAATGTTGATTCGACCACGATAAAGTTGATTCGACCTCTTCAACAGGTCGAATCAAGGCCGAACCAAGCCAGGAAAGTGTGTTCTTAACCCCGTCCTTCTATGTTGCATGAGTTGGGATTGTTGAGGAGCTTGTATGATCGATTGGGTATGAGCTTAATGTTTATGTGCATTCATGTGTTTACATGTTTATGTTTATTAAAGAAAGCATGTTTAGTTGATAAGTATATTGAGTTCTTGTAGAATTGATCTTAATTATGTGCTATGAGGAGTACTTAGGATTCCAATTACCTATGTGAGGATTTGAGCCTTTTTAATCATGCTTGATCATGATTATTTTATTCTTGAGAGGATAATTCATATGAACGTATTCTAGAACTTGGCTTGGAGTCTTGTGTGAGACTTATGATTGATAAAATGCTAGGACATGATCTTAGGCCATTATTTTGTGATTAAGTTACTTAGCCAAATTTATCTTTCCTAATGATCTTATTAACCTTTGGATGCCCCGTTGAGCCGTTAAAGCTTTTTCTTTGGTAGCCAAAGTAAATAACCTTATACACCTTTACTTGAGCCTTGATTAACCTATTCATTGGTAGAGAGAGTGGAGGTGAGTAAGTGTTGCAAGAAGAAAAGGAAGATAGAATATGGTTGGATGAAAAGAATATGGCTAAATCTTGTTTAGGGGTAGTGCCTGAAACTGGTGCTCCTATTGCTTATAACATGGAGCTTTAAGCTTAAGAGCAGCTAATTGATAAAGAGAAGAAGGGTAGTGCCTGAAACTGGTACCCTAGTTGTCTAAAGAGATGATGTTGATGCACGGTTAAGAAGGAAAATCCATGAAAAGAAGAGGAGAAGTTGGAGGAGAACTTGCAGCAAGAAGAAGAAATCAAGAAACTCAAAGGTAACTCTCTACTAGTGTCTTAAGTCACTTTATCTAAATTTTCCTACCCTTTCCAAAGAGCCAACATTACAACTCAAAGACAAGTCCTTTGTGATCCTAGTAATGATTCGATTATAGGTTGATTTTTGAGACCCTTGCCAATCTTATGGTTACGCGTGAATATGGATTGATATGAGTATTTATATTAACCTATATAGTGCCTCACGCACTTGAGTGAAAGAGAATAAATACTTATCTTGTGAGCTAGATTACTTAGTACTCCGAATGGTGTGTGATTGGATTGGTTTTGCATGAGTGATATATATGAAGCAATTAATACTTGTTTGATTTAATGAAGTTGCATGTGTGATATGTGTTTTACTTTATCTTGGTGAATTATACACGACTCCTGTGGTTTGATTTGGTTGCCTTGGGACGAACAACATGTAAGTTTGGGGGTTTGATGAGTGTGTAAATTCACAAGTTTAGCATCATGTTTTGTGCTAGTTTTGGAGAGTTTTGAGGTGAAAATAAGTGGAAAACCTATATATATTATGAATTAGCATGAATCAGGTGTTAGT
Organism: Pogostemon cablin; assembly: GCA_023678885.1. Lineage (NCBI taxonomy): Eukaryota > Viridiplantae > Streptophyta > Magnoliopsida > Lamiales > Lamiaceae > Pogostemon > Pogostemon cablin. The sequence goes on along the minus strand of CM042975.1, from coordinate 23,297,810 downwards.
GGAGCTAGTTAAATGGTTTTCATAGCAAAAACGGAGTGGAATGCCAAGAATCGAAGAGACGAAGTCGAGACCACGTGAACTGCCAAGGAAAGAGTAGGGTTCGACCTGGTTGGAGGAGGGTTCGACCTCTCCTACAGGTCGAACCAGCATTGCGAAATAGCAGAAGGAGGGTTCAACCATGACTCAAGGGGTTCGACCTATTTGATCAGGTCGAACCATGGTCGAACCAGTTCGCGAGAAGATGGATTCGACCATGAAGTTGGGGTTCGACTTGACAGTTGGTCGAACCAGGAGCGGAAATTGTCCAGTGGTGAGGTTCGACCTGGGGTTCGACCAAGACCTGAGAGGTTTGACCTGTACAAGAGGTCGAACCAGTGCAGAATACTTCCAGTAGCAAGGTTCGACCTGTGGTTCGACCTGTTTGACGAGGTCAAACCAAAACGCGGAAACTTACCTTATCCAGATTTTCGAGGCCAAAACGCGTGGGATCACTTGAAAAGCTTATTCCAAGCCCTAGAGACGTGATTACAACTATAAAAGGAGGCTCATGCGGGAGGAACAACAAGAGAGATTCAAGAGAAGGAGACAGAGAGTTGGAAGGAGAGCGATCTTCCACCATCCGGAGGGGCTGTGACAGAGTTCCACTGGAGGTTCAAGTAAGATCGGTCCATCTAACCATGATTATTCCTAGATCAATCATGGGCTAGAGCCGCTTCGGTAGTTCTAGGGTTATGAAGGTTTCATGAGTTAATTTGTATTTCGGTTGTATACTCCGTACAACACTACTTGTGGTTTAGTTTATATAAGATTGCACGTTTTTAATCCATACTCATAGTTGTTTTGTGCATCAATAATCGTTGTGTAGAGTCTGAATACATAACATGGTTATTGGTTGAGTGCGTTCACTAATGAGCAGGGTTTATTGTTATAATTCTAATTGAAGGGATTCCGAAGTCTTATTAGAATTGTCTTATATGAATACTTATTAATTGAATTGAATTCGGGTTAACAAGTAGGATAAAGAGTATAACTTTATAGTACCTAAAAAGGGAGATCAAATCGGGTTAGAGTACTAAATGCACGGGAAATAATTGATTATGATAGTACCTAGAAAGGGGGGGTAAAGTATACGTCTTGCTCTGAGGATACTCACACGTGTCAAAAGCTTATCTATTTGTGTCTATAGAATAGATTCGCGTGGTCTAGCGATGCGTCCATAAACCACAAGGCAGAGTCGGACATCGACACACGAAAGTACGAATTAACGAAGGAAACTGGATTGTCTGACGAACTACCTATCATCTTGTTTGATCACAACTACTATTTTCTTGTTCTTGATACTTATTTGCTATTTTATTTGTCACTTAGTTTACAAACCAACAAATTACAATTCTCAACATAGTCTAAATATACTAGAACATAATTAAATTGATATTTAACCGTCCCGTGGATTCGATATTTAACTTGGTAATCTTCGAAACTACAATTGATATCCTTCATACTTGGGGATTAAAATTGTGTATTGAAAAAACGCTCAACAGGAACTCAGCTCGACTCGATTTGCAAGTCGAGTTAGACCTTGCAACTCGAGTTGGGTCACTGCCTGCAGCGCAGTCTCACCGTTTCGCGCATAACATTTTCATCCGATCTCCGATTTGAATGATTCTTCAGCTCACGCGACCCTCTCTTTTGTGGCTTTTCAACTATATATCACAATTCCAGTTTTGATCTCTACATGAATACAGAAAATTACACAAGTTAGACGTGTATTTTTCAATATTTTACTTTTGCTCGTTCTTCCTCATTTCAACTCCGAACTGAGCTCCGTTTTTTCCCACATCTTCCTTATCATGTCGAGAATCCATTTCTTCCTGAAAATTACACAAATTATATCGAAATACCAATTCTCTAAATATTTAAAATATTGCGCAGTTATGACACTTATTTATTAAAATCACACATTTATCATTTCAAAGCACAAATCTCCATATCTTCATATAATTCCACCAAATGATATACAAAATGAATAAAAACACACAAAAACACATAATAAAAGATACTAAAATTTAGGTGAAAATGACACCGATCAATGTTCATCCCGAAAGACTCCAGAAACAATATCGATTAGACTCCAGAAATAATATTCGATCCAAAATCAATGTGCTGAATCATTCAGATTCAACGTTTCTTCCAGTCAAATTCATCCATTGTTCTTCGTGAAGTCAACAACGTTTAACTAAATTCAGTGATGTTTTTCGCAGAAACTTCTTAAGTCAACGTTTGATCCTAACAAAGGCTCCACGCCTCCAAAAAATATTACAAAGCCTCCAGTTCGAGCTCGATAAGATTCCTCCAAAAATCCGGCTCAGAAAGTTGAAGAAATCAAAGTCAACTCAAGCGAGGATTTAAAGCAGAAATAAGAAATGTTTCTATATTTCTCAAGTTTCATCCATTTGGATTATTTTTGTAATACATTGTGTTTATTATTTAATAAATACAAATTTTTTTGTTGCACTCTGATTAGTATGAAATTTGCATGTTTTAGGGTCCGATTTAGCACCGTTTTGTAGAACTTATATTCGTATTTTAGCGTTAAATGGTTAATTTTCATATATATAATATATTGGTGCATTTGAGGTGTTATTTCGTGCTTTTAGGTGGAAAAAAGATAAAAAATACAGAGTTGGAATGAAAAGTGAAACTGTGAAGAATGCTGAGAAACGCATGTCCACTTTGCATAATTATTCTGTATTTGTGTAAAAGTCCAAACTAGTCATGTGATATATGGTTGAAAAACTACAGAAGAGGAGATCATTTTGGCTAAAGAAACACCTCAATCGGAGTTCAGATAAGGAAGTTATGATCAAAACGGTGGAGATGTGCAAGCTGTGCCGACCAGCACGACTCGTGCCACTTTTGCACGACTCGTGCCCTTTAAATATTGGAGTTTAGGTAAGTTCTTTATAAAGATAGAAAGCTAAGGAAGAGAGGAGAGCATGAGCGCAAAAATTACCTCAATTGGAGTTCGTATGAAGAAATTATGATCAAAATCATGAGGTCGCGCAATCTGCCGACGAGTGGCACAACCCTGCGGCCCAATTTTCGGCCCGTACGTGTTTTTAACGTGAAAAAGCCCTATTTTGAGGTGGAATTCGAATTTTATCAGTCCTCAACTTTAAAAGAAGCCCTTGGGTAATCAAAAAGAATAACTCTCCATAATCCTTCATACTTTCCATACCCTTTCTCTGCCACAATATCGAAATCAAGATTTACCATCCCATCCACTCATCCCGAGAATTCATATATCTAATGTTTTCTTTTTCTATCTTTCTTAATTTTGAATAATAGACCTATAGATTTGTTTTCTACTCTAACCATCGATGTTACTTGTAACACCATGGGCTAGTACTTCTTTGGATAGTTATAGGTTTTGAAGGTTTGAATTGGATTAAATTAATGACCTAGACTAGGTTGGATTTCTGCAGTATACTTATTCATTTATTAATGTTTTGAATAAAGACTTATATTTTTGTCTTATATGATCTGTTCTCATTCATGGGTATGTCATTGTGTTATGCATATGTATGATTATTGCTTGTGTTATATAAGAATTATATTTGTCTATCTGTTATAGGTAGAGGGGATCCAACCATATAGTATTCATTAGAATAATTAATATTCGACACTTAATATATTTATTGATTACCATTCTAGAGGATCTGGTTTCTTAGATTGTTAGGTGGGAATTGAAGTTTATTTTTTTAGTACCTATAAAGGGAAGTCTAGTGCTCTAGGCCTTAATGTAATTTGCATGAAGTACCTGAGGGTTTGAACCAAATTTATGTGTTAAGCTCACTTTAAAAAAGGATTTAAAAAAGAGATTTAACATAATTAAGTGATTGCTTCCATAAAATCTGCACTAATTCTAACCGATTGTCTAGTGATTTAATTTAATAAATTTAAACTGGATTTTCTAGAGCTATCTATCTTCTCTATTGAACACTTTCATATTTATTTTATTTGCTATTTTATTGTTTTTGTTATTTTTAATAATTAATTTCTGCATCCTTAGATTAATTAATTCCTTTAAAAAATCCAGATTTGTCTTATAACTTGTCTAGTGATTTAATTTAACCAATTTAAGATGGATTTTCTAGAGGTATCTATCTTCTCTCTTGAATTCTTCCATATTTATTTTATTTGCTATTTTATTATTTTTAGTAATTAATTTCTGCATCCTTAAATTATTTAATTCCTTTAAAAACCCCAGATTTGTCTTATATTAAAATTGTCATAACTAAAGTTAAATAGTAAGTCTAGAATTATCCATCGGGTTCGATATTTTACTTGATCACATGCTGAACTACAATTGATTCCCTATACTTGGGGACCAACACACTCTCAATATACACTCTCATACATGAGAATTCCATTTTTTTTTTAAAAAATTACTGTATATTAGCCTGATAGAAACTGACCTAGCTAGGAACTATATATATATATATAAAAGCACCTAAAGTCAACTTCTTTTTCCTACTCAAAATTTTGGGTCAAAATCTCTTCAATTTCTCACTTCTTCTCAATTTCTCTTCAATTTCTCACCGCTCATTTTATTCTTATTTCCTTAAATAAATGCATTTAGGTACTTTACTATCACATTTTTTTAATACTAATAATTTTATGTCCAACAAAATAATTAAAATTAAAGATATTATTTTTGTATGCCTTTTTTTTATCAATTTACATGTTGAAATTTATTTCAATTTGAGTTAATTATTGAAAAATTTTGGGTTGTATTTGAAAATAATGTTAAGTAATTAAGGCCATTATTTGAAATTGTTTATAACATTTGATTATGTAATGAAAATTAACATAATTAATTCCTTCTTGGATTTTGATTTTATTTTTGAATACTTTTTTTTTATCAATTAACATGTTGAAATTTATTTCAATTTGATTTAATTATTCGGATAATTTGGGTTGTACGTATATTTGAAAATAAGGTTAAATAATTAAGACATTATTTGAAATTGTTTATAACATATGATTACGTAATTAAATATAAATATTAATAAAAATTTTAAAATTGTTGATTTTTTACAATTATATTAATTTATTATATATGAGAAACGAATAAGAGTCGTATAACGTCGATTCAACTAAATACAATTTAATTCAAACACACATAAAGAACTAAACTATATATATACCATCACAATATAAAGCCTCACACATATGTATCCCCTTCGTCCAATTCTAATAGTTATATTTGATTTTTGTACGGGTTGTTTTTTGCACGGGGATTATGAAATTTAATATTTTAATGTGTATTGAAGTGAGATAAATAATATTTTAATGTATAGTGGATGGTTGTATTAATGTGGCGGATGAGTCATGTTGAGATATTTTAATTACTTAATTGTTTGAGTCTCATACACAAAAAAAAAATTAATAAAAAAAATGTAACCGTTAGAATGAAACACTCAATTTAAAAATATGTAATTATTAGGATGGGACGGAAGGAATACAAAATTATATATATATATATATATATATATATATATATATATATATATATATATATATATATAATTTTATATAAATCTATATTTATATAATTTTATATATCCAACCAACATCAAATAACGTTTTCTTATTCAACTCTCAAAACTAGTTTGTATGCAAATAATACCACACATAATACAAACTAATAGAAAAAACGATCATTTTTCTTGCCAAAAAGACCAGGGCCATAGGTTGAATAGAAGACGTCCACAAGAAGAGGAAACTGCAACAGCGTGAACGACGTTAACGGCAGCCACGCAAATGCCGCCACCGGTAAAATAAACCACAGCATTTTCCTACTAAACACGAGATATAATGCTGCACTGAAGGCGACCAGCATGTTTGTGATGGCGATGAAAAGGGTGAGAAGGCCGATGCTTAATCTCTTGGGCAGAACGTGCAAGAAATCTGCTTCTGCATAACGGGAAGTGAGGATGGAGATGAACATCAAAAGAGATGTGATGCCAGTGAAGAGTGCAACGGCGTTTGTGATGGCGAACAGGATGAAGGCCGGTTGATGAGAGAAGACGGGGAAGCTGGCTTCGGATCCCGGCAGCTTGAAAGCCGCTGCGAACACCATGGTTGAGATGAGTGCTGCTGCAATGCTGCAAGCATTGGCTGTGTCTTTCATCCACTTCTCTCCATCTTTTTTCAACTCCTGGTGTTGCTCTGTGAATAGCATTCTGGGAGATTTGCCGTCTCTGTTTTGCCACCTTCTGCGTGAAGGAGGAACAAATTTCTCCATCTCCTGTTCAATGCAATCAACATGTTACAATTTGCAACACCTAAAAAGAGATTATGCATTTTATTAGAGACAAGAGTATTAATGCACATTTCTCTCTTAAACTTTTAGATGAGATGATCATTTAACATAGGTATCAAACCTATAGACTTGCAAAAAGATCCACAATTCCTTTAAGATGCTGGTTATTTAACATAGTATCAAAGCTACAGACTTGCAAAAAGATCCACAGTTTGAACTTAACTGCCACCTATTTATCAAAAAATTGCACATGTAAGACTTGAGGCAAAATTAACCCGCTTGCATGTGTGGTCAGGAATTTTTTTCAGTTCAGGGTAATTTTTATTAGAGTTTTTAGTGTTATAACTTAGGTATGTGATGTTAGAAATTAAACTTGAATAAATGAATATATTAATTACATTCATAAATCTATCTTTTTGTACTTATTTAATGCGTCTCTAGATTCATCTATGTAGTAGTATAAATAACATTATAATATGATCTTCAGAGCAAGTCATTTGGAATTCAAGAGCAAGTCATCTATGTAACGTGATCTTCAGAGCAAGTCATTTGGAATTCAAGAAAAATATTTTAGTGACTTCCTCTTACTCCTAGAAATATATTTTGAGCCTGCTACATTCGAACAAGCAATAATATTTGGAGGATAATATTAATTGACGTGAGAAAAGAGATAAAATATATATTGTGCGAGTGGAATGAAAATTAGTATAGTTTGTAGGTATAATAATGATTTTTCAAAACTAAAAACAAACATATCTTGAGATTATATATACTTACATTGAACCACTGTAACTCGCGCTGCATCTGCAAGGCGGCGCCAGGAACAAGATTAAGTCTGTCGGGAGGGGCGAGTCGAGCACAAATGTGCATCAAGTTGTTGCCATTGTGGTCCACACCGTTGGTAAAATGATGTTTGCGGTCACTCATGCTATAAGTGAGGTTGAAAACATTCTCAAAGCGATTACTGGCTGCAAGGTGCATGATGTTGCCTCCACTGCTGTCCGCAGCGCCCGTAACCACAGGAAACATCTCCATGATCACTTCCACTATCTCACTGATCCCGTGTTTTGCAGCACGCGTGATCGAATCTCCCAGCATGCCCCAAGCATCATCTTCACCTAAAGATTTCATTTCTTGGCACAAGCACTTCACTAGTTCAACTGCTTGTTTGTGCGTGCTTTTCTTATCCCTTATCTCCTTCACTCGAGACACTGACATATAGATATTTTCATAATTTTCAGAACCAGTTGAAATTAAAAAGAAAGTATCCACATTTGTTATCCAATTACTAATATCTACCTAAAGTTTGCAGGACTTTCCAAATCATGAATTCAAATAGTTTCCACACTTTACACAAGTTAAATGAGGTGGAGCATTTCTTGTAAGCTGGAGTATCACTTTCTATGTCATTCCCACCAGCTTCTGGTTCATGCTTTTTTAGATGAATACCTTCCAACACAGCAATAAAAAAAATACTCCAAATCAGACAAAGAGTTCAAAAACAAGTGATACATGTCTGAATTTGTAAAGAATTACCACAAATATATATACATGCCTATATATACTTACAATGGTAGATAAATTTCTCCCACCAGCTGAAACTTTGTCCACTTTGGAATACAGAACGCATTTCAGCCATGTATGACAGTGAACATCTACCACCCGATCTTAATCGTGCCAAATTGGGATACTTGTCAACCAAATCCAGTGCAACATCTCACAAAATAAACATGTATTGTTAGGATGGAACGGTTGTATGGTGCACCCTTCCATAAAGGATACGCTTTACAATATATATCAAAGTTACTCTATAGAATACCTAGAATTAATATTCAATAGATTCATAGTAATAAAACTCTTTATACTAAGGAGTGACCTAGCTATCAATTGTTCTAGAGAGTAAACTAAAGACTAATTATGATTCTAGAGTGGACCAAACCCTATGCCAATTTTTGTGTATTCCAATTTACCCACGAGTTGAACTCACAGAGCTAGGATCTTTGATCAGGGATCCGAGTAGCATACATTTTTTGTTTTAGCACTAAAAAAACACACGATTAGAGACGGAATTTAAACCGTCTCAATTAAAGACCGTTTTTTGGACGGAAATGGCCGGTTCAACTTAGAGATGGATTTTGAGGCCGAATTTTTTAGAGAAGACATTTGAGATGGATCGGTCGGCTCACATAACCGCCAGATCAGTTCAACTTAAAGACGACTTTTGAGATGGAACTTTTAGAGATTGGTTTTTTAGAGACGGATTTGAGACGGTTTTCTATCTCTAAACCCATTTATATTTTCGAATACTCCCTCCGTCCCAGGTTAAGAGGGCCATTTTTCCATTTTGGTCGTCCCACCCAAAGAGTCCCCTTTCCTTTTTTATACACATGGGACCCACACACTCCCTCTAATACAATTAAATGTTGGGACCCACACTCCTACTAATACAACTACCCACTACACATTAAATAATAATACTCCTTAATCTACGTGCCAAAAAGCATTTGGCCCTCTTAAGGAGGGACGGAGGGAGTATTTTTTAATTAATACTCTCTCCGTCCCTCCTTAAGAGGGTTATTTTCTTATGCCACATAGATTAAGAGGTATTATTATTTAATGTGTAGTGGGTAGTTTTATTAGTAGGAGTGTGGGCCCCAATATTTAATTGTATTAGATGGGGTGTGTAGGTCCCATGTGTGTAAAAAAGAAAATGGGACTATTTGAGTGGGACGACCAAAATGAAAAAATAACCCTCTTAACCTCATACGGGGGAGTAGTTGAGTATATTTATAATTTAATAGGAGTAGATATTATTAATAATACAATGAAATTAAGAGTCTGCCGTGCACTGATACAACTGATAATCAAAACCAGATTATATTTTTATTCAATTCTAACTACTAAATAAAATAAAATAATTAAAAATAAATATGATAATTAACCACTACATTCTAACATTTACACTATTAACCTTTAAGTGTACAGGTGCATCCTAAAATAACCCTGAAATTAATTATATTTGAATAATCAGAATATATATATATATATATATATATATATATATATATATATATATATATATATATATATATATATATATATATATATATATATATATATATTATTTGTTAAACATTTATCACAATATTTATCAGCGTATTTGGTTGGCTCTTCGTATTTGTGAAACCGACTCTGTCCCTAAAAATTTGTGAAACTAGAGAAGCAACAAAAAAACCCGTTTTTCAACCGTATTTGTGAAACCTATTTGTGTTGTAAAAATGCTTCCGTTTCAATATTATATATAGTAATAAGGAATGCCGCCTACTACTAAAATCCAAGTTTTTGCAACAGAATGAGACGGTTCGACTTATCACTAAAGTATGCTTATTGTAGTAGATAAAATATATTTATTTGTAGTTAAAGTATGTTAATAATAAATCTTATTATAACACGCTAAAATCAATATACTTTAATGCATAATCCAACATACTTTAACTATACAATAAGCATACTTTAGTGATGGGTTGACCCGTCTCACAAATAACCCGTCTCATAAGAGACTTTGTCATCTTCTTATTAATAAATATATCCAATATGTAAAATTATATTTATATGGAAGTTTTTCATGCAAAGACCTCATTTTTATATTTATACACTTTTTTAACACAATGCTTAACAAATATTTAAAATAACATAAAATTATATCTATTTATATACATTTTTTTACACATGTATGTATGCTTATATGTTTAGCTTAAGATTTGAGGGGCGAGCGAGTGAGAAAGAGGCCTCATATGGCTCTATCACTGAGTTGATATTTTTTTGCTTAAGATTCGAAGGGGGAGTGAGACTGTGAGAGCCTCATATGGCTCTATCATTTAGTCGAAGTGTCAACCAATGTTAAACACAATAATTTTATATTTTTATTTAAATTATCGCATTTCGAAATTAAGTATGCCGAATACACATATATTCTTTTAAATATTGATCTGGAGTATACGTTTTAATAAATTTGATTCTTTTTCTTATAAATTCTGATGCCAAAATTTTGAAGTTATATATTGATCAGTAAGCTGTTATACACCTAGGTTAACAACATGAAATCTCAAAATTTTCTAAAAAGTATTTTACTTTGCCATAATAAATGTCACATTTTTTATTTTTGTCTGTCCCATAATAAATATTACACCGTAAAAAAAAAATCACATCAATCTATAAACTCAAAAAACATCTTATTTTAGATTTAGTATTCTTATTTAACACACATAAAATAGTTAAATTTATAATGTTTACCCCATCCGTCCACCGGATACATGGACATTTTGTCATTTTGGGCGTTCGCAACAAAGATATACAATTCCCTTTTTAACACATGGGACCCACACAAAACCCTAAACCTTAAAACCACTAAAAATTACTTTTACCAATGGAATATATTCCGTTGGTAAAACCCTTTATTTCATTGTTAAATTGGCTAACCAACACATTAATAATGAAATGCATTGGTAGTTGGTAAATTTTTAACAACAAAACTGCCATTCCATTGGTAAATAATTCTATTAGCAATTTGTATAATTATTTCGTTGGTAATCCAAAAATAATAATGAATTTTATTATGTTAGTAAAACATAGTATTATAATCAATTGGCATTCTATTGCTAAAAGATTGTAATTTTTTGTAATTAACAATGAATTTGATTTTGTTGATAAATTTGGTTACTAAAAAAAGGATTTTGTAGTGTATAATCTCTTTTTTAAAAGTTAATAATATTAGTTAAAAATTATTTTTCTTAAATTTTGTGTTTATAGTAAGTGTGCCACCTATTCCAAGAAGGAGTAGAATATTTCCTCCATCCTATTTCAATTTTTATGTTTGTTTTTCTACTTTGATTAAGAAATATAGTATTTTAATGGATAGTGTAGATATTTAATGTAAGATGGATATGTGTATTACAATATTAGTCTTGGATGTGAGTCTCATGGTGATATATTAATTGTTTTAGAGGAGTACCACATATTAAAAAAGAGAGCGTAAAGATAAAAATGAGATGTCCACAATAGATATATGTAAAGATTGAAATGAGATAATGGAGTATTTCAAATAGTTATGGCCAAAATTAAGTAAATGATACTCCGACGTATAATTGGACAGAAATAAAGAATTAAACATGCATAGGGTATATTAAGATGTGATATTTTGTGAAAGAGTTATGAGAACTCACCAAAGAACTCAGATCCAATAACCGTAGTGAAGAGGGCAATCCCTAAGTGTCCTTCAAAAGGGGAGTGCTCCACCATGGAGTTGGACACTGATATCAAATACTGGAGTGTACCCTTCTGACAGTAGAGCGCTGCCACTGTGACAGGCAACAGATCCCCACCGCTCAACATGTACAGCAGATCTGGATTCTTCTCCACCATAGCCACCGCAGCCTCTGTGTTTCCGACCTTGGCACCGCTGTGCAAGGCCGTGTATCCATACCGATCCGTGAGGGCCAGTGCTTCCGGCCGCATCGCTGCCACCAGCTTCCGCACAAAATTATTTGCTCTTCCGCTCTGAGCCGCCACATGGAGAGCCGTTTCGTGGTCGAAGGAGATGATGGCTTCTGTTTCGTCTGCGTTTTGTTCGAAGAATTGAGTGTACGCTGTTTCCCAGTCGCCGGTCACCGCGGCGTTGTACAGCGTCAAATACTTGCTCAGCTCTCTGCCTGTACAATGTTGGAGCTTAAGAAGTAGAGTTAGTTTCCTATGAATCAGATTTATGGTGTAAACTCTATTGTCCTCGTTTAATTTAAACCCTAACAATACATAAGGTATAATAAGATTGGAAGGGGACCACAAGTGTTTGTCTAAGAAGTAAAGCTAAAAGATGGATTGATGAATTAAATAAAATGATCAACGTTGCGTACCTCCGGACGAGGAAGCCATTGATGGAATTTAACAACCTTTTACTTGGCCTACTCCTACTATCATCATTCCCTTCTATTGGAGCAGTAGAACTAGCTTATAAATTTGCTGTGGAGTCGAGGCATCATTGCTTGCTTGTATAAATACAATCCCAAGAGTTGTGTGATTAATATCCAGTGCAAAGGGTCAAATTGATTGGAAAATTTTTAATAAATTTAAACAGAACAACAAATACGTTGAGATATTGATTCCATAGATGGAAACAGGATATTATACACTAAAAATAAATAGTTATATACTAATCACCATTAAAATATATTCATTAAAATATACTCCCTCCGTCCCGCACTTAGGTTCACCGACACTGTAGATACGGAGTTTAAAAAAATTTGTTTTTTTACTAACTTTATTGACTTTTTAGGGGTATTGCGATATTTTTAGGTAATAAATAAATTATAAAGTATGTTAAGTGTGTTAGGTGAGAGTGATATTTTTGAAATTAATATAACTTTTGAGATTGTTGGTTGATGTGAAATTTTCTTTTTTTCGGGTGGTGAACATAAATGTGGAACGGACGAAAACGGAAAGTGTAAACATAAGTATGGGACGGAGGACATTTATTAGATCGTTATCGTTTTATACTTTGACAAATACGTTGACCTCTATTCCCTTTAACTTTTTGACACACCAAGATGAAGCAGCACTGGGAACAGGCGATCATCTCATCTCTCATCCTATGTGAAAAGGATAAAAACCAATTCAATCTTATAATTGTGCTTATATTCATTTCTAGTCTAAAAAATGTAAAATTTTCAATACAATTACTCGTGTAAACTGGGTTTACATACGTATATATGTAAATTTTGTTACTCTTTAGTACATGAAAAATTATTTTTTAGACACATAAATTGTTACTCTTTTAAATTAAAAAAATTATTCTTCATATTCTTGTATATCCTAATTTATCGATTACTTTTTAGTACATAAAAAAATTACTCTTTAGAGGCATGAATTATTACTCTTCTATATAAAAATTATTACTCTTAAAAAAGTAATTTTACTCTTTAGAGACGAGACATGAATTATTGCTCTTTTGTATAAAAATTATGGGCAGGTCTTGCGTGAGACCGTCTCACGTGAGACAATTTTTCACTTTTTAAAATTGTTATCACTTTCGCTATAAATCATTGTCACTTTCGATATAAAATGTTATCACTTTTTATTTATACTATAAATTGTTCATGAAAGAACATTATCACTTTTCATTAATTTATTATCACTTTCCTTCATAAAAGTTATCACTTTCTGGCCGTCTTATCGTGAGACGGTCTCACACAAGTCTTTGCCAAAAATTATTACTCTCTAAAGAATAATTTTTATATTATTAAAAAGTAATTTTAAAACATAAGTTTTAAATATAAACCCAGTATACCTGAGACGCATTCAATTTTCAATTAGTATTATAGATTCTGAAATAGGGTAAAACTGATTTTTTTTTTATCTAGTTTGAAAGATGGTTTAATTTATTACTTGTATCAAATTTGATAACTCTTAACCATTTTTTTCCCTTAAAAGGTTGAGGTATTTTTCAACTAAGCATGTGCACATTTTTTTTTATTTATATCCACTCTTATTTGTTAAATAACATATCGGATCTTCTGCGTTATTTTTGTGCATTATCTTCTTTGTCACACTTTAAGTAATTGACACGTAAGAGGAAAATAAATCCAACAATGGCGGATACTACTTGAGAAAGCCTAGTGTCCAGGATTGTCAAAAGTTGTTACAAATGCACGAAGAAAGACACGAATTTCCCAGAATGCTAGCGAGCCTTGATTGCATGCATTGGGAATGGAGGAACTGTCCGACAGCTTGGAAAGGCCAATTCACACGCGGTGACCATGGCGTCCTAACGATCATGCTCGAAGCGGTTGCCTCTGCAGATTTATGGATATGGCACGCCTATTTTGGAATAGCAGGATCCAACAACGACATAAACATGCTCAGCCAATCTCCGTTATTTACGGATACTTTGCAAGGACGCGCTCCATCCATTAATTTTATAGTCAATGGCAGGGAATATAATCAAGGATATTATCTTACTGATGGAATTTATCCAGAGTGGACAGCTTTTGTGAAAAGCTTTCCATATCCTAAAGATCCAAAGAGGCAGCATTTCAAACGACTGCAAGAGGCTGCTAGGAAGGATGTCGAACGAACCTTTGGAGTGCTTCAAGCTCGTTGGGCGATGATTAGCGGTCCAACTCGTTTCTGGTACAAGAATAACTTGAAGGATATAATGCTAACTTGCATTATATTACACAACATGATAATCGAAGATGAAGGAAATGCAGTGATCGATTGGTCCGACGATCCAAATGTGGCCATTCCACCTCCAGAAGTAAGTCAAGGATCAGCGGAGTATTCAATGACTACGTCAGGAAAGGTGTTCAACTACAAGATAAGCAGAAACTTCAGCTTCGACAAGACTTAGTTGAGCATGTTTGGGCCCAATCTGGTGAATAATTATCTAGACATTAAAATTGGTCGGATCGAAATTTACGTTGTTACTTTCGGAGGCTTTACTTTTATTTTTTAATGTGTGCCCTTTTAACTTGTGTTTTTATGTTTTATGTAATGGAAAAAATAAATAATATGTTTTTTCATTTTTTTTCTTAAATTTATTAAATTAAATAAACTAAAAATATAATTATTTATAATTTATTTTGGAAATTAGATAAATGTAGTTGATAAAATAAATGAGAATTAAATGAAATTTAAATGGGTCCAAAAAAAAACCTGCTTTTTGGGTATATGGTTGGAAAGTAGTTTTATTTTGAAGGTAGAGGTATTTTGCTTTTGAGGTGGCACTGACGTGGCAACCAAAATACCTTCTTTTTTGGGTAGAGGGTTGGGGAAGGCCTTAGTGGAGGGTATGAGTCCATATTTTATTTTTATTAGTGGAGGGTGTGGGTCCCATAGTCCAAAAAGAGAAATGAATAGATTAAGGATGGACGTCCTAAAATGGTAAAATGAATAGATTGACAGTGGACTGAGGGAGTACTATTTACACGAAGAATAAAAAATATAATATTTTAATATGTAGTGAGCTGAGATATACTATAACATTTTAACGTATCGTTGGTAGGTGTATTATTGGTGTGAGTGAGCCTCATGGAGATATATTAATTGTTTTGTGTGAGTCTCATATCGAAAGCAAAAATGTAACTTTTTTTGTGGAATCATAAAAAAAATTAATTTTTTTTCCAACTGAATATTTCGTAGCTAAAAACCTTAATTTTATTGCTAAATTGGTTTACCAACGAATTAACAATATAATTTGTTGGTAAACCAAATAACTTGCACACTTTCTCCGTCCTTAAAAGACTTGCAAACTTGCTTTCCTTGCTTGTTCCTAAATACTCCCTCCGTCTGTTTTTAAGGGTATCATTTTTTCTTTTTGGACGTCCGCTCCCAAGAGTTTCATTTAATTTTTTACACATATGGGATCCACACACATCCACTAATACAACTATAAAATGGGATCCACACCTCCACTAATACAACTACCCACTACACATTAAATAATAATACTTCTTAATCCATGTGCAAAAAGCAAATGACACCCTTAAAAGCGGATGGAGGATGTAACTTGCACAAAAAAAAAATTAAAGCATAACATGATATCAATATTATTAGAATACAATAATATTACCAAAAAATTATTTTTTACACATAATTTAGTTAAAAGTAAACTATATTATAGACTTTATTCAATTAAATTAAAAAAAAACTTAGTAATTATTTTCTTACATCATAACATTAAAAATTACTCCGTCCATCCGTCCAATAGGTATACATTTGTTTTTTACATATGGATTAAGGAGTGTTATTATTTAATGTGTATTAGGTAGTTGTATTAGTGTGGTGTGTGTGACCCATATATTAAATGTATTAGTAATTTGTGTGGATCCCATGTGTTTAAAAAAGAAAATGTATATCTTTAGTGCGGATGCTCAAAATAGCAAAATGTACTCCCTCCATCCCGTTTCAATGTTTACGTTTCTATTTTGCGCGTCTCATTTCAATGTTTACGTTTTCTTTTTTGGAATATGGGACCCACCTAAAACAATTAATATATCATCCAATACTAATACACCTACCCACTTTACATTAAATATTATATTTTTCCACCCACTATCTATTAAAATATTATACTCCTTAATAAACGTGCAAAAAGTAAACGTAAATATTAAAACGGGACGGAGGGAGTATACTTTTTCGGCGGACAGAAGGAGTAATATTTTTCTTAAACCACCGTATAAGACTTTTAACAATGGAGGAGTTTTTTTTATTTTAAAAAAATTAAATTCTAAATTACTCCCTCCGTCCCAAGCTAAGATGACCATTTTTCCATTTTGGTCGTCCCACCCAAAGAGTCCCATTTTATTTTTTACACATATGGGACCTACACACCCCCTCTAATACAATTAAATATTGGAACCCACATTCCTATTAATACAACTACCCACTATACATTAAATAATAATACTCCTTTATTTACGTATCAAAAAGTAAATGATCCTCTTAACGAGGGACGGAGGGAGTATATAGGAGTGAAAAGTCAATGGAAACGAGGGAGCGTTTGAAATGTTGAGAGACTTTAGATAAAAGGGTGAGGAGATGCCACATTTCCCCGTCACATGACTCACATGGCAATTTGTCATTTTAAACCTTGGCCCATGGGTCCCACGCTATTATAAAAGATTAATAATCAGAGAGTTAGATCTGAATCATCTGAAAAGAAAAAAAAAGTGCAAATGATTGTTTGTTTTCAATTTTTTCTTTATTATAATTCATTTCTTCTTATAATTGGTTTTAGGAAAAATTATATAAATCTTACGAGGACAACTTGGATGACCACGGGTCAACCATGACCCTCTCACATGAGGGGGTGGCCCCCACCCCCTCATGTGATCCCCTCATGTGAGAGGGTCATGGATGACCCCGTGGTCACCCAAGAATTACCCAAATCTTACATACCTTTTATATACACGATACATCACATCTAACTATCTCACACTCAATACTTCCTAATCTTACGTACTATTTCTCACATTATATCCTAAAATTCCCTTTTACTACGTACTCTCAAAATAAACACAGCTTATTCCGTATGGGTAAGGAGAACACTTGTACGAGACTATTTTTATGTTTTTATTTTTTATATATAATGTTATCATTTTTTATTAAATATGTTATCTATTTTCATTAAATATAATTTAAATTTTTAGTTATACTACAAATTGTTAATGAAAAAATTCACTAGACTGCTATCATTTTTCATTAATTCAAATTTATTACTTTTTATCCGTCTCACAAAAGTTTTCTTATAAACAATCTCACACAAGTGTTTCCTATAGTGAAACCTTCTAATCTATGTTTTGCTCGTCCAAGTTCCTTATCTATGTGGGAAAATTGCACTTTTGATCCCATACGAAAAGTTTAATTTCATTTTTGGTCCTTTTGCTATAGTTTTTTGTCTCGTTGGTTTATGTCTGAAGTTCCATCTATAAACTTAACGGAAATATCACGTGGACATTAAAAGGTTTTTCTTTTAATTATGAAAATCCAAATTTATATTTTTTGAGCCTTAATTTTTAAAATCCCTCAAATTGTCGTGAGATCACGGAGTATTCCAAGGAGAGTGGCGGAGGAAGTATGGTTCTCTAGATGAACATAGATTGGCGGACGGCGGTTTTCGGGGGTAGAGAGCAGGAAAAAAGATGAGAGGAGAGTTTGGTGAGCAAAAGAGGAATGATGAAAGTAGCGGTTCTCAACCCATTGAAGCTCGCCGGAGTCATTGGCAATGGTGTGATTCATGGTGCGTCATACTGATCGGTGTCATTTTCACCTAAATTTTAGTGTCTTTTTATTATTTATTTTTGTGTGCTTTTATTCATTTTGTATATCATTTGATGGTGTTATATGAAGATATGGAGATTTGTGCTTTGAAATGATAAATGTGTGATTTTCATGATTAAGTGTCTTAAATTGCGCGATATTTGTAAATATTTAGAGAATTGTTACTTTGGTATAATTTGTGTGATTTTCAAGTAAAAATGGATTCTAGACGCAATAAGGAAGATGTGACAAAAAATAAAACTCAATTCGGAGTTGAAACAAGGGAGAACGGGCCTAAACAAAATGCTGAAAAATCCACGTCCAACTTGTATAATTTTTCGGGAGAATAGCCCATTTAACCAATTTTTTAAGTTAGAAATCATTGCCATCCATGAAATAAGTTATATAACTTCCATACCCAATTGTTCTTTTTTGGACCAAAATACCCCCATCATGTCGGAATGTTATGACACGACCCACCTTACTTAACTTAGAATTCAAATACTAATTAACATAAATATCATCACTATAAAATTGCATATACTTTTTTTCTCATAATATATTTATAACAAAAATCATCACACCAGTTCAACATACGTAACTGGTTTCTGACAACACTTCAAACCAGCCAAACTAGTGACAATATTTATTACATAACATAAACGTCACCGGAACCAAAATAAACCCATGGCCTAGCCCAACAGGTCGTCATCTATGTACATATGCTCAAAACCCTGAAGGAGCTCCACAACTTACACAACACATCACATACTCAATCATCATTAGGCTCACCTACAATGTATAAACTAGTGAGACAAAAATCTCAGTAAGTAAAAATCATGCATATCAGTGCATGAAAATGCATTTAGTTTTCTATCGCCTATTTCCTAGTCTTTCTAGTTGATCTCTTTTATTTTGAAAATTATTCACGTTGTGGGATCCCCACGACACACTTATGATATGCACCCCAAATGAGTTCAATAGACACACACAGTGTCGGATCGATTTTTCTGATCCCTAAATATAGTGCTGGGAATGATTTTTTCGAACCCTGACAGAGTGTTGGGGATGATTTTTCCGAACCCTGAATAAAGTTTTGGGAACAATTTTTCTGAACCTTGAATAAAGTGTCGGGAATGATTTTTCTGAACCCTGACTGAGTGCATATATAGTGGCTGCGGGAAAACACTTTTTATGATTATGCATGGTATGCAACCAGGATAATTAAATATGCATCATAAACCATTTACGATATCAATATCAATATTTAATGACAATAAAGCAACAACTTAATTTCAATTCACACAGATCACTTCTTGAATAACAACTTCACCCCAATCACATGGATCCATTTATAGAATAACCACTTCACCTAGGATCACACAGATCCCTTTTTGGAATAACAACTTCATCTCAGATCACACAGATCCTTATAAATGATATATTCTCAAATCATACGGATATATTTTCAAAAGTTTCCAATCACACAGATCTATGTAGAACAATAATATTATTTCAAATCACATAAATCCACAACTTGTATTGCAAATTTATCACAAATAATTTACAAATAATATTGTTGAATATGAACCCTACTCTCACCAAATCACATGAATCCATAGCTTGTATAACAAATTAATCCAAAATTTCATAACTTAATTAAACTAATCACAAATAATGCATAACATAATTATCACATATTAATCACAAATAATTCACAAACAACATGTTTATGCATTGTAGCTGGACTTCTACTTACCTGAATTCCGACAGTAATATAAACCTCGTGAAGAATATAACTAATCCATTCCTTCCCATTTTGGAACGACCCTCTCTTCTCCTTCTCACTCTCTCTCTTTTTTTTTTCTCGAATTGATCTTGGTGTGAGGTGATAAATTCCTCAACACCCATATATATATATATATATACAAAAGGGTTAGGGTGAGCAGGTGAATGGCCACTCCCCCAGCCACTCAATCAATTTTTTTTTCGAACTTGGGTTGCTGTTAAGCCATGAATTGATCACCTCTCGAAAGCCAACTTATATAAATGTTGGTAATGGTAAGTCGATTTACCATCTCACACTTACTATTTATTGTAATTTCTATTAATATTATATTATTATTATTAATATTATTATTATTATTATTATATTTACTATTAATAGTAAATACTATTTATTATTGTTATTATCAATTACAAATATACATGCAATACTTAATGACCAAGATATTATGCATTTACAAATTAATACACATACGTATACATTTTCTTACCACTAGTATAATTACGAGAACACGTGTAATATTTAATAATTAAGAAATACTCCATCCGTCAGCTTCTAAGGTATCCATTTCACTATTTCTGGCGTCCGCTTCAAAGGTATAAATTTCCTCTATTTAGTAAAAAAAGTACACAATATGACGCACCACTTCCCTCTAATACAACTACCCACTTTACCTATAATAATAATACTCCTTAATCCACGTGCAAAAAGCAAATAAAGACCTTAGAAATGTCCACGTGCAAAAAAACAAATGGATACCTTAGAACCGGATAGATGGAGTAATATATTTATACACATGAGACAATTTAATTATATATTCAAATAAATGCACGTAAATATTTATGCACATATATATATTCTCATATTATCACCATTTTTATCACGGATGTCTCAAATAAAATGTACAGATAAATAAAATGTAGAAACAATTGTCACATAATTGCACATTATGTGATGATATCTCAAATAAAATGTAAAGATAAATAAAATGTAGAAACAATTGTCACATAATTGCACATTATTACCACATAATTATCACATAATTGTAAAATGCACATAACACAAATTAAATTATATTGGCACATGAGTAGTGAGAAGATCGGATATCACATGTTATGTCGGGTTTCCGACACTGAATCCAACATCCGACCACCCTGTGGAATGCTATATCGGGATTCCGACACTAAATTCGACATCCCCGACACTGGATCCGACATCTGATGATGTCGGAATCCCGACATAGCATTCCGACAGGGTGGGGGTATTTTGATCCAAAATGGACAAATGGGTATGGAAGTTAAACAATTATTTTAATGGCTGTCAATGATTTTTGACTTCTCATTTTGGTTATTTTTTATAATTAACTCAATTTTTTCTGTATTTTTGTGGAGCTTAAATCTAGACTTGTGATATATGATTAGAAAGCCACAGAAGAGAGGATCGCGAGAGCGAAAGAATCACTCGAATCGGAGATTGGATGTGGAAGTTATGCGCGAAACGGTGAGACTATACTGCACGCGCTGCACCAACTCGACCATGTTCGCTCTGAAGTCAGTTTTATGATATGAACGTGTTCTAGAAGCTTCCAAGGGGTATAAAGACCTGTTTTGAGTGCCAAAGAAGGGAGGAATCAATTTGGATCAGTTCCACATACATTTTACGCCACATTTTCACACACTAACTCCATTCCATCCATCTCCATACCCTTCATCCATCCAATCCACTTGATCTCCTCAAATCCATCCATCAATCCATCCATCCATCAATCTAAGAAGGGAAATTCATCATTAGTTGAAGATTATAGCCTGATCAAGGAGGAGAAAGTTCACAATAAAGGGGAGCCAACTTACATTTATTTTGTTATTTTCTTCATAATTTGACTCTATTGGAGCATGCCATGGATTGTAATGAATTTAGTATGATTTGTAGTGTCTAGTCCTCATGTGAGGCTAGCAATATGATTGGTTAAGGATTATATAGATTTTGCACACCACATGTTTGATGAAATGATTATTATGAATATTTTCTATCATGAATGCTTATTCTTATTTTATGTATGATTTATGTGATTAAATTCTCTAATCATAGTGTTAGGATGACCATTCTAATATTATGCTTAGTGGTTTAATTGAATAATTGATTGCATGAGGTGACTATATTAGTATGTAGGAGTTTGGCCATAACCTTCATGTGCTTAGAACCTCATGATAGGACATTATTGATAATTACTTGTGAAAGTGTTTGAAATGATGAGGGGACCCAAGTCAAGACCCACTTGACCTTAGAAAGTGAACATAGGAAAACGTCCCCGCCTAGTAGAGAAAATTCTTTGTGATAATATCTCTATACCGGTATGTTAATATCCGTAAGTACCTATTGGAATAGTGAAGATTGGAGACACTCTTTGAGTGCCCTTAATATCGTAACATGATGATCATCAATGCATGTGTGTGTGAGTCTACATAAGCCTTTTCTATGATATTGCTTGCCTTGCATATTTCTTAGATTGCTCACCTTCATCCATCTTCCATGTCCATTGTATCAATCTATCTTTAATTGCTTTCTTAGTTAGTTTGTAGTGTTAAACAACCCCATTCTTTTATTGATTAGTCCTTCTAGAGTCAAACATCTTTCAAATATGGATACACACTTTCGCCCTTGGGTTTGATATTCTAAATTTTGCACTTGGTCACTACGATCTACTATGCTATAGAGTACGCTTGCTGATCGCTATTTTCTTTTACCCTCAAGTATAAGGGATCGATTGTAGTGCGCGTGACCAAGTAAAATATCATTCCCAAGAGATAGTTATAAATTTAATAAATAATTCTAGTAATGATAATTCAATTGTAAGACAAATCTGGGGGTTTTTGAAGTAATGATAAATTAAACTAATAAAACTGAATTAAAATAATTAAACAAGCAAATAAATAAATCACGCAGAGAAAACGATTTGGAATTCAAGAATTGACAATTGGTAATGCTCGGGCAAATAGTTTAATTATGTGACTAATTTATCTAGACCTAAATTAATTACCTGCAGACGTTTATAAGAGGATCACTAAGCCTAGTTAAATCACATTGATCGGGTAGGATCTAACACTTATAATGAGCTGAAAATCCTAGGATCAATAAGAAATTAACTCCCTCTCCCTCTATAGGTATTTCATGCTAAATTCCAATTAAGGCTAGAGCACTAGACTTCCCTTTCTAGGTACGCGATTGTTAACCCTTTTGTCTCCTTATTAATTACCTAATAATGATGTTTTACCAAGTAATTAATATTCCAAATTGATTGTCTAACAATCTTAGGTATTATAGGCCAATTCCCTAAGACTGTCACAGGAAACAACAATTATTATGCAGAAATAAAGAATCTTATTAACTATCAATCAGTGATACCGTCAAGAATAATTAAAGGAATCAAAACCCAAAAACACAATAATATGAAGTCTCAAAATATACTCTTCAATAAGGAAATAAACAATCTACAGTATAATAAATCCAAGTCTAGGGCAATCAAATCACATAGTCAAATCTGTTTTAGCGCCCTAACATTACCAACAAAGAAACTTAGCCCATGGAATTATGAGGGCAAATCACAAAGATGCAATAAACCCTAACCATTGTTCTAAAATAACAAAGAAAAATAATTAAAGATAAAGAACCCTTTTTGGAGGACTCCGTCTCTTCAATTACGATCTCCGTCGGAATCTCCGTCTCCAATCCAAGTAGCAACTCCGATCGTCTCTCCGGTGGATGGATGGAAGGTGGTGAGTGATGGAGGAATTAGAGCACTGTGAATTGTGAAGTATTAGGCGTGAATGAGGATCTGTTCTCTCGTGAATTCAGAATTGGAGTATTTATAATGGAGGAATGGGCCTGGGCCAAAATAAATGATGTGTCGTGCAAGGATTGGGTACAACTTCGGCGCACTGCACCTCGCACGGCCAGTACGAGGGTCGCACGGCACCCCACATGGCCAGTGCGTCAACTCTCAATCCCGTGTGGCACAACATTCTCTCACACGGCATCGCCCGTGCGCCAATTCTTCTCGCACGGCTTAATGAGTTGTCACACGGATTCTAGAGGGCTCACACAGCCTCTGAAAAGCCTTGCACGGCAGCCTCACACGATGCAAAACGTGCACACTTTGGTTCACGCACGCCCCTGCCCGTGCGTACCTCGCGCCGCCGCGCGCGCTGTCGACAGCTGCGCGACTCCACGGTTTTGGGCATAACGTTTTCATCCGGCCTTCGAATTGAGTGATTCTTGAACTCACGCGATCCTCTCTTCCTTGACTTTCTATTAATATAAAGAACACACAGAAAATCCCACATTTGAAGATATAAAAAGGCATGCAAAGTGGCACCATCGTGCTGAGCAGGAGCAGCTTGCGCGACGTCACTATTTTGATCATAACGTTCTCATCTGAAATCAGATTGAGGTGTTTCTTGAGCCAAAATGATCTTCTCTTCCGTATATTTCCAACCATATATCACATGACTAATTTGGACAACTATATAGATACAGAAAAATTATGGAAGTTGGGCGTCTGTTTGATTGCAAGGAGAACGAATTCATCCTGCATTCCAACTTCGCGTTCTTGATTCTTTTTCCTATCAAATCACAACAAAATACCTTTGAAGTACCTTTTAGTCATAATAATTAAAAGTATAAAGATTTGTGCAAATAATAGTAATTAAACACTCAAAGAAGTATCAAATTTGACTAAAAAGTACATGAATTTCCACTCTCATCAAACCCTCCAAACTTAAGTTGTTGTTCGTCCTCGAACAACGAAACGACAAACCAAGAGAATAATGAGATGGAAAGTCATGATCAAAGGCAAGGATCATAACATCAACTAAGCCTCCATAGATGTAATTAATCTTAACTCGGTTAACATAACTTCAAATTCAAAAGAATCAATTCATTCAAAATATGCAAGTTAAGATATTTACTTCACCAATTCAAGTGCCCAATCCACCTATACTCACAGGATATATATTAGTATTTAACTCTCACGCTCATGGTGTATAAAGTGTACACCAATTAGGTTGTATATATGCTCTCTCATATTCAATTCAAGTGCATGCGTAACTATAAGCTTGCCTATTGTCTCAACTCTCCTTTTACTTGTAGCTAGCAAATCATGAATCAAAAAGGACTTTTTATTTGGGTGTAACGTAAGCTCTTTGGACAAGGTAGGAAAAATATGGGTAAGTGACTCAAACTCGGATTAATCAAGCTGCAGTCCATCTTGATCTTTCATTCTTCCTCATCACTTTCATTAAGTACAACTCCTCCTCAACTCCAAAATTTTCAATTCTTCCTTCAACAACAATAATGAGAGAATTATTCTTCTTTTCTTTCAGCATCAGGGGTATTAAATTTACGCGCTACCCCACTAATATTTTTTCCTCTCCCTTTATTTATTTTCTCGAGGTACCAGTTTTGGGCATTACCTCTCACATCCTCCATAGGGTACTAGATTTAAGCACTAGCCTAGGGTATTTGATTCCATAGAGTACTAGACTTAAGAACTACTCCATGACTCTCCTTTAGATGCATTTTCTAGGTCAATCACTATTTCAACCCAATTTCATTCCTTCCCAAGCTGTTATCAAGCTCTATCAACACACTTTGAAAAGCCATTAATTCTCTTCATGACGGACAATCAAGGCTAAAAAAAATCATTAAGATACTCAAAGTAGTTATTTCTTGTAGGTTGCCAAAGAATGAGGTTTTAAGGCTCAACGGAGCTAATTACGAATAAAAAATCATATGGTAGGGAATTATTTGGCTAAGTAACTTGATGGGTGTTTTCTCAATACACAATTTAATCCTCAAGTATGAAGGATACCAATTGTAGTTTCGAAGGTGACCAAGTTAAATATCGAATCTACGGGACGGGTAAATATTACTTTAGTTATTTTCTAGAAATTATGACTATGTTGAGAATTGTAGTTGTTGATTTTTAAACTAAGTAACAACGGTAACTTAAATAGAAAGTTAATAACAAGGACAAGAGAAGAGTTATTGTGATCAAATAAGATAATAGGTAGTTCGTCAGGCCATCCAGTTCCGTTTGTTAATTTCCACTTTCATGTGTCGATGTCCGACTCTGCCTTGTGGTTTATGGACGCATCGCTAGACCACACAAATTTACTCTATAGACACAAGTAAATAAGCTTTTGACACGTGTGAGTATCCTAAGAGCAAGACGTATACTTTACCCCCCTTTCTAGGTACTATCATAATCAATTATTTACCGTGCACTTAGTACTCTAACTCGATTTGATCTCCCTTTTTAGGTACTATAAAGTGCTACTATTAATCCTACTTGTTAACTCGAATTCAATTCAATTAACAAACATTCATATAAGACGGTTCTAATAAAACCTCAGAATCCCTTCACTTAGAATTATAACAATAAACCCTGCTCATTAGTGAACGCACTCAACCAATAACCATGTCATGCATTCAGACTCTACACAACGATTATTGATGCACAAAACAACTATGAGTATGGATTAAAAACGTGCAATCTTATATAAACTAAACCACAAGTAGTGTTGTACGGAGTATACACACGAAATACAAATTAACTCATGAAACCTTCATAACCCTAGAACTACCGAAGTGGCTCTAGCCCATGATTGATCTAGGAACAATCATCGTTAGATGGACCAATCATACTTGAATCTCCAGTGGAGCCTCTGTCACTGCTCCTCCTAGTCTCCTCTTGTGCTGCTCAAACTTGTGCTCTATCGAACTCTCTAAAAGCTCTTTTCTCTGACTGCATGAGCCTCCTTTTATACTTGTAATCACGTCTCTAGGGCTTGGAATGGGCTTTTCAAGTGATCACACGCGTTTTGGCCTCGAAATTCCGGATAAGGTAAGTTTCCGCACGATGGTTCGACCTCAGCAAACAGGTCGAACCACTGGCCACAGGTCGAACTCACCTACTGGAAGTATTCTGCACTTGGTTCGACTTCTTCCACAGGTCAAACCACTCCATCTTGGTCGAACCACAGGTCGAACCATGCTACTGGACAACTTCAGCTCTTGATTCGACCAACCGTCAGGTCGAATCCCCAACGTCGTGGTCGAATCAACTTCCTCGCGAACTGGTTCGACCATGGTTCGACCTGATAGACAGGTCGAACCCCTCGAGTCGTGGTCGAACCCTTCTTCTGCCACTTTGCATTGCTGGTTCGACCTGCTGGAGAGGTCGAACCCTCCTCCAACAGGTCGAACCCTCCTCTTTTCTTGGCGGTTCGCGTGGTCTCGCCTTTGTCTCTTCGATTCTTAGCACTTCCACTCCGCTTTCGCAATGAAAACTACTTAAATAGCTCCACTAACACCTGATTCATGCTAATTCACAATATATATAGAATTTCCACCTATTTCCACCTCAAAACTCTCCAAAACTAACACAAAACATGATGCCAAACTTGTGAATTTACACACTCATCAAACCCCCAAACTTACATGTTGCTCGTCCCGAGGCAACCAAATCAAACCACAGGAGTCGTGTATAATTCATCAAGATCAAGTATAACATATAGTACTCATGCAACTTTGTTAAATGAAACAAGTATTAATTGAATCATATATGTCACTCATGCACAACCAATCCAATCACACACCATTCGGAGTACTAAGTAATCAAGCTCACAAGATAAGTATTTACTCTCTTTCACACAAGTACGTGAGGCACTCTATAGGCAAGTATAAACACTCATATCAATCCATATTCACGCGTAACCATAAGCTTGGCAAAGGTCTCAAAAATCAACTTATAATCAACTCTTCACTAGGATCACAAAGGACTTATTTTTGGGTTGTAATGTTGGCTCTTTGGAGAAAGGTAGGAAAATTTAGGTAAAGTGACTTAAGACACTAGTAGAGAGTTACCTTGGAGGTTCTCAATTTCTTCTTCTTGCTGCAATATCTCCTCCAACTTCTCCTCTTCTTTTCATGGATTTTCCTTCTTTTCCGTGCATCAACATCATCTCTTTAGACAATTCGGGTACTTGGTTTAGGCACTACCCTTCTTCTCTTTATCAATCAGCTGCTCTTAAGCTTAAAGCTTCATGTTATAAGCAATCGGGGTACCAGTTTCAGGCACTACCCCTAAACAAGTTTTAACCATATTCTTATTCTTTTCATCCAACCATATTTTATCTTCCTTTTTCTTTTCCTGCAATACTTATTCACCTCAACTCTCTCTACCAATGAATAGGGTATTTAAGGCTCAAGTAAAAGTTCACAAGATTATTTTACTTCGGCTACCAAAGAAAAGGTTTTTAACGGCTCAACGGGGCAACCAAAGGTTTATATGATCATTAGGAAGGATAAAATTTGGCTAAAGAGCTTAATTACACAATAATGGTCTAAGATCATGTCCTAACAATTCATCAATTATAAGTCTAACACAAGACTCCAAGCCAAGTTCTAGAATACGATCATATGAATGATCCTCTCAAGAATAAACTATCATGATCAAGCATGATTAAAAGGCTCAAATCCTCACATAGGTAATTAGAATCCTAAGTACTCCTCATAGCACATAATTAAGATCAATTCCACAAGAACTCGACATACTTATCAAATTATACATGTTTTTCATCAAAAAAAAATAACGCATGAACATATGAATGCATAAAATCAATAGCCCAAACCGAATCAATCATACAAGTATTCAACTCTCATGAATCCATCTATCCCAACAATGATATCCAAGAATATATATGCCACTCACTCAATAAACACAACCTAATCTGTAAAGAGAAAAAGAAGAATGG
The DNA here is from genome assembly GCA_023678885.1 of Pogostemon cablin. Taxonomy (NCBI): domain Eukaryota; kingdom Viridiplantae; phylum Streptophyta; class Magnoliopsida; order Lamiales; family Lamiaceae; genus Pogostemon; species Pogostemon cablin. The sequence goes on along the minus strand of CM042975.1, from coordinate 23,269,072 downwards.
AGGTGGGATGAATCGGAGAAAATCAAAAGAAAGCCTGAAGATCTACTCCTCCGGAGCATCATCATCCTCATCATCATCATCCTCGTCATCCAATCTCTGCTCCACAGCTCGAGACAGACTGCTGATGTTCCTATCCATAAGATCCACCCGACTACTCACCCTACCAACCCGCTCATTCAAGGCAGTGTACCTCTCGTTCAGCATGGCATAGTTGGCGTTGGCGAGTGCAAGCTGCCTGTTCGTCTCCTGCTACGTAGCTACGACCGCGACCAGCTGCTCATGAATCAAGCGAAGCTACCCCCGAGTATCATTCGGAACATCCCGCTGCTACTGCGGTACTGGAGCATGCTGAGGCGCGTCGTGCTGCTCCTCCTCCGGAATCTCTATCTCTGGCTGCTCATCTACCCGATGCTAAACCTCGGGATGCTGTGGTGGCTGTTGCGGTGGCGGATGGTACTCTCCCTGATCCACAATTTGCTGTAGCTCCGCCAATCTAGCTTCCGCACACATCCTAGCCACGACTCTCCAATCCCCCTCGGTCTTAACAACCATGGATAGAGCAGTGTGTCCTAGGGAGTTCATCAACAAGTTCCTTGCCTCCCGAACGGTGGTCATGTTGTTCACGTCAAAGGGAAACATAAAGTCGAATGGCTTTGGTCCTCTCATGAAGAACCAATCACCATCTCTAAAATGTGCAAATCCTCCCTTTACACATGTGAACATCACCAAGTCGGGCTCTCCTCTAACAGGTGTAATGCTGGTGAAGTCCATGTTGTAATGCTCAGCTACTATCGTCAGCAACCCTCCAATGTTCACCTTTTGAAATCCAACGGTTCTGAACCGATGCAGCTGCGCGATAAAATAAGCTCCCACATTGAACTTCACCCCATTCATCATACACCATAGGGCGTAAAGCTCTCCTCTAGACACACAGCCACCCTCCGAATGAGCAAACAATGTGTTTCCGAGCACTCGATCTATATACTTCAACACTGGATTCTTGATCGAGGTCGCTCGAGCCTACTTTATATTATAATCTCTGATCTCTCCGGAGATCTTCCTCCAAAATCTATGGGCATTGAAGTAGCCACTCTCCACTCGAGAGATCTCAAGAGGCATCTGAAACAACTCATTGAATTCTTCAGCTATCCATCTCCTCCGGACTCCTCCCAACTGAAATGAGCACCGAAATGGGTAACCAAGAGGGTCCTTCTCCATCTCAAACGAACAAATCACCTCAGCTGTAACATGAAAATATGTCGGCCTCTTCAATTCCATAAATCGTCGGATCTCCACTCGATCGAACATCCAGAAGATATCATCCCTGATGTGCATAATCCTCATGGCATCGTCATCCTGGTATCTCGTCCGGGCCATCTTTGTTGAGACTTCTGCCCTTTTTTCTTTGATCTCATCCCAATCAGGCATCTGAATCTTGAAGTTCTCGGGAAGGCATTCTTGTAATCTCAGCGTCTTCGTCACCTTATCTACGTCCAAAGGCCTATCGTGCTTTTTTTTCGATCGTACTTCGACTGCCTTCCCCTTCCCCTTGCCTTGTCCGGATCTTTATCCTGTACCTAAAGACGATTACTCAGTACAACCAACAAGAAAAGAAGGCAAGTAATCGACTAGCATATCCTATACTCTACTCAAGACTTTAAGCAACCATGCTTCATCAACAACATATCACCTCAACAACCATCATCAAACACCACTTGCTTTCAACATGCTCAAAACTACTTCAATCCCATCTTCCTCAACATTCAAACACAACCATACAAGCATGCCTTCAACTTATCCAAGCAATTCACATGAGTTTCAACAAGTCACAACATGAACTCCTCAAATTATGAACGATTCAAACCAACATGCTTATACTCATAATCACACAATATCATTGATCAATTCACATAAACACTTAAGTTCAATCAATAATCAAGCATTCTCAAACCAATGAACATGAATTCGTATGAATCAAATCAAAATATAAACATTCACCATGAAATTCAACCAACATCAACATCAATCCTCTTACCCACAACGAATTGCATACATTAAGCTTCAATCCTAGAGTAATTGAGTTGAGAAAACATACCTTTAGCTTTTCCCATGGCAAAAGAACGATCAAACACTCAAAATCCCCAAGAATTCGCGACTGAACCCTAACTTGACACGAAACTCGCCCCAAATTCGCGTTCAAATCTTGACTTAAAGGTGCAGTGATGTGTAATCGGTGCGAAATCAAGTGTAATTGAAGAATTGGTGCAAGGGTGTAGTGATTTCGTGAAGGTTCGAGGAAGGGTGTTGTGAAAAAGTGATCGAACCCCTCAAAAAATTGAACTTAAAACACATACCTGGCTTGGTTCGACCTTGGGTTCAAGCTGTTGAACAGGTCGAACTACCCTACTGTATAAGTTCTTCTTCAGGTTCAACTTTGGTTCGACCTACTGGAACAGGTCGAACCAAAACGCATCAGGTCGAACTACCCTACTGTATGTTTCAGATCACCAATTCGACCTTGGTTCGACTTGTTAAACAGGTCGAACCAAATACATCGTGGTCGAACCGAACTTCAGCAGCACTAGTTCGACCTAGGTTCGACCTGTTGGATCAGGTCGAACCATACTTGTGAAGGTCGAACCACCTCACTGGACGATTTTTCACCACGGTTCGACTTTGGTTCGACTTCCACCGTTGGGTTTGACCTCCTGGCACTGGTCGAACCTACCCCTTGGAAGCTCCAAAACGCGTGTTCTTCTGTCCCTAAACACTTCAAACTTCCAAATGAATCATTAAGTACCAACTAGAGCACAACTTCATCAAGAATTGGTTCTTTAAAAACTTATCACTCATGAGTAACTCCGCAATCACTCAATATACGAAACACAAAACACCACGGAACATTAGGCAAGTTACAAAAATATTGACACATATAAACCGGCCGAAAAAAATTAACTCCCCTAACAAACGTCACAAAGAAAAGATTATACTATCTGTGCTTATCAAGGTAAGTACATCACACCCCCCCAAACTTAGTAAAAACTATAGACGAAACTAAGTTTGCAAAGAGATGTAATTGACGATAAGTAAGCACTTCAAATATAAAAATTTCTTACGCACACAAAAGAAATAAAGCAATAAAATGGAAGAGAAAGCCCCCAACAAGCGCTCATATTTAACGTCGGAGAGTCACGACGGTACCAACTCAGAACAAGGTATCCACACAGATGGCACAAACATCATCCGGCGACCTATAATGCTTCAAGCGATACCCATTCGCCGCAATAATGTCTCCATCCTTGTCAATTAGCTCAAAACTCCCCCTCCTAAAGCTCGATGAATCATGAACGGTCCCATCCACTTCGACTTCAATTTGCCTGCAAAAAGCTTTAAACGAAAGTTAAAAAGTAATACCTCGTCTCCTCGCTTGAACTCCTTGTACGAGATCTTCGAATCATGCCACCTCTTCATCCTTACCTTGTAGATCTCTGAATTCTTGTATGCACGAATCCGAAACTCATCCAATAGATTGATGTGAGTCATCCTCAGCTCTTTCACATCCTTGAGAGTCAAGTTCAAGCTTCGCAAAGCCCAAAACGCTTTGTGTTGAATCTCTACAGGTAAGTGGCACGGCTTTGCATAGACAATCTGATACGGTGACATATCTAACATCGTCTTGTATGCGGTTCGGAACCCCACATGACATCATCTAGCTTCAAAGCCCAATCCTTTCTATTGGTTACGACCACCTTCTCCAGAATCTGTTTGACTTGACGGTTGGAGACCTCCGCTTGCCCATTCGCTTGAGGATGATAGGGTGTAGTAACCCTATGCTTAACACCATACCCTTTAAGCACCTTCTCAAGAAATTTATTGACGAAGTGCGTACCTCCATCACTAACTAGTGCTCTAGGGACTCCAAAGCGGGCAAAGATATGCTTCTTCAAGAAAGATATAACAGTTTTCGAATCATTCAAGCGAGTAAGAATCGCTTCCACCCACTTAGAAACATAATCCACCGCAAGTAGAATGTAGAGAAATCCATTAGATGGGGGAAAAGGCCCCATAAAATCGATACCCCACACATCAAAAATCTCTACCACTATGCTCGGCTGAAGCGGTATCTCATCTCTCCTACCGATGTTCCCCATGCGTTGACATCTATCGCAAGATGCCACATAGGTCTCACAATTCTTGAACAACGTAGGCCAATAAAGAGCGGACTGAAGTACCTTTGCTGCTGTCTTTTGAGCGCCGAAATGCCCCCCGTTAGGTTGTGCATGGCAAAACTCGAGAACACTCTCCATCTCCATCTCGGGCACACATCTACGGACGATAGAATCCGTACAAATCTTGTACACAAACGGATCATACCATATGAAAGTCTCAACATCCCTCTTGAATTTAGCAAGTTGATATCGGTTGAGATCCCTTGGAATTTCTCCCATAGCAATATAGTTAACATAATCCGCATACCATGGATCAACTCCCTGTGCAGCAACTACACACGCTCGCTCAACCCCTTCAACAAACACGGCCATAATCTTTTTATCCGGGAACATTTCCTCAATATACTCGAAAGAATAATCACAATGATCCCTAGTCTCCAACCTCGAAAGGTGATCCGCCAATACATTATCAGAACCTTTCTTATCCCGGATCTCCATGTCAAACTCTTGAAGTAGAAGAATCCACCTTATGATCCTAGGCTTCGTCTCCTTCTTCTCCATCAAATACCGAATCGCTGAATGATCCGTGTACACAATAGTCTTCATGCCAACCAAATACTGACAGAACTTATCGAATGCGTACACAACAGCCAAAAACTCCTTTTCAGTCATCGTGTAATTCTTTTGTGCCGCATCGAAAGTCTTACTTGCGTAGTAAATGGCGCAGAACTTCTTCTCCTTCAGCTGCCCAAGCACCACTCCAAGTGCTAAATCACTTGCATCACACATTAGTATAAACGGTTGAGTCCAATCTGGTGTGATCAAGATAGGTGCAGTGATAAGCGCCTCCTTCAAAACCTGAAAAGCTGTTAGACATTCATCATCAAACACAAAAGGAACATCCTTTTCAAGTAAGTGAGATAAGGGCTTGGAGTATTTTGAGAAGTCTTGTATGAATCTCCTATAAAAACCGGCGTGTCCAAGGAAGGACCGCACTCCTCTTTCATTGGTCGGTTGTGGAAGCTTCTCAATTGCCACCACTTTAGTCCAATCGACCTGCAATCCCTTGGCGGAAACATGATGCCCAAGAACAATCCCATCCTTCACCATGAAGTGACACTTCTCCCAATTCAAGACAAGATTAGTCACTTGACATCTCTTCAAAACAATAGCAAGGTTAGACAAACAAATATCAAAGGAGGAACCAAAAACAGAAAAATCATCCATGAACACCTCCATGATCTTCTCTATCAACCCATCGAATATTGCCATCATGCATCTCTGAAAAGTAGCAGGCGCATTATACAACCCAAATGGCATCTTCCGAAAAGCAAAGGTCCCATAGGGACAAGTAAAAGTGGTCTTTTCTTGATCCTCGGGGGCAATCATGATTTGGTTGTACCCCGAGTATCCATCCAAGAAATAATAAAACTCATACCCTGCAAGACGATCTAACATTTGATCCATGAAAGGAAGAGGAAAATGGTCCTTACACGTGTTCTCATTCAACTTCCTATAATCTACACATGTACGCTATCCCGTAGGAATCCTCGTGGTTATCGCTTCTCCATCCTCGGCTTTTACTACAATCATGCCCCCCTTTTTAGCAACTACATGCAATGGACTCACATGGGGACTATCACTAATAAGATATATGATTTCAGCATCCAACCATGTAAGGATTTGCTTCCTAATCACCTCTTGAATTGCGGGATTGACCCTCCACTGATTCTGAACACTTGCCTTGGCCTCATCTAACAATCTTATCCTATGCATGCAATATGAAGGACTAATTCCTTTCAAATCCTCAAGAGACCAACCAATCACAGACTTATACTTCCTAAGAACATTCAATAACTCCTCAAGTTGATCATCATCAAGGGAAGAAGATACAATTACCGGATATTTTTCATTGTCACCAAGAAAGGCGTACTTCAAGTGTTCTGGCAATGGTTTCAACTCCTCTTTCCTCTCTTCCATTGGAGAGCTCTCGTTATCCAAAGGCAAGTACTTCCTAGTCCACTTGACTTCTTCCACCTTAGTTCTTTCCGATTCAAACATGTCATCACCCAAAGCAAGTAAGTTTTCAAGAAAGTCAATACATACCTCGTTGGAGAGTCCGTCATGCTCCGTAGTGGGATAAGAAAGAGACTCCATCAAACATGTCTCAAGAGGATCCTTTGACAGGATCAGAGACATATCCTCTTTCACAATCTCCTCCACCACGTCAATACTATAACACTGAGACTCCATGGGCATTTTCATTGCTTTGTCCAAGTTGAAAAGACCTTTTTCTTTGTCCATTCGCAGCCTAAGCTCTCCTTCTTGAACATCAATCATAGCTCCAGAAGTAGCAAGGAAAGGTCTCCCCAAGATTAAAGGGATATTATCCTTGTCATCATCCATCTCTAATACAAGAAAATCTACAGGAAAGACTAGCTTCTCCACTTTGACGAGAACGTCTTCAATGATACCCTTTGGAAACGTCATCGACCTGTCCGCCAATTGGAGAGCAACAGTAGTAGGAGTGAACTCCCCCAAACCAAGCCTCTGAAAGATGGACAACGGCATCAAATTGATGCTTGCCCTTAGATCGCACAAAGCTCGCCGTGCCTGCCCTTTTTCGATCTCACATAGAATAGTAAAGCTCCCCGGATCCTTCATCTTTTACGGCAACTTCCTTTGAATGATTGAGCTACAATTCTCAGATAAATTCACCGTTTCAACTCCGGTTAAGCTCCGCTTCTTCAACAATATGTCTTTAAGGAATTGGGCATAGTAAGGCATCTCCATGATTGCCTCTGAGAAAGGAATGCTCAAGCTTATCTTGTTCATTATCTCTGAAAACTTCTTGAACTTCTCTTCCAATCCCTTCTTCACTAGCTTGTAAGGAAACGACGGAGGTATCTTTGTTTTGGGAATCCCCCATTCATCACGATCAACCTTCTCTGCTTTCTCCTTTTTGGCTCTCAATCGCTTGGCTCTCTCCCACTTTTCTCAGCTATAATCTCTGTACTTTGTTCATTCCGAAACACTGGAGTAACATCAACATCATCGGGAGTGTTCGGAGTAGCAACAGGCAACTTCTGCATGAGTTCGACCAGGGTTCGACCTTTTGAACAAGTCGAACCAGGCACGTAATGGTCGAACCGCACTTCTGTACAACTGCTCTCTTTTTGAAGTTGAGGTTCGACCTGGGTTCGACCTATTGGATAGGTCGAACCACGGTCACCTAGGTCGAACCGACCTACTGTACTCCTTTCGCCCTCCGGTTCGACCAAGGTTCGACCTGTTAGATAGGTTGAACTATGTCCGTCGTGGTCGAACCGTTGCTGCGACAAAACAGGGTGCTCCAAGTTGTGCGGTTCGACCTGGGTTCGACCTGTTGGATAGGTCAAACCATCATTGATTTGGTCAAACCGGTGTTCTGGAAAAACAGAGTGCTCCGATTTGTCAGGTTCGACCATGGTTCGACCTGTATGCCAGGTCGAACCATCTGCAGTCAGGTCGAACCGATGCTGTAATGCCTCCTGAACGTGTCCAGTGCGTTGGTTCGACTTTCCCTGTATGGTTTGACCTTCAATATTGGTCGAACCATTGTCGAACCTTGCCCTGGACATCTCCAAATTTGATTCCGGCCTCATAGGTCCTTCGTACTGTGTTCCTGACCTCAATGTGATGGCGTTATAGGACCTTGGATTCTCAATACTCTGAGACGGGAACTTCCTCTTCTCAATAGTTTGAGTAAGCTTGTTTACACTTCCTGCCATCTCCCCCATCAACAAAGTAAGGTCCTTCACCTGCTTAGATAAAACCTCATGCTTTGCATCAATTTTTTTTTCAAGTTTAGCCTCAAGACGGTTTACTCTTTAATCGTTCATGGCCATATACCTGTTCACAGTATCCTCAAAACCCGATTTCCCTTCTTCCACCTTAGCACCCGGATCAACACCCATCGAAGGTTGAATCGCATTATTCAGATTGCTCCATGAGAATTCTGGCCTCCTAGGCTGTTGATAACCACCTGGGGTCCACGATTATTAAAGTTTCCTCGATAGTTCCCTTGGTAGTTCCGGTTTCCTTGATCTGGATACCTAGTCCCTTGAATACTTTGACTCATGGCATAGTGTGCCTCTTCCAACTCCTCTTGGATTGGTCCATCGTTCTTTAATTCCTGCTGCAAGATTGGTACACGCTGAGATAATTCGCTGATTTACTTCTGTTGGGATTCAAGTAGCTTGTTGATATTGGACAAGCTATAGACGATCTCATCCTCTCTACTTGTTTTCACCATTGCTTGTTCAACCTGAGCTACCTTCCCAAGGATATAAGTACCTCTAATTCTATTAGTCGGCCAATCCCTCGAATTCATCGAAATATCTTCAAACAACTTCTCGGCCTCTACGGATGACTTTGTAAGCAATGCTCCATTAGAAGAAGCATCCAATAACACTCGTGAATCACAGTCCAATCCATTGTAGAATATACTGATATATTGAGCTTTAGATAGCCCATGTTGAGTACACTTCCTAAGCATGTCCTTGAATCTATCCCACGCTTCATGAAACTTCTCACCTCCACCGATAGCAAATTGGTTAATGTCTTGCTTTATCTTAAACACCTTTGAAGGTGGCATGTACCTCTCCAAGAACCTTAACTTCAATTGCTCCCAAGTGGTGCACTCAGCTGCGTTTATAGTGTCGTACCAATTTCTCGCTTTTTCAGTAAGCGAGAATTTGAACAAGAGGATCTTCCTAGCATCTTCATGCTCTCCTGCGTCTTTTTGAGTACTTGCATAGCCCAAGAACTTGTTCAGATGCTGCTGCGGATCCTCGAAAGACCCTCCTGAAAAGAAGTTCCTTTCTATCATGCTAATAAGAGCGGGATGAAGATCGAAAGCTGCATTAGTTCCCCTCGCTCCTAGAAGCCCAAAATTTCCAGCCCCATTATTTCTGAAAACCTCCCGGATGGCTAGATTATCTGGATTCGCTGCCATGTTGACTGTCTCTACTCCCGAATTTACTTTAGTTGTAGCTTCAATCGTCTGCGAAATCTGCTCGTCAACTTCAACTCCAAAATTCAGAGCTTCAGTTGGATCAATTATTTTTGCCTTGCTCTTCTTCTTCTTCTTCTTCTTTCTTGACGAAGCTCCGATCTCAGGATTATACAGTTCAAGTTCACCTTTCTTTGATCTCGTGAGCATACACCTAAAAAGAACGAGAATTAAAACAGCAAAACAAGATAAATAGCCCTAATAAACTAGAAATAACAAAAAGATAATTTACGCCTTCCCCGGCAACGACGCCAGAAACTTGATGGGTGTTTTCTCAACACACAATTTAATCCTCAAGTATGAAGGATACCAATTGTAGTTTCGAAGGTGACCAAGTTAAACATCGAATCCACGGGACGGGTAAATATTACTTTAGTTATTTTCTAGCAATTATGACTATGTTGAGAATTGTAGTTGTTGGTTTTTAAACTAAGTAACAACGGTAACTTAAATAGAAAGTTAATAACAAGGACAAGAGAAGAGTTGTTGCGATCAAATAAGATAATAGGTAGTTCGTCAGGCCATCCAGTTCCGTTTGTTAATTTCCACTTTCGTGTGTCGATGTCCGACTCTGCCTTGTGGTTTATGGATGCATCGCTTGACCACGCAAATTTACTCTATAGACACAAGTAAATAAGTTTTTGACATGTGTGAGTATCCTAAGAGCAAGACATATACTTTACCCCCCTTTCTAGGTACTATCATAATCAATTATTTCTCGTGCACTTAGTACTCTAACCCGATTTGATCTCCCTTTTTAGGTACTATAAAGTGCTACTCTTAATCCTACTTGTTAACCCGAATTCAATTCAATTAACAAACATTCATATAAGACGGTTCTAATAAAACCTCGGAATCCCTTTACTTAGAATTATAACAATAAACCCTGCTCATTAGTGAACGCACTCAACTAATAACCATGTCATGCATTCAGACTCTACACAACGATTATTGATGCACAAAACAACTATGAGTATGGATTAAAAACGTGCAATCTTATATAAACTAAACCACAAGTAGTGTTGTACGGAGTATACACACGAAATACAAATTAACTCATGAAACCTTCATAACCCTAGAACTACCGAAGTGGCTCTAGCCCATGATTAATCTAGGAACAATCATGGTTAGATGGACCAATCTTACTTGAATCTCCAGCGGAGCCTCTGTCACCGCTCCTCCTAGTATCCTCTTGTGCGGCTCAAACTTGTGCTCTATCGAACTCTCTAAAAGCACTCTTCTCTGACTGCATGAGCCTCCTTTTATACTTGTAATCACGTCTCTAGGGCATGGAATGAGCTTTTCAAGTGATTACATGCGTTTTGGCCTCAAAAATTCAGATAAGGTAAGTTTCCACACGATGGTTCGACCTCAGCAAACAGGTCGAACCTCTGGCCACAGGTCGAATCACACTGGAAGTATTCTGCACTTGGTTCGACTTCTTCCATAGGTCGAACCACTCCGTCTTGGTCGAACCACAGGTCGAACCATGCTACTGGACAACTTCAGCTCTTGATTCGACCAACCGTCAGGTCGAATCCCCAACGTCGTGGTCGAATCAACTTCCTCGCGAACTGGTTCGACCATGGTTTGACCTGATAGACAGGTCGAACCCCTCGAGTCGTGGTCGAACCCTTCTTCTGCCACTTTGCATTGCTGGTTCGACCTGCTAGAGAGGTCGAACCCTCCTCCAATAGGTCGAACCCTCATCTTTTCTTGGCGGTTCGCGTGGTCTCGCCTTTGTCTCTTCGATTCTTAGCACTTCCACTCCGCTTTCGCAATGAAAACCACTTAAATAGCTCCACTAACACTTGATTCATGCTAATTCACAATATATATAGGTTTTCCACCTATTTCCACCTCAAAATTCTCCAAAACTAACACAAAACATGATGCCAAACTTGTGAATTTACACACTCATCATAACTCATAAAATCAAAGATGGTCTTAAATCATTTTCATAATCTACTAAACTATTCTCGAATATTCAAGGAGACTCAAGGCAAGTTGTAGAATACACGCACAAGAACGATACACTCAAGAAAAATATGCATCAATGTATCATGATTGAAAGGCTTAAATCTCACTTGGCAATTTCATAGAATGAACGAGCACTCTTCAAGGCTATACATACATCATAACAAGCACATCAAGAACTTCAAGAATTTAAGAATCAAAGCATGTTCCCCTTATTTAACATAATCAACATCTTAGGCAGAAATTATTAGCTCAAAGATCCCCATGAAATTTAGGTCACAGAATTTAAAGCTCATGTTCCTTACTCATAAGAATTTAAAACTCACATAAAAATTTAGAATAAGGAACGAAGTAACCTGATTTCAATCTCCTTCACATCGTGCAAGTTAACTTCATAACCTTTCTCAATCAATAAACTCAACACAGAACTCATCATCACATGAGAGATAACAATATCGAAAAGACAAAAATCAATGACAGAACATCACGGGACACACAAAAATAAACAAAAACACACAAGACACCTGGACAGTCGCAAAAAAATTTGAAAGATCGAATAAAATTCAAAAATTCTAAAAAAAATTGACTTCCAAGCACACAGACACTAAACAATGCAGAGTAAACATACCTAGGTGCGGATGGAACAAGGGAAGAACATCACACCCCCCAAACTTAGATGAAAACGTCAATTGAATCTAAGTTTAAAAGGATGTTATTACCTTAAGTGTAAGCACGCACCTTGAGTATAATTCACCTAGCACAAGACACACAAATAAAGCAAAATAAAAGCAATAAAACGGTGGGTTGCCTCCCACCAAGTGCTCTTGTTTAACGTCGAGGAGCTCAACGAAATGCAGACTCAGAGATGTTTGGACTCATGCATCAATACTTCTTCTTCATGTTTCATCTTCACTTTGAAGTATTGTTTCGCCCTCTTCCGATCCATCCAAACCATCTCTCCCTTCTTACTCTCAAGGATCAACTTATCTGGATCTCTATCTTTATATGCTTTATTCCTATCAATATAAAGATCAGACAAATAAGAGCCACATATTTCCGGAGGGACTGGTGGAATTTGTTTCCATGTTTCTTCTTCAATTCATGATACCTCTCTTTTCTCCTTCCTGCAAGCATTAACAGCACTCAAACAATCTGTTAGTTCATTAGATAAAATATCAGATTCAACATCAGTAGCAGGAGTAGATAAAGAAGAAATGTTGTTGATGCAGGTTTTGAATTGATCCTTAGACGGAATCAATGGCAGCTTCTCCTCTACACTCTCATCAACATCAATGGACTTGCAGCTAGACTCTTCAGAAGGATGCTTCAAAGCATCAGGTGAGAACACGATCTCCTCGTCCCCCACTCTAAGCTTCAATTTTCCATCTTCATCATCAATCAGAGCTCTAGCAGTGGCTAAGATTGGTCTACCCAAAATCAGAGGCACATTGCTGTCCTCTTCCATATTAAGTAACAGGAAATCAACAAGGAAGAAGAACTTATCCACCCTCACAAGTACATCCTCAACAACTCCTCTAGGGTGTGTAATAGACCTGTCAGCTAGATGCAGTGTCACCGAAGTAGGCTTCAACTCTCCAAAACCAAGACTCTTGAACATACTTAGGGGTATAAGATTTATGCTAGCCCCCAAGTCACACAAAGCTTTACAAGTGTCATTCTTTCCAAACTACACTGGGATGGTGAACCTACCCGGATCTTTTACTTTAGCTGGAAACTTCTTCTGAATTATGGCACTGCACTCTTCAGTCAAATTCACTGTCTCCATGTCCACTAAACTTCGCTTCTTGGACATGATATCCTTCAGAAATTTCATATAGTGTGGCATCTGCTCAAGTGCTTCAGCGAAGGGCATGTTGATCTGGATCTGCTTGAAGATATTTACGAACTTCTGAAACTTCTCATCAAGACCCTTTTTCAACTGCACAGAGGGAAAATGAATAGGATGTTTTGTCTTCGGAATACCCAAGTTGTTTCTTTCAAGTTCATCCTTTTCGTTCCTTTCTCTCTTAGCTCTCTCCCACTTCTTTTCGTTGACTACGGGCTACTCAGTATCCTTGTGGAAGACCACAGTATCATGATTTTTAGGTAGAGAATCAACTGGAACAGAAATGGAATCACATGGCAGTGAACGCTCAAAGTCGCCCTTCGCACGCACAGTGCCGTGTGAACTACCGTGTGTGGTGCACGATTCGGTCAACGTCGCACGATGTTGGCCATGCGAGCCCCTGGGCGTGTCTCCGTCAATGCTGTGCAAGGGGTGTGTTGGTGATGGCACACGGCTGTTATCGTGTGCCACGCCCTAGCACACGGCGTTGGGTGTTCTCGCACAGTGCTGGTCGGGCGCCAACTCCTCACGCTCGAAGACGTGTGACCTCACACGGTTCTAGCCAGACCCCCACTCAGCGGCATATGGGTGCGCACGGTCGGGCCCGTGTGTGCCTTCGAACCAATCTCTACTGTACTCCGGCATCCTAGGTCCTTCGTACTGCGTGCCACTCCTCAAAGTGATAACATAATACTGATGTTCTTTTGGATTCAACTCAGTCTGAGCAGGAAATTTCCCTTGCTGTTGCAACCTACCAACCACAGCATTCAACTGACTGATAGCAAGATCTGTTTCTTTCTGCTTCCTTGTACCTTGCTTCAGTTGTTTCTTTATTTGTGACCATAATTTTGAGCATCAAATCAAGCTTATCATCCATTGATGGTTTCCCTTCAGCAGGTTTCTGAGCTGGCTCAAATCCCGGAGGTAGTGCAACTGCGCTATTAGGATTTGAGTAAGACAAATTCTCATCCCATCTCTGATTGTTGAAGTTTGAATTTCCTTGGTTCCAACCTTGATGAAAATGACGGTTGTTCCCTTGGTCGTTCTTCCCCCCAAACTTATTGTTAGTTCAAAAATTCTGTCTGTTTCTATTATCTCCTTGAAAGCTCTGTCTCATAGCATAGTTTGCATCCTCGAATTGCTCTTCTTCTCCAACCATCATTACTTTCTCTCTGTTTCCTTTGGTGAGGCGGTCCAACTTATTATTCAATTCATCGAGTCAATCATGGAAGGTTGACACTTCACTATTTCCAGCTTGTATTTCAATTTTCGCCACTTTATCAAAAGAAGCGTCTCCATCAGCTCTTTCTGCTGGCCACTCATATGTGTTTGCAGCCATCTCCTCAAATGTCTCTTCCGCTGCCTCTGCAAATTGCTTAAATATCGATCCACCTGCTGTCGCGTCCTCCAACACTCTTGAATCTCTTCTTAGGCCTGATAGGGGTTTTCTCAACACACAAATTAATCCTTAAGTATAAGGATATCAATTGTAGTCGCGAAGATGACCAAGTTACAATATCGAACCCAAGGGACGGTTAAATATCAATTTTGTTATCTTCTAGTATATTTCAGACTATGTTTGGTAATTGTAAAGGTTTAATGGATAATAACTTCTAATCAAAATAGCAAAAAGAAATAGCAAGAGTAGAGAAAAGTGAGTTGTGGTCAATAAGAATAATAGGTAGTTCGTCGGGTCATCCAGTTTCACTAGCAATTCGTATTTTCATGTGATGGTGTCCGACTCTGCCCTGTGGTTTGTGGACGCATCACTAGACCATGCAAGTTTACTCTATAGACACAAGTAAATATGCGCTTGACACGTGTGAATACCCTCGGAGCAAGAGATATACTTCACCCCCTTTCTAGGTACTATCATAATCAATTATCTTCTACGTCTAGAATCTAACCCGATTTGATCTCCCTTTTTAGGTACTATAAAGTTATACTCTTCATCCTATTCATCAACCCGAATTTAATTCAATTCATGAATATTCATATAAGACAGTTCTAATAAGACTTCGGTATCCCTTCACTTAGAATTATAACAATAAACCCTGCTCAGTAGTGAACGCACTCAACCAATAACCATGTTATGTATTCAGACTCTACACAACGATCATTGATGCACAAAACGACTATGAGTATGGATTAAATATGCAATCTTATATAAAACAAACCACAGGTAGTGTTGTACGGAGTTTTACACACGAAATACGAATTACATCATGAAACTTTCATAACCCTAGAACTACCAAGATGGTTCTAGCCCATGATTGATCTAGGAACAATCATGGTTAGATTGATCATTCTTACTTGAACCTTCAGCGAACCTCTGTCACAGCCCTCCGGATGGATCACCACCTCTACTCTTTTTCTCTTATGATTGATGATCAAAAGCTCTCCTCATTCTCTGTATGAGCCTCCTTTTATACTTGTAATCACGTCTCTAGGGCTTGGAATGGGCTTTCTAAGTGATCTCACGCGTTTCGGCATCGAAAATTCGGATAAGATAAGTTCTCGCGCATAGGTTCGACCACGTCAAACAGGTCGAACAACTGGCCACAGGTCGAACCCCAGGTCAAACCCCGCTACTGGAAGAATTCTGCACAGGTTCGACCTTCTGGACAGGTCGAACCACTTAGGCCTTGGTCGAACCCCAGGTCGAACCTCATCACTGGACAACTCCCGCTCCCGATTCGACCAACTGGCAAGTCGAACTAGAATGTCATGGTCGAATCATCTTTTCCGCGAACTGGTTCGACCACGATTCGACCTGATGTACAGGTCGAACCACTCGAGTCGTGGTCGAATCCATCTCTGCAAGCTCAGCAACGTTGGTTCGACCTGCTGGAGAGGTCGAACCCTCCTCCAACCAGGTCGAACCCACCTAATTCTTGGGCGGTTCGCGTGGCTTCGACTCCGTCTCTTCGATTCTTGGCTCTTTCACTCCGTTTTTGCTCAGAAACCACTCAAATAGCTCCACTAACACCTGATTCATGCTAATTCACAATATATATAGGTTTTCCACCTATTTCCACATCAAAACTCTCCAAAACTAGCATAAAACATAGCGCCAAACTTATGAATTTACACACTCATCAAACCCCCAAACTTGCATGTTGCTCGTCCC
This sequence comes from Pogostemon cablin, assembly GCA_023678885.1. Classification (NCBI taxonomy): domain Eukaryota; kingdom Viridiplantae; phylum Streptophyta; class Magnoliopsida; order Lamiales; family Lamiaceae; genus Pogostemon; species Pogostemon cablin. The sequence continues at coordinate 23,252,897 of CM042975.1, read as the reverse complement.
GAGGCAACCAATTTAAACCACAGGAGTCGTGTATAATTCAACAAGATCAAGTACAACACATATTACACATGCCACTTCATTGAATCAAACAAGAATTACTTGCATCATATATTTCACTCATATAAAATCAATCCAATCACACACCATTCGGAGTACTAAGTAATCTCGCTGACAAGATAAGTGTTTACTCTCTTTCGCTCGTGCGTGAGGCACTATAGGCTAGTATAAACACTCATATCAATTCATATTCACGCGTAACCATAAGCTTGGCAAAGGCCTCAAAAATCAACTTACATTAGATTAATACTAAGATCACAAAGGACTTGTTTCTAGGTTGTAATGTTGGCTCTTTGGAAAGGGTAGGAAAATTTGGTCATAGTTACTTAAGACACTAGTAGAGAGTTACCTTGGAGGTTCTTGATTTCTCATTCGGCTTCATATTCTCCTCCAATTCTTCTCTTGTACTTGCAATTTTCAATTATCCTTCTCTTCCTTGCATCAACATCATTCTTCTTTTGATCGCTCGGGTACCAGTTGTAGGCACTACCTTTCTCGAACATCGTTCGGCTGCTTCTTAAAAACTTCAAGCCCCATGTATAAACAATTCGGGGTACCAATTTCAGGCACTACCCTTAACAAGATTTAACCATGCACTGTTCTTACTAAACCCCATTCATCTTACCTTTTCTTCTTCCACACTTATTCACCTTACTCTCTCTACCAATGAATAGGGTATTTTCAAAGCTCAAATAAGGTAATTAAGGCTCTTATATTTGGCTTGCCAAAGAAAAAGCTTTTAAAAGGCTCAAACAGGGCTACCAAAGATTTATAAAATCATTAGGAAAGGTAAAATTTGGCTAAGTGACTCAATTAATCAAAAATGGCCTAAGATCATATCCTAATATTTCATCAATTGTAAGTTTCAAACAAGACTCCAAGCCAAGTTCTAGAATACGTTCATACGAATGATTCTCTCAAAAATAAACTATCATGATTAATCATGATAAAGGCTCAAATCCTCACATAGGTAATCAATTCCTAATACTCCTCATAGCACATAATCAAAATCAATTCCTCATGAATTCCATATACTTAACAAATTATTCATGCTCTTTCCACTGAAAATAAACACGTAAACACATGAATTCACAGAATCAATAACCCATATACAAAACAATAATACAAGATCAACTATATCAAGTACATGCCACTCACACATGAATCACACCCCAATCTGTAAAAAGAAGAATGAGAGATAAGATGAATCGGAGAAGCCAAAAGAAAACCTAAAACTACTCCCTAGGAGCATCATCATCCTCATCATCATCGTCATCCTCATCCATCCTATTTTCCACAGCTCGGCACAGACTGGTAATGTGCTTATCCATCATATCCTCTCGACTACTCACTCTACCAACACGCTCCTCTAAGGCAAAGTACCTTTCGTTCAGCGTGGCATAGTTGGCATTAGCGAGCGCGAGCTACTTGTTCGTCTCCTGCTGTGCAGCTACTACTGCGATCAGCTGCTCATGAATCAAGCGAAGCTGCTCCCGGGTACCTGGAACTGCTCGCCGCTGCTGCGGTACCGGAGCATGCTGAGGCGTATCATGCTGCTCTTCTTCCGGAATCTCCATCTCCAGCTGCTCATCTACCTGATCATCCTCTTCAAGCTGCTGTGGCTGAGGTGGACGGAACTCTCCTTGATCAACGATCTGCTGTAACTCAGCCATCCTCCCCTCAGCACACATCTGCGCTACCGCTCTCCAATCACCACCCGACTTCACTGCCACGGATAAGGCGGTATGTCCAAGAGAATTCATTAGCTTATTCCGTGCTTTCCGAATAGTTGTCAAGTTGCTCACGTCGAAGGGAAACATAAATTCGAAAGGCTTGAGACCCCTCGTGAAAAACCAATCTCCATTTCTAAAATGGGCAAATCCTCCCTTCGCGCACGTGCTCATCATCAAATCGGGTTCTCCTTCTACTGGTGTAAAGCCGGTGAGATCCAAGTTGTAATGCTCAGCCACAATCGTCAATAACCCTCCAATATTCACCTTTTGAAATCCAATGGTCTTGAATCGATTCAGCTGTGCAATAAAATAAGCTCCAACATTGAACTTCACCCTATTTAGCATACACCACAGGGCGTAAAGCTCTCCTCTAGACACAACGCTCCCCTCCGAGCGGGCGAATAACGTGTTGCTCAGAACGCGGTCCATGTACCTCAAGACTGGGTTCTTTATTGTGGAAGCACGAGCATGTCTGGTCCTATAATCACGAATCTCCCCGGTGATCTCCCTCCAAAACCGTTTTGCACTGAATGCAGCATTTTCTAAACGAGGGATCTCCAAAGGCGTCTCAAACAGCTCATTGAAATCCTCAGACGTCCATCTCCTACTCACTCCGCCAAGCTGAAATGTACACTGATAAGGGTAACCAAGCGGGTCCTTCTCCATCTCAAACGAGCAAACTACTTCCGCTGTAACAAGGAAGTACGTCGGCCTCTTCAACTCCATGAATCTTCGGATCCCTACTTGATCAAACATCCAAAATATATCATCCCCTATTCTCATTATCCTCATCGCTTCATCATCTTGGTATCGAGTGCGAGCTATCTTGTCTGAAACTTCTTCCCACTTCTCTTTGATTTCATCCCAATCTTGCATCTGAATCTTGAAGTTTTTGGGTAAACGATCTTGCAGCCTCAGTTTTCTTGTCACTTTGTCCAAATTCGAAGGCCTGTCATGCCTCTTCTTCGATCTTTCCTCCTCTGCCTTTCCTTTACCTTTACTTGATCATTGTCCCTTTCCTGAAAACAAATACTTCAATCCAACCAACAAGACAAGAAAGCAAGTATTTTACTAGCACATCACATACTCTACTCAAGACTTCAAGCATCAATGCATATTCACACAAACTATCATCTCAACACCACTTGCTTATTCAACATGCTCAAAACATCTTCAATCACACCTTCCTTAATCATCAAAACATAACCAACAAGCATGCATTAAGCAATTTAAGCAATTCAACCAAAAATTCAACATGTTGCCCTCAATGAACTACTTCAATTTCATCAATTTCATACCAAATCAACATGCTCATTCTATGATATGTTCTATCCTTGATTAATCCACATAAAAATTCAAGTTCTATCAATAATCAAACAACCAAAAACCAAGAAACAAGAATTCATATGAAACAAATCACATTATCAACATTCACCATGAAATTCAACCATACTCAACATCAATCCTCTTATTCACATCGAATTTCTTACCTAAACCTTCAATCCTAGAGTAATTGAGTTGGAAAAACATTCCTTTTGACTTGCCCATGGTGAACAACCGATCGAGAACACACAACAACCAAAAATCACGATTTCAGCCCTAACTCGCGACGAAATCCGTCCAAATCCACGACCGAATCGAAAATTCAAGGTGTAGTGTTGTGTAATCGGTGTGAAATCAAGTGTAATTGAAGAATTTGTGCAAGGGTGTAGAGGTTCGAAGAGGGTTCGAGGTTTGGTGTTTCGAAAAAAGTGATCGAACCCCTCTGAAAAATCGAACATAAATCGCGTACCTGGCTTGGTTCGACCTTCTGAACAGGTCGAACCATGGATGACAAGGTCGAACCTCTCTTTTGGAAAAATGATCTTCTCGGTTCGACCTGGTGTTCGACTTGCTGATCAGGTCGAACCATCCTTGATTTGGTCGAACCCCTCTTCTGGAAAACAGAGTGCTTTGAACTGACTGGTTCGACCTTAGGTTCGACCTTCCGATCAGGTCGAACCTCTATGGCTTAGGTCGAACCCCCTCTCTGGACAACTTTCGACAGCGGTTCGACTTCCCCTGCTTCTGTTCGACCTCTGGCACTGGTCGAACCACTCTGAGTGTTGGTCGAACCATACTCCTGATTTTCAAAACTGAGTGTTCTTCATTCACTACACACTTCAAGCTTCAACACAACTTCATTAGGTACAATCTAGAGCACAACTTCAAAAATTGTTCCACATAACATCATTCATGAGTAACTCCGTAAAAGAAAACACAACCAAAAACCACTGAACATTAGGCAAGTTGTAAAAAATTGTCACATCAAAATCGATTAAAATTTCAATATGGCCGCAAAAACCAACTCCCCTAACAAACAATACAAAGAAAAAATTATACTCTTAATGCTTCAATGAGGTAATAACATCACACCCCCCAAACTTAGTAAAAACGTAAGTCGAAACTATTTTGAAAAGAGATGTAATTGCCGATTAGTAAGCATCTTAAATATAAAAATTTCTTACTCACACAAAAGAAATAAAGCTATAAAACGGAAGAGTAAGCTCTCCACAAGCGCTCATATTTAACGTCGGAGAGTCACGATGGTACCAAATCAGATCAAGGTATCATCAAAAATGACACACGCATTATCCGGAGACCTATAATGCTTCAACCGATGCCCATTCGCCGCGATAACGTCTCCATCTTTGTCAATAAGCTCAAAACTCCCCCCTCCTAAGGCTCAATGAATCATGAACGGACCCGTCCACTTAGACTTCAACTTGCCTGCAAAAAGCTTCAAACGAGAGTTAAAAAGTAGTACCTCATCTCCTTGCTTGAACTCCTTGTATGAGATCTTAGAATCATGCCACCTCTTCATTCTTTCCTTATAAATCTGTGAATTCTTGTAAGCACGACTCCTAAACTCATCCAATTGATTCATGTGAGTTATCCTCAACTCCTTCACATCCTTAAGGGTCAAGTTCAAGCGTCGCAAAGCCCAAAACGCTTTGTGTTGAATCTCTATAGGTAAGTGGCACGGCTTCCCATAGACAATTTGATACGGTGACATATCTAACACCGTCATGTAAGCGGTCCGGAACCCCCATAACACATCATCAAGCTTCATAGCCCAATCCTTTCTATTAGTTCCTACCACCTTCTCCAGAATCCGTTTGACTTGACGGTTGGAGACCTCTGCTTGCCCATTCGCTTGTGGATGATAGGGTATAGTAACCCTATGCTTAACACCATAATCCTTAAGCACCTTCTCAAGAAATTTATTGACGAAGTGGGAACCTCCATCACTAACTAGTGCTCTAGGAACTCCATATCGGGCAAAAATATGCTTCTTCAAGAAAGATAGAACAATTTTCGAGTCATTAACACGAGTAGGAATCGCTTCCACCCATTTTGAAACATAATCCACCGCAAGAAGAATGTAGAAAAACCCATTCGACGGGGGAAAAGGCCCCATAAAATCGATCCCCCATACATCAAATATCTCCACAACTATGCTAGGCTGCATTGGCATCTCATCTCTCCTACCTATATTTCCCATGCGCTGACATCTATCGCAAGACGCCACATAGCTCTCACTATCTCTAAACAATGTAGGCCAATAAAGAGCGGATTGAAGTACCTTAGCTGCAGTCTTTTGTGCTCCGAAATGCCCCCCATTTGGTTGTGCATGACAGAACTCAAGCACACTCTCCATCTCCATCTCGGGTACACATCTTCGGACAATAGAATCTGTACAAATCTTGTAAACAAACGGATCATACCATATAAATGTCTCAACTTCCCTCCGAAATTTCGCAAGTTGATATCGGTTGAGATCCCTTGGAATTTCTCCAATGACAATGTAATTAATATAATCCGCGTACCATGGATCCATACCTTGCGCTGCGACCACGCACGCTCGCTCAGTTCCTTCAACAGCCACAGCCATGATCTTCTCATCAGGGAACATCTCTTCAATATACTCAAAAGAATTATCATAATGCTCCCTAGTCTCCAACCTTGACAAGTGATCTGCCAACACATTTTCTGTTCCTTTCTTATCCCGAATCTCCATGTCAAACTCCTGAAGTAGTAGAATCCACCTTATAATCCTAGGCTTCGTCTCCATCTTCTCCATCAAATACCGAATCGCTGAATGATCCGTATACACAATCGTCTTCATGCCAACCAAATACTGACGAAACTTGTCGAATGCATACACAACAGCTAAAAACTCCTTTTTAGTCACCGTGTAATTCTTTTGTGCCGTATCGAAAGTCTTACTCACGTAGTAAATGGCGTAGAACTTCTTCTCCCTTAGCTGCCCGAGCACCACACCCAGTGCTACATCACTTGCATCACACATAAGTACAAACGGTTGAGTCCAGTCCGGTGTGATCAAGATAGGGGCAGTAATAAGCGCCTCCTTCAAAACTTGAAAAGCTGTTAGACACTCATCATTAAACACAAAAGGAATATCCTTTTCAAGTAAATGAGATAAGGGCTTAGAGTATTTTGAGAAGTCTTTTATGAATCTCCTGTAAAAACCGGCGTGTCCAAGGAAGGACCGCACTCCTCTTTCATTGGTCGGTGGTGGAAGCTTCTCAATTGCCACCACATTAGCACGATCTACCTGTAACCCTTGGCGGAAACATGATGCCCAAGAACAATCCCATCCTTCACCATGAAGTGGCACTTCTCCCAATTCAAGACAAGATTAGTTTCTTGACACCTCTTCAAAACAATAACAAGGTTAGACAAACAAATATCAAAAGATGAACCAAAGACTGAAAAATCGTCCATGAATACTTCCATGATCTTTTCTATCAAACCATCAAAAATCGCCATCATGCATCTCTGAAAAGTAGCAGGCGCATTACACAATCCAAACGGCATCTTCCCAAAAGCAAAGGTCCCGTAGGGGCAAGTAAAAGTGGTCTTTTCTTGATCCTCGGGAGCAATCATGATTTGATTGTACCCCGAGTATCCATCCAAGAAACAATAAAACTCATACTCTGCAAGACGATCCAACATTTGATCCAAAAAAGGAAGAGGAAAATGGTCCTTACACGTGTTCTCATTTAATTTCCTGTAATCCACACATGTACGCCATCCCGTAGGAATCCTCGTGGCTATAGCTTCTCCATCCTCAGCTTTCACTACAGTCATGCCCCCCTTTTTAGCAACTACATGTAATGGACTCACATGGGGACTATCACTAATAGGATATATAATTCCAGCATCCAACCACGTAAGGATTTGCTTCCTTATCACCTCTTGAATTGCGGGATTCACCCTACGCTGATTTTGAACACTCGCCTTGGCTTCATCCAACAACCGAATCCGATGCATACAATATGAAGGACTAATACCTTTCAAATCATCAAGTGACCACCCAATTGCAGACTTGTACTTCCTTAAGACATCTAATAACTCCTCAAGTTGATCATCATTAAGGGAAGAAGATACAATTACCGGATATTGTGCATTATCACCAAGAAAAGCGTACTTCAAGTGTTCCAGCAATGGTTTCAACTCCTCTTTTCTTTCTTCCACTGGAGTGCTTTCGTTATCCAAAGGCAAGTACTTCGTGGTCCATTTGACTTCTTCCACCTTATTTCTTTCCAATGCAAACCTGTCATCACCCAAAGCAAGTAAGTTTTCTAGAAATTCAATACATACCTCGTTAGAAAGGCCGTCAAGCTCCGTAGTGGGATAAGTAAGAGACTCCATCAAACATGTCTCAAGAGGATCCTTTGACAAGATCAGAGACATATCCTCCTTCACAATCTCCTCCACCACGTCAATACTATAACACTGGGACTCCATTGGCATCTTCATTGCTTTGTCCAAGTTGAAAAGTACTTCTTCTTTGTCCATTCGCAACTTCAGTTCTCCCTTCCGAACATCTATCATAGCTCCAGCCGTAGCAAGGAATGGCCTCCCCAAGATTAAAGGAACATTATCCTTGTCATCATCCATTTCTAGTACAAGGAAATCCACGGGAAAGACTAGCTTCTCCACCTTTACAAGAACATCTTCAACAATACCTTTCGGAAACGTCATTGATCTATCTGCCAATTAGAGAGCAACAGTTGTCGGAGTCAGCTCTCCCAAACCAAGCTTCTGAAAGATGGACAACGGCATCAAATTGATGCTTGCCCCTAGATCGCACAAAGCTCGCCGTGCTGGCCCCTTCCCGATCTCACATAGAATAGTAAAGCTCCCCGGATCTTTCATCTTTGGTGGCAACTTCTTTCGAATAATTGAGCTACAATTCTCAAATAAGTTTACCATTTCAACTCCGGTTAAGCTTCGCTTCTTCATCAATATATCTTTAAGGAATCGAGAATAATATGACATCTCCATGATTGCCTCTGAAAAAGGGATGTTCAAGCTAATCTTGTTCATTATCTCTGAAAACTTCTTGAACTTCTCTTCCAACCCCTTCTTCACTAGCTTGTAGGGAAACGGTGGAGGTATCTTTGTTTTGGGAATCCCCCATTCATCACGATCAACCTTCACCGCTTTCTCCTTCTCGGCTCTTAATCGCTTAGCTCTTTCCCACTTTTTCTCAGCTATTATGTCTGTACTTTGCTCATTCCGTACCACTGGAGTTGCATCAACATCAAAAGGAACATCAGGTGCATCAATCAAAACATCTTGGCGAGGTTCGACTAGGGTTCGACCAGTATGGGAGGTCGAACCAGGGATGTATTGGTCGAACCTCTCTCCTGGAAGACTGATCTCATTCTGCTCCGGAGGTTCAACTTGGGTTCGACCAGCATTGGAGGTCGAACCTCTTCACTGTATGATCTCTATCATCCGGTTCGACCAGGGTTCGACCTGAAGGGTTGGTCGAACCATTTCGATCGTGGTCGAACCGCTTCACTGCATAATCTCTATCCTTCGGTTCGACCTGGGTTCGACCTGAAGAGTTGGTCGAACCATTTCGATCGTGGTCGAACCGTTCCTGCGTCAAAACAGAGTGCTCTTGCCGATGAGGTTCGACCATGGTTCGACCTGTATGCCAGGTCGAACCCTCTGAGTGTTGGTCGAACCGTTCCTGTGACAAAATAGAGTGCTTTTGTTGATGAGGTTCGACCATGGTTCGACCTGTATGCCAGGTCGAACCCTCTGAATTTTGGTCGAACCGAGGCTTCAAAAATTCCAACTTTGATTCCGGCCTCATCGGTCCCTCGTACTGCGTTCCCGACCTCAGTGTGATGGCATTACACGACTTCGGATTCTCTATACTCTGAGACGGAAACTTCCCTTTTCCTACAGTTTGAGTCAATGTGTTCACATTCTCTGCAATTATACCCATCAACAACGTGAGATCCTTCACTTGAGTGGACAAATCTCTGTGGTAATCATCAATCTTTTTCTCAAGTTTTGCCTCAAGGCGGTTCACTTTTTCATCATTCTTTACCATGTACCGGTTCACAGTATCCTCAAAACCAGGCTTCCCTTCTTCCACCTTTTCTCTCGGATCAACACCCATCGGAAGTTGCACTGGATTGTTCGTATTGCTCCATGAAAATTCAAGCCTCCTTGGTTGCTGTTGATAACTACCAGAGGGACCACGATTATTAAAGTTCCCTCGATAGTTCCCTTGGTAATTCCGGTTTCCTTGATTTGGGTACCTCGTTCCTTGAATACTCTGACCCATGGCATAATTTGCTTCCTCCAATTCTTCTTGGATGGTTCCATTATTCATCATCTCTTGCTGCATGATTGGCACTCGTTGAGATATCTCGCTGATCTGCTTCTGTTGAGACTCAAGTAGCTTGTTGATATTGGACAAGCTCGAAATGATCTCATCCTCTCACTTTGTTTTCACCATTGCTTGTTCAACCTGAGCTACCTTTCCAAGAACATACATACCTCTAACTCTATCAGTAGGCCAATCCCTCGAATTCATCGATATGTCTTCAAACAATCTCTCGGCCTCAACGGATGACTTTGTAAGCAATGCTCCATTAGAAGAAGCATCAAGTAGCACTCTTGATTCACAGTCCAATCCATTATAGAATATACTGATATATTGGACTTTAGATAACCCATGTTGAGGGCACTTCCTTAGCATGTCCTTGAATCTATCCCACGCTTCATGAAATTTCTCACCTCCACTGATAGCAAATTGGTTAATATCTTGCTTCATCTTAAACACCTTCGAAGGTGGCATATACCTTTCCAAGAACCTTAACTTCAATTGCTCCCACGTGGTGCACTCAGCTGCGTTAATAGTATCGTACCAATCCCTCGCCTTTTCAGTAAGCGAGAATTTGAACAAAAGAATCTTCCTAGCATCTTCATGTTCTCCTACGTCTTTTTGAGTACTTGCATAGCCCAAGAACTTGTTCAGATGCTGCTACGGATCCTCGAAAGACCCTCCTGAAAAAGAGTTTCTTTCGATCATGCTAATAAGAGCGGGATGAAGATCAAACGCTGTGTTAGTTCCCCTTGCTCCTAAAAGCTCATAATTTCCAGCCCCATTATTTCTGAAAACCTCTCGGATGGCTAGATTATCCGGAGTAGCTGCCATGTTGACTGTTTCTACTTCCAAATTAACTTCAGTTGTAGCCTCAATCGTTTGCGAAATCTGCTCGTCAACCTCGACTCCAAAATTCAGAGCTTCAGTTGGGTCAATTGACTTTGCCTTGCTCTTTTTCTTCTTCTTCTTTCTTGATGACGCTCCAATCTCAGGATTATACGGTTCAAGATAACCTTTCTTTGATCTTGTGAGCATACACCTAAAACGAATAAGAAATAAAATAGCAAAACAAGGTAAATAGTCCTAATAAACTAGAAATAATACAAAAAAGATATTTTACGCCGTCCCCGGCAATGGCGCCAAGAACTTGATAGGGGTTTTCTCAACACACAAATTAATCCTCAAGTATAAGGATATCAATTGTAGTCGCGAAGATGACCAAGTTACAATATCGAACCCAAGGGACGGTTAAATATCAATTTTGTTATCTTCTAGTATATCTCAGACTATGTTTGGTAATTGTAAAGGTTTAATAGATAATAACTTCTAATCAAAATAGCAAAAAGAAATAGCAAGAGTAGAGAAAAGTGAGTTGTGGTCAATAAGAATAATAGGTAGTTCGTCGGGTCATCCAGTTTCACTAGCAATTCGTATTTTCATGTGATGGTGTCCGACTCTGCCATGTGGTTTGTGGACGCATCACTAGACCATGCAAGTTTACTCTATAGACACAAGTAAATATGCGCTTGACACGTGTGAATACCCTCGGAGCAAGAGATATACTTCACCCCCCTTTCTAGGTACTATCATAATCAATTATCTTCTACGTCTAGAATCTAACCCGATTTGATCTCCCTTTTTAGGTACTATAAAGTTATACTCTTCATCCTATTCATCAACCCGAATTTAATTCAATTCATGAATATTCATATAAGACAGTTCTAATAAGACTTCGGAATCCCTTCACTTAGAATTATAACAATAAACCCTGCTCAGTAGTGAACGCACTCAACCAATAACCATGTTATGTATTCAGACTCTACACAACGATCATTGATGCACAAAACGACTATGAGTATGGATTAAATATGCAATCTTATATAAAACAAACCATAGGTAGTGTTGTACGGAGTTTTACACACGAAATACGAATTACATCATGAAACTTTCATAACCCTAGAACTACCAAGGTGGTTCTAGCCCATGATTGATCTAGGAACAATCATGGTTAGATTGATCATTCTTACTTGAACCTTCAGCGAACCTCTGTCACAGCCCTCCGGATGGATCACCACCTCTACTCTTGTTTCTCTTATGATTGATGATCAAAAGCTCTCCTCATTCTCTGTATGAGCCTCCTTTTATACTTGTAATCATGTCTCTAGGGCTTGGAATGGGATTTCTAAGTGATCTCACGCGTTTCGGCCTCAAAAATCCGGATAAGGTAAGTTCTTGCGCATAGGTTCGACCACGTCAAACAGGTCGAACAACTGGCCACAGGTCGAACCCCAGGTCGAACCCCGCTACTGGAAGAATTCTTCATAGGTTCGACCTTCTGGACAGGTCGAACCTCATCACTGGACAACTCCCGCTCCCGATTCGACCAACTGGCAAGTCGAACTAGAATGTCGTGGTCGAATCCTCTTTTCCGCGAACTGGTTCGACCACGATTTGACCTGATGGACAGGTCGAACCACTCGAGTCGTGGTCGAATCCATCTCTGCAAGCTCAGCAACGTTGGTTCGACCTGCTGGAGAGGTCAAACCCTCCTCCAACCAGGTCGAACCCACCTAATTCTTGGGCGGTTCGCGTGGCTTCGACTCCGTCTCTTCGATTCTTGGCTCTTTCACTCCGTTTTTGCTCAGAAACCACTCAAATAGCTCCACTAACACCTGATTCATGCTAATTCACAATATATATAGGTTTTCCACCTATTTCCACATCAAAACTCTCCAAAACTAGCACAAAACATAGCGCCAAACTTGTGAATTTACACACTCATCAAGGCCTTGATAAAAAAAAACCTAAGTAAGTATCCTTTGAAAATCCGTGTTTAGGACAGCTCCGCAACAGCTCTTTGAACCTCTCCCATGCCTCATAGAAACTTTCCAAGGATCCTTGTTTGAATTGTGTGATCATTCTCTTTATCAAGAAACTCTTGGATGGAGGGAAGTATTTGTTCAGGAATTTATCTGCAAGTTGTTCCCAATTAGTACAACATCCTTGAGGAAGATTGTTATACCACTCCTTTGCTTTCCCCGTAAGTTAGAATAGGAAATGCCGCATCATTATAGCATCCTCCGGAACATTCATGTGCTTCTGCGTCCTTGCATATTCATCAAATAACTGCAGATGCTCACTAGGATTCTCCAAAGGATTCCCACTAAACTGCTGTCTTTCCACCATCCGAATCAGTCCGGAAGGTAACTCAAAACTCTCTGCGGTGATCGCAGGTCCATTCAACCCAGCATTAGTGGTGTGCTTCAGTTTGTATTGGTCCCTCAAAGGCTTCAGAGCTTGCTGATCATCAGCCATCTTAGCTTCTTATATTTGTGCTCACGCAGATGATCAGAATTGTTTGGATTTGAAAATAAAATAAAATAAAATAAAGTTTAACGTCCTATAAGAAAATAAATCACTATAGAATTAAATTTAAATCTATAAACTATCCCCGGCAGCGGCGCCAAGAACTTGATCGTTATTTTTTTCACCCTCAAGTATAAGGGATCGATTGTAGTGCGCGTGACCAAGTAAAATATCGTTCCCAAGAGATAGTTATAAATTTAATAAATAATTCTAGTAATGATAATTCAATTGCAAGACAAATCTGGGGGTTTTTGAAGTAATGATAAATTAAACTAATAAAACTGAATTAAAATAATTAAACTAAGTAAATAAATAAATCACGTAGAGAAAACGATTTGGAATTCAAGAATGGAGAATTGCTAATGCTCGGGCAAACAGTTTAACTACGTGACTAATTTATCTAGACCCAAATTAATTACCTGCAGACGTTTATAAGAGGATCACTAAGCCTAGTTAAATCACCTTGATCGGGTAGGATCTAACACTTATAATGAGCTGAAAATCCTAGGATCAATAAGAAATTAACTCCCTCTCTCTCTATAGGTACTTCATGCTAAATTCCAATTAAGGCTAGAGCACTAGACTTCCCTTTCTAGGTACGCGATTGGTAACCCTTTTGTCTCCTTATTAATTACCTAATAATGATGTTTTACTAAGTAATTAATATTCCAAATTGATTGTCTAACACTCTTAGGTATTATAGGTCAATCCCCTAAGACTGTCACAGGAAACAACAATTATTATGCAGAAATAAAGAATTCTATTAACTATCAATCAGTGATACCGTCAAGAATAATTAAAGGAATCAAAACCCAACAACACAATAATATGAATTCTCAAAATATACTCTTCAATAAGGAAATAAACAATATGTAGTATAATAAATCCAAGTCTAGGGCAATCAAATCACATAGTCAAATCTGTTTTAGCGCCCTAACATTACCAACAAAGAAACTTAGCCCATGGAATTACGAGGGCAAATCACAAAGATGCAATAAACCCTAACCATTGTTCTAAAATAACAAAGAAAAATAATTAAAGATAAAGAACCCTTTTTGGAGGAATCCGTCTCTTCAATTACGATCTCCGTCAGAATCTTCATCTCCGATCCAAGTAGCAACTCCGATCGTCTCTCCGGTGGATGGATGGAAGGTGGTGAGTGATGGAGGAATTAGGGCACTGTGAATTGAAGTATTAGGCGTGAATGAGGATCTGTTCTCTCGTGAATTCAGAACTGCACCTCGCACGGCCAGTGCGAGGGTCGCACATTCTCTCACACGGCATCGCCCGTGTGCCAATTCTTCTCGCACGGCTTCGTGAGTTGTCACACGGATTCTAGAGGGCTCACACGGCCTCTGAAAAGCCTTGCATGGCAGCCTCACGCGATGCAAAATGTGCACACTTTGGTTCACGCACGCCCCTGCCCATGCATACCTCTTGCGCCGCCGCGCGCGACTCCACGGTTTTGAGCATAACTTTTTCATCCGGCCTCCAAATTGAGTGATTCTTGAGCCCACGCGATCCTCTCTTCCTTGGATTTCTATTAATATAAAGAACACACAGAAACTCCAATAGTTGAAGATATAACAAGGCATGCAAAGTGGCACCATCATTCTAAGCAGGAGCAGCTTGCGCGACGTCACCGTTTTGATCATAACTTTCTCATTTGAAATCGGATTGAGGTGTTTCTTGAGCCAAAATGATATTCTCTTCCGTATATTTCCAACCATATATCACATGACTAATTTGGATAACTACACAGATACAGAAAAATTATGGAAGTTGGACGTCTGTTTGATTGCAAGGAGCACTAATTCATCCTGCATTCCAACTTCGCGTTCTTGATCATTTTTCCTATCAAAACACAACAAAATACCTTTCAAGCACCTTTTAGTCATAATAATTAAAAGTATAAAGATTTGTACAAATAATAGTAATTAAACACTCAAAGAAGTATAAAATTGGACTCAAAAGTACATGAATTTCTACTCTCATCACTTGCTCTAATCAATTTAACCAAAATTGAAACCAAGTTCATGGCGCCGTTGCCAGGGAGAAAGCTTTTGGTGTAACATGTTTGAATTTGTTAGCTCTACTTAGGACATTTGTTACTTATTTTGCATCTATATTTGTTTTGAAAATTTTTGTTATTTCTTATTCTTCTTGATAGGTACACCAACCTTGAAAGAAGAGAAGAAGGAGCAACAAAAACTTGCTAGCGAAGAGAAGTTGTAGAAGGTCCCTTGAAGAGATGGTGAATATTAACCAATTCTACAATAATTGAAAAATAGAGATGACAACAAGCTTATAATGAGAGTACATGTCAATCATATCAAGGATACACTTATACTACATCAAGTTCTTATAATAATTTCTTATTTACAAGCTTTCAACCAAGTCTTTCAAGTTGTGAGCCTCAAAATGCCTACTCAATGCCTACTTCCAACTTTAATGGGGGACAAGTGTGGAACATGCCTAATTACCAAATGGGAAATTGAATGTGTATGCAAAACGGGTATATCCAAGGAAATTTCCAAGAAGAGTGTCCACCATATGATGATGGGAGACCTTCCTTGCAAGATCAATTAAGTCAAATGATGAAAATTCTTGAAGAAAGAAGAGAAGAAAGGAAGAAAGAGGAAGAAGAAAATGATAGGAGACTCGAGGCCCTAGAACGTCGGATGAGTCAAATGATAAGTGAACGGAACACTCTTCACGAAATGGAGAATTTGATGAAAATATTGAAGAAGAGTTAGAGGTAGAAGAGTGTTCGGGGGATAATAAAGACTCGAGTGATGAAGAGCTTTTAAAGGCTAAAGAATAATAGAAAGAGGTAAGTTTGGTTGAAGAAGAGTGTGTAGAAGGAAAGGACGTTGAGCACAAGTCAAAATGGAGAATGAAGAAAGAAAAGAGTGTCGGAATAAGCAATGCATGTAGAAAAGTTTGAATGTGATTATTGGGGCATTCCGATTACTCTTGATCCTATTCCTTTTCCTCAAAGATGTGTTAAAGAAGAAAAGAGAGAAGAGTTTGAGAGTTATGTTGCATTGAAAAAGAAGAAGATGGAGAAGAGTAAGGTTAAAAATGAAGAGGTCAAATCTATGCATGAAGAGTGTTCCACGAAAGTGGAGGACCTTGGGAAGGATGTAGTGCCTTGTGAAATAGAAGGAAAAGGAACTCTTAATGCAAGGGGTGACTTGGAGATGATTGAAAATGTGATGTCTTATTCTACTTATAGAAGCCTTGATATGGGGGAACTCAAGCGTACCACAACATGTCTTACGGGTAAAAATGGATCTTTTATTTTGCCTTTTGGAAAGGTTGAAGACGTGGTGGTTAAGGTGAATGAGATGGTCTTCTCGGTTGATTTATGGTACTTGGTGTGGAAGCGGAGCCTCGAGTCCCGCTTACTCTTGGGAAATATTTCTTTACAACCGAAGGAGATGAAGAAAAAGAGGAAATCTCATTGAGCTCGGAGGACAAAAATGATATATTATCATGCCATCAATGTGGAAAGGATGAATCATATCTTAAGACCCCAAATGTGCATCCGGATGAGTTTGAAAAGATTGAACAATCTTACTACATAGAAGCTTTGAATCCAATTGTGGAAAATTTTGTGAAAATTGGAAAGAAAGGGATGAGGAAATAACAAGCATTGTTCCGGATGGTGAAAAAGTTTTGTTTGATGAAAATGTTGAAGAATTGTTGGGAAGTGATGAGAAGAAAATTATTAGTGATTTCTTATCTTTGTTGGATGATGAAAATTGATGTGAAGAGGAGAAAGAGGTAAAATAAGATCATAAGGTAGAAAAAGGTGAAGCTTCGTTGAAGGCCAAGGACCCCGGAAAATTTCTACTTAAATGTGAAATTAAGAATGGGGGAGACTTCAATGTTATATGTGATCTTGGTTCAAGTGCCAATTTGATGCCTTTGGAAATTTTTGAAAAATTTGGCATTGGGAGGTTAAAGGAAACTTTTGTGGAATTTGAAAAGTAAATCTTTCTTATGTTGAACTTGACAGAAATGAAGCTCCGGATATTGAATGGAAGCTAGATAAAGAAGAAGATTGTTGCTCTTACAAAAAGAAAAAGCATTCGTTGCATGATTCTCCCGGAATGTCAAGTATGGTTAGTAAGAAGGGGATACAGTCATAACGGACAAGAAGAGAGCAAAAAGGAAGTTTAAAGTGAAGATGAAGGCCAATTGGGCAAAGGGTTTTTGGGAAGTTTAAAAGTTTAACTATACGTCTAGCTTGAAGACGTTAAATTTAGCGCTTGATGGGAGGCAATCCATTTTTAATTGCTTTGATTTAGTTTCTTGCATTTTTGGCATGTAGGTTGATTGTGCTCCTGAGGAGAATGCATATGGGAGATACGAGAAGTGCTTGATTTGAAGAGTGAAGGTACGTCTCACCACTTTTTGCAAATTTAAATTTCAACTCTTGTTTCAATTTAAGTTTGGGGGGACAGTGCGTGGTGGACATACCTTAAATTGTTTTGATGCATATGCTTCTCTACAAGAAGATCATTGTTGGAAATTACAAGGGTAAGTCTCACCACTTTTTGTAAACTTAATTCTCAACTTGTTTCGATTTAAGTTTGGGGGGTGAGTGCGTGGTGTGACTCACCACTTGAGTGTGCTTATTATGATGATTAAGAGATTTTCTTGTAAAATTGGGGTAATTTTTAAAATTTTCTCATGAGTATTGGTTTGATTTTTGTTCGTTTGGTTGTATTGAAGTGCATGCTAGTTCATTATTTGATAGTAATTGTTGTGCTAATGGTTTTGATGAGATTTTGAGCATATATGAAGTGTATCGAAAGCATAGAAGCAGGGCAAAAATAGGGTTCGGAGTTGAAAAAATATAAAAAATGGGTGTCAGAGCTCGACCCGTGTGCTGTACACAGCCCTGTAAGCGAGGCTGTGTGCCAACACTTGAAGCAGCTACACTCCCATGTCGAGGCCGAGTTCTAAACACGACTTAAGTCGTGTGCTGAGCACGGACCTGTAAGAAGGCCGTGTGCGGACACCTGAAACATCAACTCGGCCATATTGCGGTCGAGTCTTGAACTCGAGTTGAGTCCATGCAGGAAGCACGAGTCAAGTGCAAGACACGAGCTGAGTACAGTTTAGAATTTTCAAAAATTTCCAGCTCATCGTGCATGCAGTCCGATTTTCCGTGCTAGCCATTTCCACCTCAAGATGACTTTTCAAGGAGTTCACTTTACTATTCATCATCTCCATTTGTTTTGCATATACATGATTTTGAATTGGATTTGATTGGATTGGTATGCTACTTCATGTGTTATGTACTTGGGAGGTTTATTTATTTTATTCTTATTTTTTATTGTGGTGGTAAATTCTTGAGCTTATATATTATTGGATGATGAGGATATGTGCTTAGTTTTCTTTGATGGATGGAATTTTTATTTTTGCATGTTATGTGTTTTTGTGCTGTTTCTTGCTTGGTGAGTCTTTTCTCATGTGTTGTGTTGTATTTTTATTCTTGTATAGGATTGTTTGGTGGTTTGTTTCGGGATGTTGTGAGTCATTTTTTAATGTGAGTTATGGCATGTTGTTTGTGATAAGTGATGGCGAACTATATTGAGAATCTCAACTCTTTAAAATTGTGACATGTTCTATTTAACTAGTTCAATTTTGAGATAAATTGAGGTGTAATTAGTTCCTTGAGGTCTAAGAAAAAGCTTGTGAGCGTTTGAGCCTCAACCGTGCATTCATGGTTATTTCTTCATGAGTGGATCGATTGAGTCTTGGTAAACTAGAACTTGCTCATGGACTACGGGAATGAGCCCAATTGGTGGAGGTTAGTGATATGATCTTAGGCCATCCTTGTTACTTTAAAGTCATTGCCATATATTTCATTACCTTATACATCATCCCTAGTTAACCACTTTGAGCCTTTAAGCATATTTTTTGTGATATAAGCACATTACAAGCCATGATTACTCACTTAATCCTTATATATAACCTTTGTGTGGGTGATTGAGGAGATGATGGTTTACAAGGTTTGATGTGAGAATTGTACTAGAAAAGAAATGAGATGGTAAACAAGCAAAAAAAGGATGAAAAGAGCTTAAGCAAGTACACATGCAACCTTCAAAACAAGAAAAAGGAGCAAAATCAACAAAAATATGCTCAAGCAATCAAAGAGTCGATAGAAAGGAAGCATGCGACCAAAAGAAGTTCAAAAAATCAAAGGAATGATAATGATTAGTGTTTTTGATTAGAAAAGAAAAGAAAGGAATATAGAAACGTGAAGAAGTTGAAGAAGCTGATCATCTCTTCGATTACTTACACTTGATAAGTCACTTTTATCCATATTATTCCTACCATTACCAAAGAGCCTATCATTACATCCAAAAGTGAAAGTCCTTTTTGATCATTAGTTGAAGCCTTGGTGGCTTGTGAATGTAGTCCGTGAGTAAGCCTATGGTGTGTTAGGTTCAATCGATTGATGAGTGAAAATTACCTTGCTTCATAGAGTGTTGAGTACATTTTGATATCCGATGTGAGGTTTGGACTGGAAGGGACTTTATTACTCTTAATTTTTTTAGATTTGAACTTGTTAATTTTTCATGTCAAGATTTTAATTTTGTAGTGTGACTTGATATGATTTGTGGTCCTTGTTACATATGATATGTTATTGCTTATGTTCTTTAGGTCTTTCTCTAGGTGAAAATCCCCCCTCTCGCTTTCTCATTTTCTCATTTTCGTTGCTCGAGGATGAGCAACACTTTAAATTTGGGGGTTGATCGGTGTCATTTTCACCTAGATTTTAGTATCTTTTTACTATGTATTTTTGTGTATTTTTATTCATTTTGTATTCCATTTGGTGGTGTTATATGAAGATATGGAGATTTGTGCTTTGAAATGATAAATGTGTGATTTTCATGATTAAGTGCTTTAAATTGCGCGATATTTGTAAATATTTAGAGAATTAGTACTTTGGTATAATTTAGGTAGTTTTTCAGGTAAAAATGGATTCTAGACGCGATAAGGAAGATGTGAAAAAAAAAACAGAGCTCAATTCGAAGTTGAAATGAGGGAGAACGAGCCAAAATAAAATGCTGAAAAATCCACATCCGATTTGTATAATTTTCTGTATTTGTGTGGAGCTCAAAATAGGACATGTGATACATGGTTGGAAAGCCACGGAAGAGAGGATCGCGTGAACGGAAAAATCACTCGAATCGAAGATCGGATGTTAAAAGTTATGCACAAAACGGTGACACTGCGCTGCACCAACTTGACCCATGTGCCGAACTCGATCCGTGTTCGCTCCGAAGTCAGTTTTATGATATGAACGTGTTCTAGAAGCTTCCAGGGGGTATAAAAACCTATTTTGAGTGCCAAAGAATGGAGGAACCATTTTGGATCAGTTCCACACACATTTAAACCACATTTTTACACACTAACTCCATTCCATCCATCTTCATACCCTTCATCTATCCAATCCACTTGATCTCCTCAAATCCATCCATCCATCAATCCAAGAAGGGAAATTCAGCATTAGTTGAAGATTATAGCATGATCAAGGAGGAGAAAGTTCACCATAAAGGGGAGCCAACTTACCTTTATTTTGTTATTTTCTTCATAATTTGGCTCAATTGGAGCATGCCATGGATTGTAATGAATTTATTATGATTTGTGGTAGCTAGTCCTCATGTGAGGCTAGCAATATAATTGGTTAGGGATTATGCAGATTTTGCACACCACATGTTTGATGAAATAATTGTTATGAATATTTTCTATCATGAATGCTTATTATCATTTTATGTATGATTTGTGTGATTAAATTCTCTAATCATAGTGTTAGGATGACCATTCCAATATTATGCTTAGTGGTTTAATTGAATCATTGATTGTATGAGGTGACTATATTAGTATGTGGGGAGTTTGGCCATAACCTTCATGTGCTTAGAACCTCATGATAGAACATTATTGATAATATTTGTGAAAGTGCTTGAAATGATGAATGGACCCAAGCCAAGACCCACTTGAACTTAGAAAGGGAACATAAGAAAATGTCCCTACCTACTAGAGAAAATTTTTCATGATAATATCTCTATAACGATATATTAATATCCTTAAGTATCTATAGGAATAGTGAGGATTGGAGACACTCTTTGAGTGCCCTTAATATCCTAACATGATAATCATCAATGCATTTGTGTATGTGTGAGTCTACATAAGCCTTTTCCATGATATTGTTTGCCTTGCATACGTCTTAGATTGCTCACCTTCATCCATCTTCCATGTCCATTGTATCAATCTATCTTTAATTGCTTTCTTAGTTAGTTTGTAGTGTTAAAAAACCCCATCCTTTTATTGATTAGTCCTTCTAGAGTCAAACATCTTTTAAATACGGATACACACTTTCGTCATTGGGTTCGATATTGTAAATTTTGCACTTGGTCACTACGGTCTACTACGCGATAGAGTACGCTTGTTCTAATTAATTTAACTAAAATTGAAACCAAGTTCACATACACAGGTGGAATTCTGGAACATCGGTTTGTAAAGATACTATGTGCAACTAATGGAGCGATTCTCGCTATGTATCTTCTTCTCACCGATGACGAGTGTAGAAATTGCTAGAAAATATGGTCCATTTTTATCTAGGATTTATATAATTTCGGTTGCATTTAGTGATTGATTTCTCTAATTCTTTAACTTTTTTGGAGAGGAGTATTTTGTTGGAATTTGCAGGATTTTGAGCTTAAATGAGCTTCTTTAAGCTATTACGAAGACATGAAAAAAAATGGAGCTCTATTCGAAGTTAAAACGAGTAAATACGAGCTAAAACGTTGAAGGTGCACGTGCTGGAATTTTACACCGACCCAACAGCTTCCATGGCAACCCAATTGCTTATTTTCCAGCCCAATATGTGTTATCAGCCCTAGCATTTTTCAAGCCCAATTAACATCCATTTAAAGGGCGGCACTATTGCCACCCGAAGTATTACTTAAGGCACCCATATTGAAGACGAAAAACTTATAAAATATCATTTCTATCCTTACCCCATTTAAAAAATCCTAACCCATTTTTGTTAAATAAAATAAAAATAAAAATTGTTTTGCTTCCCCCACCCACACCTAAAACATTCCCACATCATACACAAAACACGCACACAAAACACACATTCACACGAGCACTGAACACAAAATACACACAGACAGAAGCGGGAAGAAGGTACAAGAAAGGAGGGAAAAGAAGAAATTAATGGAGAATAGAGAAGAGTAAAACGGGACTTAATTTCACACCTAATATGGAACAAGGAAAACAATTGATCGATGGTAAATAATTTTCCTCTGCATTCTTTTCAAAATCATACTGGGTTCGTGGTTTTTTAAATTGTGTACTTAATTATCAAATAAATCGTGGGTTAGTGATATTGTTTGTAGATGGAATGTGGGTTTTATAGTTGGAAGCAACATGAATCTGAGTTTTATGTTGTTTGGGTGTTGAAAATCGATGTTTAAAATTTTCAGGTCTGGTTTGTCGAAATGTTAATTAAATTTCGGTAGATAGTGGGCAAAATTTTGGAAAATTCCCTATAGTGGTGGCACCCGAAGTATAATTATAAATACAAGGTAAATGAGATGTGTTGGAGTGATCTGAAGTGAAAATGTTAGTGAACGAGGAGTTTGAAGATGGGGCAAAAGCAAGAAAAATGGTGAAGGCGATGAAAGCAAAAAAAAGGCATAAGCAACAGCAATGGTTTTCTTGTTTTGAAGATTGAGAGGTGGGATTGGAAGTATGTGATGAGAGTTCCACCATTAATGGGTGCATACTTTGTTATATTTGCCATGTAGGCAAATTTTTTCAATTTCTCAAATATATTTACAATTTCTTTGTAAAGAATGATGAGGATGCAGGGAGAGGGAGGAGGCTTCAATTCTTCCTACCATGTTAAAGATGAAGACCCTGGGAGTGGTGTAATTTGGGTGGGCTCAGCAATTGTATTGGGTGACTTAATAAAATCAGTGATGTTGGGTGCAACTTTAGGAGTTGGATATAATTGGAAATTCACTAATAATTTTTTGAGAATTGGGTGCCTTAAATATTGTTTCGGGTGACAATAGTGTCGCCCCATTTAAATTGATTAATATGGGGCCCATTAAACGTTGATTAATTGATTTTGGAGTGAAGTCACGTGTCTATCGATTTGAATCAACAAATTCATTTTTCATGTGGGCCCAGGATTAAAAAGATTAAAAAGCCACCCATCTCTTTGGGGATGCAGAAGCCGTGAGGTAGAGGGGCACACCAGGCGATTCCCCTGCTTTCCCCTTTCTTTTCCATTCTTTTCATTTCATAAAATTCCACCAATCTCCATCCATTTAATTCATTAAATTCCTGCATCATCTACTTCAATTGATAAAAAAACAAAGAGGATTGAAGGTTGCAAGAAAAGATAAATGCCCTAGTAAAGAATTCAAGGGAAGCAATTATTTTATTTTTTAATTTTCTTAGGGTTTAATCATGGAATTTTGTAAGACAATTTATTTTGTTTTACTTGATACTATATTAGACTAATCTCCTTTATGAGGTTAGTTCCATGATTGGTGTTGAATAATTTAGTTATTATGCAATTTGATTTTGATCTTAATTGAGCATTGAGTTATTTCTATAATTAATTTTAATTGATTGATTTTTATGTTTGATTTGTAATTGTCTTGGGCATGTGATTAGATTGAGAAATCAATTATATGTTTAATATACTCCCTCCATCCTTCTAAGGTGTCTGTTTGCTTTTTGCACGTGAATTAAAAAATATTATTATATGTAAAGTGGGTAGTTGTATTAGAGGGAAGTGGTGGGCCATATAGTAAACTTTTTTACTAAATAGGAGAAATTGATACTTTTGAAACGGACGCAAAAAATAGTAAAATGAACAACTTAGAAGCGGACAAAGTGAGTAGTTTATTGAATTATTTCATCATACACTTCATATGCATTAATTTAGAATGAGATAGAGATATCCTTTTAGATTTAAAATCATTTGATAGAACATTTAATTGACTTAATCGAGATATTGATTAATTTGGTGAGGGACCTGCCATTAGTGAATTCATAGTACCTTAAAAGAGAATTCTACCTGTGATTTAGTACCTAATTAGGAAACTCGTAGAGTAATTAGTGCCTATTGGGAGGTGTTTAATTTGGTATCGATTCTATGAGCTTTTGTGAGCCTTGTTGAGAGACTACAACTTAAGTGACTCAAGAGAGAGATTAGGATATATTAGTGATTACTCCTATGTTATGTCCATGCTAGATTAAAATTAGTTGCATGATTACTTTTTTTTCTATGTCATGATTGTTGTTAATCTCATCATTGCACATTTGAAACCCATTCATTTTTGTGTTCATCTTATTTTTATTAGTTTAATTGCTTTTCTTTGCATGCTTATCTATCCAACTCTTTTATCGTCCTTATAAAATTGTAATAAACTTGAGATAGCTTAGACTCTAGCCCTTATCTCCCTTGAGTTCGATAATTTTATTACTTGGTCACCCCGTCTTATAACGACCAATTAATCGACTACATAAATAATCAGATTCTTTAATCTATTTTTTGATCTTTGGATAATATTTGATTTGGTGGCGAAGTCGAGCTGCGTGTGGTGCTGGAGAGGTTGGGATGGATTGGGCATCGTGGGTGGTGGTGGTGTTCTGGGATTGTGCGTCGTGAGTTGGATGGATTGGGCAAGGAGGAAGCATGGAATGGTGGCGGCGTTGAGGCGGGAGGTGGCGGAAGTGACACAGCCAGCGCAGCCGTGTCGCCTGACGCTGAAGAGGTAGGAAAGGGCGTAGAGCACAATCACGATTGACAAACTTAGTTGTTCCACTCTCACTAAAGTCCATTCCCGTTCTCTTCAAACCCCCCAACCGGTCCACTCCCCCTCAGATTCCAACACCTCAATATCCATTGCCAAAATGTCCCCAGCTGCCTTGTTCCTCTCTCTCCTCCTCCTCCTTCTCATGACTGCTGCCATCGCCGCCGCTGCCCCATCGTCGGCTTATACTCATTTCTCAATCAATAAGCTCGCGACGATCCACTAGCCAACAAATAATTTTCCTCTCTTCCATCCACTCTGAAGAAACCTCTCTCTCACCCCTCCCATGGAGAAGAGCTTAGGCTTCGATCTGCGTATGGATGGTTGTTACTTGTTACGGCTCGATTGGTATGATTGAATGGAATAACGATGGAATTGAATGAACTTATGAATGAAATATGAATGGAATAGAGATGGGAAATGAATAATTATTACAATGATTTGTATGGTTCAGGAATTACTCAAGGAATAGAAAAATATATTTCTTAATTTGTTCTAATCTCACTAACAATATTTTTATAATAATAAATTAATTTGTATAAAATCATTAAATTAATTAAAATGTTAATGAAGATTTTATATATTAATAATAATTATACAAAAATTATTTTTTTTTGTATTATCAAAATATATAAAACATCTATGTATTAAAAAAATAATTAAAATCTCGATGAAGATTTTATATATTTTAATAATTATCCATTAAAAAATTAAATTAAATATAAATATAATTTTAATATTATTAAAATATAAATAAAAAATTTTATATATTAAAAAATTTTCAACTTACGAAAAGAAATATAATTTATATATTTTTATATATATATCCAATTTTATTAATAATATTTTTTTAAAAAAATAATTTAGTCATTTTTATTTTGAATAAATATTAAATTAATTTTAAATTTTTATTATATTTTTTAAGAATTTAATTTAATTTTATATTTTTTAATGGGATGAATATATAATTTTTTTATTTAAATTTTAAATAAATGATTTAATATTTTATTTTTTATTGAATAATTTAATACCAATATTTTTAATTAATATTACATTTTAAGCAGAAAATATTAATTTATTTATAATTTTGGTAATTACATTATTTAATTTAATGTGGTAAAAATTAAAAAATATTATTTACATCTTTTTATATTTCTTAGTTCCATAAATTTGAAAAAATAAAATAAAAAGTTGATTCCAAATGGTGTTGTAATGGGTAATACCATGGGGGTGGGATAAATCATCATTCTTATGTTTGAGGGAATGGTGATTCCAAATGAAATCGAGATTCCCATTACTTGAACATACCAATCGTGACATTTGCAATGAAAGTATGAATAGTGATTCCATTCCTAATCGATTCCAACCTATCAATCATGCCATTAGTGTGATGATTCAGTAATGAAATGGATTGGATTTTTCTCTCTTTTCAATACAAAAGGGAAAATTCAAGATCTGCATAAGTCTCAATCTTTTTCAATTAGTATTTTTAAATTTGATAATTTATTTTATTAATTTTTTTTATTTAATAGTTTCCATTCAAAACATAACGATTGGGACTAAAATTGTAACTTTTGAGACAAAAAAAAGTACAGGATTAAAAGTGAAATGAGACTTTTCATATGAGACCAAAAATGCATTTTTTCTATCTATATTTTACTGTAAAATTACTTTCCATGAAACATTTGGAGAAAAAAAAAATAGTCTGCTTTTGGTAGATTTTGAAACTTCTTCTATTATTAATTAAAATAGTCAATTTATTTAGTTATTACACATATATATAATTTCTTTTTTATATTCACACATAGGTTTTATAAGTACACCCAATTTTATACCACAGCACTGAACATTACTAAAGAAAGGCTGTCGAATGCTAGTTTAATGTTACTAAAATACTCCCTCCGTCCCAGGCTAAGAGGACAATTTTTCCATTTAGGTCGTCTCACCCAAAAAGTCTCATTTCATTTTTTACACACATGATACTCATACACCCTCTCTAATACAATTAAATATTGGGACACACACTCTTACTAATACAACTACCCACTACACATTAAATAATAATACTCCTTAATCTACGTACCAAAAAGCAAATGACCCTATTAATGAGGGACGGGGGAGTATTGGTTACTCTACTTTATACATTGCATATTTTTTAAATAAAGAAGTGATAGAGCTTCTTTTAAGAAGTTAACATTTTAAAGTTACTTATTTAGATATTACTTAAAAAGTCTTACAATAATTTATCTCTTTACATTTGATGCGGGAGTCGGGAGACTTATAAAAAATACTCCCTCCATCCCATCCTAATAGTTAGGCTTCCTTTGAAATTTACAAAGAAGTGTAACTATTAGAATGGAATTGAGAGAATAATCCTTAATTAAATATTTATGTTTTTATAGTCCTTACCCCTTACAAAAGTTTTCACATATTCCACCTTAATCCATTCAATTGCATTCCACTAATTTATTAATAAACTCAGCACAACTAATTCCTCTCAATATAATTAAATACGAGAATAAAATTTATTGAACACAAATAAAATATTTTATTATTTATTTATAATTTAAAAATACTAAATAAGCTCAAAAGTAGCACTTTTTTTTTGACTAAAAAAGTAACACTTTTATAAAAATGCAGAAAAGGCGAAAACTTCTACCAAACGAAGAGCGCATATATACAAGTTAAAAAACACTTTGATGTTAATATCTGCTAAAATCTTATAAATCTTGCAATTTTTTTTTCATTCATGTTAATTAGATATTAAGCTCCTACATATTATTCCTACAATATCACTAAGACCTTCCGTCTTTGATTTTTTCAACATAATTGATATGTTAATGCGAGTAAAACATATGCATCATAATAATTTTGCTATTTTTAAATTTGTGTGATCTAATAGGAAATAATTTTAATCTGGAACTATGAATAGCTGTTTTTTTAGCTAGAATCTGATTTAAATATGATTGGACGTTTTAGAGTAAACTAGTATTTCCCGTCCGTGCATTACACGGAAAGTATTTTATTATAGGATTGTTGGTTAATTTTTTTTATGTTTTTTTAATAGTGTTATGTATATATGTATGAATATGTTTGAACTTCTCTCATTCGATTTTAGTCTGATTTGAATTTTGTTGTAGTTAGGGCTGAGGAAAAATACCGAAATTTCGGTATATAGTCCTTATCATATTTAAAAAATATCGAATTTATCAAAATTTTAGGTATGTCGAAATTTTTGGTAAGGTATAACACCGTATTGAAAATTTTGGTACGATAAGGCATATAATTTGTCAATACCGAGGTATTTCGATATATACCGAAATAACATAAAATATTTAATTTTTTGGTAATACTATACATATATCATACATACATATAATATATATAATTATAATTATTACTTATTTTTATATTACTGATGAGCATTTTCTCAACACACAATATTAATCCCCAAGTGTTGATAAGTCATGTTTTAGCACGATTATTTGGTTAAAATTCATGTTTATTTGATGGACTTATGTGCTAATTGGGTGCTAAAACTAACGTATCTCGTCTTTTGGAAATTAGTGCTTTAATGTTATAAATTAATGTGGAAACAGGCTGTTTTGTGGAAGAAATTCGTTGCTGCCAGATGAGCTGACACTGAACCCTTCAGTGTCAATGGAGTCAAACGAAAATTCAGGACAAATAAGGAAATAAATCTGCCAACATATCTTCCACATATTTGAAGGACCAGATCTTTTCCAAATTTGATGGAGGCTCAATTTTGAGGAAAAAAACACGGTAAAAAAGAGATTCTGGAAATCAAGAAAAATAAGGAAAGAGATCAAGTAGGATTACTTGGGGGACAAGAAGTTAAATAAGGAAGAGATATATTTATTCTTGGGGATCAGAGGGAGTAGCAGACGTGATTTCTCATAGGAAAAAGAAGTAGCGGCAGTTTTTTTCTCCCAAAGCAAAAGTGAAGATTCAAGAGCAATCCGACATCCGAGTTTTATGATTTTTAATTCTGTTTTTCTCATGAACATGCGGGGTAATCCACTTTTCTAGTTTATTATTTTGTGAACCTCTCGTTGATTGACGATTTAATTATTAAGATTTTTTCATTGAATTTTTTGTGCAATTTTATTCTATTACATGCTTTGATTTTCTTTGTAGCACTTTGATAATTAATTAGCCTGATCAATTAGTTTAATTATTTAATTGCTTAATACTATTTCATGATTCATGATCCGTAATTATTGTGAGGATTAA
Organism: Pogostemon cablin; assembly: GCA_023678885.1. Classification (NCBI taxonomy): domain Eukaryota; kingdom Viridiplantae; phylum Streptophyta; class Magnoliopsida; order Lamiales; family Lamiaceae; genus Pogostemon; species Pogostemon cablin. The sequence goes on along the minus strand of CM042975.1, from coordinate 23,223,921 downwards.
ATTTAGTAGCAAATAAAGATAATTCCCTCTAGATGTAATAGAATCTAGGTTGTATGATTCCTAGTCGATTTTCGTAGCCTAGTAACTCTATGTTTGGAGTGTTAATGCGTTTTCGAGTTCAAATCCATAGGGTAACTCGTAAATAGTTCAATTTAGTGGTCGTACCCTAATTGATGAACGTAAGAACATTTGGGTTTATTGGTCGTACCGTCAATCTAGGGGTTTGAGTTTGCACACTAGAATAAATGTCTAATTCATGTAATTATTGATTCGGTAAACGGGAGGGGATCGTCATCCTAAACTAGGTTTTGCTCACGTTGTTAATTTTCTAATTAAATTTCGTCTACGTACTTGGTTATTTAAATTGAGTTGATTTATTATTGTCATTGTTATTTTCAAATTCTCAATAATCCAAAAACCCCCCTATTTATTTCATTTGTTTTCAACACTTTAATTTAATTAAAATTTTATTATACTCTCTTGGGTTCGACCCGTACTCGTTGCTATACTCAATATTGAAGTGAGTCGGAAATTAAATTCTATTTTGATAGGCCGGCTACAACTTATCAAATTTGGCGCCGCTTGCTTGGGGAGTAAAATTGAAATTTGTTAAATTTTTTTTTTATATTTTTCCGCATTTTTACAGGTTCTGGAATTTTCTGGAATTTTTCTGGAAATTTTTATTTTTCCAATAACACTGACAATGAACCATTCAGTGTTAGTAGTGCCCTGTTTTTGAAAATTTTCCTGTGAATGATTACTCATTCTTCTGGTCCAGAACAACTTGAATACATACCAGAAATTGAGAGAACTGCCAGGAGATTGAGAAAGGAGTCCCGGAAGAAGAAGGAAACAAGTTCGTCCACTGACGGAATCGCCGAAAATGTTACCAAACTCGAACTTGCAGCTGATCCACTTTATCTTGGAGAGGAGAATTCTGAATTTTCTGATTTAGAGGAGGACGATACAGTAGGTTCTGAGTCGGGAGAGAAAAACATGGCTGGAAATGAGAAAAAAAACTTTGAATGAATTGGCAAATTCGGACATAGGCCATCAACCTCTATGCATTAACCTTCCTGCAATTAATGATAATACAACATTTGAATTAAAATCGGGATTGATTCACTTACTTCCTGCTTTTCATGGTCTTTCAGGTGAAAATTCACACAAGTTCTTTAAGGAGTTCGAGGTTGTATGTACAAGCATGAAACCAACCGGAGTGACGGAGGAACAAATCAAGCTCAGGGCATTCCCCTTTGCTTTGAAAGACATGGCGAAAGATTAGTTGTATTATCTCCCTCCTGGATCGATTGATACATGGGCTGAAATGGAGAAACTTTTTCTCCAAACTTACTTCCCAGCCACTAGAGTTGTTGTATTGCGTAAGGAGATATCTGGGGCTCGTCAGATGCAAGGGGAGAGCTTACATGAGTATTGGGAGAGGTTTAAACGCCTCACATCAGCATGCCCCCAACATCAAATAAGCGACCAGTTATTATTGCAATACTTCTATGAAGGGTTGTCAATCATGGATCGAAACATGCTTGATGCGGCTAGCGGAGGAGCTTTTATGATAAAAACACCTACTGCTGCTAGGAGTTTGATTGCTAGCATGGCTGCCAACACCCAACAGTTTGGCACATGTGATCCGTCGGTTAGAGAAGTAAAGGAGGTCCATGATTCTAAGATGGAGGAGACTTTGAATAAGTTGACAGTTGCTATGGAGAATCTTGCTAAAGGAAGAGGGGTAAACCCTCCATCTTGTCAAAATTGCTTAAGTTATGATCATTTTACTCTTGATTCCAGGGCTGCACCTAGCGAGGAACAAGTAAACGCCATGGCGCGACCTTATGATCCTTTCTCACAAACCTATAATTAAGGTTGGAGAGATCATCCTAATCTTAGGTATGGTAGTGGACAAGGAGAAAATAGGGGCAACATCAATTTCAAGAGCAGAGAGTGGTGAATAGGCAACAAGATCGCCCTCAAGATGGTGGAAATCACCAACAAGGTGGGGTAAGCTCCGGAGCTTCATTTGAAGAAATGATGAAAGTGATGGCTGCCAACAATCTAAAATTCCAAGTGTCTACTCAGACATCCATTCAATACTTGGAAAATCAAATGAGTCTATTGGCTACAACTGTAGGCTAGATGCAGGCTCAAAAAAATGGTAAGTTTCCTTCACAAACGGAAGTTAATCCTAAGAATGTGAGTGCCATTACACTGCGAAGTGGAAAACAGTTGGAGGAGGTTGTACCGCCCAAAAAGCCTGACCAAGACGTGGAAAAAGATGATGTAGAACCTGCTGGAACAGTGGAGGATCAGATCGGTTAGTTTGGGATGAAAAAATCTGATGTGCAGAAACGTAACACTGACACTGAATCCTTCAGTGTCAGAAGGTCCAAAATAAATCAGGTTAAAATTTCTGAACCTATTCCTTTAAATATTAACCATTTGCCTTTTCCAAGCAGGATGAGGAATCCAGACACCACTGAAAAGGATAAACTAGTACTTGAGGTGTTTCGAAAAGTGGAGATCAATTTACCTCTCATTGAGGCGATTAAGCAGATTTCGAGATACGCCTAGTTCTTGACGGAGTTGTGCACCAATAAAAAGAAGTTGAAAGGAGATGAAAAAGTGGTGATGGGAGAAAACGTTTCAGTTGTCTTCCAGCAAAGGTTACCTCAGAAGCACAAGGATCCTAGCATGTTTGTGGTTCCTTGCAAGATTGGGAATTTTAAGGTGGAAAGAGCCATGTTAGACCTTGGAGCTTCCATTAATGTGATGCCTCAATCAGTGTTTGAAAAGTTGGGTGTGGGAGAGTTGAAAAAGACCGGAGTTGTCATCCAGCTTGCTGATCGAAGCCAGGCATACCCAGATAAAGTCATTGAGGATGTTCTTGTTCAGGTAGATAAACTCTTTTTCCATGCTGATTTTTATGTGTTAGAAATGAATGAACACCCATCGAATTCCACTCCGATCTTGTTGGGGAGACCATTCCTCAACACTTCACACACTAAGATAGATGTGAGTGAAGGTACTCTCACAATGGAATTTGATGGGCAGATCATTAAATTCAACATATATGATGCTATGAAATACCCTGATGATGCTAACCTGCTTTCTGTTGTGAGTACTATTGAACCTATTGTCCAAGAACACTTCGAACTCACTAGTAGGGATGCATTAGATTCAGTCATTGAACATGGAATCATGAAGGAAGATGTTGAAAGATGGGATAATGAGGAGCTGAATCACTATGTCAATGCTTTACACAGTTATTCTTAGAGACCAAGCACCTTAGATGTAGCTTCTGTTAAATTACCTGACATTTTTCTAAAAATTCTTCCATCTATAGTGCAGGAACCGAAGCTAGAATTAAAGGCACTTCTTAAACACTTGAAGTACGCCTACTTAGGGCTGGATTCTACTCTATCGGTGATCGTCTCGTCCAAGTTGACGGACAAACAAGAGAGCTTGTTGCTCGATGTGTTGAAAAGGCATAAGACTGCTATTGGATGGACGGTAGCGGATTTGAAGGGTATTAGTCCCGCAATTTGCATGCATCGTATTCTGCTTGAGGACGATGCGAAGCCATCTTGAGAAGCTCAGCGCAGGTTGAATCCACCCATGATGGAGGTGGTAAAAAAGGAGGTTTTAAAACTTCTGAGTTTGGGGATCATTTATCCCATCTCAGATAGTAAATGGGTCAGTCCAACACAAGTGGTTCCAAAGAAATTAGGAGTGACTGTGGTTGAGAATGACAAGGGTGATGTGGTTCTGACTCGTTTGCAAACGGGTTGGAGAGTGTGCATTGACTACCGCAAGCTCAATAACATGACTAGAAAGGATAATTTTCCTTTACCCTTCATTGATCAGATGTTAGAAAAGCTTGCAGGTTATTCTTATTATTGTTTTCTTGATGGGTTTTCTGGTTATTTTCAGATTGCTATAGCTCCAAAGACCAGGAGAAAACAACCTTCACATGTCCCTTTGGGACTTTTGCATGTCGTCGATTACCTTTTGGGCTATGCAACGCACCTGCCACATTTCAAAGATGTATGGTAAGCATTTTTTCTGAATTTTGGATAATAAAATAGAGGTCTTTATGGATGATTTCAGTGTCTACGGAGAATCTTTTAGCAGTTGCCTTGGAAATCTTGAATTGATCTTGAAAAGATGTGTAGAAATAAATCTTATTTTGAATTGAGAAAAGTGTCACTTTATGGTCGAACAAGGCATTGTTTTAGGTCATGTCATTTGAAAGAATGGAATTGAAGTTGATAAGCCTAAGATAGACCTTATATCTGCATTGCCTTACCCCGCTTCTGTGCGGGAAGTTCGTTATTTTCTTGGTCATGCAGGTTTCCATAGGAGGTTTATCAAGGATTTTTCGAAGATAGCCAAGCCACTTTGTGAGTTGTTGCAAAGAGATGTGAAGTTTGAGATAAATGAAGCCTGTAAGAAAGCTTTTGATAAGTTGAAGGAGTTGCTAACCACACCACCCGTAATTCAGCTGCCGGATTGGAGCAGGCCTTTTGAAATAATGTGTGATGCTAGTGACTATGCTGTAGGAGCAGTGTTGGGGCAATGAGTGGACAAGGCTACACATGTGATCTACTACGCTTCAAAAACCTTGGATAACACTCAAGCCAACTACTCCACTACGGAAAAAAAGAACTCCTAGCTGTGGTTTTTGCTTTAGAAAAATTTCGATCTTATTTGTTGGGTACTAAAGTCACTATTTTCTCTGATCATACAGCTCTTCGTTATCTCATGATGAAGAAGGAAGCAAAACCTTGATTGATTTGGTGGATTTTGCTGCTTCAAGAGTTCGACTTGGAAATCAAAGACAAAAAGGGATCGGAGAATCTAGTGGCCGACCACCTAAGCCGGCTGATTAGAGATGAAGATGAGCAGAAAATTCTTGAAAAAATCCCGGATGAACAGCTGCTGGCCATTTTGTAAAATCTGGAAAAACCGGATCAACTGACACTGAACCCTTCAGTGTCAGAAGGCTCTGTTCCATGGTTTGCTGATTTGGCGAATTTTCCGACCTCCCATCAATTTCCAGCCCATATGAGTAAAGAAAAACGTGATAAGCTCCGTAGTGATGCCAAGTACTACATGTGGGATGATCCGTATTTGTGGAAACGCTGTTCTGATCAAGTGATAAGAAGGTGCATTCCTGAAATTGAATTTAATTCAATACTCACCTTTTGTCATAGTCATGCAAGTGGTGGTCATTTTGGTTTTAGGAGAATTACTTTCAAAGTGCTTGAGTGTTGATTTTATTGGTCGACACTGTTCAAGGATGCTTATGAATTTTGCAAGTCTTGTGATAGGTGTCAGCATGTAGGAAATATTTCTCAACAAAATGAAATGCCCCAAAACCCTATAATCGTTTGTGAGATCTTTGAAGTGTGGGGGATTGATTTTATGGGACCTTTTCCTTCTTTGTTTGGTTTCACCTACATATTACATGCTGTTGATTATATGTCGAAGTGGGTGGAAGCAAAGGCCACCCGCACTAATGATTCTAAAGTGGTTGCAGGTTTCCTTCTATCTAACATATTTCGTAGGTTTGGAATTCCTCGAGCCATCATCATTGACAAGGGCACGCATTTTTGCAACCGAACAGTGGAAGCGCTTCTGCGCAAGTATTCGGTGTTTCATAAAACTTTCACGCCCTACCACCCCCAAACGAGTGTCTAGGTGGAAGTATCTAACCGTGAGATCAAGAGGATTTTGAAGAAGACGGTTAATCCGTCTAGGAAGGATTGGAGAATGCATTATGGGCCTATCGAATGGCCTATAAGACACCGATTGGCATGTTCCCGTATCGACTCGCCTATGGGAAGCCATGCCACTTACCTGTGGAGCTTCAACACAAGGCATGGTGGGCAATCAAGAAGTGCAACATGGAGTACGATAAGGCCGGAGAGCAAAGGAAACTCCAATTGCAAGAGTTGGAGGAATTGAGGAATGAGGCCTATGAAAATTTAGTGATTTATAAAGCTTAAACAAAGGCATTTCATGATGCAAGAATCTCAAGGAAAAATTTTAGAGTTGGATAAAAAGTTTTACTTTATCACTCAAACTTAAATTATTTCTTGGTAAGTTGCGTTCTCGTTGGATTGGTCTGTTTATTGTGACTAATATTTTTCCTCATGGTGCAGTTGAAATAAGAAGCATTGATTCAGAAAGGAGTTTCAAAGTTAATGGGAACCAACTAAAAGAGTATCATGAAGGATTGCAAACGGTTGTGGTGGATCGAATGGAGTTGGAAGATGTGGTCTACAGTTGATAAAGACACACCTTACCTAAGTCGAGCCAATGACAATAAAAAAAGGCGTTGATTGGGAGGCAACCCAATTTTCTCATTTTATTTTTAGTTTGATTTTTATTTTTACCTTTATTTTATTTTATTTTATTTTTAATAAAGTGTTTTATTGTCCTCTCTTAATTTCCTATGTGGTTCGTAGAAATGGAGTAAATAATATAGCTGTATAGGGCATTCGAAATTTTAATAATTTCTGAAGCAGATTTCAAGTTGTGGCCCAACTATTTTTTATTTTATTTTTACAGGAAAGAGGCCCAACTTTCTTAGCCCATGAAGAAATGAAGGAGCATATAGGGCCCATGTCATATAATTGAAGTATGAGAAAGCCCTTATTTCTCATCCAGCGACGAAAACCCCGATTCCTTCCCCAAATTCTTGTTCGAATTCTGCAACCCCTTTTGAGCCCAATCCCGACTCTATCACTTCGAATCACGGTGGCGAACTGTCTACCCACCATGGCCAGACTTCGTTTTAGCGTTTGAGCGGAGAAGAAACAGAAGAGGGAAGATGAAGTGGGACCATCTCGGGCAATCGTTATATTTCAGGCGCCGGATGCTGCAACTGCTTCCGACAAACCCAATGTCGCCGCCGCCAATTTTGAGTCGGAGGGAGGATCTCCAGCACCGAAAGCAGCCGCCACCGCCCATATTGATTCGAGTAAAGAACCCCCTGCACTAGATGCAGCTGCCGAAGAGAACCCCACAGCTCGTTGCCGATGCTGCCATGCTGATACCGACGAGCAACATCCAACATTAGAGTTCTTCCCAAAAATAAAATCAGGTGTATTCTAACCATTTTCATATTCAATTACTCTTTTATACTTGGTTTTGCTTGGGACAAGCAAGCGTTTAGGTGTGAGGAGGGATATGAATATGTTAGCAGTGGTAGAGTCGTGGTAGTAATGTAAATATGCTTTATGCTTTATGATTTTTCTGATTTTTGGGAACTCCTATGGCTGTATATATTTGATTTTCAAATTTGTGGCTTTGTTTGATTATCGCTGGTGCTAGTATGTGATGTTGGATGGGTATTTTTGCTGAATTTTTTGATTTGTTGTGAAAAAGTTGCTGAATTTCTTATCTCATGTCTTGTTCTTGTTGTCCTCTAAATTTTATGTTGGATGTGGAGTTTGGGAAATTGAGGAATAAAATCTTTTGAGGTATTGAGGGTGATGTATGATTGAGGGGGTGGTAGTGATGTTGAGGAGCTATTGAAAAAGTTATATTCTTTGCAAATTTTTTGTGATTGTTGTGACTGATTTTTTTTTTCGAATTTCATGGCAAATATACCCAAGTTTTGGTGAGCTTTTTGATCCTTAACAAGCTATCATCTATAAGCTCCATTGAAATTTCTTTCTTGAGTGCATTGAATTTGAATTGCTCATTCTAGAATTTGCTCTTTTGAATGCATTTCAAGATCATGTGATTAGCTGTGTGTGATAAAATGATAAGGGCACTTAGGTTTAACCCTCTTGTCTTATATTTTTCCCACCGATTATGAAAACTCTAGGGAAGCCACGTTGAGCCTAAGCCTTTTCTTTGAATTATGAGCACATAAATGAACCCTGAATTCCCATTTCTTTCTTTGACTCTTCCATTTGAACCCTTCATTACTTTGCAATGTGTGAATCTTGTGAAAATACGTTATGGTTGATGAAGTTGAAGGGAGTTGTGAAAGAAAAAAAATGAAGAAAGAAACATGAAAGGATGGAATAAAAAAAATTGTAAAAAAAAAGAAAAGGAAGATTGGAAGTTTGAAAAGAAAAAAAAGAAGAAAATTCTTGAAAAAAAAGGGGGAAAAGGAGCTGCTGAAACTGTTCGAATTGAGCTTCTGAAATTTTATGCCCAACACTAATTTTAGTGTTACATCTGTTGTTCCAAAGCTCGAAAAGGAGCAGGTGTGGGAAGGTTATAAGTGCAAGAAAAAGTGATGTTTTTGAAAAGGAAAATTTGGGGAATGATGGTTAATTTTATTTGTAGAGATCACATGTTGTAAAGTGGTGAATATAGACATTCTTATCCTTTGCTACCTCACCCTGTCCTAAAGCCCCATTACACCCCATTCAAAGACCCTTTGATTGTTGCACATGATCCATTTAAAATTGGTGGAGATTTGATTTGGGAGCAAGTCTATGGTAATGATTTTTCTTGTTCAATTTTTGATTGATCTTGCTACCTAACTATACACTTGAGTGTTATTGAGTGAATCTTAGTGAGGCCATGGAATTTTAAAAGATTTGATACCATGAAAGTTGCAAACTTTGAGTGAAGAGCCATTTTTCATATTAGTTCCGAATGCTCCTTGATTACTTTTCTCTTGTTGTGTTGTGACTTTCATTTACCTTTTAAAAAGAAGTTCTTTGGTTTTCTATTCTCTATGGTCTTGATTTGCTTGAGGACAAGTAAAGTTTAGGTGTGGGGAGATTTGAAAAGTCATGTTTTCGCACGATTATTTGGATGAAATTCATGTTTATTTGATGGACTTATGTGCTAATTGGGTGCTAAAACTAACTTATCTTGTCTTTTGGAAATTAGTGCTTTAATGTTATAAATTGATGTGGAAACAGGCTGTTTTGTGGAAGAAATTCGTTGCTGCCAGATGAGCTGACACTGAACCCTTCAATGTTAGTGGAGTCAAACGAAAATTCAGGACAAATAAGGAAATAAATCATCCAGCATATCTTTCACATATTTGAAGGACCAGATCCTTTCCAAATTTGATGGAGGCTCGATTTTGAGACAAAAAACACGGTAAAGAAGAGATTCTGGAAATCAAGGAAAATAAGAAAATAGATCAAGTAGGAATACTTGGGGGACAAGAAGTTAAATAAGGAAGAGATATATTTATTCTTGGGGATCAGAGGGAGTAGCAGGCGTGATTTCTCATAGGAAAAAGAAGTAGCGGCAGTTTTTTCTCCCAAGCAGAAGTGAAGATTCAAGAGCAATCCGACATCCGGGTTTTATGATTTTTAATTCTATTTTTGTCATGAACATGCGGGGCTAATCCCCTTTTCTAGTTTAGTATTTCGTGAAACTCTCGTTGACTGACGATTTAATTATTAAGAGTTTTTCATTGAATCTTTTGTGCAATTTTATTCTATTACATGCTTTGATTTTCTTTATAGCAATTTGATAATTAATTAGCCTGATCAACTAGTTTAATTATTTAATTGCTTAATGCTATTTCATGATCCATGATCCATGATCAGTAATTGTTGTGAGGATTGAATTTAGTTGCAAATAGAGATAATTCCCTCTAGATGTAATAGAATCTAGGTTGTATGATTCCTAGTCTATTTTCGTAGCCTAGTAACTCTATGTTTGGAGTCTTAATGCATTTTCGAGTTTGAATCCATAGGGTCACTCGTAAATAGTTCAATTTAGTGGTCGTACCCTAATTGATGAACGTAAGAACATTCGGGTTAATTGGTCGTACTGTCAATCTAGGGGTTTGAGTTTGCACACTAGAATAAATGTCTAATTTATGTAATTATTGATTTGGTAAATGGGAGGGGATCGTCATCCTAAACTAGGTTTTTCTCACGTTGTTAATTTTCTAATTAAATTTCGTCTATGTACTTGGTTATTTAAATTAAGTTGATTTATTATTGTCATTGTTATTTTCAAATTCTCACCAATCCAAAAAACCCCCCAATTTATTTTATTTATTTTCAACACTTTAATTTAATTAAAATTTCATTATACTCTCTTGGGTTCGACCCGTACTCGTTGCTATACTCAGTATTGAAGTGAGTCGGAAATTAAATTCTATTTTGATAGGCAGGCGATAGCTTATCAAGTGTTAAGGATGCTATTGTAGCTTTGGTAAGTGACCAAGTGATTATCGAACCCAAGGGACGTATTATTATCAATTTAATTATTAACTAACTTATTAAGACTAATATGTCAATAAAGTTGTGATGATCTAGTAACAAATAAATAATTAATTAAAATAACAATTAAATAAATAACAGTAGAGAATAAACGAGAGTTTGTTCAAGTGAGAAGATATGTAGCTCTTCGGACCATCCAATTTCACTAGTCAATCTCCCTTCCGCATGTCAATGTCCGACTCTGCCTTATGGAATATGGACGCATCGCTAAATCATGCAAATATACTCTATAGACACAAGCAGAAAAGCGTGTAACACGTGTGAATTACTTTGGAGCAAGAGATATAATTACACCCCTTTTCTAGGTACTATTAGTATCAATTATTTCCCGTGCACTTAGTACTCTAACCCGATATGATCTCCCTTTATAGTTACTATATAATTATCCTCTTTATTCTACTTACTAACCCGAATTCAATTCAATTTATAAGTATTTATATAAGATAGTTCTAATGAGACTTCAGAGTTCCCTCACTTAGAATCATACATTTAATCCTGCTCAGCAGTGAACGCACTCAATCAATAACCAAGAGATGTATTCAGACTCTACATAACAGTTAATGATACACAAAACAACTCTGAGAATGAATTAAAAAGGCATAGTCTTATATAAAATAAACCACAAGTAGTGTTGTACGGAGTAAACATACAGAAGTTCAATTAACTAGATAAAAACCTTCATAACCCTAGAACTACCAAAGTGGTTCTAGCCCATAACGCTTCGAAGAAAGTTCATGGTGATTGGATAGATATTACCCATAGTCTTGAAAATTACAAGATAGATTAAGTTGCGAAGTAAACCCTAGACGTGGGCGCCATCGCTTCTCGCTCCGTCTTGAATCTTCACTTGGTTCTCACTTGATTCGCTGCTCGAATCTCTCTCTACCGCAACTGCGGATGGAGTTAGGGTTTGGATGTTGTGTAGGATGGATGTGGAATCTAACTCCTCTTTTTGGTGTGATCGGTACCCCTTTTATACTTGTTACTTCTCCTTATGAACCTTTACTGGGCTTTTTCATCGAAAACATGCACATGCACACACTTGGAGGTGAAATCCTGACTTTTCAGAGCTGATACATCGCCATTCGACCAGAATGGAATTGGTCGAATGGGACATCTTGTTTGAACGCTGGTCGAACGGCGCGACTGTAAGCTGAAACCCATTTTCACGCTTACCATTCAACTTGGCCTCTATTGTTCGACTTGACTTTGCTTGGTTGAACGAAACATCTTGCTCGAATGACCACTCTGTACGCTAAAAGCTCCTCCGTTCGACTTATCTCCTTGTTTTGACCAGTCTGAACATGGTTGAACAGCCTTTTCAGGTCGAGCAAGCCTCAGAAATTGCCTCAAAAATTGTGTTTTCCAATTTCGAACACTTAATACCTATATTCCTGTACAAATACGCTCAAATAGCCTCAGTAGCATCTGACTCGTGGATTTCCCATAAGCATCCTGATTCGTCTTAATAGTAAACCAAATTGTACTCAATTTCCACATAAATCGGTGCTCAAAATACTTTTATTATCACTCTCATCAAAACCCCCAAACTTACAGTTGCTCATCCCGAGGCAACGACAATTAAAACTAGACAAGAGAGTGTAATCACAAAATCCTTATAATAATCACAACTTATTCTAACACATGTGTTAATATCAATTCAAAACATGCATTCATCCATCATACCTTTCATTCATGCAACTATATCAATCAACCACAATACTTCTACGAGTGCAAAATCATCTAGCTCACTAGGTAAGTTTTTACTCTCGCGCTCAAGTGTAAAAGATGTACACCTTCAAAGGGTTAGTATATACCCTCAAAATCAATTCATATTCGCGTAACCATAAGCTTGGTCAGGGTCTCAAAAATCAATTTATAATTGTTTCAACACTAGGATCACAAAGGACTTGTTCTTTGGATTGTAATGTTGGCTCTTTGGTAAAGATAGAAGAATATAGATAAAGTGACTAATTTCACTAGTAGAGAATTACCTTGGAGATTTGCTTTTTATCAAACGGCATTAATACTTATCATGCTTCATCATTCTCACGATCTTTCAATACTTCTTCTCCTGCTTCACTTGGAATCAACATCTTTCTTCTTATTTGTACAAGGGTACCAATTTCGGGCACTACCCTCTTAAGCAATTGGGGTACTGATTTCAGGCACTACCCCTCAACAAGATTTAACCACAATTTTATTTTCATCACTATGCAAACTTTCTCATCCTTTTTCTTCACATACGAGCTAGTAATTTATTCACTTCAACTCTGTACTAGAAAATAGGTTATTTAAAGCTCAAGTATAAGTAAATAAAGGCTATTTATCATAGGCTTGCTAAAGAAAAAGCTTTAAAGGCTCAACGAGGCTTCCAATGATTAATATTATAAGGTAGGAAATTTGGCTAAGTGGCTCAATTTAAGCAATAACGGCCTAAGATCATGTCCTAGTCTGTATCAATCATAAATTTCAAACAAGACTCCAAGCTAATTTCTAGAATACGAACACATGAATGATACTCACAAGAATAAACTATCATGCAATCTTGTAGAATGACTAATAGGCTCAAATTTTCACATGGGTAAATAGAGTCCTAAGCACTCTTCAAAGCATGCAATCAACATCAATATTTACATAAACTACAAGCAATAGTGGTACATGCCATCATTAATACAATCAACATGCATAAAAAATAAGTGCTCATGCATAATCAAGAAGTAACAACATACTCTTGGTCGAACAATAATGGGAGGTCGAACAGAACCTCTGTAAACCGAAAAAATCGCTCACTATTCTCCCCTGTTCCATTCGATCGTTGTTCGACCTGTGAGTTCTGGTCTAACGAGATGTGTTGGTCGAACGGACCTTCTGTAAGCTGATTCCGCGTTCAGGCTCCCTGTTCGACCACCGTTCGACCAGAATGTCTTGGTCGAACAGCAGAGTGTGGTCGAACGAGCCTCTGAACTTCTGAAATTTCAAACTCCTCTCTTCTTTTCCTGCAAACCTTAAACTCTAGGACATTATCAAGCATCATAATACCAAAATAAAATCTAGAGAACCACTCTTAGACTATATAGAATCATGTATAATACTCTGTTCACACTAATAATAATTAAAACACCACCGAAACTAGGCAAATTGCAAAAAAATCAACACATCAAAACCGGTTAAAGATTTAATATACCGCAAAAAATCAACTCCCCTAGCAAATGTTACAAAGAAAAGATTATACTCTTGGTGCTTCAATAAGGTAAGAACATCACAACCCTCCAAACTTAGTAGAAACTATAGTCGAAACAAGTTTGCAAAGAGATGTAATTGCCGATTAGTAAGCACCTTAAATATAAAAATTTCTTACTCACACAAAATAAATAAAGCAATAAAACGGGAGGGAAAGCCCCCAACATGCGCTCATGTTTAACGTCGGAGAATCACGACGCTACCAACTCAATGTAAGTATCTTCAAAGACGACACAAGCATCATCTGGCAACCTACAATGCTTCAATCGATGCCCATTCGCCGCTATGATGTCTCCGCCTTTGTCCATTATTTGAAAACTCCCCATATGCAGGCTCTATGGATAATGAACGGCCCCGACCACTTCGATTTTAGTTTTTCTGCGAAAAGATTCAAACGAGAATTAAAAAGTAATACCTCATCTCCTTGGTTGAACTCCTTATAAGTGATCTTTGAACATGCCATTTCTTCATTCTTTCCTTGTAGATCACCGAGTTCTTATAAGGTTGATTTCTGAAATCATCAAGTTGATTGATATGAGTCATCCTCGACTCCTTTTGATCCTTGAGACACAAGTTCAAACTTCTCAATGCCCAAAAAGCTCTATGCTGAACCTCTACGGGTAAGTGGCATGGCTTCACATACACAATTTGATATGGCGACATGTCGAGCACTGTCTTATATGCAGTTCGGAACGCCATAAGACATCGTCGAGCTTCATGGCCCAATTCTTCCTATTAGTTCCGACCACTTTCTCTAGGATTTGCTTCACTTGCCGGTAAGAGACTTCCGGTTGCCCATTCGCTTGAGGATGATAGGTTGTAGTAACCCTATGCTTAACACCATAATCCTTCAGCACTCTTTCAAGAAGCTAGTTGACGAAGTGGGAACCTCTATCACTTACAAGTGCTCTAGGGACTCCATAGCGGACAAATATATGTTTCTTCAAGAAAGACAACACAGTCTTTGAATCATTCATGCGGATAGGAATGGTCTGCACCCACTTAGAAACATAATCCACAGCAAGTAGGATATAGTGAAATCCATTAGATGAGGGAAAGGGCCCCATAAAATTGATTCCCCATACATCAAAGATCTCAACAACAATGCTCGGCTGAAGTGGCATCTCATCTCTTCTACTTATGTTTCCCATTCTTTGACATCTATCGTATGTCGCCACATAGGATTCACAGTCTTTAAACAAAGTAGGCCAATAAAGAGCAAATTTTAGTACCTTGGCTGCAGTCTTTTGAGCTCCGAAGTGCCCCCCGTTAGGTTGTGCATGGCAAAAATCAAGAACACTCTCCGTCTCCATCTTGGGCACACATCTACAGATGATAGAATCCGTATAAATTTTGTACACAAACGGATCGTACCATGTGAAAGTCTCAACATCTCTCGAATTTTGCAAGTTGATACCTATTGAGATCTTTCAGAATTTCACCTACGGCAATGTAATTGACGTAATCCACATATCATGGATCCATTCCTTGAGCAGCCACTACACAAGCTCTCTCCACTCCCTCCACAAACACCGCCATGATCTTCTCATCCGGGAACATCTCTTCAATGTATTCAAAAGAGTTATCACAATGTTCCCTTGTCTCTAACCTTGATAGGTGATCCGCCAAAACATTCTCCGTTACTTTCTTGTCTCGGATCTCGAAGTCAAACTCTTGTAAAAGAAAGATCCATCAAATAATCCTAGGCTTCGTTTCCTCCTTCTCCATTAAGTACCGGATCGCAGAATGATCCGTGTACACAATAATCTTCATGCAAACCAAATACTGTCGAAACTTGTCAAATGCATATATAACCGCTAAAAATTCCTTTTCAGTAACAGTGTAGTTCTTTTGTGCTGCATCAAAAGTTTTACTCGCATAGTAGATGGCGCAGAACTTCTTTTCTCTCAGCTGCCCGAGCACCACTCCAAGTGCTAGATCACTTGCATCACAGATAAGTACAAACGGCTGAGTCTAATCCGGTATGATCAAAATAGGTGCAGTAATAAGCGCCTCTTTCAAAACCTGAAAAGTTGTTAGACATTCTTCATCAAAAACAAAATGAACATCCTTTTCAAGTAAGTGAGATAAGAGCTTGGTGTATTTTGAGAAGTCTTTGATAAATCTTCTATAGAAACAGGCTTGTCCAAGGAAGGACCACACTCCTTTCTCATTTGTCGGTGGTGGAAGCTTCTCAATCGCCACCACCTTAGCTCTATCAACCTGCAATCCCTTGGCCGAGATATGATGACCAAGAACAATCCCATCACTTACCATGAAGTGACACTTCTCCCAATTCAAGACAAGAATAGTTTCTTGACATCTCTACAAAACAATAGCTAGGTTAGACAAACAAATATCAAAAGAGAAACCAAACACAGAAAAATCATCCATAAACACCTCCATGATTTTCTCTATCAACCCATCAAATATGGCCATCATGCATGATAGGCGTATTCTCAACACACAATTTAATCCCCATGTATGAAGGATATCAATCGTAGTTTCGAAGGTGACCAAGTTATATATCGAACCCAAGGGACAGATAAATATCAATTTAATTATACTCTAGTAAAATAAGACTATGTTGGAAATTATATTGGTTATGGTATTGAAATTAAGTAACGAATATTAATTGAAATAACAAGTAAAAATAACAAGAAGAAGAGATAGTAGGTTGTGATCAAGTAAGATGATAAGTAGTTCGTCAGGTCATCCAGCTCCACTTATTAATTCGTACTTTCGTGTGACGGTGTTCGACTCTGCCTTGTGGTTTATGGACGCATCACTAAACCATGCAAATTCACTCTATAGACACAAGTAAATATGCGTATGACACGTGTGAATATCCTCGGAGCAAGATGTATACTTTACCCCCCTTTCTAGGTACTATCATAATCAATTATTTCCGGTGCACTTAGTACTCTAACCCTATTTGATCTCCCTTTATAGGTACTATAAAGTTATACTCTTTATCCTACTTATTAACCCGAATATGATTCAATTAACAAGTATTCATATATGATAGTTCTAATAAGACTTCGGAATCCCTTCACTTAGAATTATAACATAAAACCCTGCTCAGCAGTGAACGCACTCAACCAATAACCGAGTAATGTATTCAGACTCTACACAACAATTATTGATGCACAAAATGACCTTGAGTATGGATTAAAAATGCGCAATCTTATATAAAACAAACCACAAGTAGTGTTGTACGGAGTTTACACACGAAAGATAAATTAACTCATGAAACCTTCATAACCCTAGAACTACCGAAGCGGCTCTAGCCCTTGATTGATCTAAAAACAATCATGGATAGTTGGACTGATTAGCCATAGTTTAGTGGAGAATGACCAATTCAAGAAATTATCGAACCCAAGGGAGGTAGGCACTAGTGCTTAAGCGATCTCACGTTTGTTGTAATTTTATAGAGACGAATCATCAAGGGAAGGTTGATCAAACAAGAAATTAAATCAATCAATGCAACAAGATTAAATGATTAAATGAGTATTTTTCCAAATTAAGTAAAGGTGAGATTAACAACAATCAAGGAGTGGTAATTTATATATTCATGCATTCATACTCATGTGGTTTAAGGCTTGACTAAGGGCTAACACTAATGTCACCTAAGCTTCCTCTCGGAATGGGTAGGATCTGATCTTATAAAGGTTCCAAGGTTAGTTCTCAATTAAATCATTCCAACTAGGTACTAGATTCAATTAAGAGTCCCTTCATATAATCTATTGACTTCTCAATCTAATAAATGATATGTTCTATCAAAGGGTTCTAAACTATCAAGGACTTCTCAATCTCTTAATAATCTATAATGCACATGAAGTGTTTGATGAAATGATTCACTTAACTATCCTAAATATGCAATTGATTTCTCAATCTAATCACATGCTTAAAATAATTAAACACACAAAACATCATCAACCTCAAGATATTAAACATCAATGATAGAAAATCAATTACCAAATCCACACATGAATTTAAGTACATGAATATTACAAATTATTCAACTCCTATCATGATGCTAATCTCACAAAGGAGATTAGCCTACAATCATCACAAGATCCATAACATAGACATTAGGAATCTTACAAATCATTGTAAACTAAAAGGTTTAACACTAAATCAAGATGAAAACTCCCTTGGGTTGAATCCAATTGAATCTCCTTCCTTCCTTGAGTGAAATCCTCCTCTTCTTTGCTTCCTCACTTGATTTGAAGATGAAATTATGGAGAGATGATGTAGATCCAAAAGATGGATGAATGGGATGAAGAATATGGTGTAAAATGGAGGAAATGGTGTGTGAGGTGTGTGGGGAAGGTGGATTTTCGGATCTCTTTTTCAATTGTTGAATAAAGAGGTATTTATACCCCTTGGGAAGCTTCTAGAAGTTTCTGAAAATTTTAGCAGTTTTGACACCTACACGGCTCGAGCTCCGCCGCACGCCCCGTGTTCTAACATAGCGCACGAGTCGTGTTACGCACTCGGCCACAGGGGTGGCCGTGTTGTGTAATCTGACGTCCTTACACGGCTTTCTGGACAGGCCCGTGCGCGGTGCATGGGCCGTGTGTTTGTACTGGGCACGGGTCGTGTTCTGCACTCGGCCACAGGCGTGGCCGAGTTGGTATTTCAAGTGTCAGCGGACGGCTACTAAAATCTAGGTGAAAATATCACTCATCATGGACCAATCTTACTTGAATCTCCAGCGGAGCTCTGTCACAGCCACTCCGGATGATGGAAGATCGCTCTCCTCCCAACTCTACGTCTCCACGTCTCCTTGTATGATAGATTCTTCTGATGAAAGTCTCTTTCTTAAACTGCATGAGCCTCCTTTTATACTTGTAATCACGTCTTTAGGGCTTGGAATGGGCTTTTCAAGTGATCACATGCGTTTAGGCCTAAAAAATTCGAATATGGTAAGTTTTCCTACATCGGTTCGACCTCAGCAGCAAGTCGAACCACTCATCATAGCTCGAACCACAGGTCGAACCAAGCTACTGGAAGTCTCCAGCGTCCGGTTCTACCAACTGGATAGGTCAAACCGCAGTGACGTGGTCGAACTAGCTCCCATGAGAATCGATTCGACCACGGTTCGACCTGTTGCCTAGGTCGAACCCTACCATCGTGGTCAAATCAGCCCTCTGTACAAGTTGTGTCGTCGGTTCGACCTATTGGATAGGTCGAACTGGCCTTCTTCAGGTCGAACCGAGCCTCCTCTTCGTCTATACGGATGGCTTCGACTTCGTCTCTTCAATTCTTGACACTTACATTGCAATTTCACTAGTAAAACCACTCAAATAGCTCCAACAACACCTGATTCATGCTCTTTCACAATATATATAGGTTTTCCACCTATTTCAACCTTCAAACTCTCCAAAATAACACAAATTCCGGCACAAGATTCGTGAATTTACACACTCATCAAACCCCCAAACTTACATGTTGCTCGTCCCGAGGCAACGCAATCAAACCAAGGAGTCGTGTATAATTCATATGAATCACCAAGTACAACAAATATTACACATGCAACTTCATCAATTTAAAAACAAGTATACATGCATCATACATATCATTCATGCAAAACATCACTCAATCATAATACCATTCGGAGTACTAAGTCATCAAGCTCACAAGATAAGTGTTTACTCTCTCACTCAAGTGCTAATTGCACTTAACAGGTTAGTTTATACGCTCATACTCAATACATATTCACACGTAACCATAAGCTTGGCAAAGGTCTCAAAAATCAACTCACAATCAACAAATGACTAGGATCACAAAGGACTTGTCTTTGGGTTGTAATGTTGGCTCTTTGGAAAGGGTAGGAAAATTTAGATAAGTGACTCAAAACACTAGTAGAGAATTACCTTGGAGGTTCTTTCTTTCTTCATTCGGTTTCATATTCTCCTCCAATTCTTCTCTTGTACTTGCAATTTTCGAATTTCCTTCTCTTTCTTGAATCAACATCATTCTTCTTTTGATAACTTGGGTACCGGTTGTAGGCACTACCCTTTTTTGAACAGCAACTGGGGTACCAGTTTCAGGCACTACCCCTAAACAAGATTTAACCATGTACTTTTCTTACTTCTACTCAACCTCATTCCATCTTCCTTTTTCTTCTTGCAACACTTATTCACCTCAACTCTCTCTACCAATGAATAGATTATTTACAAAGCTCAAGTAAAGGTAAAATAAGGCTATTTTATTCGGCTTGCCAAAGAAAAAGCTTTTAAAGGCTTAAACGGGGCTACCAAAGGTTTATAATTAATAGGAAGGTAAATTTTTGGCTAAGTGACTCAAATAATAAAAAATAGCCTAAGATCATGTCCTAGTAATCCACCAATTGTAAGTCTCACACAAGACTCCAAGCCAAGTTCTAGAATACGTTCATATGAATGATTCTCTCAAGAATAAACTATCATGATCAAGCATGATTAAAAGGCTCAAATCCTCACATAGGTAAATAGAATCCTAAGTACTCCTCATAGCACATAATCAAGATCAATTCCACAAGAATTCTACATACTTATCAAATTATACATGCTTCTCATAAATGAAAATTAACACATGAACATATGAATGCACAAGAATTAATCAACCCATATATCAATCAAGTATCTCTACAACTCCAACTCATGCAACATAGAAAAATGGGGTTAAGAACACACTTTCCTGGCCCGATTTGACCTCGATTCGACCTCTTGAAGAGGTCGAATTGAATCCATCGTGGTCGAATCAACATACTGGACAATTCTCTCCTTCGATTCGACCTCGATTCGGCTTGCTCCCCTGGTTGAATCGAAATGCTTCAGGTCGAATCAACACACTGTAAGATTCAGGTCAACGATTTGACCTCGATTCGACTTGAGCTGCTGGTCGAATCGCCATGCCTCAGGTCGAATTGAGCTACTGGACACTTTTCACTCCCCGATTCGACCTGTACACCTAGATTTGACCTTTCCCTTTATCGAATTGACTCCTTGATGCTCCAAAATCGAGTGTTCTTCATTCCCTACACACTTCAAGCTTAACAAACGAACATGAGGTACCAACATAGAGCATAACTTCATCAAAATTCAATCCTAAAACTCATCAATCATGAGTAACTCTGCAATCACACAAAACACGGAACAAAACACCACTGGACATTAGGCAAGTTACAAAAAATTGACACATAAAAACTGGTTAAAGTTTAAAATATGTAGCAAAAAAATTAACTCCCTAACAAACGTCACAAAGAAAAGATTATACTCTCGGTGCTTATTGAGGTACCCCCAAACTTAGTAGAAACTATAGTCGAAACTAAGTTTGCAAAGAGATATAATTGCCGATAAGGAAGCACTTCAAATATAAAAATTTCTTACTCACACGAATGAAATAAAGCAATAAACGGGAGGGAAAGCCCCCAACAGGCACTCTTGTTTAACGTCGGAGAGTCACGATGGAATACCGCTTTGAAGACTACTTGATCAGAGGACGGTCTTGTCGCATCCTCACCTTCCAATACTTTCTCCCCCTCTTATCATCCACACTTACCACCTTACCTTTCTTAGGCACCATACGATTAGTAAAATCTCCTTTCTCAAATTTTCTCGTATCATTCCTGTCAATCTTCCACTCAATTTTGGAATCACTCCCATCACCATCAAGATCAAAGTCAGGATAAAATTGATCACAACATAAAGAAAGAGAGAAAGGACTTTCAAATTTGTGGGTATCCTTTGGTAAGTTAGGAGGCTTCAAGTAGGCATCATCTTCTCCTGCTTTAACTATATCCTTCTTCTCAACCTTAGATTTCTCCAATGCATACCTGGCATCACCCAAAGCAAGTAAGTTTTCAAGGTATTCAATACATTCCTCATTAGAAAGACCATCAAGCTCCGTAGTGGGATAAGTAGGAGACTCCATCAAGCATGTCTCAAGAGGATCCTTAGACAGGATCAAAGACATATCTTCCTTCACAATCTCCTCTACCATATCAATACTATGACATTGAGACTCCATGGGCATCTTTATTGCTTTGTCAAGGTTGAATAACACCTCTTCCTTATCCATTCGCAACCTTAACTCCCCCTTTCGAACATCAATCATGGCCCCAGCAGTAGCAAGGAAAGGTCTCCCCAAGATAAGAGGGATATTATCCTTGTCATCTTCCATCTCAAGCACAAGAAAATCCATAGGAAAGACTAGTTTATCCACTTTGACAAGAACGTCTTCAATGATACCTTTTGAAAATATCATCGACCTGTTCGCCAATTGTAGAGCAACTGTTGTAGGAGTTAACTCCCCCAAACCAAGCCTTTGAAAGATAGACAATGGCATCAAATTGATGCTTGCCCCAAGATTGCACAAGGCTCGTCGTGCCGGCCCTTTTCCAATCTCACACAAGATAGTAAAGCTTCTCGGGTCCTTCATCTTTTGTGGCAGCTTCTTTTGGATAATCGAGCTGTAATTTTCAGACAAATTCACCGTTTCAACTCCGTTCAAGCTTCTCTTCTTCAACAATATATCCTTAAGGAATCGAGCATAGTACGACATCTCAATTATTACCTCAGAGAAATGAATACTCAAGCTTATCTTATTTATGATTTTTTGAAAACCTCTTGAACTTCTCTTCCAATCCTTCTTAACCAGCTTATATGAAAATGGCGGAGGTATCTTTGTTTTGGGAATACCCCATTCATCATGCTCAACCTTCTCCGATTTATCCTTCTCGGCTCTCAACCTCTTGGCTCTTTTCCACTTCTTCTCTGCTACAATCTCTGTACTCTGCTCAATCGGAACCAATGGAGTAATGTTCACATCATGAGGAGTGTTCGGCGAAGAGAAAGGTGCAGTACGGGGCACTTCGACTTGGATTCGACCTGAAGATCTGGTCGAATCGGGCACATAGTGGTCGAATTGATCTTCTGGAACACGATTCTCCCTCTGTCTCTCTGATTCGACCTGGATTTGACCTGAAGGTCTGGTCGAATCAAAGTTCCCCTGGTCGAATCGACTCACTGTATGATTTTTGCCTTCCGATTTGACCTGAGGGCCAGGTCGAATCAATAGGCTGCTGGTCGAATCAGGCTTCTAATAGAATAGAGTGCTCTGGACGTGTGGATTCGACCTGGATTTGACCTGAGGGCCAGGTCGAATCGACTGGACGTTGGTCGAATCGTGCTTCTGATAGAACAGAGTGTTCTGGATGGATTGATTCGAACTGGATTTGACCTGAGGGCCAGGTCGAATCGACTGGACGTTGGTCGAATCGAGGATCTTTTGCTTCGAGATCACGTCCAGTAGGCCAATTCGAACTCCTCTGTTGGATTCGACCTGTGGTGTAGGTTGAATTAGGGTCAAATTGAGCTCTTGACGTCTCCAATTTTGATTCCGGCCTCATCGGTCCCTTGTACTGTGTTCCAGACCTCAATGTAATGGCATTGCAGGACTTTGGATTCTCAATACTTTGAGATAGGAGCTTCCCTTTCTCAATAGTTTGAGTGAGCTTGTTAACACTTCCTGCCATCTCCCCCATCAACAATGTTAGGTCCTTCACTTGCTTGGACATATCCTCATAGTTTGCATCAATCTTCTTCTCTAACTTGGCCTCAAGACGATCCAATCTAGCATCATTCCTAGCCATTTACCTGTTCACCGTATCCTCGAAATCCAGTTTTTTTTCTTCCACTCTCGCACCCGGATCAACACCCATTGGAGGTTGAATTGCATTGTTCGGATTGCTCCGTGAAAACTCCGGCCTCCTAGGCTGTTGATAATTACCCGGGGGACCACGGTTGTTGTAGTTCCCTTGGTAATTCCGGTTGCATTGATTTTGAAACCTCGTTCCTTGAATACTTTGGCCCATAGCATAGTTTGCTTCTTCCATATCCTCTTAGATCGTGCCATCATTCATAACTTTCTGCTGCAAGATCGGTACGCGCTGAGATATATCGCTCATTTACTTTTGTTGAGACTCAAGTATCTTGTTGATATTCAACAAGCTAGAGACGATCTCATCTTCTCTACTTATTTTTACCATAGCATGTTCAACCTTAGCCACTTTTCCAAGGACGTAAGTACCTCTAACTCTATCAGTTGGCCAATCTCTCGAGTTCATCGAAATATCTTTAAACAACTTCTCAGCCTCTGCGGATGACTTAGTAAGTAATGCTCTATTAGAAGAAGCATCCAATAACACACGTGAATCACAGTCCAATCCATTGTAGAATATGCTGATTGATGAGAGTGGAAATTCATGTATTTTCGGGTCCAATTTGATACCTCTTTGAGTGTATAATTGCTATTATTTGCACAAATCTTTATACTTTGGATATTTATCAACTAAAAGGTGCATGAGAGGTATTTTATTGAATTTTGATAGGAAAAGAGATCAAAAGTGCAAGGTTGGAGAAAAGGTGCAATTTATGCAAAGATGATGAAAAACGCACGTCCAACTTTCATAATTTTTCTTTGTTAATGTGGAGATCAAAATTGAGAGTGTGCTAAATGGTTGGAAAGCCACTGAAGAGAGGGTCATTTTGGCATGAAGAACATACCAATCGAGTTCCAAACGAGAAAGTTATGAGCAAAATGGTGACAACGCGCGAGGGGTGCCGAACAGAATTGTTGGCTACTTTCCGTAGCTTATTGCACATTCAAATATTGGAGTTTTTGAAAGTTCTTTGTATGTTTAAAGCCAAGAAAGAGAGGATCGCGTGAGCGCAAGAATTACTCGATTCGGAACTCGGATGTGGAAGTTATACATGAAACGATGAGGAGGTGCAAGTCCATTCGACCTGAAGAAACATCACTTCGACCTCAAAACATGATGCAAGTTGCAAAGTAGTGCACACATGGGCAAAAGTGAAGATGATACACTCCACATGGGACACATGAAGCACCTAACATGCCATAGATTCTTCAAAACAAAGAAGACAAGGAAGAAAGCTTGAATGAGCTGCAAAAGCAACAAGCAAAGTGAGGTGGAGCAACATGGGCAGCAAGAACAAAGTGAAGTGGATGCATGTGGAGCAACATGGGCAGCCATTAAAGAGGAATGGAGGCATGTGATGTTGTGTTCTCTTCCACAACTATAAATAGGGGCTGCAAGAACACAATAGTATTAATAAAAAAATTCATCCAACACCACAACACACTCACACACAGCAGCAACATCAGCTGCACTCCCTTCTCTTCCCCAATGGGGGAGAGAAGGGAGGAACACTACCTTCACACTTCATCCATCATCACCATCCATCCAACGGAGAGACGATCGGAGTTGCTACTTGGATCGGAGACGGAGATCCCAACGGAGATCGTGATTGAAGAGACGGAGTCCTCCAAACGGGTTCTTTCTTTTTAGTTATTCATCTTTTGTTATTTTAGCAAAATGGTAAAATTAATTACGTCTTTATAATTGGTCCTCATCATGATGCTAAGTTTCTTTGTTGTTAATGTTAGATCATTAATACATTTTTGATTTTGTGACTTGATTTACTTAGACTTTGATTTATTATGTTGCAAATTGTTTATTTCCTTATTGAAGATTTCATTTTGAGACTTCATATTATTATGAGTTTGAGTTTTGATTCCTTTAAATTATCATTGATGATAATAGGATTCTTTATTTATGCATAATGATTGTTGTTTCATGTGATATTCTTAGGTGTATTGACCATTAAAGCTTAAAAGTGTGAGACAATCAATTTGGAATATTAGTTACTTGGTAAAACATCATTATTAAGTAATTGGTAAGGAGAAAAAGAGTTAACGATCATGTACCTAGAAAGGGAAGTCTAGTGCTCTAGCCTTAAATGGAATTTAGCATGAAGTACCTATAGAGGGAGAGGTAGTTAATTTCTTATCGATCCAAGGATTTCCAGCTCGTTACAAGTGTTAGATCTTACCCGATCAAGGTGATTTAACTAGACTTAGCGATCCTCTTATAAACGTTTGCAAGTAATTCATTCGGGTCTATATAAATCAATCACAGCATTATCAATTCTCCTTCCTTGAACTCTAGATTCGTTCTCTCTTGTGTGATTCATTCCATCTCCTTATCATTTTATTTCATTTCATTTAAGTTATTTTTATTAAGTTAAACATTTCATCCTTTCGAAAACCCCGATTCGTCTTAAATTACTTCTCAAATTTATAGCTATCTCGGTGGAACGATATTCACTTGGTCACTCGCACTACAATCGATCCCTTATACTTGAGGGAGAAAAGAAAATTAGCGATCAAGTTCTTGACGTCGTTGCTGGGATAGCTTATATATTTAAATTTAATTCTATAGTGATTTATTTTATTGTAGGACGTTAAACTTTTTTGCTTTATTTAATTTTATTTGTGATCCTTGAATGTAAGAAGGGAGAGATGGTTTGGATGGATCGAAAGAAGGCGAAACAATACTTCAAACTGAAGATGAAAGATGAAGAAGAAGTGTTGATGCATGAGTCCAAACATCTCTGAGTCTGCATTCCATCGAGCTCCTCGACGTTAAACATGAGCGCTTGGTGGGAGGCAACCCACCGTTTTATTGCTTTTATTTTATTTTGTTTGTTGTGCTAAAGTGAATTATATCAAGGTGTGTGCTTACAAATAAGGTAATAACATCCTTTTAAACTTAGATTCAACTCACGTTTTCATCTAAATTTGGGGGGTTGGTGTGATGTTCTTCCCTCATTCCATCCGCACCCAGGTATGTTTACTTTGCATTATTTTGTGTCTTGTGCTTGGAGGTTAATTTTTTTTTAGAATTTTTGAATTTTATTTGATCTTTCGAATTTTTTTGCGACTATCCAATTATCTTGTGTGTTTTTGTTTATTTTGTGTATCCTTTGATGCTCTGTCATTGATTTTCGTCTCTCGATATTTTTATCTCTCCTATAATGATTGTGTTTGAACTTCTATGATGCCATTGATAAGATGTTGATTATGATTGACATGGGGAACATGCTTTAACTATTAAATGCTTGAAGTTTTTGACATGCTTGTTATGATGTATGCGTAGCCTTGAAGAGCGCTCGTTCATAATATGAAAAAGCCAAGTGAGATTTGAGCCTTTAAATCATGATACATTGATACATGATATTTTTATTCTTGAGTGTATCGTTCTTGTGCGTGTATTCTAGAACTTGCCTTGAGTCTCCTTGAATATTCGAGAATAGTCTAGTGAATTATGGAAATGATATTAGGCCATCTTTGATTTTTAACCCATCTTTTTCATACACTTTACCTGAATTCATTAAATCCTTAGTCAACCATTTGAGCCTTGAAATATCCATTCTTCGAATAACCCTTTTGAGCTTAATCAATATTTGATTTTTTCTTGTTTTACTTGGATTAATTGAGTAATTGTTGAAGTGATTAGAAGAAGAATGTGAATATGTTGGAGTTGAAAAGGATGATGAAGAAATGATCAAAAGATAAAATTCATGGAGTAGTGCTTAAATCTAGTACTCTATGAAACAAACACCCTAGGGTAGTGCTTACATCTAGTACCCTATGGAGGATCCATTGAGGTAGTGCCTAAAACTGATACCCCATTCAAAAAGTGAAGGAAAGAAAAATGATGGAGTTGAAAAGTGATAGATTGATCCAAGTTTTGAGTCACTTATCCATATATTTCCTACCTTGTCCAAAGAGCCTACGTTACAACCAAACAAAAAGACCTTTTTGATTCTTGATTTACTAGCTACAAGCAAAAGGAGAGACAATGGGCAAGCTTATAGTTACGCATGAACTTGAATTGAATCTGAGAGCATATATATATAACCTAAACAGTGTACACCTTATACACCATGAGCGTGAGAGTTACATTATGTATATATCCTATGAGTATAGGTGAATTGAGCACTTGAATTGGTGAAGTAATGATCTTAATTTGCACGTTTTGAATGAATAGATGTTTTTGAACTTAAAGTTATGTGAACCAAGTTAAGATTAATTACATCTTTTGAAGGCATAGTTGATATTTTGATCCTTACATTTGAACATGACTTTCCATCTCATTATTCTCTTGGTTTGTCATTTCGTTGTTCGAGGACGAACAACACCTTAAGTTTGGGGGGTTTGATGAGAGTGGAAATTCATGTATTTTCGGGTCCAATTTGATACCTCTTTGAGTGTATAATTGCTATTATTTGCACAAATCTTTATCACTTTTGCCCATGTGTGCACTACTTTGCAACTTGCATCATGTTTTGAGGTCGAAGTGATGTTTCTTTAGGTCGAATGGACTTGCACCTCCTCATCATTTCGTGTATAACTTCCATATCCGAGTTCCGAATCGAGTAATTCTTGACTTTAAATACATACAAAGAACTTTCAAAAACTCCAAGATTTGAATGTGCAATAAGCTACGGAATGTAGCCAACAATTCTGTTCGGCACCCCTCGCGCGTTGTCACCATTTTGCTCATAACTTTCTCGTTTGGAACTCGATTGGTATGTTCTTCACTCCAAAACGACCCTCTCTTCAGTGTCTTTCCAACTATGTAGCACAATCTTAGTTTTGATCTCCACATTAATACAGAAAAATTATGAAAGTTGGACGTGCGTTTTTCATCATCTTTGCATAAATTGCACCTTTTCTCCAACCTTGCACTTTTGATCTCTTTTCCTATCAAAATACAATAAAATACCTCTCATGCACCTTTTAGTTGATAAATATTGATACACTCCACATGTGACACATGAAGCACCTAACATGCCATAGATTCTTCGAAACAAAGAAGACAAGGAAGAAAGTTTGAATGAGCTGCAAAAGCAACAAGCAAAGTGAGGTGGAGCAACATGGGCAGCAAGAACAAAGTGAAGTGGATGCATGTGGAGCAACATGGGCAGCCATTAAAGAGGAATGGAGGCATGTGATGTTGTGTTCCCTTCCACAACTATAAATAGGGGCTGCAAGAACACAATAGCATTAATCAAAAAATTCATCCAACACCACAACACACTCACACACAGCAGCAACATCAGCTGCACTCCCTTCTCTTCCCCAATGGGGGAGAGAAGGGAGGAACACTACCTTTACACTTCATCCATCATCACCATCCATCCACCGGAGAGAAGATCGGAGTTGCTACTTGGATCGGAGACGGAGATCCCAACGGAGATCGTGATTGAAGAGACGGAGTCCTCCAAACGGGTTATTTCTTTTTAGTTATTCATCTTTTGTTATTTTAGCAAAATGGTAGGATTAATTACGTCTTTATAATTGGTCCTCATCATGATGCTAAGTTTCTTTGTTGATAATGTTAGATCATTAATACATTTTTGATTTTGTGACTTGATTTACTTAGACTTTGATTTATTATGTTGCAAATTGTTTATTTCCTTATTGAAGATTTTATTTTAAGACTTCATATTATTATGAGTTTGAGTTTTGATTCCTTTAAATTATCATTGATGATAATAGGATTCTTTATTTATGCATAATGATTGTTGTTTCATGTGATATTCTTAGGTGTATTGACCATTAAAGCTTAAGAGTGTGAGACAATCAATTTGGAATATTAGTTACTTGGTAAAATATCATTATTAAGTAATTGGTAAGGAGAAAAAGAGTTAACGATCATGTACCTAGAAAGGGAAGTTTAGTGCTCTAGCCTTAAATGGAATTTAGCATGAAGTACCTATAGAGGGAGAGGTAGTTAATTTCTTATCGATCCAAGGATTTCCAGCTCGTTACAAGTGTTAGATCTTACCCGATCAAGGTGATTTAACTAGGCTTAGCGATCCTCTTATAAACGTTTGCAAGTAATTCATTCGGGTCTATATAAATCAGTCACAACATTATCAATTCTCCTTCCTTGAACTCTTGATTCGTTCTCTCTTGTGTGATTCATTCCATCTCATTATCTTTTTATTTCATTTCATTTAAGTTATTTTTATTAAGTTAAACATTTCATCCTTTCGAAAACCCCGATTCGTCTTGCAATCGAATGATCACATAAAATTACTTCTTAAATTTATAGCTATCTCGGTGGAACGATATTCACTTGGTCACTCGCACTACAATCGATCCCTTATACTTGAGGGAGAAAAGAAAATTAGCGATCACTGATATATTGAGCTTTAGATAGCCCATGTTGAGGACACTTACGAAGCATGTCCTTGAATTTGTCCCACGCTTCATGAAACTTCTCTCCACTACCGATAGCAAATTGGTTAATGTCTTGCTTCATTTGAACACCTTCGAAGGTGGCATGTATCTCTCCAAGAATTTCAACTTCAATTGCTCCCAAGTAGTGCATTCAGCTGCATTGATAGTGTCGTACCAATCTCTCACCTTTTCAGTAAGCGAGAATTTAAACAAGAGGATCTTCCGCGCATCTTCATGTTCTCCTGCGTCTTTTTGAGTACTTGCTTAGCCCAAAAACTTGTTTAGATACTGCTGAAGATCCTCGAAAGACCCTCCTGAAAAGGAGTTCTTTTCTATCATGCTAATAAGAGCGGGGTGAAGATCGAAATCCGCATTAGCCCCCCTCGCTCCTAGAAGCCCAAAGTGTCCAGCCCCATTATTCTTGAAGACTTCACGGATGGCCAGATTATCCGGATTGGCCCTTTCGTTGGCCATGTCGACTTCCTCTGCTGCTGCGATTGGATCAACCACAGTTTCAGTCGCTTCCCGGTTCGTCCACTTCAACTCCAAAATTCAGAGTTGTAGTTGGTTCTTCTTTCTTAATCTTACTCTTCTTCTTCTACCTCGATGATGCTCCGATCTCAGGATTATATAGTTCTAATTCACCTTTCTTTGATCTCGTGAGCATACACCTGAAAAGAATAAGAGTTAAAACAGTAAAACAAGAAAAATAGTCCTAATAAACTAGAATTAACAAAAAGATATTTTAAGCCATCCCCGGCAGCGGCGCCAGAAACTTGATAGGTGTATTCTCAACACGCAATTTAATCCCCAAGTATGAAGTATATCAATCGTACTTTTGAAGGTGACCAAGTTATATATCGAACCCAAGGGACGGATAAATATCAATTTAATTATACTCTAGTAAACTAAGACTATGTTGGAAATTATATTGGTTGTGGTATTGAAATTAAGTAACGAATATTAATTGAAATAACAAGTAAAAATAACAAGAAGAAGAGATAGTAGGTTGTGATCAAGTAAGATGATAAGTAGTTCGTCAGGTAATCCAGCTCCACTTATTAATTCGTACTTTCATGTGACAGTGTCCGACTCTGCCTTGTGGTTTATGGACGCATCACTAAACCATGAAAATTCACTCTATAGACACAAGTAAATATGCGTATGACACGTGTGAATATACTTGGAGCAAGATATATACTTTATCCCCCTTTCTAGGTACTATCATAATCAATTATTTCCCATGCACTTAGTACTCTAACCCTATTTCATCTCCCTTTATAGGTACTATAAAGTTATACTCTTTATCCTACTTATTAACCCGAATATGATTCAATTAACAAGTATTCATATAGGATAGTTCTAATAAGACTTTGGAATCCCTTCACTTAGAATTATAACATAAAACACTGCTCAGCAGTGAACGCACTCAACCAATAATCGAGTTATGTATTCAGACTCTACACAACAATTATTGATGTACAAAACGATCGTGAGTATGGATTAAAAACATGCAATCTTATATAAAACAAATCATAAGTAGTGTTGTACGGAGTTTACACACGAAAGACAAATTAGCTTATGAAACCTTCATAACCTTAGAACTACCGAAGCGGCTCTAGCCCATGATTGATCTAAGAACAATCATGGTTAGTTGGACCAATCTTACTTGAATCTCCAGCGGAGCTCTGTCACAGCCCCTCCGGATGATGGAAGATCGCTCTCCTCCCAACTCTACGTCTCCACGTCTCCTTGTATGATAGATTCTTCCGATGAAAGTCTCTTTCTTAAACTGCATGAGCCTCCTTTTATACTTGTAATCACATCTTTAGAGCTTGGAATGAGCTTTTCAAGTGATCACACGCGTTTAGGCCTCGAAAATCCAGATATGGTAAGTTTCCGCACATCGATTCGACCTCAGCAGCAAGTCGAACCACTCATCACAGCTCGAACCACAGGTCGAACCAAGCTACTGGAAGTCTCCAGCATCCGGTTCGACCAACTGGACAGGTCGAACTGCAGCAACGTGGTCGAACCAGCTCCCCTGTGAATCGATTCGACCACGGTTCGACCTGTTGCCCAGGTCGAACCCTCCCATCGTGGTCGAATCAGCCCTCTGTACAAGTTGTGTCGTCGGTTCGACCAGTTGGACAGGTCGAATTAGCCTTCTTCAGGTCGAACTGAGCCTCCTCTTCGCCTATACGGATGTCTTCGACTTCGTCTCTTCAATTCTTGACACTTACACTCTAATTTCACTAGTAAAACCACTCAAATAGCTCCAACAACACCTGATTCATGCTCTTTCACAATATATATAGGTTTTCCACCTATTTCAACCTTCAAACTCTCCAAAATAGCACAAATTCCGGTGCAAGATTTGTGAATTTACACACTCATTAATGCAACGCTGAAATGTAGCAGGTGCATGACACAATCCAAAAAGTATTTTCCTAAAAGCAAAGGTTCCCTATGGGCAACTAAAAGTCATCTTTTCTTGATCCTCGGGCATAATCATGATTTGATTATGACCCGAGTACTCGTCCAAGAAATAATAAAACTCATACCCTGCTAGACGGTCAAGCATTTGATCCATGAAAGGAAGAAAAAAATGGTCTTTGCATGTATTTTCATTCAGTTTCCTGTAATCTATACACATACCCCATTTCGTAGGAATCCTAGTGGCTAAGGTCTCGCCATCATTGGCTTTCATAATAGTCATGCCCCCCTTTTTAGCTACAACATGAAATAGACTTACATGGGGACTATCACTAATTGGATAAATAATTCCTGCATCTAACCACGTTAGGATTTGCTTCCTAATCACTTCTTGAATCGCTGGATTAACTCTCCGCTGATTCTGAATACTACTCTTAACTTAATCTAGCAACCTAATCTTATGCATGCAATACGATGGACTAATACCCTTCAAATCATCATGAGTCCAACCAATAGCAGACTTATACTTCCTAAGCGCATCTAACAACTCTTCGAGTTGATTATCAGTAAGAGAAGAAGATATAATTACCGAGTAAGTTTTATTATCGCCTAGATAGGCATACTTCAAGTGCTTCGGTAGATGTTTCAACTCCTCATTCTTTTCTTCCTTCGGTGTGCTTTCTCTAACCAATGGTAGGTATTTCCTAGTCCATTTGACTTTTTCAAGCTTGGTTTTTTTCGGTTCATACCTATCATCACCCAAAGCACGTAAATTTTCAAGAAATTAAATACATACCTCATTAGAGAGCTCATCTAGCTCCGTGGTAGGAAAAGTAAAAGACTCCGCCAAGCATGTCTCCAAGGGATCCTTAGACAGGATCAAGGACATATCTTCTTTCACGATCTCCTCTACCACATCAATGCTGTGACATTGTGTCTCCATTGTCATCTTCATTGCCCTATTCAGGGTTGAATTGAACCTCTTCTTTATCCATTCTCAATCTTAGCTCCCATTTTTGGACATCAATCATAGCTCCAGTTGTGGTAAGGAATGGCCTTCCCAAAATAAGAGGGACATTATCCCTGTCATCTTCCATCTCTAGCACAAGAAAATCCACAGGAAAGACAAGCTTATTCACTTTAACAAGTACATCCTCTATCACAACCTTCGGAAAAGTCATAGACCTATCCACCAATTGTAGAGACACTGTTGTGGGAGCGAGCCCCCCCAAACTTAGCTTCTTAAATATAGATAAGGGCACCAAGTTGATGCTTGTTCCAAGATCGCATAAAGCTTTACGTGACGGCCCCTTTTCGATTTCACATAGAATAGTGAAGCTTCCCCGATCCTTCAACTTCTATGGCAGCTTTCTCTGAATGATCGAGCTACAGTTTTTTGATAGATTTATTGTCTCTAATCTGTTCAGGCTTCTCTTCTTCAATATGATATCTTTAAAAAATCGAGCATAGTACGGCATCTCCATGATTGCTTCGGAGAAATGAATGCTCAAGCTTATCTTGTTCATTATATCTTAAAATCTCTAGAACTTATCTTCTAAGCCCCTTTTCACTATCCTAAAGGGAAACGAATGAGGTATCTTTGTTTTAGGGATTTCCCATTCATCACGTTCCACCTCCTTCGCTTTATCCTTCTCGGATTTCAATCTCTTGGCTCTTTCCCACTTCTTCTCTACTATAAGCTCAATATTCTGCTCTTTGGATGGCTCTGGAGTGTTCTGAACAATGGGTGTAGCATTCGGTATCGATATGGGAGGTGCATGAAGCTCTTCGACCACAGTTCGACCTGGATGATCTGGTCGAACAACATGAGTATGGTCGAACGAGGTCTCTGAAGTCGGTTTAAGCCTTTCCATTGCCAGTTCGACCACAGTTTGACCAGAATATTCTGGTCGAACCAAATGAGTCTGGTCGAATGGCAATCCTATAATCTGAACGCGATCCTCCATCTCCATAGGTGTCTGTTCAACCATGGTTTGACCAGAGTGATCTGGTCAAACAGAAGTGTCTTGGTCGAACTGTGGGGAATAAAACAGAGTATCAAAACTCTATTTTTCCGAAGGCTGTTTGACCTTCAGTTCTGGTCGAACGAGGTAGTGCTGGTCGAATAGTGCTCCTATTTTCTTTATTTTTGCTCACCGACTTCATCGAGCCTTCGTAATATGTCCTGGATTTCAATGTGATGGCATTACTAGACTTAGGGTTCGTAATACTTTGAGATCGAAGTTTTCCTTTCTCAATTGTTTGTGTCAATTGGTTTACGCTCCCCGCTATCTGACCCATCAATAATGTTAGTTCCTTTATCTACTTTGATAATTCTTCATGATTTGAATCAATTTTTTCTTCCAAACGATCCACCCTAGCATCATTCTTAGCCACATATCGGTTCACCGTATCCTCTAAACCAGGTTTTCCTTCTTCCGTCTTAGCACCACGATTAACACTAATAGGAGGTTGCGTCGTCGCATTTGGATTGATCCACAAAAATTCCGTCCTCCTTTGTTGTTGATAGTTACCCTGGGGGACCACGATTGTTGTAATTCCCTATGGTAATTCATGTTTCCTTGATTATTTGGATACCTCGTTCCTTGAATACTTTGACCCATGGCGTAATTCACTTCTTCAAATTCCTCTTGGTTGGTTCCTTCACAACCAACATCCTGCTGCATCATTGGTACTCGCTGTGCTATATCAGTTATCTACTTTTGTTGAGACTCAAGTAACTTGTTGATACTAGCCAAACTAGAGATGATCTCATCTTCTCTACTCGACTTAACCATAGTGTGCTCAACCTGTGCTACTTTTCCTAGAACATAAGTGTCTCTCACTCTATCAGTTGGTCAATCTCTTGAATTCATCGAAATATCCTCAAAGAGCTTTTCGGCCTCTGCGGATGACTTCTTAAGCAATGCTCCATTAGAAGAAGTATCAAGTAAAACTCGAGAATTGCAGTCTAATCCATTGTAGAAAATACTGATGTATTGAGCTTTAGATAGCCTATGCTATGGACACTTTCGAAGTATGTCCTTGTATCGATCCCAAGCCTCATGAAACTTCTCATTACCATTGACAACAAATTGATTGATTTCTTGTTTCATCTTAAACACCTTTGAAGTGGCATGTATCCCTCTAAGAACTTCAATTTCAATTGCTCCCAGGTAGTGCATTCAGCAACATCAAGATTATCGTACCAATCTCTCGCCTTTTCATTAAGCGAGAACCTAAACAGAATAATCTTCATTGCATCCTAATGAGTTCGCGCATCCTTTTGTGTACTTGCATAACCAAGGAACTTATTCAGATATTGCTGAGGATCTTCAAAGGTTCCCCCAGAGAAGGTACTCCTTTCAATCATGCTGATCAGAGCAGGGTGAAGAACAAAATCAGCTCCGGCCCCTCTTGCTCCTAACAGCCCCGCATTGCCTCCTCCGTTGTTCTTAAAGACTTCACGAATAGCAAGATTTTCAGGATTCACCGCCATGTTGACTATTTTTGCTTCCGATTCATCTCCGGTTGCAGCTTCAGTCGCTTGCGAGTTCAACTCGTCAACTTTAACTCCTAAATTAAGAGCCTCGGTTGGTTCCACATTTTTGTTCTTGTTCATCTTCTTCTTTTTCTTCCTCGACGATGCTCTAATCTCCGGATTATAAGGTTATAAATCTCCTACCTTTGATCTAGTGAGCATACACCCAAGAAAAATAAACGTTAGAAAATCAAGATAAGAATAAAATAGTCTCAATTAAACTAGAAATAATAAACTAATAATTAATGTCGTCCTCGGCAATGGCGCCAAGAACTTGATGAGCATTTTCTCAACACACAATATTAATCCCAAAGTGTTAAGGATGCTATTGTAGCTTTGATAAGCGACCAAGTGATTATCGAACCCAAGGGACATATTATTATCAATTTAATTATTAACTAACTTATTAAAACTAATATGGCAATAAAGTTGAGATGATCTAGTGACAAATAAATAATTAATTAAAATAAAAATTAAATAAATAACAGTAGAGAATAAACGAGAGTTTGTTCAAGTGAGAAGATAGGTAGCTCTTCAGACCATCTAGTTTCACTAGTTAATCTCCCTTCCGTATGTCAATGTCTGACTCTGCCTTATGAAATATCGACACATCGCTAAACCATGCAAATCTACTCTATAGACACAAGCAAAAAAGCGTGTAACACGTATGAATTACTTTGGAACAAGAGATATAATTACACCCCCTTTCTCGGTACTATCAGTATCAATTATTTTCCATGCACTTAGTACTCTAACCCGATATGATCTTCCTTTATAGGTACTATATAATTATCCTCTTTATCCTACTTACTAACCCGAATTCAATTCAATTAATAAGTATTTATATAAGATAGTTCTAATGAGACTTCAAAGTTCCCTCACTTAGAATCATAACATATAATCCTGCTCAGCAGTGAACGCACTCAATCAATAACCAAGAGATGTATTCAGACTCTACATAATAGTTAATGATGCACAAAACAACTCTGAGTATGAATTAAAAAGGCATATTCTTATATAAAATAAACCACAAGTAGTGTTGTACGGAGTATACACACGAAAGTTCAATTAACTAGATAAAAACTTTCATAACCCTAGAACTACCAAAGTGGTTCAAGCCCATAACGCTTCGAAGAACGTTCTTGGTGATTGGATAGATCTTACCCATAGTCTTGAAAATTACAAGATAGATTAAGTTGCGAAGTAAACTCTAGACGTGGGCGCCGTCGCTTCTCGCTCCGTCTTGAATCTTCACTTGGTTCTCACTCGATTCGCTGCTTGAATCTCTCTCTACCGCTCCTGCAGATGGAGTTAGGGTTTGGATGTGGTGTAGGATGGATGTGGAATCTAACTCCTCTTTTTGGTGTCACCGGCACCCCTTTTTATACCTGTTACTTCTCCTTATGGACCTTTACTGGGCTTTTTCATCGAAAACATGAACATGCACGCACTTGGAGGTGAAATCCTAATTTTTTGGAGCTGATACGTCACCGTTCGACTAGAATGGAATTGGTCGAACGGGACCTCTTGGTCGAACACTGGTCGAACAGCACGATTGTAAGCTGAAACCCATTTTCACACTTACCGTTCAACTTGGCCTCTATTGTTCAACTTGACTTCGCTTGGTCGAACGGAACATCTTGGTCGAAAAACCACTCTGTACGCTGAAAGCTCTTCGGTTCGACTTATCTCCTTAGTTCGACCAGTCTAAACCTAGTCGAACAGCTTTTTCAAGTCGAGCAAGCCTCGGAAAAAGCCTCGAAAATCGTGTTTTACAATTTTGAACAATTAAGACCTATTTTTCTGTACAGATATGCTCAAATAGCCACAGTAGCTTCTGACTCGTGGATTTTCCATAAACATCCCGATTCATCTTAATAGAAAACCAAATCGTACTCAATTTTCACATAAATCGGTGCTCAAAATACGTGAATTATCACTCTCATCAATTACTCCCACCGTCTCGGGTATTTTTACCCATTTGTATGGGCACGAAAATTAAGAAGTGTTATTTTTTTAATATATAATGTAAGAAAAAATAGGGATAAATTGGTTTTTTTGAGAGAAAAAGTAAATAAAGTAGTTGGGAGTGATGAATAAAGTGTAAAAAATATGTAAGATGTTAGGTGTATTTTTACCATTTATGGAATGTGTAAAAATATCTGGGATACCTTAAAATGGAAAGTTGGTAAAAATACGTGGGATGGAGGTAGTATAATTTTTTAATTAAATTATAATTATTATATGTATACTATATAAGAGAATTATAATTATTATATATAATTATACTTATTATAGTAATCCTTATAAATATATTTATATATATTAAAAATATATTTAAAAATTTTCAATTGTGTATATGGTATCATCACATTCGTTCTTGAATGGCTGGAGCTGGAGATAGTTAATACTCTTACCATTTAATATGTTTTATTAATATTAAGATTTGAATTGTATAGTTATACAGTTTTTAATTAGCTATACTGAATTTTAGGTGAATAATGGTATACCAAACTATATATATAAGACGGTATATACCAATATTTTAGGTATGATACGGTATACCGAAATATCGGTAAGTAAAATGTTTACTATTTTTCTATACCGAAATATCTGTATACATAACTTTGGTATATCGAAAATTTAGGTAAGATAATGGTATGAGTTTTTTTATACCGAAACTTTGGGTACGATATTTGATATGACAAAAAATATCCGGTATGCCATACCGCCCACCCCTAGTTGTAGTATTATTATTTTTATTTATATTTATAACTATCTCATATGTATTTTGTACGAAAATAATTATATTTTGCGAATAATTTTTAAACATTTTATTATAGGATTATTGTTAATTATAATATAGTTTTAACAGTTTTATCTCTATGAATATGTTTGAGCTTGTCTCATCCAATTTTGGTCTGATTAGAATTTTGTTGTAATATTATTATTTTTATTTATGTTTATAATTATTCCATATATGTTTTGCACGGAAATAATTATAAATATTTTTATGTATACCGATTTACTTTATTATACTTCCTACGTTCTATCGGCCTTATAGTTACATATTTTCAATTTGGGGATTAGTTCCTAACAATTTAATTACCCTTTTTGGTATATAGGACCCACACAAAATGATTAAATCATCTCCATATGACCCACATACCATACTAATACAACTATCTACCATACATTAAAATATTATATTCCTTAATCACCGTGCAAGAAGCAAATGTAACTATTAGGATGGGACAGAGGGAGTATTATTATTTTTTTCTCCAAAAATATAGCCCCCCCGAAGAGTTTGGTTGAATTTTCTCCATTTTTAAGATGCATGATGTCTTTCATGGTTTTTTTAAGGGCCTCAATGCACTATTTATTGACTATTGGCGCTTCATCTCAAATGATTAATTTGTGAATAGAAAGGAGTTGAGCAAGATCACTTTCCTGCCTTACATTACACGTTGAATTCTTGCACACCGAAATGGAATACAAAATCTCGAGACCCTGACAAAGTAAGGATGCAATTCCACTTGATGTCACGTTCAACACTATATTCCCCGTTGATCTAATATAAACTAATATCGTCTTCCATATGAATGTCTTTTCGATGCATCCGTATCCATATACGAAGAAAACTCTGCCACTTCCAGAAATAACACTTTTCATCATTCGGTGATAGACATTCTTTTGATCTTCATTTAGTTTCTTCATCAAATTCAAACATTCTTTTTGTAGTGATGATCTGTTATACCTCAATTCACTTGATATTAGTCTGTTTTTATACTGAAGATTATTTTCAGGATCTGGAATGGGCATCCCTTCAAAATCTCTTAGATTTTTATTCATAAATATTAATGCACGATTAATCTCACACAAACCCGTATTCATTATATCCGCGTTGGACATCACCAAACCTGCAATTTGAAATAATCTTAGAATCTTAATGAAAATATGTATTTCAATAATAAATACGAAAAATATGTTTATTTCATTTGTTAATGTGCCATACCTAGGTGTCTCAATTTTTCCTCTCGTTGTATAATATATCCTCAAATAATTCTTTCCAACATGCATCCCACACAGTTTTTTGCATGCTTATGCTTCCAAAAATTAATAGATTTACAAACATATTTCTCAATAACTTACTGGAAGCCCATGATGTACATTTCTTAATTGCATCTATATATTACTTGTCATCTTCGAGCAATCCTATTGCATATCATGCTTCTTGAAAAATATTATATGTCTCTTTCCCAAATTTATGGAAATCTTCATAACATGTTGGTCCTCACAGTACATTTAGCAGAATTCTCAAATAATAAGATCCTCCAGCACCAGGAGGAACATAGAAAATCCTACCAGCGTCCAATTACCAAATTTTATTTTCACCCATTCTTTCGTGTTGCTTTTCCAGACAAAGTGCTGTGGGAATTCTGTATATGTCAATTTTCTTAACTCGGGGTATTTCTTATTTGCTTCAAACCAAACTAAGAACATACTCTCCCTTATAATCTGTTGATTATTTATATATAATATATAAATGTACATAACGTAATTTTATATTTATCAATTAAATAGTATTGTTTATATGCTTATTTTTTCATAACATTAATTTTTACTTATATTTAGAAATGACAACGTATAGGTTACACGCTTATTTAGAGATATTGTATCCGTTTAAATATCTACTACTCGTATCCATAATTTTATTGTATTTAGTTTTTATTCAATTTTAATCTTAAAAGTCAATTTAATACTCCCTCCGTTTGCTTCAAAATGGTGCATTTACTTTTTACATGTGAATTAAGAAGTATTATTATTTAATTTGTAATGGGTAGTAATATTAGTGTGTGTGGACTCCATATTTTAATTGTATTAGTGGGTGTGTACGGGTCCCATGTGTATAAAAAAGGAAATTAGATCCTTGGGGGCAGACACCCAAAATGGAAAAATGAGACTCTTTGGAGCGACGAAGATAGATTTGACAATTATCAGAATATGCCAAAAATATCACTCATATTTACCAAATTATTATAATGTTAATTAAAAATAAAAATTTAATTATTTGGATAAATAAATAATATTAATGGTTAAGATTTAATGTATTAAATGGATTGTCAAAATTAAAACTGCATGGTTTATAAATATAATAAAATTTAAAAGAGGAAAAAATTTAAAGATAAAAATAAAAATTTAGGTTTGTTTTTATATATGTATAGATAGATAGGTAGATAATTTATGATACGTCCAAAATAAAATATAAAAATATATTTAACTATAGAGTGATTTTGGGGCACTCAATATTTAGGTTAAAGCAACGCAGTTGGACTCTTTATTATGATATCCTACAAAAATTTTAATGGTGATCTAAGTATACTTAATATATAAATACAACTTAAATTATGTATAATATTTAACTATATTAATTATTAAGAAATTAATTAATATTTTTACTATTAATTAAAATAAAGTTGAAACATTATCTAATTAACTGTATCTAACAATATTTAAAAACTAAAAAAAATTCTATTACTTATGGACCAGAAATATATAAAACTATCCACTAATAATAAAATTATAAAATCACAAAATATTATATCCTTAACCTTATAAATTTTTTGTTGATTAATATTTTATTTTAATAATAATTAATAAGGAATATATATAAAATAAAAATCTAAAAAATATATTTCATAGTGTACTTTCTCCATCTCAAATTCATCTTTACGTTTACGTTTACGTTTGCTGTAAATACAGAGTTTAAAAAAAATCACGTTTTGACTTAATTTGGGGATATTTGATATTTTTAGGTAATAAATAAATGATGAGTTAGTATCTTGTGAACCGGGTTTACGGCATAAACCATGTGGTCCCCCTTCAAATTAAACCCTAGTGATGAGAGTGAGAATTCACATGTTTTGAGCTCTGATTTATGTGGAAATTGAGTACGATTTGGTCTATAATCGAGGCAAATCGGGATATTTAGGGAAATATCATGAATCAGATGCTACTGAGGCTATTTGAGCATATTTATATAAGAAAACAGGTCAAAAGTGCTCAGAATTGGATAACACGGTTTTCGAACTGCCATTCGACCACGGGAGGAGCCGCTCGACCAAGCCATGACAGCATAGTCTTTTAGGAATGGTCGAGCGAG
This sequence comes from Pogostemon cablin, assembly GCA_023678885.1. Classification (NCBI taxonomy): domain Eukaryota; kingdom Viridiplantae; phylum Streptophyta; class Magnoliopsida; order Lamiales; family Lamiaceae; genus Pogostemon; species Pogostemon cablin. Next base: position 23,182,196 of record CM042975.1, on the reverse strand, counting down.
GTACTGCACAGAGTTTCAGCTAACAGAGAAGCGTCCCACCGCTTGACCAAGGCTATTCTAGTCGAGCGGGGACACGGAACTCTACTTTTGGTAATTTCGTACCTCCAGTTAGTGTAGTTGCGTATTTTCCAAGAAAAAGCCCAGTAAAGATCCGTAAGAAGAGTTTACAAGTATAAAAAGAGATTCGTCTACCGGAGTTGTATAAAAAGATCACATCAAGGAGATAGTTAGATTCCACATCCATCCTACACCACATCCAAACCCTAACTCCATCCACCGGAGTTGTAGAGAGAGATTCGTCTATCTAATCAAGTGAGAACCAAGTGAAGATTCAAGATAGAGAGAGAAGCGACAGCGCCCAAATCTAGGATTTACTTCGCAACTTAATCTTTCTTATAATTTTCAAGACTATGGGTAAGATCTATCCAATCACCATGAATGTTCTCCGAAACGTCATGGGCTAGAACCGCTTTGGTAGTTCTAGGATTTATGAAGGTTTTACTAGTTAATTGAACTTCAGTGTGTATAGGGGTCAGCGGTATGGCATACCAAAGATTTTTTGTCATATCAAATACCGTACCGAAAGTTTCGGTATAAAAAAACTCATACCATTATCTTGCCTAAATTTTCAATATACCAAAGTTCGGTATACCGTATCATATCTAAAATATTGGTTTATACTGTCTTATATATATAGTTTGGTATACCATTATTCACCTAAAATTCAGTATACCTAGTTAAAAACTGTATAACTATACAATTCAAATCTTAATATTAATAAAAAATATTAAATGGTAAGAGTATTAACTATCTCCAGCTCCAGCCATTCAAGAACGAATGTGATGATACCACTTACACAATTGAATTTTTTTAAATATATATAAATATATTTATAAGGATTATAATAATAAGTATAATTTAATTAAAAAATTATACTACCTCTGTTCCACGTATTTTTACCCACTTTTCATTTTGAGGCGTTCCATGTATTTTTATACATTCTATAAATGGTAAAAATACACCCAACATCTTACTTATTTTTTAAACTTTATTCATCAATTCCAACAAATTTATTTATTTTTTTACACTTTATTCATCACTCCAAACAACTTTATTTATTTTTTCTCTCAAAATTACCAATTTATCCCTATTTCTTACATTATATATTAAAAAAATACTTCTTAATTTTATTGCCCGTACAAATTGATAAAAATACTCGGGACGGAGGGAGATATAAAAATAAGTAATAATTATAATTACATATATTGTATGTATGTATGATATACGCATAGTATTACCAAAAATTTGAATATTTTATGCTATTTCGATATATACTGAAATACCTCGGTATTGGCAATTTATATACCATTATCGTACCAAAAATTTCAATACGATATTATATCTTACCAAAAATTTTGACATATTTAAAATTTCGATAAATTCGATATTTTTTGATATGATAAGGAAGATATACCGATATTTCGGTATTTTTCCCCATCCCTACGTGTGTATACTCTGTACAACACTACTTGTGGTTTATTCTATATAAGACTATGCATTTTTAATTCATACTCAAAGTTATTTTGTGCATCATTAACTGTTATATAGTGTCAGAATATATATCTTGGTTATTGATTGAGCACGTTCAATGCTGAGCAGGATTCTATATTATGATTTTAAGTGAGGGGATTCCGAAACTTCATTAGAACTATCTTATATAAATACTCCTTATTAATTGAATTGAATTCGGGTTAATAAGTAGGATAAAGAGGATAATTTCTTAGTACATATAAAGGGAGATGATATTGGGTTAGAGTACTTAGTGTTGGCATTCGATCATTTGGTTAACGTGAACCATTAGGGGTCTATACGTTTCTAATTCAGCAGAAGCAAGAAACCAAAGAAACGTATTACCTTTCACCAGGGTATGTTGAAGAAGATGGATTCTCGCCGGCAGCCTGTGCAGCCTCACCGGATTGGGCATAACTCTCTCATCCGATCTCAGAATTGAGTGATCTACGCGCCAAAATGATCCCATCTTCTGTAGCTTTCCGTCAGTATATCTCACATTGAATTCTGAGGTTTGTAAAATTTTATAAAAATCGTGCAAACTTGGCAGACAACAGCAACAAACGACCTCTTGATCTTCTGCTATATTTCCAAGTCTAATCTTGACGTCGTGTGGGTGACGATCTTCGAGATCTTCTCAATCTGTTGTTCCGTCTACCCTCTTCACATGTTAGGCGTGTCTCATCTTAGGGTTAGAACAGCTCAGATGACTTACATATGGGCTACAACAGGGACCAGGAGGAGAAATTAGAGTTCGCCCTCAATTGGGCTTAAGTATCCAAGCTTAGCCCAAAGCTTATACTTAAGTCCAATAATAATAATATTTACCACTAAAATATTATTACTGCACTACCGTTCTAATCCCATAATTATGTTATGGGCTCCTTCTTAACATGAGCCCGTTAGTCTCCCCATGTTTAAGATATATAATGCCCTTTAATTAATTAAGTTACTGACAACTCCATTAATTAATATCTCATTCGAGAGTAGTACAACTCAACCTCATTATCATGCCGGAATAAATTCACCTGCAGGGTTTACATGATAATCCTTATGAGCTCATCAAGGGGACATCATCAACCTATATCGGACACAAATTCCTTTTACAATCAACAGCACACAATAGAGACAACATTATTTCCCAACTCACCGAGTTTGTTGATTTAATTACATGTAAATCTCACCCATTGATGAAACAAAGAAATACATACTGTCCTACGTGTCGAGGTTATTGTATAGGGATTAAGAGCACGAACATCCATAATAACTGATATCAAGTTCTACTATATAGTCAGTATAAGTCAAACGATCTCAAGCGGTCCTGCTCAATACACACAAGTGCACTAATGTGATCCTATAGTCAAGACAAACTAATACCAAATCATACTACAATCATCCCGATAGAGAGTCCCTATCTATCTCGGTTGTGAGCATCTGTTTATACTTTATAAAGAAACCGATAATATGATCTTCCGCGTGTTGTCGCACAACATATTATCTACAGTATAAAGTAAGTGGACTATTGCATTGGACATATAAATAAATTATAAGATGCAATCATTTGATCATATGATTCTCATTTCAAATAAATTGTTATAATATTGTTCATACAAAAAGCTAGACTTTAGGTATACAATCCAACAATCTCCCACTTATACTAAAAGACTATGCTGTCATGTCTTCTGCCATACATCTGATTTCCACTCCCACTACACGACCATCAAAAGCTCTCGTCTTAAGATCCTCGTAAATGGATTTACTAGGTCATCATCTAATGCAATCTTGGCGATAATAACTTTCCCCTCATCATACGATTTCTCGTAATAGGTGGTACTCGCGCTCCATGTGTTTAATTGCTTATGGACTCGTGATTTCTTCAAGTTTGCAACTGCACCATTATTATCTCAATAAATTGTGATAACCTTGGGCAAACTTAGAAACATTTCCAAGTCCATCATGAAGTCTCTAGAGTCATATAAATACTTTGGTTGCCTCAGAGGCTCCAATTTTATCATCTTTCCATGGTAGAGTCCGAAATAATTTCTATATAACACTCCTCCAGTTTATGACTCTACTTCCAAAATTAAACACATAACCTTTGAGGTGGATTTACTGCCGTCCCTATTTGATTTGAAAAATTCAAATTTATGTAACCCATAAGAAGCAGTGAATCTGTCCGGTAAGTCCACATATATTTCTAGTCCTTTTCAGGTACATAAATATATGTTTTACCACAGTTCAACATTCTTATTTCAGGTTACCTTGATACACGCTATCCATGCGTTAAGAAAAACAGATATCCAATCTCGTGCATATCATTCCTTAGATTAAGCTTCCTTATTCGTCGAAGAATAAAGAACCGCTTCCATCTACTTTATCTTCTTTTGTGTCCTAAGACACAATTTCTTAGATAAAGTCACATGCTAAAATAAGTACGGATTGTATCATTTCATGAAGCTTGAGATATGCATAACATCCTTTCTTGTGATCCGTATTACCGTGATAAAAAGGAAATATTTTTCTTTTCTTAAGTCCTTCATTTCATACTACTTTATCAACCATACCCATACGCCCGACAATACTCTTTCATTGTCTCCAATGAGCAATATATCATCTACGTACAGTACAAGAAATACCACCATATTTCCGTCACTCTTTTCAATACACAAGACATATCCGCACATTGAATAAATACATATGCCTGGATTTCCTTATCAAAAAGGATGTTTCATGATTGATGCGCGTTTTCTTTGCACGCAAAATTAATCCCCAAGTATTAAGGATATCAATTACAGCTTAGCAAGTTACCAAGTGAATATCGAACCCAAGGAACGACGTATTATCAATTTAATTATTATCTAAATTAGTTAAGATGAAAAGCAATAAAGGTTGGGATTTTAATTATTAAACTACTAAACAATTGAATTAAAATAATAAATAATATAAAATATCACTCGAATAATGCGAAAGTGGATCAAGTAGGAGAATATGTAGCTCTAGGATAATCCACTTTTACTCATTAATTTTCCTTCCATGTGTCAATGTCCGACTCTGTCTTGTGGAATATGGACGCATCACTAAACCATGCATATCTACATTATAGACACAGGTAAACATGCGTGTAACACTTGTGAATAACCTCGGAGCAAGAGATATAATTTCACCTCCATTTCTAGGTACTATCAGTATCAATTATTTCCCCCTAGGATTGGTACTCTAACCCGATATGATCTCCCTTTATAGGTACTATAAAATTATCCTCTTTATCCTACTTATTAACCCGAATTCAATTCAATTAACAAGTATTCATATAAGATAGTTCTAATAAGACTTCGGAATCCCTTCACTTAGAATTATAACATAAAACCCTGCTCAACAGTGAACGCACTCAACCAATAACCATGTTATGTATTCAGACTCTACACAACGATTATTGATGCACAAAACGACTATGAGTATGGATTAAAAAGGTACAATCTTATATAAAATAAATCCACAAGTAGTGTTGTACGGAGTATACACACGGAAATTCAATTAACTAGATAAAATCTTCACAATCCTAGATCTACCAAAAAGGCTCTAGCCCATGGTGTTGTAGGAAACACACATGGGGGTTGGATAGATCTTACCCGAATGTCCAGAAAATACAAGATAAATTAGGAAAAGAATAAACCCTTGATATGGCGTTTTCATGTCCTTCTCCGTGGTTGAATCCTCCTCTTGGTTCTCCTCTTGATTCCACAAACGAATCTTTAAAGTGATGGATGGATGGAGGAAAGGAAGTGGATGATGGTTGGGGGGGATCCCCCCTTGTGGGGTGTTGTATGTTGTGACCTCTCTTCTCCTCTCTTTTTGTTGTGTTCTTCTTTTTGTGGCTACATAGACCTTCTTTTATACTTGTAATCACATCTCCTAGGCTTGGAATGGGCTTTTCAAGTGATCACACGCATTTAGGTCTCGAAAATACGGATTTGGTAAGTTCCTGAAGCGCGGTTCGACCTCTCAAACAGGTAGAATCAACCCCTACAGGTCGAACCATGGTCGAATCACCCTACTGGAAGCTCCAGGTGCTTGGTTCGACCAGAAAAACAGGTCGAACCAGCATGTCGTGGTTGAACCAGTTTTTTTCACATTTTGGTTCGACCAGAAAAACAGGTCAAACCAGAATGTCGTGGTCGAACCGGTCGGAATCATCTTGCGCAGTCTCACCGTTTCGCGTATAACTTTTACATCCGACCTCCGAATTGAGTGATATTTGCGCTCATGCGATCCTCTCTTCCTTTGCTTTCTATCCATATAAAGAACTCACAAAAACTCTAAGAATTAAATATGTAACAGGCCATGGAAAGTAGCACTGCAATTCTGTTAGGCACAGCTCGCGCGTCGTCACTACTTTGCTCATAACTTCCTCGTCCGACCTCCAATTCGAATGTTATTTACGCCAAAACGACCATCTCTTCAGTGGTTTTCCAACCATATATCACTATACTAGTTTTGAGCTCCATAAAAATACAGAAAAATTATGAAATTTGGACGTGCGTTTTCAGCATTCTTGCACAAATTGCACCTTTTCTCCAACTTGGCTTTTTTGATCTCTTTTTTCACCTAAAACACAATAAAACACCTCAAGTGCACCTTTATCTCACATATAATGAATATAAGACAATTGTGCTAATATATGACAATAATTCCAATCAAGAAGGTGTTAAATTGGATAATAAAATACGCTTATTTTCACTCTCATCAATCCCCCAAACTTACCCGTTGCTCGTCCCGAGGCAATAAAATAAAAATAAAGAGAGAGAGAGAGAGTAAGAAAATTAGTGGGGAAATAAGGATTACGGTAAATACCCCATTCAAAATACAATTGTCATCAACTTTGGTAATGCAACTCTCATTACATGTAATAATCAATTCATAGCATACAAGTTAAGACAATCACCACCAATTCAAATGCTCTATTCATATGTTCTCACGGGAAGTATATATCACTCGCACTCAAGTGTAAAAGATGTACACTTATGGGTAAGGTGTTTACGCTCAAATTCAATTCAAGTGCATGCGTAACCATAAGCTTGCCAAAAGTCTCAAACTCTCCACCACTAACAGTATGATTCGACAATGGGATCAAAAAGGACTTTTTTTTATGTAATATTGGCTCTTTGGTAAGAGTAGGAAACATATGGATAAAGTGACTCAATTAGTAGAGAATTAAAATCGGAGATCTTTTGTACTGCATATTTTTTTTACACTTCAAGGCTATCCAACTTCATGCTCTTCTAATTTTCTTTTCTTCCCTTTTTCTTCAAGCTCAACATTTTTTTTCTCATTTTTTCCTTTCTTGAGGTACCAGTTTCGGGCACTACCTCTAACATCTTGGGGTACCAGTTTCGGGCACTACCCCTAAGCAACTTATTTTTAAGCTCATAATCACTTGTACAGCTCCAAATATTTTATTCTTTCCAAACTCCATCAAAATCAACTCACACACTTTGACAACATTTAATTCTCCACTAAATATAGGAATTTAAGGTTCAAATAGGATATCAAAGTGGCTATCTTCGTAGGTTGCCAAAGAAATAAGGCTTTTAGGCTCAAAAGGGCTAACTACGGATATAAAATTATTTGATAGAAAATTATTTGGCTAAGTGACTTATCAATTCAAGGATGGCCTTAGATCATCTCCCATCATCTAACACACATGTAGTTTCAACTAAGACAAGAGGCAAGTTCTAGAATACACGCACAAGAATGATACTCACCAGAAAAGAAATATCATGTGATTATGTAACATGATCAACTAGGCTCAAAATCTCACATGGGTTTTTTAACATGTAACAGAGCATTTTTCATGGTAAGCAATATCCCACAAGTACATATAGAACTTCATATCACAATATAACCCAAGTACACTTCCTTCATCAATTTTAAGAGCATATGAATTTCAAGGACAATTTTAACAATATAAGCTCACATGGATCACCACAATAAACACAATCCTTCACTCCATGAATTAAAAGCACACATAAGAATTAAAATAAGGGAACGAGGGCCCTGATTTTTCTTCAACACGCACGAGCTCCTCGAGTCAAAGCCTCAATGTAGAACTCGTCTTGCCACTCTTTTACATTTTTCTATCATCAAAGCTCAAGCACACTCATCATCACAAGATTCATCAATAATAAAATATGAGAACTCTAAGAAAGAATTAATTGACTATGTAATCGACTCCACAAACACTAGAAACACCACAGAACTCTAGGCAAAATTGCGAAAAATCGACACATCAAAACCGATTAAAGTTTCAACATACCGCAAAAATCAATTCCCCTAGCAAACATCACGAAGAAATGATTATATTCTTGGTGCTTCAATGAGGTAAGAACATCACACCCCCCAAACTTAGTAAAAACATAAGTTGAAACTAAGTTTGCAAAGATGTAATTGCCGATTAGTAAGCACCTCAAATATAAAAATTTTTTACGCACACAAAAGAAATAATAAAGCACTAAAACGGAAGGGAAAGCCCCCAACAGGTGCTCATGTTTAACGTTGAACAGTCACGACAGATTACCACTTTGAACTACTGGATCACAGGACGGTCTTGTCGCATCCTCACCTTCAAGTACGTTCTTTCTCTCTTCTTGTCTACACTCAACACCTCACCTTTCTTGGTCACAAAAATATGATCATTGAAATTTTCTTCCTCTCATGGCTGTCTAGACTCCTCCTTGTCAACCTTCCACTTAAATTCAGAATCACCTGTTTTAGAAAAATCAAGATTAAACAAGTTAGAAACCACATCAATGCTCTTCACGATTGAGTCTCCATGGGCATCTTCATTGCTTGATCAAGAGAGAAAACCACATCTTCATTATCCATCTGCAGTCTAAGCTTTTCAGCTCTCAACCTCTTTGCTCTTTCTCACTTCTTCTCTATTGTAAGCACATTATTCTGCTCATGTAATGGTACTGGAGTAACATCAACATCATGCGGAGCATTCGGTGTAGAAAAAGGTGCAAAATAGTTGGGTTCGACCTGGATTCGACCAGTGGCACTGATCGAATTGGGTACGTCGTGGTCGAATCAAGCACCTGGAAGTCCATTCTCAGCTTGCATGATGGATTCGACCTAGATTCGACCAGATGGCCTGGTCGAATCGGCTCTTCCCAGGTCGAATCGACTTTCTGGAAGATTTCTGCCCTTCGGTTCGACCTCAGTTCGACCAATAGGTGTGGTCGAACCGATGATGATCTGAAATAGAGTGTTTCACTTGATGCGGTTCGACCAGAGTTCGACTTTGTATCCAGGTCGAACTAATAAGGCTGTGGTCGAACCGGTCTTCTGGATGATTTCTGACTTCTGGTTCGATCTTGGTTCGACCTGTAGGACAGGTCGAATCGTATCCGACGTGGTCGAACTGAGAATTTGTGAAAACAGAGTGCTACAGATAGGGTGGTTCGACCTAGGTTCGACCAGATGGCCTGGTCGAATCGATGCTCCCCAGGTCAAACCGAGTGCCTGCTGCTCTTGGAACACTTTCAGAAGCCCAGTTCAACCTCCCCTTCTCGGTTCGACCTGTGTGGTTGGTCGAATCGAATTTGAACTGGCTCCTCATCATGTCTGATTTGCTTCCGGCAACATTGGTCCCTCGTACTTTCATCTGCCCCATAATCAAAGTAAGCTCCTTCATCTGCTTAGATAAATCTGCATGATCAACATTCATTCTAGCGTCGATGTGGACAACCCTTACATCTTTCTCAGCCATGTATCGATTGAAGGTATCTTCAATACTCTTCACTTTGTGCTGCTTCAGACTAGGCCCCCTTAGTGTCAACTCTGTAATCTGCTTCTGCTGGGACTCTAGTAGCTTGTTGATGTTAGCTAGACTAGAGATGATCTCATCATCCCTATTCGACTTCACTTGATGTTCAACCTGCGCCACTTTGCCAAGTACATATGATCCTCTATCTCTCTCTAAAGGCCAGTCACGTGAATTCATAGAGATGTCTTCAAACAACTTTTCCGCTTCAAGTGCTGTCTTAGATAACAGCGCTCTTCCTGATGATGCATCAATAAAAACACGCGACTCATAATACAATCCATAGTAGAAGATGCTTATGTATTCAGCCTTAGACATTCCATGCTGTGGGCACCTCCTGAGCATGTCTTTAAACATATCCCACGCCTCATACAATTTCTCACCCCGATTCATAACAAATTGGGTGATCTCTTGCTTCATTCTTAAGATCCTTGAGGGTGACATGTATCTCTCCATGAACTTCTGCTGCAGTTGGTCCCATGTAGTGCAATCCGTGGCATCAAGAGTTTCATACCATGCTTCCGCCTTATCAATTAATGAAAACTTGAATACGGCGATCCGTCTAGCATTATCATTCACTCCACTGCCCTTTTGAGTGTTTGCATAACCAAGAAATATTCGGAAGTGTTGATATGGATCTTCAAAACAACTTCCAGAAAAGGGATTCTTCTCTACCATGTTAATAAGAGCGGGATTTATCTCAAAATCATCATCTTCCCCCCTTGCTCCTATCAACCCCATGTTACCAATTCCATAGTTCGTGAAAATTTCACGTATGGCAACATTATCCGGATTCTGCCTTGTTCCGGCCATGTTTAGCTCAGTGTGTTATTCCTTCCTTTCCTTCCTCTTCTTTTCCTAGTGCACAAGTACCTCAGAAAAATTAAAGGTTAGATAGAAATAAATAATCACAAAGAAAAGAAAAAAAATCTTAATCAACTAGAAATAATAAAATCAATAATAACAGCCGTCCCCAGCAACGGAGCCAAGAACTTGATGCGCGTTTTCTTTGCAAGCAAAATTAATCCCCAAGTATTAAAGATATCAATTGCAGCTTAGCAAGTGACCAAGTGAATATCGAACCCAAGGGACGGTGTATTATCAATTTAATTATTATCTAAATTAATTAAGATGAAAAGCAATAAAGGTTGGGATTTTAATTATTAAATTACTAAATAATTGAATTAAGATAACAAATAATATAAAATATCACTCGAAGAATGCGAAAGTGGATCAAGTAGGAGAATAGGTAGCTCTAGGATAATCCAGTTTTACTCATTAATTTTCCTTCCATGTGTCAATGTCCGACTCTGCCTTGTGGAATATGAACGCATCACTAACCATGCATATCTACTCTATAGACACAAGTAAACATGCGTGTAACACGTGTGAATAACCTCGGAGCAAGAGATATAATTTCACCTCCATTTCTAGGTACTATCAGTATCAATTATTTCCCCCTAGGATTGGTACTCTAACCCGATATGATCTCCCTTTATAGGTACTATAAAATTATCCTCCTTATCCTACTTATTAACCCGAATTCAATTCAATTAACAAGTATTCATATAAGATAGTTCTAATAAGACTTCGGAATCCCTTCACTTAGAATTATAACATAAAACCCTGCTCAACAGTGAACGCACTCAACCAATAACCATGTTATGTATTCAGACTCTACACAACGATTATTGATGCACAAAATGACTATGAGTATGAATTAAAAAGGTACAATCTTATATAAAATAAATCCACAAGTAGTGATGTACGGAGTATACACATGGAAATTTAATTAACTAGATAAAACCTTCACAATCCTAAATCTAACAAAAAGGCCCTAGCCCATGGTGTTGTAGGAAACACACATGGGGGTTGGATAGATCTTACCCGGATGTCCGGAAAATACAAGATAAATTAGGAAACGAATAAACCCTTGATATGGCGTCTTCATGTCCTTCTCCGTCTTGAATTCTTCTCTTGGTTCTCCTCTTGATTCCAAAAACGAATCTTCAAAGTGATGGATGGATGGAGGAAAGGAAGTGGATGATGGTTGGGGGGTGATCCCCCCATGTGGGGTGTTGTATGTTGTGGCCTCTCTTCTCCTCTCTTGTTGTTGTGTTCTTCTTTTTGTGGATGCATAGACCTCCTTTTATACTTGTAATCTCGTCTCCTAGGCTTGGAATGGGCTTTTCAAGTGATCACACGCATTTAGGTCTCGAAAATACGGATTTGGTAAGTTCCCGAAGCGCGGTTCGACCCCTCAAACAGGTCAAACCAACCCCTACAGGTCGAACCATGGTCGAATCACCCTACTGGAAGCTCCAGGTGCTTGGTTCGACCAGAAAAACTGGTCGAACCAGCATGTCGTGGTCGAACCAGTTTTTCCGCCGTCTGGTTCGACCTTGGTTCGACCAGAAAAACAGGTCGAACCAGAATGTCGTGGTCGAACCGATCGGAATTATCTTGCGCAGTCTCACCATTTCGCGTATAACTTTCACATCCGACATCCGAATTAAGTGATATTTGTGCTCACGAGATCCTCTCTTCCTTTGCTTTCTATCCATATAAATAACTCACAAAAACTCCAAGAATTATATATATAACAGGCCATGGAAATTAGCACTGCAATTCTGTTCAGCACAGCTCGCGCGGCGTCACCACTTTGCTCATAACTTCCTCGTCTGACCTCCAATTCGGATGTTCTTTACGCCAAAATGAACCTCTCTTCAGTGTCTTTCCAACCATGTATCACTATACCAGTTTTGTACTCCACAAGAACACAGAAAAATTATGAAAGTTGGATGTGCGTTTTCAGCATTCTTGCACAAATTGGACCTTTTCTCCAACTTGGCTTTTTTGATCCCTTTTTCCACTTAAAACACAATAAAACACCTCAAGTGCACCTTTATCTCACATATAATGAATATAAGACTATTGTGCTAATATATGACAATAATTCCAATCAAGAAGGTGTTAAATTGGGCAATAAAACACGCTTATTTTCACTCTCATCAATGATCTTGAAGCTTGCTTTAGTCCATCGATGGACACTTTTAAGCTTACTATCAAAATACTCTTAGCCCTTTGCAATGAATTACTCTGGTTGCTTCACGTAGATGTTTTCCTCAAGACTTCTAATTAGGAAAGCTGTCTTGACATCTATTTGCTATCTCTCATATTCCATATGAGTAGCAACAAAAAGAATTCGGATCAATATAGGCATAGCTACAAGAGAACAGGTTTTCTCATAATCAAACCGTTTCTTTCTGATTATACCATTCGCAACAAGCTTTGCTTCCAAGGTTTTCACCTTACCGTATGATCCTCTTTTATTTTGTATGACTACATCCAATGGCTTCTTACACCATTTAGTGGTCGTACAGACTCCTATATTTGATTTGGAATCCATAGATCCTATTCCAAAACTCATTGCAACTTGCTAAGATATCATATTTTTATCTTGTAGTGCTTCGTCGTATCCGTGGGTCAATTTCATGTTTACTAAGACCAAGTCTCACGACTCTCCCAAAACGTATATCTTATCAGGTTGTAGAACAACCCTCCCACTACGACAAGGCGCTACATGCAATTGTGTATCAGATGTGACACGCGATGCAGTTTACTTGTGGTATTTCATCTTGTACAATTGGTACTATACTTTGTGTTTTCCCTCTCACTTTCTTTAGAAAAATTTATACATGTGTATGTGATTTATTACATAGTCCTTTTTCAAAATCTAGTGTTTGTGTTAACAATCACCCTTCGATCTTTTGGACTAACAAATAAACCACCCTTCATTTTTTTAGGATATCCCACAAACAGACAAATATCCTTACGGCATGCTGTTTCTAGGGCATACCCATAAAATAAATTTAGTAATTCCAAATAATTCATCATCTATCTAATCATCATCATAAGATCCTTATTCCTTCTTCCCGCCACACCATTCAGCTGGGGTATGCCCGGTGTAGTCAATTTGAGATTTAATCTCATCATCTGATAAATTGCTCCTAAACGATCCTAAGAGGTACTCGCCACCATGATTAAATCGTAATGACCACCTCTCGCAGGAATAATCTTAGGACTGCTTAAATCAATATGAACCATTTCCAACATATCTTTGGCTCTAAACCCCTTTTCCTTAAAAGACCTTTAATCATTTTACTTCCAAGAAGACTCGCAAGTCTGATAGTTTCCATTTCAAATAAACCCATCGGTCCATCGGCTATCAACCTTTGAATCCTACTCAAGTAAAATTGATCGTCTTAGATTCCAAAAGTATGTTTAGTTCATCTCTGAAGGTTCCTTTCTCTTACTAAGAATAAGAAGACGCGTTATTAATTACTATTTGTTGCATCCGTGAGATAAACATAATTTAAGAATGTACAAATTGTCCAACAACATATCACAACAGATTATAGCTCCATCCCTCATCACTATGACCATGTCATTTAAATGAAATGGAGTATCCATCCGTAAATGCATAGAAACTGAAATGAATTTCTTTCTATGAAAACGTACGTAGAGATAATTTCACATAATCAAACGTTTATTCATATCAAAAGATAAATAAACAACTCCCACTGCAACAGCCACTACTCTCGTAGTTTTACCCATGTCTATAATAATCTCATCATTTAATTGCAGACATTTAGTGATTCCGGTATCTACACACAACGTGTCAGTAGATGTCATCCCTAATCATGCTTCAACAACTAGTGAATGAGATACTAACCTTGTTCACGTCTTGATGAAATTGGATTTCCTTCGTCACATGTTTTGTCAGAAGTTCCCCACCATATACAACCTCTTGTATTTCAGGTAGAACTTGCTCAAAACATCCAGACAAATTATGAAGAATAAATTGATGTAGGTTTCCCCTTCAATTTCTACTCCAAGCATTCCCAATTCATTCATCAACTTATCCATGACCTCTTAACTTTCTAAATTACTCAAGTATCTGAAGAGTCGCATGAGACCATCATATTTCTATGAACCTCTCACCTCTCCACTAGAGACTTTAATAGGCATCATGGGATATCCTTATTGAGAACACATATATTTTCCTAAGCAGTAAAAATCAAAACTAATTTTCTAATCATCTAATTTTGGACAAGTAAATATGTTTCTTAATTTTAGTAAACAATAAGCGAGATAAAACCATTTGAAAATACAGATAATCACAAATAAATACACCGATCAAATCTTTGAATTTATCCTTTTATATTGATTCCCTCTAAACAATATAAAAATAAAATTCACCGATATCTCAAGCACCGTGAGTCTGCATGCCACGATAGTGTGGACGTATACAAACCCGAATATTTACAAGAGAAGGTTTTACCCATTAATTTCATTTTTAACCTAACCTCATAACAAAATAATTAATAGTCAATTCCTCTTTAGCCATGCAAATAAAAGCAGTGACTCCGATGGGGAGGATACTTATTATTTTCTTCTAAGTGTACACCATTATTTGACCCCAAGTCCATTGCGCAAGCTTATGTGCCTTACAGATGGAGAAGTACACACACGCTCGGATAACTTCCTACAGTCATCAATTATAAGTTTGTACCAGTGAACCGCATATAAACTCTTCCGATGGAGAGGAAGACACTATAGCCAAAGCGCAAGTTCATGTGCATCACATTACAAACAATAATTATTTAATGAAGTTTGTTCAAGTGATCTGTGAATAAACTCATCCGATGGGGAGGAAGGCCCTAATACCGACGCACAAGTTTATTCACATCACTTACAAACCAATAATGGAGGCCGCTGGAATTTTTTACCAATTCCCTCTCCTACTTAGTTATTTAACACCGAGAGTTTTTTTTACATGCATATAATATTCGATAATAAAATACGGATCCTAACATGCTCATATTACAGTACATAAGGCAGTAAATCACAGAGAACATGCATAACATATATAACAACAATCTGATAATTAAATCAATTATGACAGTTATATATCAGCGAATTTGATTTTTCGCCACCAAGCACGAATACGGGCAACGACCTCCAGATTATCAAATTTTTGAAAATCTGCATATTATCAAATTTTTTAAAATATCGATAGTTATCGAAATTATCGATATCGACCAGATTATCAAATTTTCGAAAAACTTTCAGATTATCAAATTTTCAAAACTATCGATATTGACGATCGATATCGTCCAGATTATCAAAATCATCGATATCGACCAGATTATCAAATTTTCAAAAATTTCCAGATTATCAAAATTTTGAAATTTCCAGATTATCAAATTTTCGAAAAAACTCCAGATTATCAAATTTTCGAAAATATCCAGATTATCAAATTTTTGAAATTTTCAGAATTTATCAAATTTTCAAAAACTTTCAGATTATCAAATTTTTGAAAATTTTCAGATTATCAAATTTTTGAAATTTCCAGATTATCAAATTTTCGAAAATTTCCAGATTATCAAATTTTCGAAAATTTCCACATTATCAAATTTTAAAAATTTCCAGATTATCAAATTTTCATCGAGTGCCGTCAAACGTATAGAGTAT
This sequence comes from Pogostemon cablin, assembly GCA_023678885.1. NCBI lineage: Eukaryota > Viridiplantae > Streptophyta > Magnoliopsida > Lamiales > Lamiaceae > Pogostemon > Pogostemon cablin. The sequence continues at coordinate 23,166,268 of CM042975.1, read as the reverse complement.
TCAACAAGAAATAATAATTTCTAAACCCTAGTCCATGTTTGACATAGGTATATGGTATCTGAATAGGGTATACTAGCATAACATGAATACTTAAATACCTTCACCAAGAAATCGAAGCTCTGATACCAATTGTTGGCGTTCGATCATTTGGTTAACGTGAACCGTTAGGAGTCCATATGTTTCTAATTCAGCTGAAGCAAGAAACCAAAGAAACGTATTACCTTTCACAAGGGTATGTTGAAGAAGATGGATTCTCGCCTGCAGCCTGCGCAGTCTAACCGTATTGGGCATAACTCTCTCATTCAATCTCCGAATTGAGTGATCTATGCGCCAAAATGATCCCCTCTTTCGTGGCTTTCCGTATCACACATTGAATTCTAAGGTCTATAATATTTTATAAAAATCATGCAAGTTGGCGGACAACAGCAGCAAACGACCTTTGATCTTCTGCTGTATTCCCAAGACCAATCTCGACGTCGTGTGGGCGACGATCTTCGAGATCCTCTCAATCTGTTGTTCCATATACCCTCTTCACGTGTTAGGCACGTCTCATCTTAGGGTTAGAACAGCTGAGATGACTTATATATGGGCTACAACAGGGACCAGGAGGAGAAATTAGAGTTGGGCCTCTATTGGGCTTAAGTATCCAAGCTTAGGCCAAAGCTTATACTTAAGTCCAATAATAATAATATATACCACTAAAATATTATTATTGCACTACCATTCTAATCCCATAATTACGTTATGGGTTCCTTCTTATTATGAGCCCGTTAGTCTCCCCATGTTTAAGATATAGAATGCTCATTAATTAATTAAGTTACTGACAACTCCATTAATTAATATCTCATCCGAGAGTAGTACCACTCAACCTCATTATCATGCCGGAATAAATCCACTACAGGGTTTACATGATAATCCTTATGAGCTCCTCAAGGGGACATCATCAACCTATATCGAACACGGATTCCTTTTACAATCAACAGCACATCATAGAGACAACACTATTTCCCAACTCAAGAGTTTGTTGATTTAATTACATGTAAATCTCACCCATTGATGAATCAAAGAAATACATACTGCCCTATGTGTCGAGGTTATTGTATAGGGATTAAGAGCACGAACGTCCATAATAACTGATATCAAGTTCTCCTATATAGTCAGTATAAGTCGAACGATCTCAAGCGGTCCTGCTCAATACACACAAGTGCACTAATGTGATTCTATAGTAAAGACAAACTAATACCAAATCACACTACAACCATCCCGATAGAGAGTCCCCGTCTATCTCGATTGTGAGCATCTGTTTATACTTTATAAGAAAATCGATAATATGATCTTCCACGTGTTGTCGTATAACATATTATCTACGGTATAAAGTAAGTGGACTATTGTATCGGACATATAAATAAATTATAAGATGCAATCATTTGATCATATGATTCTCATTTCAAATAAATTGTTATAGCATTGTTCATACAAAAAGCTAGACTTTTAGTATACAATCCAACACTTAGTGCACGGGAAATAATTGATACTGATAGTACCTAGAAAAGGGGGTGAAATTGTGTTCTTACTCCAAGGTAATTCACATGTGTTACACGCTTGTCTACTTTTATTTATAGAGTAGATTTGCATGGCTTATAAGTGATACATCCATATTTCACAAGGCAGAGTTGGACATTGATATACGGAAGGAAAATAATTAGTGAAACTGGATGACCCGAAGAGCTACCTATGTTCTCACTTGTTCACTTTCGATAATCATCTATTATTTTCTTATTTTAATTGTTCTTTAGTTAATTGTTAGTTAGATTAATAATAATTTCCTCAAATTAATTGCCAACAATAATTTTAGTTAATTTGGATAATAATAAATAGATAATCATCTGTCCCTTGGGTTCGATAACTATAACTTGGTCGCTGGCCTAAGCTACAGTTACATCCTTCATACTTGAGGATTAATTGTGTGTCGAGAAATTGCCCATCACCTAGCAATACATAGGGTATAATATGATTGGAAAGGGGACCACAAGATTTATACTGTGAACTCGGTTTACTCAAATGTTTATCATAAATGATAAAGAATGTTATGTGTGTTAAAAAAGTGATGACAAATTTAAAATTAAAGTGTGTTAGAGAAATATTAGTTAATTGTCTTTTTCCTTTTATGGAAGTGTGAATCTGAATTTGTGATTGATCAAAACAAAAAGTCTAAAATTTAAGTTGGAACAAAAGAAGTAGTTGTTATTAATTATTTTAAATGGTTTTATAATTTTAGGTCTAAATTGATTGTTTATATTTTTCGAGCCTCTAATTAATAGAAGAAAAAAATATTTTGATTTTCTAATAAATAGTTAACTATCTTTAGGAACATGTATTGAATTAACCCATGAAAAGTGATACTCCCTCTGTTTGATGATAAAAGTTTATTTTGCAACTTTGACAATGAATTGTGTGAGATTGTCTCACGCAAGTCATTTCGTGAGATGGATAAACAGTGATACTCTTTCAATTCTGGATATTTTATCCGTTTGTTAAGGCACGAAGATTAAGAAATGTTATTTTTTTAATATATAATGTAAGGAAAAGTAGTGATTAATTGGTAATTTTGAGATAAAAAGTGAAAAGTTGTTGGAAATGATGAATAAAATAAAAAGTAAAAAAAGTTATTTGGATTAATGAATAAAGTGTAAAAAATAAGTAAGATGTAAGTATATTTTATCATTTATAAAAATTTGTAAAAATACTTGGGACACCTCAAAATAGAAAGTGGGTGAAAAACGTGGGATGGAGGGAATAATATTTTCGATTGAAAAGTTTTTTTCTACAAATTAAAAATATTATTATTTTTATTAATAAAAAGGGAAAGATGTAAGATTATTATGTCCTAGTGCCATTAATAATTAAATAAATAAAATATTTATTATGATCAAATATCTTAAATAAATATATGGTTTAAATAAATAATATATATGAGATAAATAAGGTCATATATATATTTATGGATAACGTCAATCACATTGATAGAATGTGATTTGATAAAGATTTAATTTCCGATCTGGTCCTCTCTCCACCTATAAAGAGACACAGTTTTATGAATTCTCTATCACATTAAGTCTTACGTACTGTGCCGTAAAGAAAAAGGGTGAGGAGAGAGAAATAAGTTCCCGACGTAATTCGTAGGAACGTATCACAGGAGGACCACCATTAATGGCGTTTCAAGGTAAGTCTTCTAATCGTGTTGATGGGGTGGGAAAATCATGAAGATCTAAGATCATGTCAATTAATAAATTAATTGCTTATGTTGAATTATGATTACATGTGGTATCAGAGCATGATTTTGGATCTCATGATTTTTCATCAATTAATATTTTATGAATCTGTATATGATTGAATGAATCCACTTATCATATGACTAATTGAATGAGATTATCAAAACATGCATATATGTTTTTCCGCTGCAATTTGTATGAGAAAATTGATGATGAATTGATCTCGATCATATTATTAAATTTAAGGTAAAATTATGTTTATAAAATTTGTTGGAATTATGTTTATGAAATTAGTTGGAATTGATTCTCGTATCATAATTAAAGTTATTTTGGGAATTGAGCACTATCCCGTTAAAAAAATATTATGATAAAGTAGTAATGTCATATTTAATTAGAATACGATGATTACTTATTTTGAAGAATTCTAATATTAATGAACAGTATCATGTATTTATACATATTATTGATATAACATGAATTTATTATACCATGTATAATTAATTGTGATAAATTGATGATGTATGACAAAAATAATAACTGCCCTATTTAGTTTTTTGGACTGAACTATTAAAAGATTGATTATGAAAGTTAATTATGTCATCATGAGATTTTAAATATAAAGTTACTGACTCCCTTTAATTATGGAAGTTAATTATGTCATGAGATTTTAATGAGATTTTTAATATAAAATTACGTGACTCCCTTTAATTTTGGGAGTGGCTGATTAAGAATAATGACAACTAATTACAGTCAATAAAGCAATCTGCCTAATTCATATGACTTGAGTGTCACATTTTAATGCCCAATTATTAACATAATTGTAACTTTCCAACTAAAGTGATTTAATAATGTTAATGAAATCAATCCATCACTAATGTTTATGACTTATATTATTTTGATAATAATTAAAGTTATTTTGGGATATATGATATTAGAATATCTCACTTATGTTAGGTATGTTTGGCTGTGATTTATGAATGTTTATTAAATAATGATTTGGTTATTACTCAACTTTTGAATATAATCTATTATGAGAATCTTTGATAAGATTATAATGGATGATTTTACGATTTGAATTTATTTAATGTTGGTCTGTTAATCACCAAAGTGGTCTGACCTGAAAGATTAAAATGATAAATTGTATAATAAAATTTTAATTTCCCATATTTATGTGATGCTTGAATGAGGAATTATTATATGGGCCATTAAAAATTTTCATAATTATAAGACTTTAAATTCACCCAAAGGTGATAGCTAGTCTTTATAATTCATGAATATGAATGTGATAAAATGATAATTAATATATTATGACAAAATGTTTTGTATGTCCAAAGATGACAAAATAGTTTTAATGAAAATATTTAATTATCAAATTACGTTAAATATGCAAGCATCATTATGATTATGATGATATATTGTTGTATCGCCCAAAGGAGAACTTCAATATACATTTATTGCTTTCGATCCTGAATCTATTATTTAATTACTCATGGTATTTATGGAATAAATTATACTATTCTTATTCTTAAAATACATAAATTCAATCTCTACTCGCATGCTGCGTCTGTTCCCTTACAAAATGGACTAACGTAATTTAAATAGTGTGAATAAATCTAATTTCACCAAAGTGGTTTGGATTTTATTTGTCACTTTAAGATAAATTGCTTCTTTGCTTGTACTAGCAATAAAGCTTAGTAATCTGACTATAATGCTTGAGTTAGATCAAACAGACTTAGCCTAATGTTTATGCGAGTGAACGTGACCAAGTATTAAGTTTATAATACCTAAATTACTAATAAATCTCTTGACGAGATATTAATGACTATCTTTAACCACCATAAAGTTTGTTGGTAGGTTCTCATGGCATACATGAACTTGTCATTAAAGATAACAAATATTGCAACAAGATTAAAACCTTCCATAATGAACGTGTAGTTTACAAATTCACTACCTTCTAAGTATGACATATTTCTAATAAACCATAACACCATGAAAGACAAATGGAATGTTAATTAAATTCACGTAATGCTTAAATCAATGATGGTCAAAAGGAAAGAAGGTTTAATGATTGTCGTTATTTTCACCTAGATTTTAGTATCTTTTTGTGTGTGTTTTTGTATTGTTTTATTCGTATTTTTGTGTATTTTGGTGGTGTTATGTGTTTTCTTGGGAATGTGTGAGATTGATCGTAAACATATGTATAACAGGTGAAAATGGAGTAAAAATGGAGACGGGAGATCAAACAAGAAAGAAGAAACAAAAGTGCAAGAACACGGCTGGCCGTGCTAGCAACACGACTCGTGTTGCAGCACACGGCCCGTGTACCAGACACGGGCCTGTAAGCGACGGCCGTGCGGAGCCATAGATTTGTCCAACACGGGCACCCTTTGATCGTGCGACGCAGCTCGATTCGTGTTGCAGCACACGACCCGTGTAGCCAACACGGGCCTGTAAGGAGAGGCCGTGCGGAGTCATCAATTCAAGCAACACGAGCACCTTATGGCCGTGTTGCGTCACACAACTCGTGTCGTGTCTGGGATCAGAAAAAAATCATAATCCTTCTAGAAGACCCATAAGGGTATAAATTCCCCTCCATTCAGATTTTATTAGGAGAGATCCGATTTTTTCACCTTACCCACACACCTCACACACCATTCCTTTGATTTTACACCATATTCTTCATCCCATTCATCCCTCTTTTGATCCTACATAATCTCTCCATAAATTCTACCATCCAAATCAAGTGAAGAAGCAAGGAAGAGTGGGTGATCACCAAAGGAAGAAAGGAGATTCAATTGGATCCATTTCCAAGGGAGTTTTCATTCCAATTTTGTGTTAATCCTTTAGTTTACCATGATTTGTAAGGTTTCTAATGTCTATGTTATGGATCTTATGAAGATTGTAGGCTAATCTCCCTTGTGAGATTAGCAACATGAAGGTTGTTGGTTAATTTGTGGATCTATGTAATTAAATTCATATGTTGATGGTGATGTTTGATTTTCTATCATTGGTGGATGTTTGATTTTCTATCATTGGTGCTTACATATCTTGAGATCTATGATGTTTTGTGTGTTTGATTGTTCTAATTATATGATTAGATTTAGAAATCAATTATGTGCTTAGGATATTCAAGTGAATCATTTCATCAAACATCTCATGTGCATTATAAATTGTAAAGTGATTGAGAAGTCCTTTATTATTTAGAACCCTTTGATAGAACATGTGATTAGTTAGATTGAGAAGTCAATTAATTATATGAAGGGATTATTTAATTGAACTTAGTACCTAGTTGGAATAGTTTAATTGAGAACCAACCTTTGAGCTATTTTGAGATTGTGCAAATGATCTACATCCTATTCATTTCGAGAGGAAGTTTAGGTGGTATATGTGTTGGCCCTTAGTCTTAACCCTTGATACATATGAGTTTAATGCATGAATCCATGAGTTACCACTTCATTAGTGTTGTTAATCTCACTTCTACTCAATTTGGAAAATCACTCATTTCATCATTTTATCTTGTTACTTGATAATTGCTTGTCTACTTGCATTGATTTTCATTTAATTACTTGTTTAATCAACCATCCCTCTATGATTCGTTTCTATAAAATCGTGATAAACGTGATCTCGCTTAAGTGCTAGCATTGATCTCCCTGTGGTTTGATAAATTCTTGAATTAGTCAACCCGACTACAAGTTATGGCTAACCAAATGGCGCCATTGCCGGAGAGGTAACGGTTGCTAGAAACTTAAAGAAGGAACGTTTTGAGCGATCTTACTAGAGATATTTTTCTTTTATTTATTATTTGTCTTTGTTTTGAAAATCTTGTTCTAACTTCTTTTATCTTGAAGGTGTATGCAAACAAGGTCAAAAGGGGAACAAGTTGAACCTATTGATCTAGAGCTTGAGAACACTTTGAGGAGAAAGAGAAAGGAGAACATAACCAAAAAGAAGGACCAAATGGAAAATAATCAAGATGAACGTGGCAATGTTAGGAATGATGGAGGCGGAATGCAAAATATGCAAGATCAAGCCAATGCCAATCTTCCTCAACAAGCTTACCAACAATTTGGGGAGTTTAATAATCAAGCTTTGATTCAACAAATGGTGCAACAAGCTATGATTCAACAAGGCTTTCAACAAGCTTATGCTCCTCCACAACAAGCATATGTACCACCACCTCTGGTGCAACATGAAATACACAATGATCAAAGGGTGATCCGGGATTTCTTCATGCCGAGGACAATGCCACAAATGATGGGACCACCAATTCATGCCAACAACTTTGAATTTAAAATGGGCTTGATTTCATTGGTGAGAGAGCAACAATTTAGTGGAACTCCGAATGAAGATCCTAATGCTCATCTAGCTCAATTCATTGAGATTGCAAACACCGTGAAGATGAATGGGGTGAGCGAGGATTGTATCAAAATGAGGTTATTTCCATTTTCGTTGAGAGATCGTGCTCGCACATGGCTATCTACTCTTACTCCGGGAACGTGCAACACTTGGGAGGAACTTGCATAAATGTTCTTGAACAAGTATTTCCCACCTTCTAAAACGCTTCAAATGAAGAGCATGATTACTCAATTCAAGCAATTGCCTCAAGAAATCTTTTACGAAGCGTGGGAAAGATTTAAGGAAATGCTACGCAAGTGTCCTCAACATGGATTCCCGGAGAATCAATAAGTGGGGTTTTTCTACCAAGGTTTGGTAAATGGTCAAAGAGTGCTTGTTGATGCTTCGGCGGGTGGATCCATACTTGGAGTGACTCCGGAAAGAGTTATAAGGATTTTTGATGAAATTGCTACAAATGTCTACCAATGGCCATCGGAGAGGGTTAGTGGATGCTACGGATTTGAGAGCTATGATAAAGGGCAACAGTTTAGTGTGAAGAGTGTGAATGTTGAGCCACAAATGCCAAGCATGGAAATGATAGTAGCGGAGGTAATGAAGCAAATGAGTTTGAACAAAGGAGTGACTAATCAAGGAGTTAATATGGTTGATGGCCAAATGAATCAAAGTGTGCTTCCTCCAAATGGTGTTAGTGGGGAACAATGGGCTATGACAATGCCACGTGTTGAAGATGTGCAATATATACAAGGAAGGAATTATCAAGGTAATTATCAAAACAATTACCAAGGTAATTTCAACCACAATCAAGGAAATTACCCACAAAGGCAAGGAGGGTTCAATAGTCAAGGAAGTGGAAGTTCTTACCCACAACAACAAAGGAGGCAAGATAATTTCTCTTATTCAAACCCAAGCAATGTGGTTGCTTATCCTCCGGGGTATCATCCGGGAGCTAAAGCGCCAAATAATGAAGGGAAGACAACCACCGAAGAACTTCTTGAAAAGTTGATTGCTTCCAACAAAGCTCAAGATGAAACAAGGAGAAAGAGTGATGAAATTAATGAAAGAAGGTTCAAAGCTATTGAGGAAAATAATGAAAGAAGATTAAAAGCTATTGAGGAAAATAGTGATAGAAGATTCAAAGCTTTGGAGTATTCGGTTGGTCAAATTGCTAGCTCAATAAGTGCGAATGAGAAAGGAAAATTTCCTTCCACCACCATTGTAAATCCAAAGGAACAATGCAAGGCATTTACCTTGAGGAGTGGAACCAATTATGATGGACCTTCTATGCCAATGGAAGATGATAAGGTGGAAGAGAAAGAGATTGAGAAAAATTTGATTGAATAAGAATTAGACGTTGAAAGTGAAGTTGAGGCTAAAATTAATGAGGAACCAGAATTTATTGATAACAAGGTTGTTGAAAAGAAATGGGAAAGAACCAAGGCAATGAAAAAGAAGGAGGAGGAAATTGAAGTGGAAAGGGATAGTTGGGGAATTCCAAAAACACAAGTACCTATTCCTTTTCCACATCGATTTTTGAAGAAGGGGTTGGATGAGAAGTTTGCAAAGTTTTTGGAAATTTTTAAGAAGATCCACATTAATATACCCTTTGCGGATGCCTTGAGACAAATGCCTCACTATGCTAAGTTTTTGAAAGACATAATGGCAAGAAAGAGGAGCTTGATGGAGAATGAGACCGTCAACTTGACGGAGGAATGTAGTGCCATAATTCAAAAGAAATTACCCCCAAAGCTTAAGGATCCGGGAGGTTTCGTTATACCATGTGAGATGGGGAAAAATGAAGTGCACAAAGCTCTTTGTGATCTTGGAGCTAGTATCAACTTAATGCCTATGTCTATCTTCAAGAAACTTGGTATAGGGGAAGTAAAGCCTACATTCATGACGTTGCAACTTGCGGATAGGTCTTTGAGTTATCCTAAGGGAGTAGTTGAGGATGTGTTAGTTAAAGTTGGAAAGTTCATATTCCCGGTGGATTTTGTAGTGCTTGACATGGACGAGGATGCAAATGTTCCATTGATTTTGGGACGTCCAATTTTGGCCACGGGAAGAGCTTTAATTAATGTACACAAGGGAGAGTTGACATTGAGAGTGAATGAAGAAGAGGTGGTATTTTCACTAAGGAGTGCTATGAGGCATCCTGATGAGAAAGAAGAGTGTAGAAGGATTGACATGATTGATGAAGTTGTTCAAGAGAATTTGTCATTCTTCTTATCTAAAGATCCTCTAGAAACAAGCATAAGTGATAGGCTTTTTCTGCGCACTATAATTAAATCCTCAAGTGTAAGGATATCAATTGTAGCAGCAAGCACCCAAGTTAAATTATCGATCCCACTGAGACAGTTAATTATTTATTTTACTATTAATTACTAATTAATCAGAATTGAGTAACCAATTTCCAATGTTTGTAGAGAATTAATTATCTAAATTACTGAAATATAAATAACTAAATTAATTAAAAGGCAATAAAAATAAAAGCAAGTTTCTAATCAAGAGATAACGAACAGTTCTAAGGTATCAGGTAGAGACCAATTAATTTGGGTTATTAAACTAACGATTGTTCATTCATGCAATTTCACTGAAAATACACCACATATCCCTGTTATCCCACCGAATATGATTCGATTCAAAGCTAACAGTCTAATCTGGTTTAAATCCTAAGGTGCGCGAATATTACCAAGCCTTACTCCTAGATACTAATCAAAGCAAGCAACAATACCTCCGGATGGTAAGCCTGACTAACAAGATATTTTCTGGAGTTACTACAAGGTTCTATTCACTTCCTACTTGACTGTCTAATTGCATTGTTCCACTAAACTAATCAAGTATTTGATTAACCAGTTCATGAAATTAAAGTTCTTATAGCGGAGCTACTCTAATCCCTAACAGATAGACAATACCAATCATGAACGCACACAAGCTAACACAATAATCCAAGCATTATAGCGGATGTCATGAATATATTATGAAGACGTTACGAAGCAGAAAAGTATGTCTTAATAAAATAAGTAAAATCAAAAGGTCAACTGCATAAAATCCCAATCTTTGGTCTAAATCCCCAAATCAATTAAATCAATCCATCAATCCCTAGAACTGTATATAAAATTAGCCCATGAGGTCACAAGCAACACTCATGGCTAAGCAATTCATACCAAAAATCAAAGTAAAAGGAAGGAAAAGAAAGGAATTATGAAACCCTAGTGTAGACGTAGTCTTTCGTTCCTTCTCCGACTCTCCAATTGCTCGATTCTCCCTCAATTAGCACTTGGAACCCTCTTGAAAGTGGATGGATGGTGAAATCAGGTTGTCAATCTGATATGGAAGGATTAGAGGTGTGAATTGATGATGGATTATGGATGGGTTCTCTCCAATTTGTGCATTGATCTCCCTAATTCTCTCTTGGACTGTTGTAGGGCTGTTTTCACGAGCAATACTGCTTCAGAATCGCGACTTGAGGGTATATATACGCTGCTGCATCGAACAGGTCTCGTCTGGGCCCGATTTTGGGCCGCTCGGCACCTTGCTCGAGCCGAGCTCATGGCCGAGCGGCCCCCAAACCAGCCGAGCAGCATATGGTTTGAATGGGGCCGTCGTGTGGGCTCTGAGGGATCCCAGCTCGGCAGCTTTTGGCCACGTGGAAGGGCCGCTCGCCGCTCGCTACCCGTCGAGCTGCAGAAACTGCACTGCGCGATCTCACCGTTTTGAGCATAACTTCTTCATACGGACTCTGATTTGAGTGATTTTTGCACTCACGCATTCCTCTCTTCCTTGGATTTCTATCCATATAAAGAACTCTCTGAAAATCTAACATTTGTATAAGTAAAAAGTCATGCAAAGTTGCTGCTCGGTACAGCATGCGCGATGTTAGCACTTTAATCATAACTTTCTCGTTTGATATCCGATTTGGGTGTTCTTTATGTCAAAATGACCCTCTCTTCTGTGGCTTTCCAACCATATATCACAAGGTCAATTTGGACTTCTACAAGAATACAGAAAATTTGTGCAACGTGGACTGTATTTTTCAGCATTCCTTCTCACTTTCACTCCTCATTCCAACTTTGAACTTTTGATCATGTTTTACCCTTCAAAACTCAACAAAACACCTTAGTAGCATCTTAATTATGCAAGATATGAAAACCATGCCATTCTATACAAAATCATGGCCATATTCTATCAAAAACGGTGTAATGTGAGACCTAAAATACGTGAAATTCCACTCTCAACAATAAGCCATTCTCTTACTTTATCTCTTAACTCTAAATCTTCTTTTTATTGTTTGGAAGATGATGATATTAATGATTGCTTAAATGATTTGAATGCTTGTAGGGAAATGCAAGAAGATGAAGCTAAGTTGATGTACTATGGAAAAAGAGAATATCTTCCATTAGAGGTTGAGAATGAAGAGTCATAGGTTGACAAGGGAAAGGAAGAATTGAAGCCACTACCCGATCACTTTATGTATGCGTATTTGGGGGACAACAAGAATTTTCCGGTAATTGTATCATCATCCCTTTCACCTTTAGAGCTTGATAAATTGTTGAGGGTACTTAGAGATCATAAGAGTGCTATAGGGTGGAGTTTGGATGATTTAAAAGGAATTAGTCCTACAATTTGCATGCATCACATAAGGTTGATAGATGAAGGTAAATCATGCATACAACCTCAAAGGCATTTGAACCCAATTATGTAAGAAGTGGTAAGAAAAGAAGTTTTAAAATGGTTGGATGATAACATTGTTTATGCCATAAGTGATAGCCCTCATGTGAGTCCTTTGCATGTGGTGGCTAAGAAAGGGGGATTAACCATTGTTAAAACAGAATTTGATGAGGAGCTTGCTACACGGGTAAAAACGGGTTGGAGAGTGTGTTGTGGTTATAGAAAACTTAATGAAAACACTCATAAAGATCATTTTCCTTTGCATTTTATTGATCAAATGCTTGATAGGTTGGCGGGGTACAAGTATTATTGTTTTTTAGATGGTTACTCGGGGTACAACCAAATCATGATAGCCCCTGAGGATCAAGAGAAAACAACTTTTACTTGTCCATATGGCACATTCTCTTTCTATAAATTGCCTTTTGGGTTATGCAATGCACCCGCCACCTTTCAATATTGCATGATGACTATTTTTGGAGGATTGATTGAAAATGTGATGGAAATTTTTATGGATGACTTTTCCATGTTTGGGTCTTCATTTGATAAATACTTGGCTAATATTTCTATGGTTTTGCAGCGATGTCAAGATACGAACCTAGTCTTGAATTGGGAAAAATGTCATTTTATGGTTCAAAAGGGTATCGTACTTGGTCATCATATCTCGAAAAAAGGTTTGAGAGTTGATAGAGCTAAGGTTGTAGCCATTGGACATCTTCCCCCACCTAAGAATGAAAAAGGGGTTAGATCGTTCCTTGGCCACGCCGGATTCTATCGACGTTTTATAAAGGATTTTTCTAACATAGCCAAACCTTTGTGTAAATTGCTTGAAAAAGATGCTCCATTTGAATTTAATGATGAATGTCTTGATGCTTTTAGGGTACTTAAGGAGGCCTTAATTTCTTCACCAATACTTGTCTCTCTCGATTGGAGCAAGCCTTTTGAGCTCCATTGTGATGCAAGCGACAATGCTTTGGGAGTAGTGTTAGGACAAGTGAGAGAGAAGAAGTTTCGGGCTATCTACTATGCATCCAAGACGTTCAATGCAAATCAAAGGAATTACACTACAACGGAAAAAGAGTTTTTATCAGTGGTTTATGCTTTTGAAAAATTCCGTCCATACCTAGTTGGCACGAAAACCATTGTTTATACGGATCATGCCGCCATTAGGTACTTGATGAGTAAAAAAGATGCTAAACCAAGACTAATTCGTTGGGTTCTTTTATTGCAGGAGTTCGATGTGGAGATACGTGACAAGAAGGGAGTCGATAATGTCATAGGCGACCACTTATCACGCTTAGAAAATATTGATGAAGAGGGAACCATGGAGTTCATTAAGGATGTATTCCCGGATGAAAAGATTCTTCTAGTTGATTTTCAAAGAATGTACACTTTGTGTGAGACCGGAAGGCCGTGGTATGTGGATTTCGTGAATTATCTAGCTTGTGGCCTCAAGCCGGATCATCTCACCGAATCTCAAAGGAAGAAGTTCTATCATGATGTCAAGGAATATCTATGGGATCCTCTTTTGTTTAAGAATTGTCCGGATGGGATCATAAGGAGGTGTATCCCGGAGGAGGAGAAGTTAAGTGTAATAGAGATGTGCCATAGTTCACCTTGTGGAGGGCATTTCGGATTCCAAAAGACGGGGGCAAAGATCCTTCAGTCGGGGTTATTTTGGCCAACTTTGTTCAAAGATTGTAAGGAGTACATCAAGGGATGTGATAGGTGCCAAAGGATTGGAAGTATAGGGCAACATGATGAGATGCCTATGAGAAAAATTTTTGAAGTTGAGGTGTTTGATGTATGGGGGATGGACTTCATGGGGCCATTTCCGCCTTCCAATGGTTACCTTTACATATTGCTTGCGGTGGATTATGTATCTAAATGGGTCGAAGCCATTCCGACAAGGACAAATGATGCTCTAGTGGTAAAGGGTTTCTTAAAGAAGAATATCTTTGCTAGATTTGGGGTGCCAAGGGCTATAATTAGTGATGGGGGATCACATTTCATCAATAAGCTTATTGAGAAGCTTTTAAGTGGATATGGAGTAAAGCACAAAGTGTCAACACCTTACCATCCTCAAACAAATGGCTTGGCGGAAGTGTCAAATAGACAAGTGAAGCTTGTTCTTCAAAAGACGGTCAATGGGAATCGAAAAGATTGGTCTTCTAAGTTAGATGATGCTTTATGGGCTTATCGAACGGCTTACAAGACCGCTCTTGGATTTTCTCCTTACAAACTTGTTTATGGGAAAGCTTGCCATTTACCCGTGGAGTTGGAACATAAAGCATTATGGGCCCTTCGGAAGTTGAATTTTGATGAAAAGAAATCCGGGAAGAAAAGGTGCCTCCAATTGATTGAATTAGAAGAGTTTAGGGATGAAGCTTACTCAAGCTCAAGAATTTTGAAGGAAAAGCTCAAAATATGGCATGATGAAAGGATCAAAACGAAGGAGTTTATTCCGGGGATAGAGTTCTATTGTTTAATTCAAGGCTTAAATTATTCCCCGGAAAACTTCGTTCGAAATAGACCGGACCGTACTTGGTGATCGAAGTATGAGATGATGGCTCGATTAAACTTGAAGGAGCAGATGGAAATGCCTTTGTAGTTAATGGTCATAGGGTGAAACATTACCATTCTCCCTCTCAAAAGGAGTTGGTATATGTTGACACTTTCACTTTTTGAAGGCTCGTATCCTTTTAGTAGTTTAGGTTTGTAAATATTTCTTTTTCTTGTTTTGCTTTGTTTTGGTCTTGTAGGTGGATTGTGCTTATGAGGAGAAGATTTATTGAAGTTACAAAGATTGTGTCATGTATGTGAATGGTATATCGTACCACTTTTTGCAAACTTACTTTGAAACTCTTGTTTCAATTCAAGTTTGGGGGGATATAGTGTGGTATGATATGTTATATTCTATGTTGACACGATTCTTGTGTTTTTTGAGTCAAATTTGAAATTTTCTCATGAGTTCGGTTTAGTTTTGGTTCGTTTTGGTGGTGTTGAAGTTGATAATCCTTTTGTTTTTGATATTAAGGTTGAGCTAATGATGTTTTTGAGTTGTGAGCATGCATAGGGAGTATTGGAAGCACTGAAACAGGGAAAGGCAAGATTTGAAGTTGAAAATTGGAGAATTCAGGGGAACAGGTACACGACTCGTGTCGCTGACACGGCCCTGTAACATGTGGCCATGTGGCGACATCGATTCGTCCAACACGAGCAGATTTTGGTCGTGTGTCGTAACATGGGTCGTGTCCAAGCACCGAGACTCGAGCCGTGTTACCAACACGAGCCTGTAAGCGATGGCCGTATGGGACCACCATTTCATGCAACACGGGCACCTTATGGCCGTGTTGCGTAACACGACTCGTGTCGTGTCTGAGGTAGCATTTTAAAAGTCAGATTTCTGGACACGACCACTCATTCCATTCGTATCCTAACTTCATCCCGGTCGTGAGAATTCCGTCCATACTCCAAAAATTGTCATCCAAACATCAAAGAGTGGTAAGATTGTGAGATTAAAAGGTGAATTTTAAAGTTTAAACAACAATCCCTTCCATTTTATTCAAGAAAATTCAAGGTATGAATTCTTGTGCCCTAATTTTCATTTCAAGGTATAAATTTCGAAATTCATATATGGGTTTGGAATGATAGTGTGTATGAAGCATGTCTAGGATTGTGAAGCATGAATTTGCAAGTTTAATTGTTGGATTGATTGAATTTTGGGAAGAATTAGGGTTCATGAAGAAATAATTTGGGGATATGTTATTAGGATGATTAATTTTGGGCATGTGATGTTCAAATTTATTAATAATGCTTATATGATGATTGTATTGATGTGAATTAGTTTAGGTGTTGAGGATATGAGTATGAAGGCATAGTTAAGACTTGTTGAATTGAAGTGTCAAATATGTGCATGCCAAGTGTTTGATGAAATGCCTAAATGAAATTTCAATTGGAATTCAAAGCTTTTGCATGAAGCATTGTTGAATTGAGTTGTGCCCATTGAAGAAGTGAAATTTTATGAAAGAATGGAAGGATTAGGATGTTGAAATTGATTGATTGAATGAATTTTTGGAATAACTTAGTGTTAAGTTGGTTGGATCAAAATGTTAAAGTCTTTGAGACACATTGTTTTGTTGTGCTTGAATATGTGCTAGAATTAACACTTAGTTGAATAACTAGTGATGATTCTAATTAATATGAGATATTTTGCTTTGAGTTGAAGTTAAAATAATTTAAATTATTTTGAAAATTGTAGATGGCTGAAAGAAGAGCGAGGAAACGCAATGAGGATTTCATTATTGTTGAGTCGGAAAGGGAACTATCCGACCTTGATGCAAAACTGATAATGAAGGACCAACATCCCGAGAATTTCAGAGTTGATTTTATGGAATGGGAGAAGTATGCATTGAGGTGGGAGTACATAATCCCCAAGATTAGGGTAACTCGATTTCAGGATCAAGCAACCATGGAGGGTCTTGGAATAGAAGGTGATCTGAGGACCTTATTCCGTCGAGTGGAAATGGACGAGTTTTTCGACTAGAGACCTCCCACTTACCTCCATCTTACAGCCGAGTTTATGAGCACCCTGGAGGTTCATAAAGATAGGAACAAGTTTCCTATCGCAATCACATTTCAGTTGAACAATGAGATGTGGGAGAAGATTCCGGTGAATGAGTTAAATAAGTTTTTTGGGTGCCCAATGATGAGAGGTCATCAGAACTTTCTACCACAAGGGGGTTTCAATCAACAGACTTGGTGGAGAAAATTGGTTGAGGATGGGACTGAGCCTCCAGAGTACATTCCAAGTTCTTCCAAAGGGACAGCTATAAGGAACCCAATCATGAGATACCTTGAGAAGATAGTATCAAATACCATTCTGGGTCGGTTTGAGAGTGGATCTGTGGGTGAAAAACAGTTGTACATCATGTACATACATGTTCAAGGAGTTCAAAGTGAACATTGCAGCTCACTTCATTCAGCATGTTGAGAGAGTGGCGAAGAGAGAAAACACTCGAGGGATTATGATTGGAGGGATGGTGACAATGATTGCTCAAGGGTTACGCATCGACCTCAGAGGGATGCAACACTCGATGGTTAGTGAGGGACTCACTTATAATCAACTCATAAGGATGGAGTTCCTATCGTTCATAGGAAATATGTATTACTTGAAGCAAGATAAGGGAGCTCCATTTCCTATACCTGCTCCTGAGCTCACTACATTGTGAGGACAAAGAAAGCAGCAGAATATAGAAATGGCGAGTCCCAACCACTCCGCAGTTGTGAGAGCTTTCTACAGAGAGAATAGAGAAGGAGTGGAAGCAGTACTCCAGTAGATGAGAGTTGAGGAGAATCCTGAGCTAAGGAATTTGAGAGCTGAGCCAGTGGACATGGAAGTAGGAGAGGAAGAGCAACCTCATCAGGTGGAATTTGAAGAGCATGCACCAGAGCCTCCAGCATTTGAACAACAAGAAGAAGAACTCCAAGAGGAAGAAGATGGACCAAGAGAAGGGAATGCTAGATGGAATTTTCTGGAAGACGAACTCATGGAGATCAGGCAGATGGAGCAGGCGCATAGAGATGAGATGAGAGAGTTTCGAGAAGAGCAGCAGAGACAGGGTGCGATGATTAGGGAGATCCATGAAGGGCAGCGTCGTAGGGAGTACTATAAAGAGAATACGTCAAAACGCTCGAACAACATGGAGGAATTAATCACGAGGATGTTTAATTTTCAGTTCCTTACCACACCTCGTGCTTATAACCCTTGGGGATCATGGCAAAATCATTCCCCTCCTCGTCCGGATAACTAAGGGAGTACTTTTAGTGCTCGTCACTTCATTAGTTTATCTATTTTAGTTGGATTAATTTGTGTTGGATTTGAGACTTCTTATTGTTTTGTTTTGGGATGTTTAATTTTGTACTTTAGTTTCTTATTTTTAATTAAGGATTGAGATGATTTTGATGTGTATTGATCATGGATGGGGTGATTTTCTTTGTGTCTTTTCTTGTAGTTTTGTCTTTGTGTTTTTGCTTTTGTCGTTGTGTTATCTTTGGTTTATTTGTGTTTTTGTGTAGTTGTTTTTATTATTCGTGTTTAAGTTTTGATTTGGTGGTTTGTTTGGGAAGATGTGAGTCATTTTTGAATATGAGTGATGATGCATTATGGTGATAAGGATGTCGAATCATGATTGAGAAACTCTACACTTTCAAATTGTGATATGTTTTATTTAACTAATTCAATTAAAAGATGAGTGTGTTGTAATAAGTCCTTTTAAGTCGAGCATAAACTTGTGAGAATTTGAGCCTCGACCATGTATACATGGTATATCTTTTCGTGAGAGGATCGGTTGAGTTTTGATAAACTAAATACTTGCTCAAAGACTTTAGGAATGAATCCGATTAGTGGAGATCGATGAAATGATATAAGGCCATCCTTGTCATGTATAGCCATTGCCAAATATTTCCTTACCCTTACAATCATCTCTAGTCAACCACTTTGAGCCTATAAGCCTATTTATTGTGAATATAGCACATTACAAGCTTTAATTACCCACATGAGCCTAAGATATATACCTTTTGTGTGAGTAATTCTCTGAGTGTATCCATACATTCCCAAGCCACTTGAATCGACAAAAGAGTGATGATTTGGCCGATCTCACTAGGAATCTCTTTTAGACACTTGCATCTATTCAGGATGAGGTGTTGAAGTTTGGGGAAGTGTTGGTAGGAGGCCACATTCCACTCTGAGAGTTTTGTGTCATTCAATCTCAGCAATCTCAGACTTTGGAATTCACCATCTCTCGTATCCCATATTTGCTCTCCCTCCTCGAAGAAATACCATTGACTTAATTTGAGAACTTGAAGGTTTTACAATTTCCCAATTATTGACATTTTCTCCCAACTCAACTTATCCGCCCAAAGATTCAACTTCCTAATATTTGAAGGGAATCCGAATTCCTCTAATTTACATCCGTTGAGTTGCAAGTTGAGCGAGTGAAGTTGAGTGAGGAAGCAGAGCTCGAAATGTGGATTCACACTCTTCAATTTTTCCGGATGTGCAAAAATGCATTTGAGTTTGCGAAGATGGGGAGAACATCTTAACAACTCCACATCCTAAACTTGTTAATGAGTACAAGTGAAAGATACTCCAGACTCATGTTCATTTCGCCGCTATTCCAGTCTTCACCATACCTTGTCACCCCTGCATCAAGGTATTTCAACTTCTTCATTTTCCCAATTGATGGGAGTAGAGTACATTCTCTCTTAAATTTTTGGGATGGACACGTAGATATTATAGTTTAACAAATATATCTATCCATGTTGGCACTTCTGTGATAACCAAGAATCTCAAGTTAACCAGATACTCCATTCCAAATAAATCACAATTTACTGGAAAGATGTTTCTGAAATGCAGGACTCTCAATAGTCTCATATCCCCAACGTATAAAGACGATGGCTGTCGATCGCCATAAAATGCCCGGACATGTTGGCAAAAGCACGAAGTTGCAGAGTCTACTCGTACACGATGGCTTTTCCTAGAAATAGTGAAGCATCTGGAAAAATAAAATCAAACTATGAAACAGATCTGCAGATCCTTAACAGTACAAATTATAAATTAAGTGGGAACTAGAAGGTATGCACAACTTACTCGTTGTTTGAATATGTCACGAAGCTTTCTTCTCGAGATATTTTCAAGCACAAGTCGCGTAATAAATCATGAACAACACATGCTTTCACTCCTTCACCATCTGATCTTCTCTCGGCAACAATTACTAAACTCTTATAAATTAGCTCCATTAAATATTCTTCTGATGCAGTTTCTCTTCTCTTCTCATTTTCTTCAAGTATGAATCCTTCTTCTATCCAAAATCTCTTCAAGTTTCTAGTATAGATTATTTCATCTTCTTTATACTCTCCAAAGCTAAGAAAGCACGACTTCAAATGATCTGGCAGATGCTTATAACTCAACTCAAGAATTTGCCTCACTGAATTCTCTCTACCATCTTTAATATAAGAGCCTAAACTTCTTTCCACTTATTCCCAAGCACTTATTTCCTCATTTATGGCTGAAAGGATCCCAGCAATAACAACCACCGAAAGTGGTAATCCGCAACATTCTGCAACAATTTTCTTTCCAACAGGTTGGAGCTGAGGAGGGCAAGTTTTGTATTCGAACACCTTCTTCTGTGATAACTCCCAGCACTGCTCATCTGACAAAAATAATAGATCATGAATTGTGCTTCACGGTGGAGCTATATCTTTATTCTTACTTGTTATCAATATCCTGCTACCATTTCCATCATCAGGGAAACATCTACGCAACTCATACCATACATTAGAGTCCCATACATCATCCATTATAACAAGGTATCTTTTTCCTTCAATGTTTTGTAAATGTGTTCTGCTAATGTCATTTCTTCCATTTTCAAAATCCCATCTTTCCTAAACTCACTCTTTACATAAATCAAAATGTCACATAATATACTTCGTTTGTCATACGATTGGGAAATTATGCACCATGAGAGTCTGTCAAACCTATACCTAACCAAGGGATGATTATAGAGTTTCTTTGCTAAAGTAGTCTTACCAAGTCCAGACATCCCCCAGATTAGAATGACTTGCAAGCTCTCAGTTCCTCCTCCGACCTGCTGATCCATAATATCATTTTCTTTATCCTCAAAACCAACAACTACATTGCAGGCTTCACTGGTTGTTTTATCTTGTAATGGGGGCTGCATACTCAATTTTTAATCCTCCAAATTTGTATCTGTCTGCAATTCTTCCTTGGAGCTCCTTGCTTGTAACCTCAATGTTGTGGGCGAGATATGTGAGTCTCTTGAAAACATACCAGAGAGGAGCATCTTCCACTAAAAATATTAAAATGAGATATTCAGCTTGATGTGCCACATCTCCAACACGTATCAGAGGCTCTCTTAGTTCTCCGATTTCAGAAAGCTTTGGTGATCTGATTGAAGGATGCAGAAACTGTAGCCCTTGATGGAGAAGGTTGATTTGGTCCTTCACATTAGCAATTCGATTATCCTCTTGTTTCGACAGATGTTCTAGATCATCAACAAGAGAATCAAGAATGAGGAAGGTGTTGACAGTAGAAGTCCTTGGAGTTGTGTGAGCTGGTGTGATGATAGAGGAGTTGAAAGTAGCATTCAAGAGGTGGATACTGCGTAAAACAGAATCAAGCCCCTCTTCCATTTCTCGAAACTCAACCTCTTGAACAGTTGAGAACAACTAGGAATAGAGAAGAGATCCAGCTTGATTGGCCACTGATTCAAATTCTGCCATGAGATTATGGAACTCAAGGCAGTCGGAGTCAGACAGCAGCCAGTCACCAAGAATTGCGAGAAGCATCCTCAGCTCCTTCCCAAGAATCTCAATCTGAACAAGTATAGAATCACTACTTTTTTGGTACATCAACTGAACAAGGAAACTGATAAAAGCTTGGAGGAGTTGGGACTTGCTGAGGCAGATCTGGTTTAGGTTGGGCAGCAGGAACAGTTATTGAAGTTGTTGCTTGAAAGAAGCCACTTTCTCGGACTTCAGCTTCCACCAATCATCAGGCAGATTCGGCAAGTCGTGTGACTTCTTGAAAACATTAGAGAAATAGAGTCCGATAGTTGAAATCTGCAATTCATTAAGAACATATTTTAGTTCCTCCATTTGGTAATAATTTTGAGAAGTGGTTTTCACTTGGATGCTAATTCAGATCAACAAACTTGATTTACAATTGTCTATCACCTATCACTTACTCCTTACATGACGGGAGACAAGAAGATATTCCAAAAAGTAGACAAAACAGTCAAATCTCAAGTAAAGTTGGGCAACGGATACTTGATGGAAGTTGAAGGAAAAGACACAATATCCGTCAACACAAGAGAAAGGAGTCACGGGCTTGAGCCCTGGGCTGCCCCCACATAGATCCACCGCTGATTCATTCTACAACACCCACTTCCAATACCTTCTCCCTACTTTAAATACTCCACTTTATTAATTCTAAGCGACAACCATACGCCACCCCTCTCACTACTAATCTTATAAAAATAACCAACATGGTATCAGAGACCGGTTAGATCAATAACTGGGCATTAAACTAAGCTTCCCCGGTTAGATCAATAACTAGTTTCTTGTGAAAATAGCAAATAGAACTTAACTTTGATCTCACTTGCACTCTCTATGTTCCTTAGTTTCTCTCTCGAATTGAATCAAAAACAAATATGAAACGAAAACTAGAAAGAACACAAGGATATATAGTGGTTCGATCTTAAAGATCTACATCCACTTTGAGGAGAATTGAATCACTATGATGATGAGATGGTTACAAGCTTAGAAGATAATGAAGACTGAAACTTAAACTTCTAGGAACCCTAAACTTTCTTACTTAAACTGATATGGAAGAGATGATGATGATTGATGCGAGTTGTTGCTCCTTTTAACATTACTATGCATGCATAACTACCAGCAAGCTTCTCACGTGTTTTGCTAGTTGCATGCAGTTGTAACTGACCTAACAACAGCTCAAAAATATTGCCTAGTCATCAATCTATCAGTTCATCCTTCACATTGATCCAAACTGACATGCAGCATATTGATTCGACCTAGTGCCAAGTCGAACTCTGATCGAACCCTGATAGAATCACAACAGGTGAAACATTCTATTTCAGTTTATCATCGATTCGACCACGACACTTATGGTTCGACCATACCTACTGGTCAAACCTTAGTCGAATCATTGCCATGTTTTGGATTATCATTGGTTCGACCATATCTTCTGGTCGAACCTTGGTCGAACCATGCCAAAACAACCATACAAGCTTGTGCATGCATGATTTACACTTAAAAAATCTCCACCTTAGACCATGCATCACCGTAAGTAATACACTTCTCCACCTTGCTGCACTTATAGGCTGCAGCTCACCTTCTTCACCTTGTTTTATTGGAGACCAATAAGACTCTTACACAGCTCAAACTTCTGAACTGGTAGATCTTTAGTAAAACCATCAGCAGGGTTCTCTGATGTCTTAATCTTCTTGACAGTCACCAACTTTTCTTCAATCATGTCTCTTATATAGTAAAGCCTTACATCAATGTGTTTAGTCTTCTCATGATACCCCTGATATTTTGAGTGATGTACAACACTTTGGTTATCACAAAACACTTCAATAGTGTCTTACTGAACACCAAACTCTCCCAAAATTCCAACTAACCAAATTCCTCCTTGATTGCTTATGTGAGAGAAACAAATTCTGCCTCTGTAGTTGAAAGTGGTACAATGTGTTGATGTGTAGCCTTCCAACTTATTGCTATACCAAACAAATTGAACACATAGCCTGTTATTGACTTCCTTGTATCAAGATTTGCTGCATAATCTGCATCCACATAGCCAATGATGAGTGTGTAAATTCACAAGTTTAGCATCATGTTTTGTGCTAGTTTTAGAGAGTTTGAAGGTGGAAATAGGTGGAAAACCTATACATATTGTGAATTAGCATGAATCAGGTGTTAGTGGAGCTCTTTTAGTGGTTTGAATAGCGAAATCAAAGTGGAAGTGCTAAGAATCGAAGAGACGGAGTCGAAGCCATGCGAACCGCCCAAGAAATAGGTGGGTTCGACCTGGTTGGAGGAGGATTCGACCTCTCCAGCAGGTCAAACCAGCATCGCTGAGCTTACAGAAGAGGGTTCGATCATGACTCAAGGGGTTCGACCTGTCCATCAGGTCGAACCGAGGTCGAACCAGTTCGCGAAAAAGAAGATTTGACCACGATGTGTGGGTTCGACCTGCCAGTTGGTCGAATCGGGAGCGGAAATTGTCCAGTGGTGCGGTTCGACCTATGGTTCGACCAAAGAAGGAGTGGTTCGACCTGTACAAGAGGTCGATCCAAGTACAGAAATTGTCCAGCAGCATGGTTCGACCTGTGGTTCGACCTGCGGCCTATGGTTCGACCTGTTTCTTGAAGTCGAACCGTCACGCGAAAACTTACCTTATCCAGATTTTTGAGGCCTAAACGCGTGAGATCACTAGAAAAGCCCATTCCAAGCCCTAAAGACGTGATTACAAGTATAAAAGGAGGCTCATGCAGTCCTAAAAAGGGGGGCTTTTTGATCGAGAATCATACAAGAGACAAGAAGAGTGATCGTCCACCATCCAGAGGGCTGTGACAGAGTTCAGCTGGAGGTTCAAGTAAGATTAGTTTTTCTAACCATGATTGTTCTTAGACCAATCATGGGCTAGAGCCACTTCGGTAGTTCTAGGGTTATGAAGGTTTCATGAGTTGATTTATCTTTCGTGTGTATACTCCGTACAACATTACTTGTGGTTTGTTTTATATAAGATTGTGTTATTTTAATCCATACTCATAGTTGTTTTGTGCATTAATAATCGTTGTGTAGAGTCTGAATACATAACATGGTTATTGGTTGAATGCGTTCACTAAGGAGCAGGGTTTATTGTTATAATTCTAAGTGAATGGATTACGAAGTCTTATTAGAACTGTCTTATATGAATACTTGTTAATTGATTCATATTCGGGTTAATAAGTAGGATAAAGAGTATAACTTTATAGTACCTACAAAGGGAGATCAAATCGGGTTAGAGTACTAAGTGCACGGGAAATAATTGATTATGATAGTACCTAGAAAGGGGGTAAAGTATACATCTTGCTCCGAGGATAATCACACGTGATACACGCATGTTTACTTGTGTCTATAGAGTAGATATGCATGGCTTAGTGATGCGTCCATACTCCAAAAGGCAGAGTCGGACATTGACACACGAAAGTATGAATTAATAAGTGAAACTGGATGACCTGACGAAGTACCTATCATCTTACTTGATCACAATCTACTTTCTTGTCTTTCGTTATTTCGATTAATAGTTCCTACTTAATCTCAATACAATTATATTACCAAATAGTCTTAGTTTACTAGAGTATAATTAAATTGATATTTATCCGTCCCTTGGGTTCGATAATAACTTGGTCACCTTCGAAACTACGATTGATATCCTTCAAACTTGAGGATTATTAAATTGTGTGTTGAGAATACGCAGACAAGTCAGCCAACAACAACTCTGTCTTAAGTACTTTGTTTCTGAAACTTTAAACCAACTGATATAGTTCCCTTATTATATCTGAGTGCCCACTTTACTGCATCCCAATGTACATGACCAGGATTGCTCATAAACATACTGATCATACTCATAACATAAGCTAAGTCTGGCCTGCAACATACCATTGCATACATCAAACTACCAACAGCACTTGTATATGGTATATTGCCCATTTCTGCCTTTTCCTTATCTGTTTGAGGTCCTTGAACTGATGACAGACTCAAACCTTGCTTAACTGGTACTGAAACACTCTTACAGAGATCCATATTATACCTTTTAAGAACCTTATCCAAGTAAGACTCTTGAAACAATGTTAATTGACCAGCCGATCTGTCGCTTTCAATTTGCATGCCAAGTATCATTCTTGCTTCACCAAGATCTTTCATGTCAAACTCCTTCCTCAAGGTATTCTTTACTGTATTAATTCCTATCATATCTCTGCATGCTATCAAAATATCATCTACATATAGCAGTAGATAAGTGTAATATCCATCCTTGCACCTTATGTATACACAACTATCATACTTGCTTCTGACAAAACCATTTAATTTAATGTAATCATCAAACCTGATGTACCACTGCCTTGGACTTTGCTTCAGTCCATACAATGACTTAAGTAGCAAACAAGCCTTTGAATCTGCACCTTTCAAACTAACACCTTCAGGAATCTTCATATAGATTCTTTCATCTAAATTTCCATGTAGAAAAGATGTTGTTACACCCATCTGATGTAATTCCAAATCAAATTGCGTGACCAATGACAACAAGATCCTTATTGAGCAATGTTTCACTACTGGTGAGAAGATCTCATTATAATCAACTCCTTCTTGCTGTGAAAAACCTCTTGCTACAAGTCTTGCCTTAAACCTTATCCCTCCTTCTTTATTTGTCACTGGTTTCTTCTTGTAAATCCACTTACAACCTACAAGCTTCTGATTTGCAGGCTTGTCAACAATTACCCAAGTGTTATTCTTCTTTAATGACAGCAGCTCTTCTTCTATTGCATTCAGCCACTTGACACTGTCCTTACCTGATATTGCATCTGAATAAGTTCTTGGCTCATAGATGTCAATGTCTGAAGCTACATAGAGAGCATATGATACAGTGTCTGCCTCTATGTATCTAACAGGTGTTCTAATTTGTCTCCTCAGCCTGTCTCTAACTAGTTGATAGCTTCTCAAAGTTCTTCTTTCATTTGAACTAGATCCCTCAGCTCTCTCCTCTTCAGCATTTTCTTCATGCACATTATAATTCTCCTGATTCTGATCCTGCTGTACTATTATCTTATCCTCAAGCTCCACCTCAAACTCACACTTATCTGTAATGGTGGACTTCTCAGCACCTCTGTCAAACAATGGCATCCTATCTTCATTGAATTTTACATCCCTGCTAACAATGATCTTGTGAGTTTCATAACACCACAGTTTATAACCTTTTACCTCTTTTGGATAGCCAACAAGTACACACTTGATAGCCCTTGGATCAAGTTTGTCTTGCTTCTGATGTGAGTACACCTGGCAACCTATCACTTTAAATTATTGTAATCTGGTATCCTTCCAGCCCATATTTGTTCAGGTGGTTTGAATTTAAGAGCTGTACAATGAGAAAGGTTGATCAAATAGGCTGTTGTTGATACCAACTCACCCCAGAAGCCTTTTGAGAATCCTCCACTGCTCATCATGCATCTAACCCTCGCAAGAAGTGTCTGATTCATTCTTTCAGTCACCCCACTCTGTTGTGGAGTCCCTGGTACAGTTTTGTGCCTCTTAATACCCTTTTCTTGACAAAACTTGTTGAATTCATGTGACACAAACTCAAGTCCATTGTCTGTCCTCAAACACTTAACCTTATCTCTAGTCTGAAGTTCTATCTCTGTCAACCAAACCGTAAAAACTGATAATGCTTCATCCTTGGTCTTTAAAATTCTTACCCATACCTTTCTTGAGTAATCATCCATGAATGATATGAAATACCTTCCACCCCCCATTGTTGAGGTCTTGGAAGGCCCCCAAAGATCAGAGTGAATGTATTCTAATCTTGCTTTGGTGTTGTGTTCTGCTGCACCAAATTTTAACCTCTTAGACTTACCTAATATACAAGCTTCACACTGATCTAACTTGCAGGTTGAACTGATCTCAAGCAGTCCCTGTCTTGCAAGTTTTTGCAAGCCTTTTTCACTTATATGACCAAGCCTTCCATGCCAACACTTAACACTACTATCATTCTTAGTTGCATTAATCTGTCCAACCATCACAGAACCATCTAAGAAGTATAGATCAGACCTCTTAAAACCTTTAACAACCACTGACTTTCACTTTATGATAGTAAGTGTTTCTCCCTTTAAATGGCACTCATAACTTTGAGAAACTAACATTCCAAGAGATATTAGATTTCTTCTTAGACTTGGTACATATCTGGCATTTGTCAACATCCTAATTTTCCCATCAAACATTTTAAGTTTGACAGAACCTATTCCTTCAATTTTACAAGTGTGATCATCACCAAACATGACTGATTCTTCATCTTGTGACCTTAATTCAGTAAACCAATCTTTTCTAGAAGTCATGTGAAAAGTGCATCCAGAATCCATAACCCACTCTTCTGACACTGAACTAGAACAAACTGACATAGCTTCAATGAAATCAGCATCTAAACCAACTTGATTAGTTGTTACCTGATTTGCAGGAGGCCTCTTATTTCCTCCCTTTTCAGCTATCTTCTTTGCTACCATTACTTTCCACTTGAAACATTATTTCTTGAAGTGTCCAGGCTTGTTGCAATGGAAGCAATTCTTGTTCTATTCTTCATCTTATGGAGCACCTAGATTCTTTTCTGGCTTTCTTTTATCAGGATTGATGTTCTTGTTATTATTTTTGTTCCATTGATTCTATTTCTTTGCTAGTAAACCTTCTGCAACAGCCTGTTGATCCGGATTCTTATGAAGGACCTTTGCCTTAACTGCGAGCAAGACTTGCTCAAGTGTGATTGCTTCAGCATTAGCAAACAGAAGAGTATCTCTTAACCCTTCAAAGGATTTAGGAAGGGCTGACATGAGGATGACAGCTTTGTCTTTAGATGACAGAGCCACATCAATGTTTTCAAGATCATCAATGATCTTGTTAAACTCATCTAATTGACCAATAATTGATTTATCTTCTAATACCTTGAAGGAGTATAGTTTCTGCTTCATGAACAAACGGTTAGCCAAACTTTTAACCATGTACAGCTCCTCCAATTTCTTCCATACTCCTCTGGCAGTTGCTTCCTTTGAGACTTCCCTCAGAGCTTTGTCACCAAGACACAGAATCAGTGCACTTCTTGCCTTTGATTGTTGTTCTTGATCTGCTGCAAGGGCAACAACATCAACTTCTGTAGCTTGATTCTCAGGAAGCGGTTTTATTGCATCTGATAGACCTTGTTGAATCAAGATCGCCTCCATCTTCATTCTCAACAGACTGAAGTCTGCCTTCTCTGTAAACTTCTCAATATCAAACTTAGTAGTCACCATTTGATCTTCTTCTCCACTGCTTCTGCTTCTTGGCTTCCCACAGACGGCACCAATTCTTGTGAAAGTAACAAATAGAACTTAACTTTGATCTCACTTGCACTCTCTATGTTCCTTAGTTTCTCTCTCGAATTGAATCAAAAACAAATATGAAACGAAAACTAGAAAGAACACAAGGATATATAGTGGTTCGATCTTAAAGATCTACATCCACTTTGAGGAGAATTGAATCACTATGATGATGAGATGGTTACAAGCTTAGAAGATGATGAAGACTGAAACTTAAACTTCTAGGAAACCCTAAACTTTCTTACTTAAACTGATATGGAAGAGATGATGATGATTGATGCGAGTTGCTGCTCCTTTTATCATTATTATGCATGCATAACTACCAGCAAGCTTCCCACGTGTTTTGCTAGTTGCATGCGGTTGTAATGACCTAACAACAGCTCAAGAATCTTGCCTAGTCATCAATCTATCAGTTCATCCTTCACATTGATCCAAACTGACATGCAGCATATTGATTCGACCTAATGCCAACTCGAACTCTGATCGAACCCTGATCGAATCACAATAGGTGAAACATTCTGTTTCAGTTTATCATCGATTCGACCACGACACTTATGGTTCGACCATACCTACTGGTCGAACATTGGTCGAATCATTGCCATATTTTGGATTATCATTGGTTCGACCACGCCACTCATGGTTCGACCATACCTTCTGGTCGAACCTTGGTCGAACCATGCCAAAACAACCATGCAACCTTGTGCATGCATGATCTACACTTAACATAGTTGTTAAACTAAGCTTCCGCATATTACTACCAAAACTTTCACTATACTACCCAAACCATTACTAAGCCTCCAAAATTGTCCTCTCTAACTAATATTCACTAAATCCCAATCCAAACCTTCTCAAACGTAGGCCACAACTATTAGGCCATTCAAATGAAGTGACATACTTCATGTCTCAAGGCCTTTGGGACAAGGGGTACACTATCCCATGGATAATTGGCGAAGCAATCGAACATTTTTGTCTAACACAGACAAAGAAAACTAGACAAAAGTATGTCCCAACGGACACAACATCTTTGCCTAATACAAACAAAGAAAACTAGACAAAAGCATGGAGAAGGACAACTTGACGTTCTATAGTCTACAGATGATTGTGGCGGAGTCACTATTCTAAAGGAGGAGTATCGAGGGAGTGACAAGTGGGTGCAACAACTACAAGGGAGAACAACAAAAGATCCTACAGAGATCTACTACGACAACAAGTCAGCAATAGAAATGGCGAAAAATCCCGTGCTTCACAGCAGGACAAAAACACATCGTCATCAAATACCACTTCCTATGAGAAGTAACTAATAATGGAGAAGTCGAGGTTAAAAACAGAGGAACGAAAAACCAACTAGCGAATATATTCACAATGGCGCTATCAAAATCAAGGATCGAAATATTACATGAAAAGCTCAAGATCATCCAAATAAGTCTCAAGGGGGAGTGATAAAATTAATGATGCTTATTCTAGTAAAATAAGTATTCTAGAAAACTCTAGTATTGGTAGATGATAGAAAATTATTATAAAGTAGAATTATCTAGAGAAGATCTAATCTCCAAAACATTATGTAATAATATAGAAGAATCTAGAACATAAGTAATCTAAATTAATGAAGAGTGATCCATTTAAGGATCTAGAATCATCATCATGTAACTATAAATATGTGATCAAGTGTAATGAATTAGTAGTGGTAGATAAACCATTCCTGCAGCCCACTATTTCAATCACTTTCTAAAACTAACTTACTCCTTCCATCATCTCACGCCACACCATCTATTCACTATCACCTATCACCTATAAAAATTCCAACAGTGAATGAAAAGTTTCAGATAAGTACCAGGAAAGAAGACGAGGACAACCACTCAAATGGGAGAAAGATAATTAACTTGTTCACCATTAAATTTTTACTTAAGTCACCTACTCCCTCTTTCACAACTTATTCCACGCTTCTGTGTTACACGCATAAATATAATTTAGAAAGTTAGTTCTTGGATTAAATTTTTATATACCCTCGTAGATTTAACATTTTTTCTAAAATACCCCATGTTTAGCAATTATTGTCCTAAATGACTTAAACATCTTGACTCGATTTTTAACTCAAATTAAAAGTTTTAATTGAATTACAAATATATACAATCGAGTCATAATAGTATAAAAATATTTTTAATCGAGTTATTAATATATACAACCGAGTCATTAATATATGTCAACAATTGAGTTAAGGTTATTTTTGTCAAATTGAATATTTTAAAAATACTCCTAAGTACCCCCTCCGTCCCGTTTAATGCTTACGTTTTTTTTTACACGTTGATTAAAGAATATAATATTTTAATAGATAGTAGCTAGAAAGATATACTCCCTCTGTCCCACCCAAATAGTATTTTTTGCTTTTTGCACGTAGATTAAGGAGTATTATTATTTAATGTGTAGTGAGTAGTTGTATTAGTGGGAGTGCGGACTCAATATTTTAATTATATTAGTGGGCGTAGGTGGGTCCCATGTGAGTAAAAAAAAGAAAATGAAACTCTTTGGGTGAATAATTATTTGAAGGAAATGGAGGGAATAATATGTAATGTAAAAATGGTAGGCGTATTAATGTTGGATGTGAGTCAATGGTAATATATTAATTGTTTTAGGTGGGTCTCACATACCAAAAAGAGAAACGTAAAGATTAAAATGAGACTCCCAAAATAGAAAAAATAAAAAGATTCATGAAATGGGATGAGTAATAATGGTTAAAAAAGTCTTTTGCAATGGGATCTGCTCCCTCCATCTCGAGTTAGCGTGTTTACGCTTACTTTTTGCACATAAATTAAGAGATATAATATATTAATGAGTTGTAAGGTAAGAAAAATAATTTTAATGTGAAGTGGGTAGTTGTATTAATATTGTGTGTGAGTCCTACATTAAATAATTAATTATTTTTTATGGGTCCAACTTAAAAGAAAAGAAATATAAATCTTAACTTGAAACAATTAATGCGTGACGGAGAAAATATATATCATCTATTTTGACCGAATCAACAATCAAATCAAGGTTTTTTTTATTGAATATTTTAAACAATACTCTGAATAGTGGTTAAAATAGTTTTTGCAACGGGCTCTTTTGCTTTATTGACTTTAAGTGGTAATAGAGTATTTTTAAATACTTCCTCCATCGATTAGAGAAATCTTCATTTGTCCATTTTGAGCACCTACTCTGAATATACACGTTTTCTCTTTTCTTACAAAAAGACCCTCGTATAACTCACTACTCACTATTAATATACGTATCCACTACACATAAAATTTTAATATTCTTTAATCTATGTAAAGAACAAAACGAAATGACCACGTTAGAATAGACAACTAGAGTAATAAAAAAATTATAAAGTATGTTTGTATTTGGTAAGAACGATAAATTTATGATTAAAATATAATTTTAGGATTAAGAATTGATATGATATTTTCTTTTTTAATAGTGAAATTTAATGTGGGATGAATAAAAATAAAAAAAGTGAAATTTAATTTGGGGGATAAAGTATAAAAAATAAATATATAAATATAAAATAAAATATGAATTGATAGAGTAACTGAGTAAGTAACACCTGCAATAGAAAAATGAAATTATAATTGGAATTGAAGAATTAATATTATATACGTAAAAAAGAAAATTTGTGATTATGAACCTATGGTTACCAAAAATATAAAAGAATATTTAGGAAGTGACCAAAAGTTAATGGGCCTGCCCAAAATTTTTGGTTTTCTTGTTTTTATTACCATTATTATTATCTATATCTGCATCCTTTCATCGTTCCTTTTATTGATCTGAACTCAAGATGTCAAATCCCTTTAAAAACAAGCCTAAAACTTGTGTGCTGACAAACATCGTGATTCCAAATTTTACATTTTTTTTTAATTTATACCCTTTATTATTAAATGATATACTTTTTAACGTAAGAATATGTACATTTTATTTTCAGAAAAAAAAAATTAAATATTTTAATCAAACATTTATGCTATATTCATATTTTAGTAGATTTTTTCAATGAAAAAATTATATATACTTATTAGAGTGTGATTTGGGTGGAACTAGTTCCACTAAATGAATTGGTGGAACATGTGGTCCTCACCTTTCTTAATTAATTCATCCTCCTTCATTGTTTTTTATTTTATTTTTAAATTTATCATATTTAAATGACTATTATACCTTAAAACCTAAACCCTATAAATAAATTATACCCTAAACTACAATGGTAAAATTACAATTATACTCTATACTATACCACAGAGATAAATTATACTCTCAACCACAAGAGTAAAATTATAATCATACCCTAAACTCTAAGATTTAAATATACCCGGGCGAAAATTATAATTATATCCCTAAAATTAAATAAATATAAAAATATAAAAAAAAGCAGTAACCATACAAAAAAAAATAGAAATTAGATGAAACTGCAGAACACACATTGAATATGAAGAAAGGAGGTTGTAAAATTTGGATCTGGTAGACTAACTCCACCCAAGTCATTGCCTACTTATTAATTAAAGTGTATATATTTTATAATAAAATATTATACCCTTGCATATTTTGTCTACCCGGGACAAGAGACCAACTCTAAAATCAAATCCAAACACAAATGGAGGAAGATATGTCTCGTTAATGAGCTCCACATTTCAATTATGTGAGACTACTTCTCAAACCTCTCCACGGACGTGCGACTTCCCTGTCCTGCCTTATGATAGGTGGAAGTGGGGTTGTGGCTTCTTTCCGACAAGAAGAACTTAAGGAGGTGTTCATGGTGCCCTGTCCCCATGACATCAATAAGAGTCAACTTGTCAAAGCCTTCTATTAAAGATAACGTGTAGATATTTATGTATCTTATATTTAAGGAGATTTGTTGTATCAATTTCTTAATTATCTCCTTTCACATTGCAATTTTGACTTTGTAATTTTTTATATAAATATCAATACACACAACCACAATATCACACAATATCAATGTGGTTGATTTCAATAATCTTTCATGGTATCACGCCAGAAACAACGCAAACCCTAAAAATTATTCTCTCCTCCCCAGAGCCAAAATTCTTTGCCTCTCCCCTTCTGTTCTTTCTCATTCTTCTATTTTTTTCATCAATGGCATCCACTACTGTATCCTTAGTACCCATTGCTACCATGATTTATATGGCACCAATCAAGTTAAGTTCATCCAACTACCTTCTGTGAAAAAGGCAAATCATGCCTATGCTTACATGTTTTGATCTCCTTCGGTACGTTGATGGCTCCACTATTCCCCCTCCTCTCACAATCGCCATTGATCTGGCCACTGCTACTGTACCTAATCCAGCCTATTTGATTTGGTAAACATCTGATTAAAAACTTCTTGGTGTTATATTCTCCACTCTATCCAAAGAAAGTGACGTGAGACGGCCAAAAAGTGATAACTTTTATGAAAAAAAGTGATAATAAATTATGAAAAGTGAAAATGCTCTTTTATGAACAATTTATAGTGTAAATAAAAAGTGATAACATTTTATAGGGAAAGTGATAACGATTTATAGCGAAAGTGATAACTATTTAAAAAGTGAAAAATGGTCTCACGTGAGACGGTCTCATGCAAGACCTACCCATTATTTATTAAAGGCAAAGACTTGTGTGAGACCGTCTCATATAAGGGCTTACAGGAAAGTGACGTGAGACGGCCAGAAAGTGATAACCTTTATGAAGAAAAGTGATAATAAATTATGAAAAGTGAAAATGCTCTTTCATGAACAATTTATAGTGTAAATAAAAAGTTATAACATTTTATAGTGAAAGTGATAACGATTTATAGCGAAAGTGATAACTATTTTAAAAAGTAAAAAATGGTCTCACGTGAGACGGTCTCATGCAAGACCTACCCTTTATTAAAACTTAATAATATTAAATATATTATTTGAATATGTTCAAAATTTTCAAATAAATCTAAGTCACCCATTAAAATAATTAAATAATTATAATTATTACTTTTTCAACATTTTCAAATCAGGAAATAAGATAATATTTATTAAAAATTGAATAATATTAAATATATTTGTAAGCAAATAAAATTCACAGTCCAACTAAATGGGAATACGTGGATTTTCATGATTAAAATATTAATTTTAATTTATTATATATTTTATTTTTAATTTAAATGAGGCTTGACCAATCAAATTGCAGGGATGAAAAGGCCAAAGCCCGCATAACTATGTCAAATCAGCCATTGACCAATCAAATTGCGAGTTATATATGGAGCTTCCTCACCCTTCACCTATGTAAGGAGCCCTCCTCCATTCATTCTAGACACACTGAGAGTGATTCTCTACGAATATCAAAGACTTCAGAATTATCTGAATAGTTCTTCAAATTCTTCAACGAGAATCAACTCTAGAACGGAATACATCTGGGATTCAGGTTCTAAACCGCCCAGATTAAGCGTTCTACAGTCAAGTTCTTCGGTGGACGACCAATAATCTGGGATTCATGTGCAAAATCGTCCGGATTTAAGCCTTCTTAAGTTAAGTTCTTCAATGAACGACCTATAATCTGAGATTCAGGTGTTAAATCGCTCGGATTTAAGCCTGCTTAAGTCAAAATTCTTCCAAGAACGGCATATAATATGGGATTCAGGTGCTAATCTCAGCCACCCATTAAAATAATTAAATAATTATAATTATTACTTTTTCAACATTTTCAAATCAAGAAATAAGATAATATTTAATAAAAATTGAACAATATTAAATATATTTGTAAGCAAATAAAATTCACAGTCTAATTAAATGATAACACATGGATTTTTATGATTAAAATATGAATGTTAATTTATTATATTTTATTTTTCATTTAAATGAGGCTTGACCAATCAAATTGCAGAAATGAAAAGGAATGCCCGCAGAATTAGGTCAAATCAGTCATTGACCAATCAAATTGCGAGTTATATATGGGGCTTCCTCACCCTTCACCTATATAAGGAACCCTCATGCCTTCATTCTAGACACACCGAGAGTGATTCTTTACGAAGATCAAAGACTTCAAAGTTATCTGAATAGTTTTTCAAATTCTTCAACGAGAATCAACTCAAGAACGGAATACATCTAGGATTCAGGCTCTAAACCGTCCGAATTAAGCGTTCAACTGTCAAATTCTTCGGTGAATGGCCTATAATCTGAAATTTAGGTGCTAAACCGTCCGGATCTAAGCGTTCTAAAGTCAAGTTCTTCAGTGAAGACCTATAATCTGAGATTCAGATAATCTGGGATTCAGGTGCTAAACCGCTCTGATTTAAGTCTGCTTAAGTCAAAGCTCTTCCAAGAACGACCTATAATTTAGTATTCAGGTGGTAATCTTAGACACCCATTAAAATAATTAAATAGTTATAATTATGACATTTTCAAATTAAAAAATAATTTAGTCAAAATTCTAACCATCTATTTCTCAATTAAATCTCAATCACCCATTAAAATAATTAAACAATTATAATTATGACCTTTTCAAATTCGAAAATAAGATATTATTTATTAAAACTTTAATAATATTAAATATATTATTTGAATATATTCAAAATTTTCAAATAAATATAAGTCACCCATTTAAAATAATTAAATAATTATAATTATGACTTTTTCAAAGTAAGAAATAAGATATTATTAAAGCAGAATAAATCCAATCCTAACCATCTATTTCTTAAGTGGTGTTATCAACTTCTGTCAGCCAATCTTTGAACTTTCCAAATGCTTCATCCTTGGATTTCAGAATATATATCCAAGCCTTTCTTGAGAAATCATCTATGAATGAGATGAAGCATTTTCCTCCTCCTTTTGTTGGATTCTTGGAAGGCCCCCATAGGTCAGAGTGCACATAATCAAGAGTGGATACTGATGTATGTTCACCAACACCAAATTTGAGCCTCTTTGACTTTCCCATCACACGATGTTCACACAGCTTCAGGTTAACTGATGTTTCTCCACATAACAAGTCCTGTTTTATTAATTCTTGCATTCCCCTCTCACTAATGTGTCCTAACCTGCCATGCCATAACAAAGTACTATTTTGCTTTCCTACTGCATGAGCATGAGCAGCAACAGCACATCCACACAAGAAATACAAGTCATGTTTTCTAGTACCTTACAAGAATATATCATCTCCCTTTGTAACAGTAAGAAGACCATCTATGGATTGAAAACTATATCCCATGGAGTCAAGTTTACCAAGGGAAATCAAATTTCTTCTTAGATCAGGGACATACCTTACATCATGAAGGATCTTGACTGCACCATCTGTCATTTTAAACTTGATTGATCCCATGCCTTTAATGTTGCATGTCTGATCATTTCCAAGCATGACAGAGCCTCCATTTTGTTGCTTGAAATCAATGAGCCAGTGCTTAAGTGGTGTCATGTGAAAAGTACAGCTTGAATCCATTACCCATTCAGAATTAACTTCTGAGTTTGCAACTGTCAGAGCTTCAATGAAACTTTCACCACCTTCTTTGGCATGTACAGTCTGATTTACTTGATCTTTTGGTTCTGTTTCTTTGCCCTTCTCTATTCCCTTTGCCTTGTCAGCTTTCCATTTATAATAATTCCTCCTCATGTGGCCAGGTTGGTGACAGTAGTAACACTTTCTTACTTCACCTTCCTTAGTTGTTTCACCTTCTTTTCTTTCTGTCCTTCCACTGCCAGTATTAGACTTATACTTCTTGTTATTTTTCTTAGATTGATTGTTCTTCTTGACAACCAATCCTTCTCCCCCAGAGCTTGCAACATTCTGTGATGCCAGCTGCAATTCTCTTGACTTGAGGGCAAGCAATACACTGTCAAACTTGACAGTGGCTTGATTTTCATATAACAAAGTGTCTTTAAAACTTTGAAATGACTTTGGAAGTGCAGTCATCAACATGAGTACCCTCTCTTCTTTAGAAATCTTAACATCAACACTTTCAAGA
Source organism: Pogostemon cablin (assembly GCA_023678885.1). Lineage (NCBI taxonomy): Eukaryota > Viridiplantae > Streptophyta > Magnoliopsida > Lamiales > Lamiaceae > Pogostemon > Pogostemon cablin. The sequence goes on along the minus strand of CM042975.1, from coordinate 23,128,334 downwards.
TCATCCAAAATCTTGATGAATTCATCAACTTGACTTAGTATAGGCTTTTCATCACTTATCTTGTATGCATGTATTTTCTCTCTGATATGCAACCTATTTGCTAGTGTTTTGACCATGTACAGAGATTCCAATTTCTCCCAAACACCAATAGCAGTTATTTCCCTAGCTACTTCCCGTAGTGCCTTATCCCCCAAATATAAAATGATTGTAGAATGAGCTTTACGGAGTACCTCATCATCTACTTGTGCTCTTGGAGGTCCTGCTGCTAATGGATCTTTGATGATCTCTGTCTTGACAGGTGGAGGTGGCTTCAATGCTGTGTCAAGATCGCCTTCATCTTGAGTTTCCAGAGACTGAAATCCGTTTTCTCAGAGAGCTTCTCAATATCAAATCGGGTGGTGTTCATCTTCCTGGATTCAACTTTCTTGAATTCCCACAGACGGCGCCAATTGTTGAATTCTTGCAGCAATCAACCCTAGATTACTACTCTTAATCACTCACTATGGTAAGAACACACACACACTGTGATATGAAGATTGAAAGCTAAACAGTAATGAAGAAAACTAGTAAGATAAGGAAGCAATGCACAAAAGGGTTTAAAGTGGTTCGACCAAGATGATCTACGTCCACTTTCAAAGGGAATTGGCTTCTCTTATTGATAGTTGTTTACACGATGAAGAATACAACTGTCAAACTGATCACACTTGGATCAGTCAAACACGAAGAAGAAGCTAATGATGAATGAAGCAGCAAACTGATCTTTTAAGCAGCTAGCATGCGGTTTCTCTGAGTTGCAGCTGTGTAACCAACTTTGGATCCCTCCAATCGGCTTGAGACACGTCACAGGTCCCTTAGCAACAGCTTGAGATAACTAACTCAGCTTAACCAACTCGTAAACCAGCCTAACTTCACCTTAACTGACCTTTTAACCCTAAGCAAACCGATCTGCCGTGCATGAATCCCATAGCAGCCTGTATGTTCGATTGTTGACGTGCCAACTTCATGCAACACGTACACACTTTACATACATCATGTGGCTATGATCCAACACCTGTTGCATGAGGATTTAGATCTTGTTTTACCCAACAAGTTCTGTGAGCCTATTGATTACGTAGCAGAGAGGAGCATCTCCAGCCAAAAATGCTGTAGTAAGATACTCAACTTGATGTGCTATATCACCTGTGCGCATCAGAGGCTCTTTTAGTTCTTCAATTTCAGAAGTATGAGGCGTTTGGATATCATTGACAGAAGAAGACAAACGTAGAACCCCCTGATGGAGAAGGCTGATTTGATCCGTCACAAGACCAACCCGATCATCCTCCCATTTCGACAGATCTTCAAGATGAGCAGCCAGAGAATCAAGAAAGATGAAGGAGTTGACTATGGAAGTCTTTTGAGTTGAATCAGAAGGTATGGTGATATGAGATGACTCAAGCTTAGATATCAAGAGGCCAGTGTGGTTTAGAACAGCAGCTAGCCCATCCTCATTTTCTTCAAACACTTTATCAGTAGAGAGGAAAAAGGAATGGAGAAAAGAGCCAGCTTGATTGGCCACTGCTTCAAAGTCTGCCATGAGATCCTGGAATTGAGGTTGATCAGTGGTGTCACCCAAGAATGGTGAGAAGAAATCTGAGGTCCTTTTCAAGATTCTTTACAAGGGGGTGAGTTTTATGGTGGAGTGATTCTTTACACACAGTCATAGTCTTCCTCGGCCATTAGCTTAGCAAAATGGAAGATTAAGATCAAGAAATTGGGGTTTAATTTGGAATAGGTAGGGATGAATGAAAAGTTGTAGATACCTCCAAACGAACAAGGACAACAAACCACCTTAGTTAATAAATGTGAAATTATGCACTTATCTTACCACTTACTATTTCAATAATTGCTCTACCTAAATATGAGAGCCCTACATATTTTCTTAATCTCAAAATACTAATTTTAACTTTTTATTTTTCATTTTTCATTTTTCATTTTTCATTTCCACAATGATGTCTACCGGAACTCTATTGAAATGGGTATGGATAGTCTTAAAAGAGTTTGAGACGCGTAGGAGTACGGGTTGCGAACAACATTTTATATACTTTAAAATTTATTTAATATCGACAACATATTTGTATTTAGTTATATGAACCATGTTCTATTATAATCCCTCTGTTCCGAAAAACTTTTCACGTTTACTGTTCCACGTTATTTAAGAAAAGTTGCATTTTTTGATCAACTTTATTGACTTTGTAGGGTATTGTAGTATTTTTAGGTAATAAAAAAGTATAAAGTAATAAGATGTGTGTGAAAAATGAGTGGCAAATTTGAAATTAAAGTAACTTTTGAGGTTGTTGGATAAAATGATGTTTCTTTTTTTGGGGTGTGAAAGGTTTTGTGGTACAAACAAATGAGGAAAGTGAGAAAAATATTATTGGACGGAGGGAGTAATATTTATTTTTAAAATTTGGTAGGCTATCATGTTTCAAAAAGTTTGCAGTAGGTTCAATATGTGGCACCATACTTGTACCAATGTGATTGTAAATTCTACTTCAAATTCTCCAAGAAAACACAAATCTTAAAAACAAATGCTCAATAGTCTCATCTCCCTCTAAACAAAAAGAACATAGAGTATCAGAGTTTTGATTAATGACACTTTTTTTTTCTGAAGGGTTGTTTTTGTTGGCATTCTTTGTCGAAGAACTTTCCACACAATTGCTTGAACCTTTCTTACTATCGGTTCTCACAAGTTCTCGAAGGCTTCTTTTCTTTCAGAATTTGAAGAGTTCATGTGCTCATGTTCTTCGTGTTCTTTCTTGTATGCTTTTGATGTTGAAAATTCATCATTCTTTGAGATAATAAAAAACATGTAATCTTCATTATGTTGTTTTACAATCTCCTTGCCAATGAAACATAACAAATCGTTAATTCAAAAATTAAAAATATAAATGTAACATAAAAATATAGAGGATAACTTGGGTGACCGTGGTCACTCATGACCCTCTCACATGAGGGGATGGGGCCCACCCCTAACATGTGGGATCCACCCCCTCATGTGAGAGGGTTATGGGTGACCACGGGTCACCCAAGAATTACCCAAAAATATAATGAGCCAATATTAAATAGCTCATGTACGTATGGATTGGTGTGTTCCTGTTCCTCTACGCCTAGATTCTAATCACCTATTTACTGTAAACATATATTGATATTACTGAATTAAACAATTAATGATGACAAAGAAAATACAATTTCTAGATTTATATATAATTTACAATGTCTTACGTAATTTATAAAAATTAATGCAACGGCTATTTATTAGTATTCAATTCTTACACCTAGGCGACTTAACTAACCCCGCTGATTAATTGGAATACAATTTATTAGAGTTAATAGTTTTTTTTTCATAACTATTGCAAACTTTAGATTTTATCCCAAAAAAATATTTGTATCGATTTTGTCTCATAACTATTGGTTTTGTTTCAATTTTGCCCAATTTTTGCTGGAACCTAGATTTTCGCCTGAAATTGGTCACGTGCAATTGGGGGAATCCAGCCATGGGCGGGTGACCTGGACAAATGGATAAAATTGGGCCAATAGAATCGCCACGTCATCAAATTAATAAAAAAATTAAAAAATAAAAATCTGACTCACCACACCTAATTTCCTAATATATATTTTAAATTATGTTATTAAAATTAAAAATTAAAAAGAAAAGAAAACATAAAACGTGATTAAATATAAAACGTGAAAACAGAACCCCCAAACAAAAAATAAATTGCAGAAATGAAGATTGAGAAAGTGTCGTTTACTCAATTCTAGGGTTCATCTCCCCAGTCCCCAATCCCCAATCCATCCGCTGATACGTAAGACGACAATAAGGCTAAATTTCGGGTAGTAGAGAAGCAAGTTTCGGGGAATACGGGTTCCAGGCTACCTATTGCAATCGGAGGAAGATGGTTATCGCGCGGAAAAAAGGGGCGACAAAGTGATCTGCTCCACCATATGGTATGTTCGATTTTTTTCAACTTCTTATTGTATTAGTCGCAGTTATTGGTGATTGTGCTCGGTGGTGGTCCCATCTTGAATGGAACATGTTAGTGGTGGGTGAAGAATACTAAATGCTCCATTTCTCTATTTGATTAGTCATGGAATATTCGTCACCGATAGAAAATTACCTGAAATCATATGAAAACCCAGTTATTGGAATCATTTATGATGTGTTATGGGGTGACACACTATTTATACCTCGACTACCTCCCACCTTTGGGAAACCTAGAAGGGGCAGAAAAACAACAAGTAGAAGGAAGGAGGAAGGTGAGTTCGGTGGTCGCGGAAGAAAAGTGAGGAAAATGAGAAGGCAAGGAGGGAAGCTTAAGTGTCGAAAATATGGCATAGAAGGACACAATGTAACCACCTGTCGAAAACCAAAGGTAACCATGTAAATTTAATAATTCTTCAACTTTATTTCAAACTTTATAACATATGTTTTGTTTTCATGTGAATAGAAAAAGAAAGTAGGAAAAGGCTTGGTTGATGAAGAAGTTGCAGAAGGGGCTACTGGAGGGATTGATGAAGAAATGACACAACACTTGGAGGAGATTTCAATGGGAGAACCAATGGTACATCTTATTAATTAATTTATCTTATTACATTCACTTATGCTTCTTTACACAATATTTTTCTTATTTAACTTCATCTAAGTGGCTTCAACTAAGTTTAAAAGTGCTGCAAGTGATGATAACCCAATGCCTACACAACAAAGTGGGATCACAACTGTGCAGTGGGTTAACCCCACTCTCCCACCACTGCAACAAGGTCCATCAATATACGAGCAGCTGCAAATATCCAAAAGAGCTCCTAAACCACAGCTGCAAGGTCCTACAACAGTCCAATGGTTCAAGCCTTCAGCCGGCCAAAGCTTAAATGCTCCTCTACAAAGAAGAGTCCAAATTAGGGCCCCTCCTCCATTCAAAAATCCTACTGATCAACCAGTGAGAAATGTAATTCAAGAGGATGAAAACTTGGGTAACATTGTCACGGTGAGTGGACAAAAATTTGTGAACTTGTTGAGTCAAGGTAGCAGTGTTGGAGATAGGAAGGGCAAGAAAAAAGCTTGAAGCATCCTCATATCTTTTATTTTCTGTTATTTTGTGAACCTGTTAAGTAGATGTTATTTTGTGAGCAACAATGACTCTTACTTTTGGTTTTGGTTGTGAGCAACTATGACTCGTGTTTTGATTATGCACGGTTACTATTTTGATGGGTTGATGGAATGTGAATCAATCCATTTTTGTTTATGCTATGCAAGAGTAATGTTTGCTGTAAACTCTTTGAATCTAATGATCAAATTTCATATTGAATATTTAAGTGTTCAGGTTTCACTTTTGTATTTTTTTATTATATATTTTTTTTTTGGTTTCATGCTGGTAACTAATTGGTTGAATGTCAAAAACCATCGAATGTAATGCTCTATTGCCCCACCATGTTAGAAAAAAGGCATATGAATTCCATAAACATTATCAATACACATTCATTACAAAAGGTTTGATTCCCACCATTGCTCTATTGTCCCAAAACCATGATCATAAACATTCATACTGAAATACATACCCCACCGTCCACAAATATTTTTAATACACAATCATCACTACATATGAATTCCTAGCACTTCCAAAAATGGTGACAAGTCTGACTAGTTTTACTAGATTGCAGTGTCACACAAAACTTAAAAAAGAAACCCAGCCCAAAACCTAGCTACATAACACCTACCATCGCGGAGTTACTCCTACATAAAAAGCTTACTAATAATAACACAAACTATGATCAAACACATCCCGATTGCCACCTTGAGTAGAGCATCTGTCGTGAACTCTTTAGTTTCAGCTTTCTTGCATCTTCAATTGCCGTTTAACGTCTTCAATCTCTTCCTCCAAACAAGCATTCGCATTCTGGAATATTGACACCATTTCCTCTAACTTAGAGTTCACACTCAACAAATGTAAATTCTCAGTCTTCAGGTCGTTCAAATGTTTACTCTCTACCATTTCTTCGTTGTTAGAATTCAGGTCATTCAAACCTTTAACCAATTTCTCTAACTTTCCATTAACACCCATGAGATGTTGATTCTCAGCCTTCAAATCATTCATGCTTTTAAGCAAACCTGGGATAATCTGTCTAACTCGATCGCATAACGGAGGATTTGCCCATTGGAAGAAATCGCAATATCCCAATTTCTAAAAAATTCAAGAACTCATTCTAATCAAATTGCCAATATCATAGACGAATTTTTGGAAATTACATAATAATTACATTACACTTACCGGATACCTTCCACAGCCCAAAATTTGAATCTTTCCACGAAGCAGACAATACAGCCACCCGCTTGCAAAAGCAATACACATCTACCGAAAAAAAAATTTCAAAGTTCAAATTTGATCCGTAAATATTATGGGCGTTTCCAGAGTATAACTTTTGTACCAGCAATTACTGAAATGCTACATTTGTTACCATGATAGAACTTAATGTACAAATACAGATGGATCAATATAAAATGGCTCTACAAACTTCAGTGAATCGACTCACTTCTAGATTATACTCCCTCCATCCCAAGATTAAGTTCACCATTTCTTGATTTACCCGTCCCATAATAAGATTCACCCCTTAAAAAAGATATATCAATTCAAAACCTAAAAATTACATTTTAATTTCAAAATTATCATAAATTTTTAACATACCGAACATATTTTATACATTATTTATTACCAAGAAATATAATATTACCGTCAAAAGTTAATAAAGTTAATAAAAAATATTTTTTTCTTAAATAACGTGGAATGATGAAATTGAACATAATCATAAGACGGAGGAAGTAGAACATTTACTAGTTACAAAGAACTAATCATTAGTGATGGCGACCCTTAGATATTCATTTCCCATGTCCCGTTGATCTTGTTCAATTCTACGGGCAGATTCTTTCAGTTTATTCGGACACTCCCCTGCCACCCGAATCGACTCAAGAGTTGTGATTTCACCGATCTCACTAGGAATCTCTTTTAGATAGTGGCAATTTCTCAAGATGAGGTGTTGAAGTTTGGGGAAGTGTTGGCACGAGGCAACATTCCATTGTGAGAGTCTTACAAAATCCAATCTCAGCAACCTTAGCCTTTGGAATTCATCATCTCTAGTATCCCATATTTCCTCTCCTTGCCTGCTGGATAACCATTGATTTAATTTGAGAATTTCAAGGTTTTCCAATTTTCCAATTATTGACATCTTCTCCCAATTCAACTTATTCGGCCAAAGATTCAGCTTCCTAATGTTTGAAGGGAATCCGAATACCTCTAATTTACATCCGTAGAATGACAATCTGAGCGAGTGAAGTTGAGTGAGGAAGCGGAGATCGAAATGGGGATTCACAATTTTCAAATTTTCCAGATATTCAAAACGGCATCTGAGTTTGCGAAGATGGGGACAACATCTTAACAGCTCCACATCCTTTGGCTTTGTTATTACTACTATTGAAAGATACTGTAGGCTCATGTTCGTTTTGCGGCTATTCCAAACTTCACCACACCTTGTCGCCCCTGCATGAAGGTATCTCAACTTCTTCATTTGCCCAATTGATGGGGGTAGAATACATGTCTCTTTGGAAAGGACATGCAGATATTCAAGTTTAACAAGCCTATCTATCCATGTTGGCACTTCTCTGATAACCAAGAATCTCAAGTTAACTAAATACTCTGTTCCAAATAAAGCACAATCTGAAAAGATGCGATTGAAATGCAGGACTCTCAATACTCTCATATCCCCAATATATAAAGACAACGTCTGTCGCCCGCCATAAAAAGCACGGACATGTTGGCAAAAGCTTGAAGTTTCAGAGTCTCTGACTGCTCGCACGCGATGGCTTTTCCCAAAAACAGTGAAGCATCTGAAAAAACAAAACCAAACTATAAAGCATATCTTTAACATAGAATCTAAATTAAGTGGGAACTAGAAAGTATGTACAATTACTCGTTGTTTGAAAATTTTACGAAGTTTTCTTCTCGAGATATTTTCAAGCACAAGTCACGCAATAAATCATGAACAATACATGCTTTCACTCCTCGACCATCTGATCTTCTCTTGGCAACAATTATTAGACTCTTATCAATTAGCTCCATTAAATATTCTTCTGCTGCAGTCTCTCTTCTCTTCTCATTTTCTTCACGTACGAATCCTTCTGCTATCCACAATCTCTTCAACCTTCTAGTATAGATTGTTTCGTCTTCTTTAAACTCTCCAAAGCTAAGAAAGCACGGCTTCAAATGATCTGGCAGATGCTTATAACTCAACTCCAGAATTTGCCTCACTGAATTCTCTCTACCATCTTTAATATAAGACCCTAAACTTCTTTCCACTTCTTCCCAGGCACTTATTTCCTCAACTATAGCTGAAAGGATCCCAGCAATAATAACCACCGTAAGTGGTAGCCCGCAACATTTCGCAGCAATTTTCTTTCCAATCAGTTGGAGCTGAGGAGCACAAGCTTTATATTCGAACACCTTCTTCTCTAATAACTCCCAGCATTGCTCATCTGACAAAAATGGCAGCTCATGAATTATGCTTCTCGTTGGAGCTACGTCTTTATTCCTACTTGTTAGCAATATCCTGCTCCCATTTCCATCATCAGGGAAACACCTCTGTAACTCAAACCATACATTTGAGTCCCATACATCATCCATTATAACAATGTATCTTCTTCCCTTCAATGATTTGTAAATGTGTTCGGCTAATGTCATTACTTCCATTTTCAAAATCCTATCTTTCCCAAGCTCTCTATTTACTTGAATCAAAATGTCAGATAATATACTTCGTTTGTCATACGATTGGGAAATTATGCACCATGAGAGTCTGTCAAACCTATAACTAACCAATGGATGATTATACAGTTTCTTTGCTAAAGTTGTCTTACCAAGTCCTGCCATCCCCCAGATTAGAATGACTTGCAAGTTCTCCGTTCCTCCTCCATTCAGGAGTTCCAAAATAGCACTTTCTTTATCATCAAACCCAACGACTACATCGTAGGCTTCACTGCTTGTTTTATCTTGTAATGGGGGCTGCAAACTGAATTTGTTTACCAATTTTAATCCTCCAAATTTGTGTCTCTGTAATTCTTCCTTGAAGCTCCTTGCTTGTAACCTCAATGTTGTGGGTGAGATATGTGAGTCTCTTGATGACATACCATAGAGGAGCATCTTTCACCAAAAATGCTGTAATGAGATATTCAGCTTGATGTGCCAAATCTCCCATGCGCATCAGAAGCACTTTCAGTTCTCCAATTTCAGAAAGCTTTGACGATCTGATTGATGAAGAATGCAAAAACTGCAGCCCCTGATGGAGAAGGTAGATTTGATCCTTCACATCAGCAATTGGATTATCCTCTCGTTTCAACAGATCTTCAAGATCGTCGAAAAGAGAATAAAGAATGAGGAAGGAATTGATTGTTGAAGTCCTTGGAGTTGTATAAACTGGTGTGATGATATCAGAGGAATTGAGAGTTGCTTTCAAGAGGAGGATGCTGTGTAAAACAGCAGCAAGCTCCTCATCCATTTCTTGAGACCCAACATCTCCAACTTTTGAGAAGAACAAGGAATGGAGAAAACATCCAGCTTGATTGGCCACTGATTCCAACTCTGCCATGAGATTATTGAACTCAGCATCGTGCTGCTCGTTGCTGTCAGTAAGCAGCCATGATATGTCACCAAGAATGGTAAGAAGCATCCTCAGTTCCTTTTCAAGAATCTCAATCCGATCAAGTATGGAATCACTACTTTTTTGGTAAAGCAACTGAAGAAGGAAACTGAGAAAAGTTTGGAGGAGTTGGTAGTTGCTGATGCCTTCGTTTAGCTTTGGCAGCTGGAACACTTGTCGAAGTTGTTTCTCGAAACAAGCCACTTTCTTGAGCTTCCGTGTCCACCAATAAGCAGGCAGATTCGGCAAGTCGTGGGAAATCTTGGAAAGATCAGAGAGGTAGTACCGGATAATTGAAGTCTGCAATTTATTGAGCACATATTTGTTCTTCCAATTGAGAAATGGTTTTAACATACTGTGGATGCTAATTCAGAACAAGAAACTGGCTTTGCAAGAAAAGAGGTGAGAACAACCATGCACTGGTTTCTTTCTTAATTATGTGGACAGAGAAATGCGATGAGTTAGATAATTAATTTGCAGGCCATTAAATTTTTACTAGTTAAGTTTAAGAATGAGGCCGGCAACAAATGAAAGTTTAAGCATTGTAGGCCCTCCAAAGCTACTAATATATTGCATGTGAGTACAAATGGTGGTGCTTTAATTACTCTAGCTTTTGTAAACGCACTTTTGTCGTCTTCCAATGGACTAACTTCACCCAATTTGAATTCCCTATTCCACTTTTATTGGTATTCCATGATATAATAAAACTATATCCTACAATATTTTACCTAAAATTTGTTGAATATAGACTTGCATGCATCAGCTGTACAACGTGGAAGAAGGAGATTGGATGATCATCATATAAGATCAAAGGCTATGATCATGCAACGTATATATGGATTCGTTCATATATATATATATATATATATATATATATATATATATATATATATATATGAGTTCCTACGATATATAAGCAGGGTTAGGGTTTATGAGTTTTATCTTCTTCATTACGTTGTAACATTGTCATCATAAGAAGTTTCTTCTCCCTTAAGAGTGAACGTATGCATTAAGCCGAACCACTATAATCCTTGTCTCTCTTGTTTATTTCGTTGTTCAAGCTTCAATTCATAAGAGATAATACGCGTGAGCGTTTGTAAGATACAAGATATTTAACAATCTTGCATACGTTTCTTAAGAAAATTGTATCATTAAACCCTTAGAGGATGTATTTAATTTTGGACATTGATTGTAACCCATGTCAAGAATATAATGAGAGTGATTGATAATGGCGAGGGGTTAAGTGCAAAGAGGTTAATCTCATTGAATTGGTTTTCCACTCAAATGTTACAATCACATGTCCAACTTACGTATACGGGTACAAGTCGGTGTGATTAAACTTAGACTAGAATTTTCTATTAATTAAATTGTATAAGATCATGACCATTCTTGCTATGTTCTAGATTATTCATAATGATTAATTATAATAACTCACTTCTAAGGAATTCTAGCATATGCATCAACCTTCAACACTATGCTTGCTTTTGGATTGAATTAATTTTACATGAAAATTGCAATTTTGGTTCCGTAATATATGTTGTTTGAATATTGATCCTATAATTTACACGCTGTTAAATTAAAATCCTTTATTTTTTACTTACTCTCATTTGCCCTCTTCTGTGTAGATTTTCGAATTCAATAGGATTATAAAGCCATGATCCTTTAGATTTCTGTATTTGAGCCTTTCTATCTTTCCCAACAATCATTTCAATCCACTATTTATATATGGGAAAAGGTTCATATGAACCCCTGTACTTGTGTGGGAGGTTCAAATAAACCCTCCATCTTTATTTTTGAACATCAAAGCCCTTAATTTCTTTTAATGGATCATATTCGCCCTTTATTTTTTAATATAATAACAAGAGAGCATTCTGTTAACTAAAAAGGATAAGGGGGTTAAACGTGGGTCTCATATATGACAAATTGGTTGAAAAATAATTATCATCTCCTTCCTTTGTCATTTATAGCCATAGCAATTGCAGGTGACTGTACATGGGTGCTGCAATGCCATTAGAATCAATCTCCTTTCAAATATACAAGTAGGGATCTCTTCATCTCCTTCAATGAGAAAACAATCTCTTCATATTCATCTGACTTGTTTTGTGAACGCAAACCCGATCCAAAACACAAATTCAACCCAGCAATAACTTTCAACTTGATCTTGTCCAATTCATTCATATTTTGTCCAATCTCTTCTACGCTCTTCTTTTCACAAGTCACCTTCTTAATTTTCACAAACGTTGGTATACGTAATTCCCATTGGAATTCCCATTCACACTCCCATTAAGTTTCTTTTAAATTCTGTATCGTTTTCATCAAGAACAATAATGTCTTCTCTTGAACCACTCTACTTCTGATTCCAAGAATGTGTACGGTTCTTCTGGGCTCAAGATTAATGGGTTTGTAGAGAGAAAGCTTGAGTCTTGGTTGGATTGTGAGGAGAAAGTAAGACGAGATTACTGAAAAAAATCATAAAAGCTCTTGTTTCTTAAAACAAAATAAATTCAAAAACTCATTTTATCAAAAGAGAGAGAATGAGTGGAGTGATCAAAATTTGATGGGAGATATAGAGTATGGTACTGGTAGCGGTAGAGGAGAATCAAGAATGGAAGCTGGTTTACTATTTTTTCGTTGAATGGGTCCCCCATTAATAAATGGTCCCACACTATTAACTCTTTTATCAATTTTGATCAATGAAATGTCAATTTTGTTTAATTTATAAAAAGTAAAGGGTGGATCTGATCTATTTTAAAAGTTGAAGATTTTGGATGTTAAAAAAAAATTGTTAGGGGTTCATTCGATCTTGTGGTTAAAGTTAAGGAGGTTAAGTGACCATTTGCCCTACATTGAATAGTATGCAGTACAGTTCCATTGTTATGGAGTTTCTAATTTCCTGATCATCTCTTCAAGAAGCAAATTTGCAATCCCTTGAGTTCATAAAACTAAATTTTCATTCGCACATTTTATCAAACACCTTCCTCGCAAAAACAATATTATCTCTATAACACCTTCCTCGCAAAAACAATATTATCTCTATAAATCTAATAATCATACAACAACCTGTTTGCACAATTGCAAGACTTGAAAGAATGAGATGAGTGGTAATATAATACCATGCCTGATGAGAGAATCAGAAGTGACAGTTGACTTCTGAAACAGAGATGAGACCCATCCCAAATCGAGATGGTGAGGAAGTCTGAATTTAAAGATGAGAAAAACGGGGGCGACGAATCCCTTTCGATCAATAAGGGGTGGAATTTCCCAATCAGCGATTCATTAATCTTCCTTTTTCCCCCACATTCAATCTCAGCGCTCCTCTACAGGCGGATGACATTGCTCATCCGCCATCCGTCGGTCAACCTCCGCATCCACCGCCGGAAATTAGCGGTGCTGGTTGTGGAGTTCACTTGCCGCCGTTGAAGATGGAGGAGAAAATGCCGACCTCTGTTCTAGCCGCTGATCTTTCCTTTTCCCCAAGTGGGAAATAAAATGCTTAGATTATCGATGAGAACTGAGAAGAGTGAGGATGAAGTTGTTTGATGTTTGATTTTGAAGAGATAAAGGGCTTAATTGACCATACAATGAATGATTAAGGGTTTGAATGAGAAAAAAAAAAGTTCGAGGGTTTACTTGCTCCCATGTACTAAGTTTGAGGGCTCTGATGACCCTTTTCCCATTTATATATTAAACCTGCATGTTATTTTGAATAGTACTGAATACTTAACTTATGATTAGATGATCTTTTAGAAGAACTGACAGGTGACTGTATGATTATAGCTATTTTCACTTAAATTTTAGAGTCTTTTTATGTGTGTTTTCGTATTATTTTATCCGTATTTTGTGTATATATTGGTAGTGTTTTTTGTTTTTATGGAAATGTATGAAAATAAACTTAAACTTATGATTTTCAGGTAGAAATAGATTCTAGATGCGAAAAGGAAGATGTAGGGAAAAACGGAGCTCAATTCGGAGTTGGAACGAGGGAGAACGAGCCAAAACAAAATTTCTAAAAACTACACCAACTCAACCCGACCACGTCCTAGATCTACCCAAGCCTGTTTTTGATCAGTACGTCTTCTAGAAGGTTCCGGACCTATAAATACTCCATTTTGCATGATTTTTACAAAGGAATCAATTCTAGATCAGATCTACACCTAATTCACACAATTCTTCACACACTTTCCATTCTATCTATCCTTCATTCCATCCATCTATCCTTGAATACATTCATTAAACCCACCATCCAAGTGATCAAGGAAGCAAGTGGGAGTGAAGATTATAAGAAGAAGAATGAGAAGCTCCAATAAATACATTCCAAGGGGGATTTTAAAACTAATTTTTGTGAACTTCTTTATAGTTTTATCATGGGATTTATAGATACAATTGTCTATGTTGTTTTCTCTAAGACTTTGATAGGCTAATATCTTTTGTGAGATTAGCTCCATGATTGGTGTTGGATAATTAGTTTTTATACAAATTGATCTTAATCTTAATTGGGCTTTGTGTTATTTCTATCATTGGTTGTTAATTACTATAATTATATGCTTGATTTGTGTGATTAATTGTCTTGGGCATGTGATTAGATTGAGAAATCAATTGTGTTTAGGATGATAGTTCATTGAATCATTTCATTATACACTTCATGTCATTAATTTAGAATGAGATAGAGATATCCTTCTAGAATTAGAGCCATTTGATAGAACATTTAATGGACTTAATCGAGAGATTAGTTAATAAGATGAGCGGACCCAAACCATTAGTGAATACATAGTACCTTAAGAGTGAATATTGCCTATGATTTAGTATCTAATTAGGGAACTCGTAGAGTAATTAGTTTATATTGGGAGGTGTTCACTTTGGTATCGATCCTATGTGCTTGTAGGAGCCTTATTGAGAGTTTACGTCTTAAGTAACTCTAGTGAGAGCTTAAGATATATTAGTGATCTCTTTTATGTCATATTCATGCATGAGAGATTAGGATTAATTGCATGATTACTTTATTATCTATGCCATGATTGTTGATGTAACAACAAAATTTGTATTTATTAAATAATAAATAAAAAAGAAATTACAAAGAAAATCCGAGATGGATTGAATTTGAGAATTGAGTAAACAACTTCTATTTATCCTCTAATTCCTCTCTTAAGTTGACTTCTTTACTTTCTTAACTTCTGGAGCTGGATCTTCAAACGAAGCTTGTCCGAGCTCTGATTTGGAGACTTTTGAAAGTTTGTCCGGAGGCGTCGAGCCTTTGTTCGGATCGAATATTGACTTGAAGATTTGTTGTGAAGTACGACGCTCAATTTGGTAGAACGTTGACTTCACGGAGAACACCGGATCGGGGGGGCTTAGCACCTTCGTCTCTGATCGGGGACTGTTCTTAACTAGAATATATCTTGAACTTGACTTGAAGATCTTGAACTTGATCTTCGACTTAGATCTTCACTTGGATCTGGATATTCGACTTGACTTGGTCTTGATCTTCGCTGGACTTGGATCTTGATCTTCACTTGATCTTCGCTGGACTTGGATCTTGATCTTCACTTGATCTTGATCTCCACTTGCTTGACTTGGATCTTGATCTTCACTTGATCTTGATCTCCGCTTGCTTGACTTGGATCTTGATCTTGATCTTCGCTTGATCTTGATCTCTGATCGAAGGCGGCTGGTTGGAAGAACGTCGGATCGGAGGGGCTTAGAACCTTGATCTCGGATCGCAGGCCGTTCTTGGCTTGAAGATGCTTGAAGATTTCAAGGGAGCACTGCTCGTATTCTTGATCTCTTAAAAAATGTCTACGTCTTCAGATATTTTAGTGTGTCTGGAATGAAGACTGAATGCCCTTATTTATAGGTAGAGAAAATAACCACTTGTGAGATATTTTCTCCTTTAAAAGATATGTTGGGCTTTTCTCCTTTAATTAAGCCTGCTGAATTGGATACGGGCCTATTTAATTCAATTAAGCCTGCCGAACTGGATTTGATTTGTTGGGCTTGTTGACTTAAGTCAGACCCATTTGACTTGGGTTTATTTGACTGGATCTGGCCCAATTTATCAATAATTTACTCATTTATTTTAGGATGACCAATTAAAGAATTTATCGAACCACAGGGAGGAATGCACTAGAGTTTAAGCAATCCCAAGTTTATCGTGATTTTATAAGGACGATCAAAAAGGAGGATAGATAAGCATGCAAATAAATGCAATGCAAGAAATAAAAGATAAAAGGAATGCAAAGATAAATGGGGTTTCAAATGATGCAAGGATGAGATTAGCAACAATCATGGTATAGATAACAAAGTATCATGCAATTGATTATAATCTATCATGGACATAGCATAGGAGTGATCACTAATTCTACCTAAACTCTTTACCAAGATGGATAGGATGTAGACCCTCAATAAGGCTCCCAAAAGTACAAAGGATCAAGACCATAGTGAACATCTACGAGTTCCCTAATTAGGTACTAAATCATAGACAATATTCCCTTTTAAGGTACTATGAATTCACTAATGGCTTGGGTCTCCTCATCTAATCATCTAATCTCTCGATTAAGCTAATCAAATGTTCTATCAAAGGGTTCCAAATCTAGAAGGATATACTTATCTCATTCTAAATTAATGCACATGAAGTGTATGATGAAATGATTCAATGAACTATCCTAAACATACAATTGATCTACCAATCTAATCACATGCCCATGACAATTAATCACACAAATCAATCATACACATCAAGCCCATTATGCCCATGACAATTAATCACACAAATCAATCATACACATCAAGCAATTAATAATCAATGATAGAAATAACACAAAGCCCATTCAAGATTAAAATCAATTTGCATAAAAACTAAATTATCCAACACCAATCATGAAGCTAATCTCACAAAGGAGATTAGCTGATGAGTGTGTAAATTCACAAGTTTGGCATCATATTTTGTGCTAGTTTTGGAGAGTTTTGAGGTGGAAATAAGTGGAAAACCTATATATATATATTGTGAATTATCATGAATCAGGTGTTAGTGGAGCTGTTTAAGTGGTTTTCATATCGAAATCAGAGTGGAAGTGCCAAGAATCGAAGAGACGAAGTCGAGACCACGCAAACCGCCAAGAAGAGAGGTGAGTTCGACCTGTTGGAGGAGGGTTCGACCTCTCCAGCAGGTCGAACCAGTGTTGAAAGAGTGCAGAAGGTGGGTTCGACCACGATTCGAGGGGTTCGACCTGTCATTAGGTCAAATCATGGTCGAACCAGTTCGCGAGAAAGTTGATTCAACCACGACGTTGGGATTCGACCAGGCAGTTGGTCGAATCAGGAGCAGAAAGTGTCCAGTGGTGCGGTTCGACCTGTGGTTCGACCAAGAGGGTGTGGTTCGACCTGCACAAGAAGTCAAACCAAGTGCAGAATACTTCCAGAAGCAGGGTTCGACCTGTGGTTCGATCTGCGGCCAGTGATTCGACTTATTTGCTGAGGTCAAACCATCGTGCGTAAACTTACCTTATCCGAATTTTCGAGGCTAAAACGTGTGTGATAACTTGTAAAGCCCATTCCAAGCCCTAGAGACGTGATTACAAGTATAAAAGAAAGCTCATGCAGTCCAAAAAAGAGGAGAGATAGAGAATAAGATCGTGAAGCACAAGAGGAGACTAGAAGAAGATCTTCCATCTTCCGGAGGAGATGTGACAGAGGTTCCGCTGGAGATTCAAGTAAGATCGGTCCAACTAACCATGATTATTCCTAGATGAATCATGGGCTAGAACCGCTTCGGTAGTTCTAGAGTTATGAAGGTTTCATGAGTTGATTTGTATTTCGTGTGTATACTCCGTACAACACTACTTGTGGTTTAGTTTATATAAGATTGCACGTATTTAATCCATACTCATAGTTGTTTTGTGCATAAATAATCATTGTATAGAGTCTGAATGCATAACATGGTTATTGGTTGAGTGCGTTCACTGTTAAGCAGGGTTTATTGTTATAATTCTAAGTGAAGTGATTCCGAGGTTTTATTAGAACCATCTTATATGAATATTTGTTAATTGAATTGAATTCGGGTTAACAAGTAGGATTAAGAGTATAACTTTATAGTACCTATAAAGGGAGATCAAATCGGGTTAGAGTACTAAGTGCACGGGAAATAATTGATTATGATAGTAACTAGAAAGGGGAGTAAAGTATACATCTTGCTCTGAGGATACTCACACGTGTTAAAAGCTTATCTACTTATGTCTATAGAGTAGATTTGTATGGTCTAGAGATGCGTCCATAAACCACAAGGCAGAGTCGGACATCGACACACGAAAGTAAGAATTAATGAATGAAATCGGATGGCTGATGAGAGTGAAAATTAGCGTGTTTGAATGTCCAATTTAACACCTTTTTGATGAGAATTGTTAATATATATTAGCACAAATGTCTTATATTTCATATATGTGAGATAAAGGTGCACTTGAGGTGTTTTATTGTGTTTTAGGTGAAAAAATGATCAAAAGTACAAAGTTGGAGAAAAGGTGCAATTTGTGCAAGGATGATGAAAAACACACATCCAACTTTCGTAAATTTTCTGAGTTGTTGTGGAGATCAAAACTGATGGTATGCTACATGGTTGGAAAGCCACTGAAAAGAGGATCGTTTTGACAAAAACAACACCCCAATCGAGTTCCAAACAAGAAAGTTACAAGCAAAACGATGACGACGCGCGTGAAGTGCCAAGCAGGAATGCTGGCCACTTTCCGTGGCTTATTGCACACTCAATTCTTGGTCTCTATGAAAGTTCTTTATATTGATTGAAAGCCCAGGGAGAGAGGATCGCGTGAGCGTAAGAATAATTGAATTTAAAGCTCGGATGAAGAAGTTATACATGAAACAATGAAGGGGTGCAAGTCCATTCGACCTTGAGAGCATCACTTCGGCATCCATTCGACTTGAAACACTCCATTCGACCTGAACATCAGCTCGAATTGATGTCGAATGGAGGGTCAGCACAGCCATTTGACAACAGCATAGCTCATTCGACTTGAAGCACCTCCATTCGACCAAGACACGAACTCGAAGCCATGTCGAATACGCACGCAAAAACATCCAGTGAGACCATTCGACCTGGACAACTTCCATTCGACCAAGAGCTCAGGTTGAATGGAGGTCGAATGAGCACAAAATGGTTTCCACTAGCCTCATTCGACCACGACCACCTCCATTCGATCAGAGGTGCTGGTCGAATGAAGGTCGAATCCCCCAATTTTGGCGTAAAACGTGCTTTTCGACCTGCAATTCGACTTGGAGAGGCTTGCTTCGACTTCTTCACGTGAAAACCAACCTGGAAACCATGATGCAAGTGGGTTTAATGCACACATGGGAAAAAAGGAAGATAATACACCTCACATGCACCACTCGAAACACCTAACATGCATGAGATTCTTCAAGGTAAAGAGGACAAAGGAAGAGAGTTGGAAAAGAGCTGCAAAGATGATGGACATCAATATTAAAGCTTCAATCAAAGGCAAATGGAAGCATGTGCAGCAAGAACAAGAAGAACAAATGCATATGGAAGCATGGAACAAGTGAAGTGGAAGCATGGAGCAACATGGGCTGAAATTATGGAGGCATGTGATGTTGTTCCCCTTCCACAACTATAAATAGGGGCTGCATTCCATCCCAAATCATCATCAAACAACACAACACAAAGCACAACACACCATAAGGGGCTGCAAGTGCAGCAAGCTTGCTGCCCTTTGCAAAGGGTAGCAAGCTTGCAATGTGAGGGCTGATGTAAGTGCAGCAAACGTGCTGCACAACGCCAAGGAGAGGAGGAGAATCCAAGTGCGATCAAGAGAGCAATCCAACGGGAGATAAGGAGAAGAATGCAAGCCACGTGACGCTAGGGTTTCGTATTCTTTTCTTTCATCTTTTCTTGTTGATTTTTGTTATGAATTGCATTAGCCATGAGCGTTGTGTTCATGTGCTAAATACTTTTACGATTCTAAGGTTTGAAGGTTAATGTAGTTCATTTGAAAACCTAGATTAATATTGTTAATTCATGCTATTCATATTCTTGTTTATTCGATTTTATAAGACCTTGTTAATATGTGTGTAACATCTTCATAATATGCCATTGACATTGCCCGTGATGCGTGGTATATTGTGTTAGCTTGAGTGCACGCATAATTAATATTGTCTATTTGCTGGGGATTATAGTAGTTTGCCTGTGAACACGATGATCCAAAGGGCCGGTAAATAAGATGCTTGATTATCCTAGTGAAACAATGCAATTAGGAAATCAAGTAGGGAGTGAATAAGTTTGAGTAGTACTTTCAGAGAATATATGTTAGTCGAGTTGGCCTTCCGGAGGTTTATGAAATTCACCTTATTAGTATCTAGAAAGGAGGTTCAAAACTGTTCACGCATCATCTTATGATGTATTTCCATAAAATAGCATGAATGAACAATAGGATGTCTAGGGGACCAAATCAATTGCACTACACCTGATACCTTAGAACTGTTATTTCTCTCTTGATTCAATCTTGATTACTTCTTCCCTTGGTTTTATTTATTTCGTTATTTATAATTTCAATTTCTTATTTAATAATCAATCAAACCTTGGAAATTGGTTACATTCATTCTAGTTGAATGGTGATTTAAAGTAAAATAGATAATTGACCGTCCCTTGGGTTCGATATTTTTACTTGGGTACTTGCTACTGCAATTGACATCCCTACACTTGGGGATTTTGGTTGCGGCGCGCGGAGAACGCCTAAACAAGTCAATAGCGCCATTGCCGGGGATGGCTTAATTATTTATTTTTCTTTTATTGATAATTTAATTAGGATATTTTAATTGCTTTATTGAGTCTGTGTCATTGTAGTTATTTTATTATGTGTTACTTGACTATGGTATACATTTCTTTACAAACTTATGCTCTCACTTCGTTTGATCTAAGATTGGGGGGGGGATACGTGTATACCTGCGTCTTGCTACACCAAAGTAAAGTTTCTTCGTTATGTTGTGTGTCGTTTATTTATTTATGTTGTGTGTTTTTCCTAGTTTAGTGTGGTTATTTTTGGGTTCTTGAATATGATTGTTAGATCTTTCTAAAGCACTTGATTGAATTTAATTGATAAAATGATGGATTGTGTTTATGGTTGTGATCCATGTGAGCTTATGTTGTTTAAATTATCTTTAAAATTCATATGCTCTTGAAATTGATGAAGGAAATGTACTTAAGTTATGTTGCGATATGAAGTCCTATGTACTTGTGAGATATTACTTACCATGGATAGTGCTCTGTTACGTGTTGAAATCCCATGTGAGATTTTGAGCCTTATTCATGTTATATAAACACATGATATTTCTTTCTGGTGAGTATCGTTCTTGTGTGTGTATTCCAGAACTTGTCTTTTGTCTTACTTGAAACTACATGTTATGATAGATAATGGGAGATGATTTTAGGCCATCCTTGAATTATGAGTCACTTAGCCAAATAATTCCCTACCATATGATTGTTCATCCGTAGTTAGCCCTATTGTGCTTTAAAACCTCATTCTTTGGCAGCCTACGAAAAATAAACACTTTGAGCTTCTGAATTTTTTTAGCCTTGATTGTCCTTCTAGAAGAAAATTAATGGCTTTTCAAAGTGTGTTGATGGAGTTTGATAACAGTTTGAGAAAGGGAAAAATTTGTGCTTACATAGTTATTTATCTTGAAAATGCATATAAGGAGAATAATGGAGTAGTGCTTAAATCTAGTACTCTATTTAATCAAATACCCTAGGGTAGTGCCCGAAACTGGTATCCTATGGAGGATGCGTGAGGTAGTACCCAAAATTGGTACCTCGAAAGAAGAAAGAAAAATAGTTGTGCTTAAAGGTGGAGAAGGAATGAAAATCGTCTGCATTGAAAAGAAAAGAGGATGAAAGTTGAAGTGATCAATCAGCCTTAGTTCTCCCCTATTTGAGTCACATTGTCCATATATTTCCTTCCTTAACCAAAGAGCCAACATTACATCCAAAAGAAAAGTCCTTTTTGATCCCATTATCGAACCAAACTATTGGTAAAAAGTTTGAGACTTTTGGCAAGCTTATGGTTACGCATGCACTTGAATTGAATTTGAGCATAAATACTTTAACCCATAAGTGTACATTTTTACACTTAAGTATGAGTGATATATACTTCCCGTGAGAACATGTTAATAGAACATTTGAATTGATGGTGATTTTCTTAACTTGTATGCTATGAATTGATTATCCCACGTAATAAGAGTTGCATGTCCTAAGTTGAAGACAATTGTATTTCGAATGAGGTATTGGTCATGGTCCTTATTTCCTATCTAATTTTCTTACTCTCTCGATCTTTATTTTTATTTTGTTGACTCGAGACGAGCAACGGGTAAGTTTGGGGGATTGATGAGAGTGAAAATTAGCGTGTTTGAATGTCCAATTTAACACCTTTTTAATGAGAATTGTTAATATATATTAGCACAAATGTCTTATATTTCATATATGTGAGATAAAGGTGCACTTGAAGTCTTTTATTGTGTTTTAGGTGAAAAAATGATCAAAAGTACAAAGTTGGAGAAAAGCTGCAATTTGTGCAAGGATGATGAAAAACACACATCCAACTTTCGTACGTTTTCTGTGTTGTTGTGGAGATCAAAACTGATGGTATGCTATATGGTTAGAAATTCACTGAAAAGAGGATCGTTTTGGCACAAAGAACACCCCAATCGAGTTCAAAACAAGGAAGTTACAAGCAAAATGATGACGACGCGCGCGAGGTGCCGAGCAGGAATGTTGGCCACTTTCCGTGGCTTATTGCACACTCAATTCTTGGTCTCTATGAAAGTTCTTTATATTGATTCAAAGCCCAGGGATAGAGGATCGCGTGAGTGCAAGAATTATTGAATTTGGAACTTGGATGAAGAAGTTATACACGAAACAATGAAGGGGTGCAAGTCCATTCGACCTTGAGAGCATCACTTCGGCATCCATTTGACTTGAAACACTCCATTCGACCTGAACATCAGCTCGAATTGATGTCGAATGGAGGGTCAGCACAACCATTCAACAACAACATAGCTCATTCAACTTGAAGCACCTCCATTCGACCAAGACATGAACTCGAAGCCATGTCGAATACGCACGCAAAAACATCCAGTGAGCCCATTCGACCTGGACAGCTTCCATTCGACCAAGAGCTCAGGTCGAATGGAGGTCGAATGAGCACAAAATGGTTTCCACTAGCCTCATTCGTCCAAGACCACCTCCATTCGATCAGAGGTGCTGGTCGAATGAAGGTCGAATCCCCCAATTTTGGCGTAAAACGTGCTGTTCGACCTGCAATTCGACTTGGAGAGGCTTGCTTCGACTTCTTCACGTGAAAACCAAACTGGAAACCATGATGCAAGTGGGTGTAATGCACACATGGGAAAAAGGGAAGATAATACACCTCACATGCACCACTTGAAGCACCTAACATGCATGAGATTCTTCAAGGTAAAGAGGATAAAGGAAGAGAGTTGGAAAAGAGCTGCAAAGATGATGGACAACAATATTAAAGCTTCAATCAAAGGCAAATGGAAGCATGTGCAGCAAGAACAAGAAGAACAAATGCATGTGGAAGCATGGAACAAGTGAAGTGGAAGCATGGAGCAACATGGGCTGAAATTATGGAGGCATGTGATGTTGTTCCCCTTCCACAACTATAAATTGGGGCTGCATTCCATCCCAAATCATCATCAAACGACACAACACAAAGCACAACACTCCATAAGGGGCTGCAAGTGCAGCAAGCTTGCTGCCCTTTGCAAAGGGTAGCAAGCTTGCAATGTGAGGGCTGATGTAAGTGCAGCAAACGTGCTACACAACGCCAAGGAGAGGAGGAGAATCCAAGTGCGATCAAGAGAGCAATCCAACGGGAGATAAGGAGAAGAACGCAAGCCACGTGACGCTAGGGTTTCGTATTCTTTTCTTTCATCTTTTCTTGTTGATTTTTGTTATGAATTGCATTAGCCATGAGCGTTGTGTTCATGTGCTAAATACTTATACGATTCTAAGGTTTGAAGGTTAATGTATTTCATTTGAAAACCTAGATTAATATTGTTAATTCATGCTATTCATATTCTTGTTTATTCGATTTTATAAGACCTTGTTAATATGTGTGTAACGTCTTCATAATATGCCATTGATATTACCCGTGATGCGTGGAATATTGTGTTAGTTTGAGTGCACGCATAACTAATATTGTCTATTTGCTGGGAATTATAGTAGTTTGCCCGTGAACACGATAATCCTAAGGGCCGGTAAACAAGATGCTTGATTATCCTAGTGGAACAATGCAATTAGGAAATCAAGTAGGGAGCGAATAAGTTTGAGTAGTACTTTCAGAGAATATATGTTAGTCGAGTTGGCCTTCCAGAGGTTTATGAAATTCGCCTTATTAGTATCTAGAAAGGAGGTTCAAAACTGTTCACGCATCATCTTATGATGTATTTCCATAAAATAGCATGAATGAACAATAGGACGTCTAGGGGACCAAATCAATTGCACTACACCTGATACCTTAGAACTGTTATTTCTCTCTTGATTACTTCTTCCCTTGGTTTTATTTATTTCGTTATTTGTAATTTCAATTTCTTAGTTAATAATCAATCAAACCTTGGAAATTGGTTACATTCATTCTAGTTGAATGGTGATTTAAAGTAAAATAGATAATTGATTGTCCCTTGGGTTCGATATTTTTACTTGGGTACTTGCCACTGCAATTGACATCCCTACACTTGGGGATTTTAGTTGCGGCGCGCGGTGAACGCTTAAACAAGTCAATGCCAAAAATTTGATAGGCTAAAATTGCGCACCTCAACTAAAATCCCCAAGTGGAGGGATATCAATTGTAATGGCAAGTACCCAAGTTAAAAATACATGTCGTTCCCACTGAGACAGTATATTATTTATATGATTAATATTACTATTTAACTAGAATTATGGTTTCCAAATTTAAAGAGTTTTGAATGAATTATTATCAAAGAATTTAAATAACAAATAACAAAAAAATAATAGCAATAGGAAGTATTAAAGATTGATCAAGAGAAAAGTAACAGTTCTAAGGTTTCAGGTGTAATGCAATTGATTTGGTTCCCTAGACGTCCTTTTTTTCATTCATGCTATTTCAATGGAAATACATCATACAATGACGCGTGAATAGTTTTGAACCTCCTTTCTAGATACTAATAAGGCGAATTTCATAAACCACCGGAAGGCCAACTCGACTAATATATTTTCTCAAAGTACTACTCAAACTTATTCACTTCCTACTTGATTTCCTAATTGCATTGTTCCACTAGGACAATCAAGCATCTTGTTTACCGGCCCTTAGGATTATCGTGTTCACGGGCAAACTACTATAATCCTTAGCAAATAGACAATATTAATAATGCATGCACTCAAGCTAACACAATATACCAAGCATCACGGGCAATGTCAATAGCATATTATGAAAACGTTACATACATATTAACAAAGTCTTATAGAATCAAATAAACAAGAATCTTAATAGCATGAATTCAAAATAGTTATCTAGTTTCCAAATCAACTACATTACCCTTACACCTTAGAACTATAATGAATTTAGCTCATGAAGTTGAATGACTAAGCAATGCATAACATTAAGCACAAGAAAAGAGAAAAGAATACAAGAACCTAGTGTCATGTGTTCTTCGTTTCTCCTCTTATTTCTGATCGTTTTGCTCCCTTGATCGCACGAAAACTTCCTTGCAGCTGGCTGTTCTTCCTTGCAGCTGTTGGACACACTGCACCTCACCCTTCTCTCTCTATTTGTGACTTGTGTTGTGTGTAGAATGTGTTGTAGGATGCTCTCTTCTTATTGCAGCTGCCCCCTTTTATAGATGTAGCACAAGGACAGCTGCACATGCCTCCATTAGCAGCCCATGTTGATCCTAATTATCCACTTCTCTTTGTTTGCTGCTCTTTATCTTCCACATGCATCCACTTCCTCCATTATTGCTGTCTTTTGTTGCTCCTCTATCTCTTGTCTCCTCTTTTGTGTTTGTTTATGCATTATCTTGCTAACTCTTCCTCTTATCTTCTTTCAATTATGTGTTAGATGCTTGATGTGCTCTATGTTAATGGTGTATTATTATCCCTTTTGCCCATATGTGCACTACTTTCTTGTTATTGCATTCCAGGTAGATCATGCATCAAGTGAGGAGATCGATTTGGAGCTCCATAGGTCGAATAGGAGATCGAATGAAGCATTCTGGAGGCAAAAACAAGTAGTTCGACCATCATTCGACCAAAGCTTCTGGTCGAATGGAGGTGGTCGTGGTCGAATGAGGCTACTGGAAGCCATTTTGTGCCCATTCGACCTTCATTCGACTAGAGCTTCTGGTCGAATGGGCACCGTCGTGGTCGAATGGCAGCACTGGACATCTTCAACCTCCCCTTCGATCATGATTCAACCTGACACTCAGGTCGAATTGTTGTGCTTCAAGTCGAATGATCTGTTCTGTTGTCGAATGGTATTGCTGACCTTCAATTAGACCTTCATTCCAGATGATGCTCAAGTCGAATGGATGCCAAAGTGATGCTCTCAAGGTCGAATGGACTTATTCGAGGTCGAAGTGCAGCTGCTCAAGGTCGAATGAACTTACACCCCTTCATTGTTTCGTGTATAACTTCTTCATCCGAGTTCCAAATTCAATAATTCTAGCACCCGATCCTCTCTCCTTGGGCTTTCAATCAATATAAAGAACTTTCATAGACACCAAGAATTGAGTGTGCAATAAGCTATGGAATGTTGCCAGCAATCCTGCTCGGCATCTCGCGTGCGTCGTCATCGTTTTGCTTAAAACTTCTTCGTTTGGAACTCGATTGGGGTATTCTTTGTGCCAAAATGACCCTCTCTTCAGTGGCTTTCCAACCATGTAGCACACCATCAGTTTTGATCTCCATATTTAACACAGCATAATTATGAATTTGGACGTGCATTTTCTTCATTCTTGCAATAAGTTGCACCTTTTCTCCAACCTAGCACTTTTGATTATTTTCTCTACTAAAACACAACAAAATACCTTAGTAGCACCATAATCATAAAAAATATATAAACCATGCAATCTCACATGAATATATGGCCTTTTCCTAATAAAACAAGGTATTTATGAGACCGAAAAGTAGTAAATTTCCACTCTCATCAATGGCCTGACGAACTACCTATTATCTTATTTGATCACAACTACTTTTCTCTTGTTCTTGTTATTAATTTACTATTTTAATTTATCGTTGTTACTTAGTTTAAAAACCAACAATTACAATTCTCAACATAGTCATAATTGCTAGAAAATAACTAAAGTAATATTTACCCATCCCGTGAATTCGATATTTAACTTGGTCACCTTCGAAACTACAATTGGTATCCTTCATACTTGTGGATTAAAATTGTGTGTTGAGAAACACCCATCAAGTTTCTGGCGCCGTTGCCGGGGACGGCGTAAAATATCTTTTTGTAATTTCTAGTTTATTAGGGCTATTTATTGTGTTTTGCTGTTTTAATTCTAGTTCTTTTCAGGTGCATGCTCACGAGATCAAAGAAAGGTGAACTTGAACCTTATAATCCTGAGATCAGAGCATCATCAAGAAAGAAGAAGAAGAAGAAGAGCAAGGCAAAGAATATTAATCCAACTGAAGCTCTGAATTTTGGAGTTGAAGTTGACGAGCAGATTTCACAGACGATTGAAGCTATAACTGAAGTTAATTCGGGAGTAGAGACAGTCAACATGGCATCGAATCCGGATAATCTAGCCATCCGAGAGGTTTTCAGAAATAATGGGGCTGGAAATTTTGGGCTTTTAGAAGCAAGGGAAACTAATGCGGCTTTCGATCTTCATCCCGCTCTTATTAGCATGATAGAAAGGAACTCTTTTTCAGGAGGGTCTTTCGAGGATCCACAGCAGCATCTGAACAAGTTCTTGGGCTATGCAAGTACTAAAAAAGATGCAGGAGAACATGAAGATCCTAGGAAGATCCTCTTGTTCAAATTCTCGCTTACTGAAAAGGCGAGAGATTGGTACGACACTATCAATGCAGCTGAGTGCACTACTTTGGAGCAATTGAAGTTAAGGTTCTTGGAGAGGTACATGCCACCTTCAAAGGTGTTTAAGATGAAGCAAGACATTAACCAACTTGCCATCAGTGGAGGTGAGAAGTTTCATGAAGCGTGGGATAAATTCAAGGACATGCTTCGGAAGTGTCCTCAATATGGGCTATCCAAAGCTCAATATATCAGTATATTCTACAACGGATTGGACCGTGATTCACGTGTGTTATTGGATGTTTCTTCTAATGGAGCATTGCTTACTAAGTCATCCGTAGAGGCTGAGAAGTTGTTTGAAGATATATCGATGAATTCAAGGGATTGGCCGACTGATAGAGTTAGAGGTTCCTATGTCCTTGGAAAGGTAGCTCAGGTTGAACATGCAATGGTGAAAACAAGTAGAGAGGATGAGATCGTCTCTAGCTTTTCCAATATCAACAAGCTACTCGAATCCTAACAGAAGCAAATCAGTGAATTATCTCAGCGCGTACCAATCATGCAGTAGGAATTGAAGAATGATGGAACAATCCAAGAGGAGTTGGAAGAGGCACACTGATAGGCTTTTTCTGCGCACTATAATTAAATCCTCAAGTGTAAGGATATCAATTGTAGCAGCAAGCTCCCAAGTTAAATTATCGATCCCACTGAGACAGCTAATTATTTATTTTACTATTAATTACTAATTAATCAGAATTGAGTAACCAATATTCAGAGTATTGTAGTGAATTAATTATCTAAATTACTGAAAATATAAATAACTAAATTAATTAAAAGGCAATAAAAATAAAAGCAAGTTTCTAATCAAGAGATGACGAACAGTTATAAGGTATCAGGTAGAGACTAATTAATTTGGGTTATTAAACTTACGATTGTTGATTCATGCAGTTTCACTGAAAATACACCACATATCCCTGTTATCCCACCGAATATGATTCGATTCTAAGCTAACAGTATAATCTGGTTTAAATCCTAAGGTGCGCAAATATTACCAAGCCTTATTCCTAGATACTAATCAAAGCAAGCAACAATACCTCCGGATGGTAAGCCCGACTAACAAGATATTTTCTGGAATTACTACAAGGTTCTATTCACTTCCTACTTGATTGTCTAATTGCATTGTTCCACTAAACTAATCAAGTATT
Source organism: Pogostemon cablin (assembly GCA_023678885.1). Classification (NCBI taxonomy): domain Eukaryota; kingdom Viridiplantae; phylum Streptophyta; class Magnoliopsida; order Lamiales; family Lamiaceae; genus Pogostemon; species Pogostemon cablin. Next base: position 23,099,383 of record CM042975.1, on the reverse strand, counting down.
TTATTAACCAGTTCATGAAATTAAAGTGCTTATAGCGGAGCTACTCTAATCCCTAACAGATAGACAATACCAATCATGAACGCACACAAGCTAACACAATAATCCAAGCATTATAGCGGATGTCATGAATATATTATGAAGACGTTACGAAGCAGAAAAGCATGTCTTAATAAAATAAGTAAAATCAAAAGCTCAACTGCATAAAATCCCAATCTTTGGTCTAAATCCCCAAATCAATTAAATCAATCCATCAAACCTTAGGACTGTATATAAAATTAGCCCATGATGTCACAAGCAACACTCATGGCTAAGCAATTCATACCAAAAATCAAAGTAAAAGGAAGGAAAAGAAAGGAATTATGAAACCCTAGTGTAGACGTAGTCTTTCGTTCCTTCTCCGTCTCTCCAATTGCTCGATTCTCCCTCAATTAGCACTTGGAACTCTCTTGAAAGTGGATGGATGCTGAAATCAGGTTGTCAATCTGATATGGAAGGATTGGAGGTGTGAATTGATGATGGGTTATGGATGGGTCCTCTCCAATTTGTGTTTTGATCTCCCTAATTGTTTCTAGGACTGATGCAGGGCTTTTTCGCAATCAAAACTCCTTCAGAATCACGATTTGAGGGTATATATACACTGCTGCATCGAACAGGCCCCGTCTGGGCCCTGAACTGGGCTGCTCGGCACCTTGCTCGAGCCGAGCTCATGGCCGAGCAGCCCCCAAACCTTCCGAGCAGCATATGGGTGAAACGGGAACGTCGTTTAGGTTTTGAAACAACCCAACTCGGCTGGAAATTCGCACAAAGTTGGTCCTGCTCGAGCCGAGCGGCCTCCCGAGCTGCGGAGACTGCACTGCGCGATTTCACTCTTTTGAGCATAACTTCTTCATACGAACTCCAATTTGAATGATTTTTGCACTCACGCGTTCCTATTTTCCTTGGCTTTCTATCCATATAAAGAAATCTCAGAAAATCCAACATTTGTATATGTAAAAAGTCATGCAAAGTGGCTGCTCGGTACAGCATGTGCGACGTTAGCACTTTGATCATAACTTTCTCGTTTGGAATCCAATTGGGGTGTTCTTTATGTCAAAACGACCCTCTCTTCTGTGGCTTTCCAACCATATATCATATGATCAATTTGGACTTCTATAAGAATACAGAAATTTGTGCAACATGGACTGTATTTTTCAGCATTCCTTCTCACTTTCACTCCTCATTCCAACTTTGAACTTTTGATCATGTTTTACCCTTCAAAACTCAACAAAACACCTTAGTAGCATCTTAATTATGCAAGATATGAAAACCATGTCATTTTATACAAAATCATGGCCACATTCTATCAAAGACGGTGTAATGTGAGACCTAAAATACGTGAAATTCCACTCTCAACACACACTATGCCATGGGTCAAAGTATTCAAGGGACTAGGTATCCAGATCAAGGAAACCGGAACTACCAAGGGAACTATCGAGGAAACTTTAATAATCGTGGTCCCCCGGGTAGTTATCAACAGCCTAGGAGGCCGGAGTTCTCATGGAGCAATCCGAATAATACGATTCAAAATCCGATGGGTGTTGATCCGGGTGCTAAGGTAGAAGAAGGGAAACCGGGTTTTGAGAATACTGTGAACAGGTATATGGCCAAGAACTATGAAAGAGTGACCCGCCTTGCGGCTAAACTTGAAAAGAAAATTGATGCAAACCATGAGGTTATATCCAAGCAAGTGAAGGACCTTACATTGTTGATGAGGAAGATGGCAGGAAGCGTTAACAAGCTTACTCAAACTATTGAGAAGGGAAAGTTCCCGTCTCAGAGTATTGAGAATTCAAGGTCCTGCAACGCCATCACATTAAGGTCGGGAACGCAATACGAGGGGCCTATGAGGCCGGAATCAAATTTGGAGATGTCTAGGGCAAGATTCAACCATGGTTCAACCAACATTGAAGGTCCAACCATACAGGGGAAGTCGAACCAACGCACTGGACACGATCAGGAGGCATTGCTGCATCGGTTCGACCGAAATACAGATGGTTCGACCTGGAATACAGGTCAAACCATGGTCGAACCATACCATTTAGAGCACTCTATTTTTCCAAAACACCGGTTCAACCAATCAATAATGGTTCGACCTATACAACAGGTCGAACCTAGGTCGAACCACACAACTTAGAGCACTCTGTTTTGTCACAGCAACGGTTCGACAACGACGGACATGGTTCGACCTATCCAACAGGTTGAACCTTGGTTGAACCAGAGGGCGGAACGAGTACAGTAGGTCGGTTCGACTTAGGTGGCCATGGTTCGACCTACCCAACAGGTCGAACCCACGTCGACCATTACGTGCCTGGTCCAAACACTACGTGTCTGGTTCGACCTGATCGAACCCAACCAGAAGTTGCCCGTTGCTACTCCGAACACTCTCAATGATGTTGATGCTACTCCAGTAGTTCGGAATGAGCTAAGTACAGAGATTATAGCTGAGAAATAGTGGGAGAGAGCCAAGCGATTGAGAGTCGAAAAGGAGAAAGCGGAGAAGGTGGATCGTGATGAATGGGGGATTCCCAAAACAAAGATACCTCCGCCGTTTCCTTACAAGCTTGTGAAGAAGGGATTGGAAGAGAAGTTCAAGAAGTTTTCAGAGATAATGAACAAGATAAGCTTGAGCATCCCTTTCTCGGAAGCAATAATGGAGATGCCTTACTATGCCCGATTCCTTAAGGACATATTGTTGAAGAAGCGGAGCTTAACTGGAGTTGAAACGGTGAATTTATCTGAGAATTGTAGCTCAATCATTCAAAGGAAGCTGCCGCAAAAGATGAAGGATCCGGGAAGCTTCACTATTCTATGTGAGATCAGAAAGGGGCCGGCACGGCGAGCTTTGTGCGATTTAGGGGCAAGCATCAATTTGATGCCGTTGTCCATCTTTCAGAGGCTTGATTTGGGAGAGTTAACCCCTACAACAGTGGCTCTCCAACTGACGGACAGGTCGATGACGTTTCCAAAAGGTATCATTGAAGTCGTTCTCATCAAAGTGGAGAAGCTAGTCTTTCCTGTAGACTTTCTTGTGCTAGACATGGAAGATGACAAGGATAATATCCCTCTTATCTTGGGGAGACTTTTCCTTACTACTGCTAGAGCTATGATTGATGTTCAAAAGAGGGAGCTTAGGTTGCGGATGGATAAAGAAGAGGTGCTATTCAACCTGGACAAAGCAATGAAGATGCCCATGGAGTCTCACTGCCATAGTATTGATGTTGTGGAGGAGATTGTGAAGGAAGATATGTCTTCGATCCTGTCTAAGGATTCTCTTGAGACATACTTGATGGAGTCTCCTACTTATTCCACTACGGAGCTTGATGGTCTTTCTAATGAGGAATGTATTGATTATCTTGAGAACTTGCTTGCTTTGGGTGATACCAGGTATGCATTGGAGAAAACTAAGGCTGAAGAAGCGAAAGGGATTAGGCAGTACTTGCCGTTGGAGAGAGAGAGCACTCCGATGGAAGAGAAGAAAGAGGAGCTGAAATCGTTACCGGAACACTTGACTTATGCCTATCTTGGTGACAATGAAAAAGATTCATCAGGTGGTTCGGAATTCAAGAGGAAGATTGACCCGAAAGAGTCTACATGGCCATGGGATGAAGGTAATTCTAATGATCATATTTTTGTGAGCAAGAAAGGTGTCGTGCTGACTGTAGATAAAGGAAGAGAAGATGATGCCTACTTGAAGCCTCCTAACTTACCACCGGATACCTACAAATTTGAAAGTCCTTTCTCTCGTTCTTATCCTGACTTTGATCTTGATGGAGATAGGAGTTATTCCGAAATTGAGTGGAAGATTGACAGGAATGAGAAGAGAAAGCTTGAGAAAGGAGATCCTACCAATCGTATGGTGCATAAGAATGGTAAGGTGGTAAGTTTGGATGATAAGAGGGGGAGAAAGTATTGGAAGGTAAGGATGCGACATGATCGTCCTCTGATCAAGTAGTCTTCTAAGTGGTATTCCGTCGTGATTCTCCGACGTTAAACAAGGGCACCTGTTGGGGGCTTTTCCTTCCGTTTTATTGCTTTATTTCTTTCGTGTGAGTAAGAAATTTTTATATTTGAAGTGCTTACTTATCGACAATTACATCTCTTTGCAAACTTAGTTTTGACTATAGTTTCTACTAAGTTTGGGGGGTGTGATGTACTTACCTTGATAAGCACCGATAGTATAATCTTTTCTTTGTGACGTTTGTTAGGGGAGTTAATTTTTTGCGGCATATTTAAAACTTTAACCGGTTTTTATTTGTCGATTTTTTTTGTAACTTGCCTAATGTTCAGTGGTGTTTGTTTTGTATTTTGAGTGATTGTGGAGTTACTCATGATTGATAAGTTTTTAAAGAACCAATTCTTGATGAAGTTGTGCTCTAGTTGGTACTTAATGATTCGTTTTGAAGCTTGAAGTGTGTAGGGACGGAAGAACACGCATTTTGGAGCTTCCAGGGGGTAGGTTCGACCAAGCCAGGAGGTCGAACCCAACAGTGGAAGTCGAACTGAGGTGCAAAAATCATCCAGTGAGGTGGTTCGACCTTGAAGAGGATGGTTCGACCTGATCCTATAGGTCGAACCTAGGTCGAACTAGTGCTGCTAAAGTTCGGTTCGACCACGACGTTCTTGGTTCGACCTGTTCAGCAAGTCGAACCGAGGTTGAACTAGTGACATGAAACTTACAGAAGGGTGGTTCGACTTAAGCCTATATGTTTCGACCTGGTCAGCAGGTCGAACCCAAGCCGTACCGAAGGAGAAGGTGTTCAGAATGTTGATTTGACCACGATGAAGTTGATTCGACCTCTTCCACAGGTCGAATCAAGGTCGAATCAAGGCAGGAAAGTGTGTTCTTAATCCCATCCTTCTATGTTGCATGAGTTGGGATTGTTGAGGAACTTGTATGATCGTTTTGGTTTATGGGCTGTTGATTTTGTGCATTCATATGATCATGTGTTAATTTCTATTAATGAAAAACATGTATAATTTGATAAGTATGTAGAGTTCTTGTGGAATTGATCTTAATTACGTGCTATGAGGAGTACTTAGGATTCTATTTACCTATGTGAGGATTTAAGCCTTTCTATCATGCTTGATCATGATAGTTATTTCTTGAGAGGGTCATTCATATGAACGTATTCTAGAACTTGGCTTGGAGTCTTGTGTGAAACTTATGATTGATAAATTGCTAGGACATGATCTTAGGCCATTATTGTGTAATTAAGCTATTTAGCCAAATTTTATCCTTCCTAATGATCATATAAATCTTTGGTTGCCCCGTTGAGCCATTAAAAACCTTTTCTTTGGTAGCCGAAGTAAATAGCCTTATGAATCTTTACTTGAGCCTTGATTAACCTATTCATTGGTAGAGAGTTGAGGAGATTAAGTGTTGCAAGAAGAAAAAGGAAGATAGAATATGGTTGGATGAAAAAAAAAGTATGGTTAAATCTTGTTTAGGGGTAGTGCCCGAAACTGGTACCCCGATTGCTTATAACAAGGAGCTTTAAGCTTAAGAGCAGCTGATTGATAAAGAGAAGAAGGGTAGTGCCTAAAACCGGTACCCAAATTGTCTTAAGAAGATGATGTTGATGCACGAAAAAGAAGGAAAATCCATGAAAAGAAGAGGAGAAGTTGGAAGAGTTATTGCGGCAAGAAGAAGAAATTGAGAACCTCCAAGGTAACTCTCTACTAGTGTCTAAAGTCACTTACCTAAAATTTCCTACCTTTCTCTAAAGAGCCAACATTACAACTCAAAAACAAGTCCTTTGTGATCCTAGTGAAGAGTTGATTAAAAGTTAATTTTTGAGACCTTTGCCAAGTTTATGGTTACGCGTGAATATGGATTGATATGAGTATTTATATTAGCCTATATAGTGCCTCACGCACTTGAGTGAAAGAGAGTAAACACTATCTTATGAGCTTGATTACTTAGTACTCCGAATGGTGTGTGATTGGATTGGTTTTGCATGAGTGATATATATGATGCAATTAATACTTGTTTGATTTAATGAAGTTGCATGTGTACTATGTGTTGTACTTGATCTTGGTGAATTATACACGACTCCTGTGGTTTAATTTGGTTGCCTCGGGACGAGCAACATGTAAGTTTGGGGGTTTGATGAGTGTGTAAATTCACAAGTTTGGCATCATGTTTTGTGCTAGTTTTGGAGAGTTTTGAGGTGGAAATAGGTGGAAAACCTATATATATTGTGAATTAGCATTAATCAGGTGTTAGTGGAGTTGTTTAAGTGGTTTTCATAGCGAAATCGGAGTGGAAGTGCCAAGAATCGAAGAGACAAAGTCGAGACCACGCGAACCGCCAAGAAGAGAGGTGGGTTCGACCTGTTGGAGGAGGGTTCGACCTCTCCAGCAGGTCGAACAGTGTTGAAAGAGTGCAGAAGGTGGGTTCAACCACGATTCGAGGGGTTCGACCTGTCAACAGGTCGAACCATGGTCGAACCAATTCACGAGAAAGTTGATTTGACCACGACGTTCGGATTCGACCATGCAGTTGGTCGAATCAGGAACGGAAAGTGTCCAGTGGTGCGGTTCGACCTGTGGTTCGACCAAGAGGGTGTGGTTCGACCTGCACAAGAAGTCAAACCAAGTGCAGAATACTTCCAGAAGCAGGGTTCGACCTGTGGTTCGACTTGCGGCCAGTGGTTCGACTTGTTTGCTGAGGTCGAACCATCGTGCGAAAACTTACCTTATCTGGATTTTCGAGGCCAAAACACGTGTGATCACTTGAAAAGCCCATTCCAAGCCCTAGAGACGTGATTACAAGTATAAAAGAAAGCTCATGTAGTCCAAAAAAGAGGAGAGATAGAGAGAATAAGATCGTGAAGCACAAGAGGAGTCTAGGAGAAGATCTTCCATCTTCCGGAGGAGCTGTGACAGAGGTTCCGCTGGAGATTCAAGTAAGATCGGTCCAACTAACCATGATTGTTCCTAGATCAATCATGGGCTAGAGCCGCTTTGGTAGTACTAGGGTTATGAAGGTTTCATGAGTTGATTTATATTTCATGTGTATACTCCTTACAACACTACTTGTGGTTTAGTTTATATAAGATTGCACGTTTTTAATCCATACTCATAGTTGTTTTGTGCATCAATAATCGTTGTGTAGAGTCTGAATGCATGACATGGTTATTGGTGGAGTGTGTTCACTGTTGAGCAGGGTTTATTGTTATAATTCTAAGTGAAGGGATTCCGAGGTTTTATTAGAACCGTCTTATATGAATATTTGTTAATTGAATTGAATTCGGGTCAACAAGTAGGATTAAGACTATAACTTTATAGTACCTATAAAGGGAGATCAAATCAGGTTAGAGTACTAAGTGCAGGGGAAATAATTGATTATGATAGTACCTAGAAAGGGGGGTAAAGTATACATCTTGCTCTGAGGATACTCACACGTGTCAAAAGCTTATCTACTTGTGTCTATAGAGTAGATTTGTATGGTCTAGCGATGCGTCCATAAACCACAAGGCAGAGTCGGACATCGACACACAAAAGTATGAATTAACGAATAAAATCGGATGGCCTGACGAACTACCTATTATCTTATTTGATCACAACTACTTTTCTCTTGTTCTTGTTATTGATTTACTATTTTAATTTATCGTTGTTACTTAGTTTAAAAACCAACAATTACAATTCTCAACATAGTCATAATTGCTAGAAAATAACTAAAGTAATATTTACCCATCCCGTGGATTCGATATTTAACTTTGTCACCTTCGAAACTACAATTGGTAACCTTCATACTTGGGAATTAAAATTGTGTGTTGAGAAAACACCCATCATTAGCTTATCATAGTCATAGAGAAAAAAACATAGACATTGTATCTACAAATCCCATGACAAAATTATAAAGAAGTTCACAAAAATTAGAATTAGATTCCCCCTTTGAAGTCCTTCAATGGAGTTTCTTCTTCTTCTTCTTCTTGTAATCTTCACTCCCCCTTGCTTCCTTGATCACTTGGATGTTGGATTTGATGGAGGGGATTAAGTATAGATGGATGGATGAAGAATGGATAGAGAAGATGGTGAAAAATGAAGAAAAATGTGTGTGATGTGTGTGTGGAAGGAGAAACCCTCAAAATCTCTGCAAATGGTGTAATTGGGGGTATTTATACCCCCTCAGCACACCTGTAAATGGTATTTTAATATTTGGCACTTTTGCATAAAAACACGGGCGTGTTTTTATGCACCTGCCCGTGTTTTTATGCAGATTTTCAGCATTCTGTATATTTGGGCACTTGCAGAAAAACACGGGCACTACATAAAAACACGGGCGTGTTTTTATGTATTTTGGCCAATTTTCTATTTTCTTCAACTTTTCAGCTCTCGTCTCCGTTTTTGCTCCATTTTCACCTGTTTTTTCATACATTTAAGCTCATTCTCACACATTTCCATAAAAATACATAACACAACCAAATTATACATAAAATATGGATAAAATACTACGAAAATGGACCTAAAAAGACACTAAAATTTAGGTGAAAATATCACTCATCACTGGATCTGGCCCAATTTATCAATAATTTACTCATGTATTTTAGGAATTAATTTATTTAAATTCCTTAATAAATAAATAATTAATTGATAATTATTGTATTAATTTGCCACATATTTTATTTAATAGGCAATAAAATTCAAGTGCCTACAAATGCCCCATCGTATTTTGTTCACGGACTCCTTTGTGTTGAAGTAACAAATTGCGATACTCTATCACTGATCAACATGACTGAATTTTATTGCTTGTATCACCAACTTGATACGAATAGCGTGAATTATGACTGAACTTAGCAGAGTGCTAAGTTGCCTACGTACCTCTTCACAGAGGATCAAGTCATAACGTAGTTCAAAAGGACATGATCATTTGGTTTGAATGGGGGGTGTCGTACACAGTTTATACTCGTGCTGGCTAGGAGTAACATGCATTTTAGGCTCGTGCATTAAAGAGCTTTGAACTTGAATTTGGTGACAATTTATACTCGTGTCAATGAGTCTTTAATTTGATTTGTAGACAGTTTATACTCTTCTCAAGGAGTCTTGAACTTGAGTTGGAAAGTTTAAGCTCGTATCAAGGAGCGTAACATGTAGAGAGTTCCATCTCTTCTCAAGAAAATTTGATTTAAGTGGGATAGTTTAAGCTCGTATCAAGGAGCATAACATATAGAGAGTTTCGTCTCTTCTCAAGGAGATTTGATTTGTGTTTCATAGTTTAGGCTCGTATCAAAGGAGCATAACATATGGAGAGTTTTGTCTCTTCTCAAGGAGATTTGATTTGAGTGAGATAGTTCAAACTCGTATCAAGGAGCATAATGTATGTAGAGTTTCGTCTCTTCTCAATGAGATTTGATTTGATGTGTAGATAGTTTATACTCATATCAAGGAGCGTAACTTGAGGATTTTAGATAGTTTAAACTCATGTCAAGGAGTATTGTGTGGACATTTTTAGCTCGTGTTGAGGAGCGTAACATGTAGAGAGTTTCGTCTCTTCTCAAGGAGGTTTGATTTGAGTTAGACAGTTTAAGCTCGTATCAAGGAGCATCATTTTTAGATAGTTTTAGCTCATGTCAAGGAGCATGATGTAGACAGTTTTCGCTCGTGTCAGGGAGATTTAACTTGAGAGATTTTAGATAGTTTAAACTCGTATCAAGGAGCGTAATGCAGACATTTTTAGCTCGTGTCAAGGAGCTTAATATAGACAGTTTTTGCTCGTGTCAGGGAGATTTGACTTGGGAGATTTTAGATAGTTTAAGCTCGTATCAAGGAGCGTAACACAGATAGTTTTAGCTCATGTCAAGGAGCTTAATGTAGACAGTTTTCGCTCGTGTCAGGGAGATTTGACTTGGGAGATTTTAGATAGTTTAAGCTCGTATCAAGGAGCGTAATGCAGATAGTTTTAGCTCGTGTTAAGGAGCTTTGACTTGGGAGATTTTAGATAGTTTAATGCCCCCAGTCATGGGATGCGTTGCTTTCTCTTACTTTGACTTCATTTCTTTGAATCTTTATTGTCACCGGCTTCTTTGAATGTGATTCCTCCTCGAGAGGTTCATCAAATGAAATATCTTCAAATTCATAAAAGTTGTTGCTTGGCAATTCGAAGTCACTTGATGTCATACTTAACTCCATATCATGAGCTCTTGTAGCTAGTTCTTCAAAAGTCTTTGGTTGAATCCCTTGGAGGATGTATTGCAGACTCCATTGCATCCCTTGAATGCACATGTTGATGGCAGAGACTTCGGATAATTGATCTTTACAATTCAAGCTTAGATTTCTCCATTGATTAATATAATCGATTGCTGGCTCTTCTTTCCACTGGAAAATGTTAGTCAATTCGAGCATACTAACAGTCCTTCGAGTGCTGTAGAAGCGATTGAAAAACTCTTTTTCCATTTACCCCCAGCTGTCGATGGAGCTAGCTTCCAAGTCTATATACCAATCAAAGGCATTCCTTTCAATGAGCGGACAAATTGTTTGAGCATGTGATCATCAAAGGTTCCAGCATCATTGCATGTCTAGACAAAGTGTGTTATGTGTTGTCTTGGGTTGCCTTTGCCATCGAATTATTGAAAATTAGAAGGCTGGTAGTCAACTGTTATCCTCAAGCTGTCAACTCTCTTTGTATATGGCTTTTTATAAGCAACCGAAGATTTTGAGCTCTCTTTAAACTTGTCTTTTATCATCTCTAGTACGATATTCTTCAGTTGATTCATAGAGAGCATTTCGTCAGCTGAAATTTGTATCTCTTCCTCAACTGGATTTATTTAATATGGATGGTGCTTCACGGAGTCCTCCTCCTCATCTTCATCCTCAACTCGTTTCTCATTTGCATTACTTTCTGTGCTATCTCCATCTTTTTCATCAGTTTGGATATCAACAGCTTGTTCTTGGCCTTGTTTGGTGAGTGCAGCAACGGACTGAGTCAAGCTTGCTAGTTGTTCTTCGACAGATGAAGTGTTGTTGACATGGCCGAGGCTATGGATAAGTCATACGCCAAACTTTCTATGGATCGAGGAGTTGGGCAGACAGAGTCCTCTTCACCATCTTTGACGTCGTGCATTAGCTTATTGAGAACAGTCCCCACTAAGTGGTTTGTCTCTAAGGAGACTTCAGACATACTCCTTATAACTACTTCAACATCTTTAGTTTGCAACTCTGAAGGTTTTGAGGCAGTAGACCTTTGTATCACAATCCTGAGTGGAGTTGTTCTTTGAATCTTTTTAGTCTGCAGCTCTGAAGGATTCAAGGTAGAAGATCTTCTTATGGCAATCCTGAGATGAGCCATACTTTGTACTTTCGAAGAGAGGAGATGAGAGGTAGGATACTGTCCCACTGGGCGTGCCAAAATTTGTAACAATAAAATTTGTATTTATTAGGTAATAAACACAAAAGAAATTACAAAGAAAATCTGAGATTGATTAAACTTAAGAATTGAGTAAACAACTTCTATTTATTCTCTGATTCCTCTCTTGAGTTGACTTCTTGACTTTCTCAACTTTCGGAGCTGGATATTCGAACGAAGCTTGTCCGAGCTCTGATTTGGGGACTTTTGAAAGTTTTTCTGGAGGTGTCGAGCCTTTGTTGGGATCGAATGTTGACTTAAAGATTTGTTGTGAAGTACGACACTCAATTTGGTTGAACGTTGACTTCACGGAGAACGCCGGATCGGGCGGGGGGGGCGGGGGGGGCATAGCACCTTAGTCTCTGATCGGGACTGTTCTTAACTAGAATATATCTTGAACTTGACTTGAAGATCTTGAACTTGACTTGAAGATCTTGAACTTGATCTTCGACTTAGATCTTCACTTGGATCTGGATCTTCGACTTGACTTGGTCTTGATCTTCACTTGATCTTCGCTGGACTTGGATCTTGATCTTCACTTGATCTTCGCTGGACTTGGATCTTGATATTCACTTGATCTTGATCTCCGCTTGACTTGGATCTTGATCTTCACTTGATCTTGATCTCCGCTTGCTTGACTTGGATCTTGATCTTCACTTGATCTTGATCTCCACTTGCTTGACTTGGATCTTGATCTTGATCTTGATTTCTGATCGAAGGCGGCTGGTTGGAAGAACGTAGGATCGGAGGGGCTTAGAACCTTGATCTCGGATCGTAGGCCGTTCTTGGCTTGAAGATGCTTGAAGATTTCATGGGAGCACTGCTCGTATTCTTGATCTCTTCAGAAGCGTCTACGTCTTCAGATATTTTAGTGTGTCTGGAATGAGGACTGAAGGCCCTTATTTATAGGTAGAGAAAATAACCACTTGTGAGATATTTTCTTCTTTAAAAGATATGTTTGGCTTTTCTCCTTTAATTAAGCCTGCTGGACTGGATACGAGCTTATTTAATTCAATTAAGCCTGCCGAACTGGATTTGATTTGTTGGGCTTGTTAACTTAAGTCAGGACCATTTGACTTGGGCTTATTTGACTGGATCTAACTCAATTTATCAATAATTTACTCATTTATTTTAGGAATTAATTTATTTAAATTCCTTAATAAATAAATAATTAATTGATAATTATTGCATTAATTTGCCACATATTTTATTTAATAGGCAATAAAATTCAGTTGCCTACAGTTGCTATTTTCATCCTTGCATCATTTGAAACCCATTTATTCTTGCATTCATTTTATCATTTATTTCTTGCATTGCTTTAATTGCTTTCTTTTGCGTGCTTATCTATCCATCCTTTCGATCATGACAAACTTGAGATCGCTTAAACTCTAGTACATTCCTCCCTTGGGTTCGACAATTTATTTATTGGTCACTCCGTTCTATAAAAGATAGAGTATTCTTGCTTTATAAGCACGTAAGCAAAATTACGATCACTAGACTCCTATTAAATATTCATCGTTCTCAATTTACGTTTTTATTTTGAGCTGGGATGAGGTTTAGAAGTTAGAGATTAAAAGTCAAGGCTTCTACTTCATAAGTTTTTCTCTTAAGAGCAGTCACTCATAATAGTATCATCATTCACTCCCATACCTATGTTAGGAACTCTTGGAAATAAAGTAATATTAAACCCCTGTCAGTATATGGATATATGGGATACTATGGTCAAGAGAGATTTCAAAGCATTAGCCCTTGGTGTGGCTTTCTGTCGATTGTTGTGCCCTTGTTTATGACCCTGTGTGGTCCTCCTTAATTTAAACAAATTAGGAAAATATAGGGTATAATAAAATTGTAAGGGGGACTAGGTCCCCTTAATTTCAACAGTAATTAAACATAAAGTATAATAAAATTATAAGGGGGACTACATGGTTTACACCAATAAACCTGATACACAGGATTGTTTGCTTTCAGGTTATAGTCGAATCTGCTACCTGTAATTCTTGCATGGTTTTCCTCATCCACTAGTTTACATTTTGTATTCAGGCTAGCCCTCCTCGCCCTGAAAATTTCTCATTTGTTCTCTTGGGAAAAAAAATTGACGTGGATGGTGGGAAAAGCAGAGATGTTTAAATTTTGTCATATGATTCTAATTCCAGAAGCTAAAGCCTCTGACACTTTTTCTGGTGGGGAGGCATGTGTACATCCAAATCAGGGATATTATGAATTCTGAAAATATGAAAATTGACATTGATCATAGAATTTTCAAACCTCTTAAGTAATGGTTTTTCATACTCACTACAACAAAAATGCATTATGACAACATATATAATATATTGTCCATTAGCTTATTTTAGGGAAAATGCTATGTAGTCAGACCTCCTGTTGTCTTAGAGTCTATTTATGACTACACATATAATGTGTAGTCTTTATGCGTAAAAAAGACGCACAAAGACAACACATTTATATGTGTTTTCTTTGTGTGTCTTTTTTTAAAAAAATTACGCACAAAGACAACAGATTATATATGTTGTCTTTGTGCATCTTTTATCTAAGTTTTTTAAGATGACAACAAATTATATGTGTTGTGTTTGGCATCTTTATTCCTAATTTTTTTTTTAATTATATATATGTATGTATGCGCGCGCGCGCGTGTGTGTGTATATATATATATATTATGAAATCTATTTTTTTAATTGATTAATACATTTATTAACCTATTACTTTGCCTTGACAAAAATAATATACACAAAATTTATTAATTACTTGATAAAGGAGATAACAAAATTAAAAAATAATTAAATACATTCTAAATGATCCACAATACACAACATTAATTAACCATCTCAAATAAAAATAATTTTCCAATATTTACAACAAATACGAATGGGGGCCCAGAAAATAATAGGATAGAACATGAACAAAAAATCATTGGCAATTCAAAACATCATGCATAAATGTGCTCTTAGATTCTTGATAAATTAAACAGAAACTTCAAATGCACAAAAAACAAGGGTCTACCATATGTTATCATTCACGTGATGTCATCGTTATAGCTTGCATTCTAGAGGTTGTTCGCCCTATTGACCATCACCATTAGCTGGTGCAATGCCTCCTTTCTGTAAACATAAGTGTAAGCACCTGAATTTTATTGCATATTAAAGGAAAATATGTGGCAAATTAATGCAATAATTATCAATTAATTATTTATTTATTAAGAAATTTAAATAAATTAATTCCTAAAATATATTAATAAATAATTGATAATTAATTTAAAACCTAATAAATTGAAGGGGGTTTAAATTAAATAAGGCAAGTCCAAGACAAATAAGTCTGACTTGAGGCCTAAGCAAGTGGAAGGGGCGCCCAAGCCCATAGGATTAGGTCAAATTTGGACCAATCAGAATGCGAGTTATTTATGGGGCATCCTTTGCCTTCACCTATATAAAGGGTCCTCCTCCATTCATTCCAAAACACACTAAAAGACCTGAAGACACAAACGTTCTGAAGAGATCAAGAACACGAGCAGTGCTCCCTTGATATCTTCAAGCATCTTCAAGTCAAGAATGGCAAACGATTCGGGATTAAGGTGCGGAGCCTCCCAAATCAAGCGTTCTTCATATATGAAGTTTTTTGGTGTTCTTTGCGCCAAGAACAGCATACGACCCGGGATTAAGGTGCTAAGCCCCCAGATCAAGTGTCCTTCGGATCAAGTACGTTTAATCCAACTCGACGCTTCTGGATTAACGTTATAAAGTCCCAAATCCGAGTTTGGACAAGCTTCAACTGAAGATCCAACTCAACACACACAGTCAACGCGGTCAACACGACAAGTCAAGTCAAAGTCCAAATTGGTTCGAAAGAAGAATCAGAGGATAAATAGAGATTATTTCTAAATTTCAAATTTAATTCGTCGGGATTATTATTGTATTTCTTTTGTATTTATTTTATTATAAATACAAAAATTTGTTGTTACAAATTTTGGCACGCCAGTGGGAAAGTTTCTACCTCTCATCTCTTCTCTCAACAAGCACAAAGATATAAAGTATGACTCCTCTTAGGATCGTGATAAAAAGGTCACCTACCTCAAAGCCTTTAGAGCTACAAGCTGTGAAGACGCAAGTTATGACTCCGCTAAAGCTTGCGATACGAAGGACTATTGCATCAAAGCCTCCAGAGTTGCAAACTGAAAAGGTTGAAGTCGTTACAAGAAGTATGTCTAAAGGCTCCTCAAAGGCAAATCGTATGGTAGGGATTACTCTACAATTGCACAGCGACAAAGATGGTGAAGATGACTCTATTTGATTAACTCCTCGCTCCACGCCAAGCTCACCACCTGCCTTAGCTTAAGCTGCAGTGATGACGACAAGTGCTATGACCATTGAGGATCAACTCGCAAGTATGATGAGAGCCATTGAAGGACTCAACAAGCACATGAAAGCTCAAGACGTAAAGATATTTGTACTTATGAAGAAAATGGATAATGCGGAGACAAGCCATGCAAATAAGAAACAAGTTGAGGATGAACATGAGAAGGAAGACTGGACGAAACATCATTCACTTGAAAAGAAACAAGTTGAGGAAAAGTGGAAGTTTCAGCTGACGACATGCTTCATATTAACTAACTAAAAAACATCGTCATAGAGACGATAAAAGACAAGTTTGAAGGAAGCTCAAAATCTTCTTCAACATACGCTAAGCCATATACAAAGAGGATTGACAACTTGAGGATGCCAACTGACTATCAACATCCCAAGTTTCAACAATTCGATGGTAAAGGCAACCCAAGACAACATGTTGCACACTTCGTCGAGACATGAAATGATGCGGGGACCTATGGAGATCACATGGTGAGACAATTCGTCCGATCTTTAAAAGAAAATACCTTCGATTAGTATGTCGACTTGGAAGCTAACTCCATTGACAGCTGGGGGCAAATGGAAAAAGTATTCCTCAAATGTTTCTACAGCACACGAAGAACTGTTAACATGATGGAGCTAACAAATACTTGTCAAAGAGATGAAGAATATGTCATCGATTACATCAATAGATGGAGGAGTCTTAGCCTCAATTGCAAAGAAAAGCTATCAAAAACTTCAGCTATAGAAATGTGCATTCAAGGGATGCAATGGAATCTTAGCTACATACTCCAAGGAATTCGGCCTATAACTTTTGAAGAGTTGGCTACAAGAGCTCACGACATGGAGTTGAGCCTAACATCAAATCACATCGAATGGCCTTCTTTTCATGACTCTTACGAGTTTAAAGACATGTCATTCGATAAGCCTGTGGAAGATGAATCGCAAACAAAGACTGCAGTTTCCATAAAGATTCAAAGAAACAAAGTTAAAGCAAGAGAAGACAGTGCATCCCAAGATTGAGGCAATGAACTATTGATTAATCAAACATAAAGCTCCTTGACATGAGCGAAAACTATTTACATTATGCTCCTTGATACGAGCTAAAACTTTCTAAAATCCCCCATACACAATGCTCCTTGATACGAGCTAAAACTGTCTGCATTATGCTCCTTGATACGAGTTTAAACTATCTAAAAAACCTCAAGTCATGCTCCTTGATACGAGCCTAAACTATCTAATACAAATCAAATTCAAGGATCCTCGATACAAGCGAAAACTATCCACTCTATACTCCTTGATATGAGTATAAACTATCTACACATCAAATAAAATCTCATTGGGAAGAGAATAAACTCTCTACACATAAAGTTCCCCAGCACGAGCGAAAAGTGTTTATATAATACTCCTCGACACGAGTGAAAAATATCCACACAAGGCTCCTTGATACGAGTATAAATTGTCTACAAGTTTAAATTCAAGACTCATTGACACGAGTATAAACTGTAAACAAATTCAAGTCCAACGCTCCATGACGCACGAGCCTAAACTGCATGTTACTCCTGGCCCGCATGAGTATAAAATGTATACGGCACCCCCCATTCAAATCAAATTATGTCCCCTTGAACTACATTATGACTTGATCCTCTTCAAAGAGGTACGTAGGAAGCTTAGTACTATGCTAAGTTCAGTCATATTTCGTGCAATTCATATCAAGTTGGTTAGGCAAGCAATAAAATTCAATCATGATGATCATGAATGGATTATCGCAATTTGCTCACTTCAACACAAAGGCGTCCGTGAACAAAATGCGAGGGGGCATTTGTAAGCACCTGAATTTTATTGCATATTAAAGGAAAATATGTGGCAAATTAATGCAATAATTATCAATTAATTATTTATTTATTAAGGAATTTAAATAAATTAATTCCTAAAATAGATTAATAAATAATTGATCATTAATTTTAAACCCAATAAATTGAAGGGGGGTTTAAATTAAATAAGGCAAGTTCAAGACAAATAAGTCTGACTTGAGGCCTAAGCAAGTGGAAGGCGCGCCCAAGCCCATAGAATTAGGTCAAATTTGGACCAATCAGAATGCGAGTTATTTATGGGGCATCCTCTGCCTTCACCTATATAAAGGGTCCTCCTCCATTCATTCCAAAACACATTAAAAGTCCTGAAGACACAAACACTCTGAAGAGATCAAGAACACGAGCAGTGCTCCCTTGAGATTTTCAAGTCAAGAACGGTAAACGATTCGCGATTAAGGTGCGGAGCCCCCCAAATTAAGCGTTCTTCATATACTAAGTTCTTCGGTGTTCTTCGCGCAAAGAACAGCATACGACCCGGGATTAAGGTGCTAAGCCCCCAGATCAAGTGTTCTTCGGATCAAGTACATTTAACCCAAACAAAGGCTCGACGCTTCTAGATTAACGTTATAAGGTCCCAAATCTGAGTTCGGACAAGCTTCAACTGAAGATCCGACTGAACACACACAGTCAACGCGGTCAACACGACAAGTCAAGTCAAAGTCCAAATTGGTTCGAAAGAAGAATCAGAAAATAGATAGAGATTATTTCTAAATTTTCAAATTTAATCCATCGGGATTATTATTGTATTTCTTTTTTATTTATTTTATTATAAACATAAAAATTTATTGTTATAAATTTTGGCACGCCAGTGGGAAAGTCTCTACCTCTCATCTCTTCTCTCAACAAGCACAAAAATACAAAGTATGACTCCTCTGAGGATCGCGATAAAAAGGTCATCTACCTCAAAGCCTTTAGAGCTACAAGCTGTGAAGACGCAAGTTATGACTCCGCTAAAGCTTGCGATACGAAGGACTATTGCATCAAAGCCTCCAGAGTTGCAAACTGAAAAGGTTGAAGTCGTTACAAGAAGTATGTCTGAAGGCTCCTCAAAGACAAATCGTATGGTAGGGATTACTCTCAATAAGCCATTGCACAGCGACAAAGATGGTGAAGATGACTCTATTTGCTCAACTCCTCGCTCCACGCCAAGCTCACCACCTGCCTCAGCTTAAGCTGCAGTGATGACGACAAGTGCTATGACCATTGAGGATCAACTCGCAAGTATGATGAGAGCCATTGAAGGACTCAACAAGCACATGAAAGCTCAAGACGTAAAGATATCTGTACTTATGAAGAAAATGGATAATGTGGAGACAAGCCATGCAAATAAGAAACAAGTTGAGGATGAACATGAGAAGGAAGACTGGACGAAACATCATTCACCTGAAAAGAAACAAGTTGATGAAAAAGTGGAAGTTTCAGCTGATGGCATGCTTCATATTAACTAACTAAAAAACATCGTCATAGAGACGATAAAAGGCAAGTTTGAAGGAAGCTCAAAATCTTCTTCAACATACGCTAAGCCATATATAAAGAGGATTGACAACTTGAGGATGCCAACTGACAATCAACATCCAAAGTTTCAATAATTCGATGGTAAAGGCAACCCAAGACAACATGTTGCACACTTCGTCAAGACATGAAATGATGCGGGGACCTATGGAGATCACATGGTGAGACAATTCGTCCGATCTTTAAAAGAAAATACCTTCGATTAGTATGTCGACTTGGAAGCTAACTCCATTGACAGCTGGGGGCAAATGGAAAAAGTATTCCTCAAACGTTTCTACAGCAAACGAAGAACTGTTAGCATGATGGAGC
The DNA here is from genome assembly GCA_023678885.1 of Pogostemon cablin. Lineage (NCBI taxonomy): Eukaryota > Viridiplantae > Streptophyta > Magnoliopsida > Lamiales > Lamiaceae > Pogostemon > Pogostemon cablin. The sequence goes on along the minus strand of CM042975.1, from coordinate 23,079,950 downwards.
TAACAAATACTTGTCAAAGAGATGAAGAATATGTCATCAATTACGTCAATAGATGGAGGAGTCTAAGCCTCAATTGCAAAGAAAAGCTATCAAAAACTTCAGCTATAGAAATGTGCATTCAAGGGATGCAATGGAATCTTAGCTACATACTCCAAGGAATTCGGCCTAAAACTTTTGAAGAGTTGGCTACAAGAGCTCACGACATGGAGTTGAGCCTGACATCAAATCACATCGAATGGCCTTCTTTTCAAGACTCTTACGAGTTTGAAGACATGTCCTTCGATAAGCCTGTGGAAGATGAACCGCAAACAAAGACTGCAGTTTCCATAAAGATTCAAAGAAACAAAGTTAAAGCCAGAGAAGACAGTGCATCCCAAGATTGGGGGCAATGAACTGTTGATAAATCAAACACAAAGCTCCTTGACACAAGCGAAAACTATCTGCATTACGCTCCTTGATATGAGCTAAAACTATCTAAATTCCCCTATACACAATGCTCCTTGATACGAGCTAATACTGTCTGCATTATGCTCCTTGATACGAGTTTAAACTCTCTAAAAAACCTCAAGTCATGCTCCTTGATACGAGCCTAAACTATCTAATACAAATCAAATTCAAGGATCCTCGATACGAGCGAAAACTATCCACTCTATACTCCTTGATATGAGTATAAACTATCTACACATCAAATAAAATCTCCATGGAAAGAGAATAAACTCTCTACACATAAAGTTCCCCAGCACGAGCAAAAAGTGTTTATATAATACTCCTCGACACGAGTGAAAAATATCCACACAAGGCTCCTTGATACGAGTATAAATTGTCTACAAGTTTAAATTCAAGACTCATTGACACGAGTATAAACTGTCAACAAATTCAAGTCCAACGCTCCATGTCGCACGAGCCTAAACTGCATGTTACTCCTGGCCCGCATGAGTATAAAATGTATACGGCACCCCCCATTCAAATCAAATTATGTCCCCTTGAACTACGTTATGACTTGATCCTCTTAAAAGAAGTACGTAGGCAGCTTAGTACTATGCTAAGTTCAGTCATAATTCATGCAATTCATATCAAGTTGGTGAGGCAAGCAATAAAATTCAATCATGTTGATCAAGAATGGATTATCGCAATTTGCTCACTTCAACACAAAGGCGTCCGTGAACAAAATGTGAGGGGGCATTTGTAAGCACCTGAATTTTATTGCATATTAAAGGAAAATATGTGGTAAATTAATGCAATAATTATCAATTAATTATTTATTTATTAAGGAATTTAAATAAATTAATTCCTAAAATAGATTAATAAATAATTGATAATTAATTTTAAACCTAATAAATTGAAGGGGGTTTAAATTAAATAAGGCAAGTTCAAGACAAATAAGTCTGACTTGAGGCCTAAGCAAGTGGAAGGCGCGCCCAAGCCCATAGGATTAGGCCAAATTTGGACCAATCAGAATGCGAGTTATTTATGGGGCATCCTCTGCCTTCACCAATATAAAAGGTCCTTCTCCATTCATTCAGAAACACACTAAAAGTCCTGAAGACACAAACGCGCTGAAGAGATCAAGAACAACAAAGTAAAAATAACATTAAAAATACCAACGTCCTCATCCAATATTTCATTAGTCTTTTTTGTTGTAAAAAACCCAAGTCATCAAAACAGCCAGTACCTTGCCTACAAAGATTTACAAACATATTCACAATAATCATTATAGTCAAGTTCCTCTCATCACTGGGGTGAGGTAGGGAGGAGAGAGAACTCAGTGAAGAGCCTCTAAACAGATCTTAAGAGAAGGGTTAATTGCAAAATAAACCACGAACTTTACTCCTATTGCAAATTAATCTTCACTTTGAGAAATTGCAAAAAAAAACCACAACCTTTAAGTATTGTTGCAAAACGCACCCAATTTCTAATTAAAAGTGTGGGTTTTTTGGGATTTTTTTGCAACAATATTTAAAGGTGGTGATTTTTTTTGCAATTTCTTAAAAGTGGGGATTAATTTGCAATAGGAGTAAAGTTCGTGGTTTTTTTTTTGCAATTAACCCATTTGAGAAACATAAAACAACATCTCTATTTTGCAACTTTCGGAGACACTATCATCTTTTAATCAAGTTGATCAGAAAAACTAAGTAGCTAGGAAGCTTCAACAACACTGCACTACAAATATTTTCTTGACGTAATTTTGTTTCATTGGAAAGACTTCATATAGATTAATTGGATGCTAGAACTCAAATGACATTAACAAATGTTGAATGCTAATGTTCCATTGTTTTATTAATCATTAAGATGGTATAAATAAGTAAAGCATTTCATAAGAGTGATCCTAGCTTTTATCAGAGTGTCAGATTCTTTCTTCTTTACCGCTGTGGAGTTATCTAAAACATAAAACTAGAAAACATTATGACTCAGAAGATATGCATTATAGCATAGGCAAAGCATAAATTTTCAAGAGAATATAGTAATAGAGAAAACACCTTCTTGATGCCGCTGCTGAAAATAAAAATAGGCTCAATAGGGCTACATTTCAGGTCCAAAATGCTGAACATTTCAGGTAAAAAAAGCAATAAACTGAGAAAGTGAGAATTGGATCATGATACATGTTTCAAACCAGGATGATGATACATGTATCAACCTACACGAATGCTTTTGATTTATGGACAAAACTAGAGTCCATGATTCAAAAGAAGACTCCTCAAAACAAAGCTCATCTGGTCAGACGACTTGTAAAGCTGGAGTACAAGGATGGAGAGAGTATGTTATAGCATCTAAACAAATTCAAAGGGCTTGTGAATCAACTAAACAAGATAGAGATGAAGGTCGATGATGAGTTGCAAGCACTATTACTTCTAAGTTTGTTGCCGGATAGTTGGGACACTTTGGTTTGTCACACTTAGCAACTCTGCTTTAGGAGAAAAACTCTCCATGGATATGGTTACAGAAAGCGTGTTGAATGATGAAACAAGGAGAAAAGAACGAGGTACGCTCTATCAATCTGATGCTAACATAGTTGAAAGTCGTGGCAGGAGTAATACTCGTGAAAGAAACGAATCACGAGGAAGAAGTAAAAACCGAAATCATGACAAATCAAGTGGAAGATCAAAATCCCGTTCAAAAGTTGAGTGTTTCTATTGTGGAATTTCAGGACATAAGAAATTTGAATGTCGCAACTTGAAGAGAGACCAGAAGAATAGATCTGTCAAACCAGACAAAATAAATCCAAAGAAAGAAGATAGTACCACGGCGGTTGCTACGGTAAATGATTTTGATGTTTTTCTTATTGGAGAAGATAATTATCTAAATCTTGCAGATGATGGTAGCAACTGGAAAGTAGATTCTGGTGCATAATTCCATGTCACCCCTCATAGAGAATTCTTCACATCTTATCGATGTGGTGATTTCGGATTTGTGAAAATGGGAAACGAAGCCACAAGAAGAATAGTCATGGGTGAAATTTTATTGATTACAGATACATGATGCAAACTTGTGTTGAAAGATGTGAGACATGTACCAGATATGCTTCTCAATCTTATCTCAGCAGGAAAGCTAGACGATGCAGGCCTTGTAAGTCATTTTGGTGATGGTAAATGGAAGCTTACGAAAGGCAACATCATCTATGCTCGAGGAATAAAATAAGGCTCCTTGTACAATACACATGGCAAGTTGTGCTAAGGGGAAACTAATATTGCAGATGGAAATTCAAGAGTTGAAATATGGCATAAGAGGCTCGAACATATTAGTGAAAAGGGATTGCAGACATTAGCCCATAAAGAGTTACTCCCAGACATCAAAGGTATGATACTTGATACTTGTACTGATTGTTTAGTGGATAAACAACATAGAGTTTCATTTTATAAACCTGCATATTCAAGAAGAAGAAATTATATTCTTGACTTGGTACACACTGATGTATGTTCAATGAATGAAAGATCTCTTGGTGGTGCTCTTTATTTTGTGACATTTATTGATGATCATTCTAGAAAGGTTTAGTTGTTTTTGCTTAAATCAAAAGACCAGGTGTTTGAAGCATTCAAAGAGTTTCATGCGAGTGTGGGATGAGAGACAGGATTGAAGTTGAAGAATGTACGCTCCGACAATAGTGGTGAATATCATGGTGTATTTGATACATACTGCAGTACACATGAAATCAGGCTTGAGAAAACTCCTCCAAAAACATCGCAGCTAAACGGTGTGGCGGATAGAATGAATCTTACAATTGAAGAAAGAGTACGATGTATGCTGTCTCATGCCAAATTGCCTAAATATTTTTGGGGAGAAGCTGCAAAGACTGCTGTTGATATTGTAAATCTCTTACCATCAGCCCCGTTAAAAGGAGATATTCCGCATGAAGTTTGGTCAGGCAAGAAAGTAGATTACAACAATCTGAAAGTATTTGGATGCCGCGCATTTGTTCACATCCCCAAAGATGAACGTGCCAAACTTGACTCAAAGACAAAACAATGCATCTATCTTGGCTCACCAAGGGATGAATTTGTATTTTGCTTGTGGGATCCAGATAACATGAAAATTATAAGAATCCGAGATGTTAAGATCAAACATTAGAAGACGTAAAGAAGCCAGAGAAAGCCAAGGTCAGAGTTAATGATATCTCTAAATTACAAATGGGCAAAACCATTCCGGAGACACGTGAAGAAGAAGCAGAAAACATTGAGGATAATCATGAAGAAAATAATGATCAGTTTCAACAGAATGATTCTGAAAATTCTCAAATGGAAGTCACTGTACCAGAAGATGCTCGACCCAAGAGAGCAATACGTCTTCCCGCTAAATTCAATGATTTTGTGATGCTTACCGATGAGGGGGAGCCTCAAAGCTACAAAGAAGTAATGCTTGATCAACACAAATAAGAATGGTTGGCAGCCATGCAAGATGAAATGAAATCGTTGCATGAAAATCAAACATACGATTTGGTTGAATTACCAAAGGAAAAGAAGACACTGAAAAATAAATGGGTGTTCAGACTCAAGGTAAAAGAAAATACTTCAAAACCCAGATACAAAGCTCGAATTGTTGTGAAAGGATGCAATCAGAAGAAGGGAATCGATTATGATGAGATTTTCTCACCAGTCGTGAAAATGTCATCTATAAGGATAGTTTTGGGTCTTGCAACCATTCTTGATCTAGAAATTGAATAGCTCAATGTGAAGACTGCATTTCTTCATGGAGAATTGGACAAAGAGATATATATGGAACAACCCGAGGGATTTGTGGTACCAGGGAAGGAACAGTTAGTTTGCAAACTCAAGAAGAGTCTCTATGGTTTGAAGCAAGCGCCAAAACAATGGTACAAGAAGTTTGATTCATTCATGGCTAATCATGGTTTCAAGAAGACTCCCACAGATCATTGGGTGTTCATAAAGAGGTATGAAAATAATGATTTCATAATACTTTTATTGTATGTGGATGACATGTTGATTGTAGGACGTGATGCAAAGAAAATAGATAGCTTGAAAGGGCATTGAGTACATCATTTGCCATGAAAGATTTGGGTCCTGCAAAGCAAATTCTTGAAATGAAAATATCTCGTGATCGATCCAAGAAGCTACTATGGCTTTCTCAAGAACGTTACATTGAAAAAGTTCTTGAAAGATTTAACATGGATAAGGCAAAGCCAGTGAACATGCCTCTTGCTGGGCATTTCAAGTTAAGTAAACAATAGTGCCCATCAAGTGAGAAGGAGATAGATGAGATGAAAAGTGTGCCATTCTCATCAGCAGTGGGTAGTTTTATGTACGCAATAATCTGTACAAGACCTGATCTTGCATATTCTGTTGGAGTAGTGAGTCATTTCTTATCCAATGCTGGGAAGGAACACTGGGAAGCTGTGAAAGGGATACTTCGATACCTTCGAGGAACTTCAAACAAATGTTTATGTTTTGGAAAAGGAAAAACTATCTTGAAAGGTTTCACAGATTCAGACTTGGCAGGTGATATGGATACAAGAAAATCGACTTCTGGATATCTGACTACTTTTGCAGGGGGAGCTGTATCTTGGCAATCCAGGTTACAAAAGTGTGTGGCTTTATCAACTACTGAAGCCGAATATATTGCAATAACTGAAGCATGCAAGGAGATTTTATGGATAAAGAACTTTCTTCTTGAACTGGGCTTAGAACAAAAAGAATACGTCTTAAATTGTGATAGTCAGAGTGCAATACATCTTGCCAAGAACAGCACATTTCACTCTCGTTCAAAGCATATTGACATTCGATATCATTGGATTCAGAATGTGTTGGAAGATAAGCTTCTACGGGTTGAGAAAATTCATACAGACAAGAATTGGTCAGATATGATGACAAAAGTGGTTTCTACACAAAAATTTGAAAATTGCAGTAAAGGTGCTGGTCTCGTGACGTTTCTCAATTAAGTCGGAAGGGGGAGATTTGTTGGGCTATTCCTCCACTAATTGAAAAGATTGAAGCCCAAGTCTCGATATGTTCCAGAAAAGTCGATATTAATTACAAGATTGGAAATCTCACTTTCTTTAATGAATGTCCTAGAACCTGCCATCTACTCCTATAAACGCGAATGTTGGAGTTTGTATCAAGATAAGAGTGAAGAATACAAGTTCCACTATCGATATCCACTTCTGTAAGTGAATTTGATATTGAGAGTTATTCTCTAATTTAAAGTTAGAGAGATGTAATATCTATACATATATAGTGAGAGATTTGGGACTGAGGTGCAACCGTGGTTTTTCCCGATTTGGGTTTTTCACGTAAACCTTTGAGTTCTTTCTTTTGTTTCTTCTCTTTATATATTATCAATTATTCTAAAAATATCTGAAAAGAGAAAAGGTCATGCTTCCGCTTATTCTTAAGCCTTTTCTCAACAAATCCGTAAATGGTTAAAAAAATAAAAATTTGAATTATAAAGTATGTTTGATTTGTTGGGTTATCATTGTTAAAATTTTGCAAAGTGGGTAATGTTATGAAATTATTATTCGCATAAGTATTAATGCGCGATTCATTAAATTTTTTATTTTAAAATAATTATAATATGATTCATTATATAACTAATTTATTATTTCCTTCATTCATTCTCAATATATCTATTTTCTTTTTCGCATGAATTAAGGAGTATTATTATTTGAGTGTGAATTGGATGAGAACGTCTCACGAATCTTATATTGTGAGACAGATCTGAATCTTCCCATTTGAAAGAACTCAAATACTTTAACGGGCTGACTCATGGGTGAGGGGTAATGAGCGAAAATTTATTTTAATTCAAATTACGTATGTGCCACTAATCCAGCGGTCATTAGCGAAAATTCATTTTAATTGAAATTATTTGGTTGTCTTTAGTTTTATTTATTTATATACTGTTTTATTGTCGTTAATTTAATTTATATATTGTAGAATTATATTTTAATATATACATATATATATATATATCATTATTATAATAATTTTTTATTCGTCTCACGAAAATCACTTTCATGTGACGATTTTATATAAATCCTTAGAAACGATATACCTAATAAAAGAAAAAAGTGACGTTCATTTAATTAAATTATTTTATAAACAATTTGTGTGACGAATAAAAAAGTGATAATGTAAAAAGGAAAATACTAGTGTGCACTAGTTTTTAAGGTGCACCAAATAACCCAAATCCAATGGACCATCATATATAAATAATTTTGACCCATATTTTTTTCATTTCATTTTCTCTTGCTCCCTCCCCTTCCTCTCTCCCCTTATTTTTCTTTTAAATTTCTCTCTCTCCTTATTTTCCTCATTCTCTCACTCTCCTAATTTTTTCACACTCTCTCTCCTAATATTTGGAATTAATTTAATTTTTTATTTTCAATTCAAATTAATATTAATTGACTTTTTAGAATGACAGATATTCATGTATATGATTTTATTTATAAATGTATTACTTTTTTTAAAGTAGTGTATAAAACTAAAAATATTTTTTTAAAAAAATAACGAAATACAGTTATTAAGAAAAACGTATACACTATATAATTACAAAAAATACAATATCTGAAAACAAAGATTTGACAATAGAGGGATCACATAACACACACATATTCTTTCAACATTAATTTCACCAGAACACATAATAAACAAATTCATCAGTTCACAACAAATTTGCTTTCCCTTAATTATACTTTATTTTATCTCCACCGCATTAACGCATACAATATACATTAAATAATAACAAGTAATACAGTATTATAAAAAAAATAATACAATTTAAGTTACATTAATACTTATGCTTAACAGCGATAATGGAAATAACCATGGACTCGATAATGAAAAATGAACTTCCAGTTTCCTTCTCAAGGGTGATCCGCCATGGACTCGCCGGAAACAACCACTATACCACATCGGATCTAGCCACAATACCATCGAATTGCTACAAATTGTTGCTACCCTCTGCCATTTGCCGCCAACCACCATGACCGTCGGAATCGCTGACTGCAACGCCAATCACTAGCCTAGTTGACCACAGAGCCGACCACTAGTCTCTCGTTCATCTTAATATTGTTGTGCTTTCAGTGAGACCGTTGAGATGTAGTTTCTGAATTTCACAATATCTGAAAAGAATCTCTTCAAATTATGTTTCAGATCCCTAATCGATATTCACTCAATCTTGTGAAAAATTGATGAATCTATGAGCGATTATTTTAGAATAGATCGATTCATTCAATTTACCGAATGAATTAATCTTTGTAGTGGTATAGGAGAAGAGAAAATTATTAGTTTGGAGAAGAATATGAAGAGAGTTTCAGAACGAGAGATACGTGGAGGAGAGAGAGGGAGAAACGTGGGGATGGAGAAAGGAGAAACGCGGTGATATAGAGTTGAATGATGTCATCCGGGATATTTAATTTATATATTGGACCCATTTTATAATTTGGGTTATATTATTAGGGTACACCAATGCACATTAGATCAACTCATGTAAAAAATGATATTATGTGATTAAATAAAAGTGATAATTATCGAATTAAACTTCTTAAACATTTCATACGATTAATAAAAAGTGATAATATTTTTAATAAAAAGTGATACATGATCAAAGAAAAGTGATACCTATCCGATTGAATTATTTTAAAATTTTTAGAAAGAATAAAAAGGATAACATTTATGGCAAAAGCTGTTGTGTGCCCGGACACACGGATCTATGCCCGTGCGCCCAAATTTGCCCCTACCCAAATTACAACCCGACCCGAGACATATAAGCAAAATAAACCCTAATTCCATTCTCAGCCGTCACCCTGCTGCTGCTCTGTCTCTAATTCTCAGTTACTCATCTATGTTCTTCGTCGACTCTCGCCGCATATCGCATATTAACAACATTGTATGCAGTGGCACCGTCAATTTAATGTGTGGACTGTTGTATAGCTAAAAGGAATGAACCTCTTGCACATTTAATGATGTATGTTTCCGATTTCTTATTTCTGCGGCTTTCATTTTCTTATTTGGCGATGTATTTGAGAATTTCTGACATCTAATTTGTTCTTCCAATTGACAATAAATTTTTTGAAAATTTTATTGTATCGATCCTTGTTTACGAAGACTAGATCTTTGGTTGGAAAGAAATGAAAAATTTATAAGAACTCAGTGTGAATTCATAGAAATTGTATGGAGTAGGACCAATTATAGCGTTACTATCTGATTTGTTTAGAAAATTGTGTTATTTGTGCTTTTTGCAAGGGATCCTGTCCTCTTTCAGTCTTTCTAATTTAATGATACATGTTTTTTCTTATATTTAGAGAATAGTTTACATTTAAATATTTGATTCTCAAGAAAAATTAATTAATATTAGATCTGACACCGCCCTTCTCTTGAAAAACCCCTTTTTCCAGGTCCCTTTTCAATCCCCCCTACTCTCTCTACAATTACATAAACATTTTCTTGAATGTGGTGGGTCTTTTATCTTTTGGGTGGTATAATTTTACAGCTTATTGTTGTATTGGAGTTTGTTCATTGACGATTCTTCTCTGACATGAATTTAGGAGTTGTATGTTGTTTTACCTTTTGGAATTATTCATTGTGTGTATCTTGCTCTGTTTATGCATTCTTGAAATGGACAGTTAGTTTTGTTTTGTGTGTTGATAGTTCACTCTAAAACTAATATATATTATTTAGGTGATGTTGTCTCAACTTTTCTTTTGCATGTGGTCTTCTCCTTTTCAAGTGCACTTTTGCATTTGGTCTTCCTCCTTTTCAATTGCATGTTTGATTAAATTAGGTGAGTGAATCAAATCGATGAATAATAGTACTCCATAGATTGCTCATATTTAGCATAAGATGTGGCTTATTACTTGATGTGGGAAGTACATGGGGTAACAGAGTTTTTTTTCAGGGACTATCTTGTGCATATTCATGTGACTCATGCTTGTATTTTCTTGTGTTACCGAATGATGTTTCATCTCGTATTTCCATAATAGTTGTCTTCATTTTTAATGTTTGGTAAAGTGTTGCTATCTAGTCTGGTAAATTTTGTAGTCAAAAGTATACGTGTAGGGGCTTGCAATCTAGTCTTGTAAATGTTTTGATTAAATGTAGGCATGCAGCTCAAAAACTTGTGGAGAAACCTATTTATGATGTGCCATTTAAATGGCAAACTTTTAGAAGCACCAATGAATGTGGGATGGTTTTGATGCACCATCTAATACAATTCAATGGAGTGGTATATACGTCTCCTGATTTGAATAAGGTGATCTATTTTGCTTTAATTTTGCTGGTAATTTATTATATACAAATTGAAAACTTTGTATACTAATAAAATTACTTATTATGACTTATGTTTTCCTTGAAGCCTGAGAGATTTGACTCATACTAGGGGCTGAGATTTGCACTCAAATTAAAACGAGATGAGAGCTCAAGTTGCTTTTGCATATGAATTCTATGAGGAGACGCCTCGAGTTTTAAAGGGAGGAGAAAAAGGAAGTGGCATTTAAGGCCGCAGAAGATAAGAAAATGGTTGCTAAGGAGACATGGAAAGAATTTGATAAAATTAAACTAGAAAATAGGCATATTTGATGATGTTTGTTGACAGCTACATTTTTTGGATACATAATGTTGATTACTAATATATGAAGGTAGTTATACTCAAGTTAGAGTAATGATATGGTATGCAGCAAATGACTAGTTTTTGCTATGATATATGATCAATATATAACTTGTTAAATGTGTATAGTGAAACTTTTTTATGTTTTGTATGTGGAGAAAATATCGTAATACTTTTTTGGTCCTTCATTTACTTGTATATGAATTTTAATTAGTGTGATTGTTCACTACAAATGGTATAGTGTTAATGAGTAAAGAGTATATTGTTGTTATATAAAGGGTATATTGTGGTCATATAAAATGTATCGAGTTGCGAATGGTATATTATTAGTGAGTAAAGGGTATATTATGATCACGTAAAGGGTATGAAATTTAAGTGTTTCAAATTTATTTTGTTATGTAAAAGGTCTATTATTGATGTGTAAAGGGTACATTGTAGTCGTATAAAGGTTACGGAATTTAGGGAAAGGAGTACATTTGTCTCAAAAAAATCAGTAAGTGAAAATTCATGTAAGAAAATAGGTACTTGTATACTTTTGTCTCAAAAAATCAGTAAGTGAAAATTCATGTAAGAAAATAGGTAAAAGACTAATTGAATGATATTAAGTGTGACATATTAGTGTTTATAATGTGTAAAATTTCACAGCGAAATCATCGTATATTACACATTTACTCCCTACGTCCCAAAATTGATTGCACACTTTCCATATTTATCCATTCCAAAATAGATTGCACCTTTCCCAAAAAGAAAATATCACATTAATCCCCACCCCTAAAAGTTCATCTTAATTACAACTTTACCACACTCACCTAGCACACATAACATACTTTATAATTTATTTGTTACCTAAAAATACCACAATACCCCTAAAAAGTCAACATTTCTTAAACTTCGTATTTACAGTAATAGTGCAATCAATTTTGGGATGGAGGGAGTATTACATTTATAATCTTTTTTTTTTTACAACACGGTTGCAATGCATGCTTATTCTTGATTTTTTTTCTTTGCTCAATTTGAAAAAGAAAAGAATTAAAAAAAGTACATGAAAAATGATTCCATCTTCGAAAAAATAAAAGAATAATTAAGTATAAACTCACTTGCAGATCATATGTGGAGGGTCTTATAAATTAAAGAAACCCATGTAATAGTTTTACAACACAAAAATAAGAATGGAAAGTTGAATTTTAGTGTCCTCTTTGTCACACGCAAAGGGTGTGAAATATTGTTGATGAATAAAGAGTATATTGTTGTATTAAAAAGGGTACACTGTAGTAATATAAACTGTATGAAATTGTGCAGAGTATACTGTTGATGAGTAAAAGGTATATTATGGTCATGCAAAGGGTATGGAGTTTAGAGTCTTTCAAATTTATATTTTTAAGGTATTATGATATGGTGCAAAGGGTATATTCTGTTATGGAAACTGTATGGAGTTGCAAAGGGTATAATATGGATGAGTAAAGAGTATATTGTGGTCATGTAAAGAGTATGAAGTTCAGAATATTTCAAATTTATGTTGTTAAAGGTATTATAACATGGTGTAAAGAGTATATTATTAATGTGTAAAGTATGTATTATAGTACTGTAAAGAGTATATTGTAGTCATATAAATTTATGTAGTTGCAGAGAGTATTTTATTCATGAGTAAAGGGTACATTGTGATCGTATAAAAGTATGGAATACAGAGTGTTTTGATTTTATGTTGAGGCATTAAGTTGACTAGTTGAGTTAGGCAACACGTACGCACACCTTTGATCTAACATTGACCACACTTTCTCCATGAATAGAAGTGGCACCAGAATGCTAAGCCTCTGGCAAATCCTCATCTGCTTAATCGAGTCCCCATCCAAATCGCCACCGTCACCTCTCCCTTTCAGCTTGCTAGCTCTTACCCTTGTGGTCCTCCAACCTGTACCATTGAGGGCCAACGAATTGTCAAGGGTACTCGCTTGGGCTACTCGTTCCATTGTTCGTATCAAAAGAACCCTCCCGAGGTAATTATCTCTCCCCACCATCTCCCTATCTCTAACGATTACCTCAACAACCGAGGATTGAATCTTATTTTCTGAGAATACAAACATTTGATTCCACATGAGATTCATCTATTTCTCAAATCGCTGCGTTTTGTTTGGTAGTTTCCCACCACCACGTACGGATCACGATTGGAATTTCAATGACGATCGAAATTTCATTCCTAAAGTCTAAATGGTCGATGATGAAACTGGAATCCAGTATACAAATTGTGAAAAACATATGAAATTGAAAGGATAATGTTATGAAATCTCAATTTTCTCTCTCCACAATTCAGTCTATGAAAGCTCCAAGGACGAGGTTAAGAAATTTTAGTTTGCTTTCTTACCAGAATTTAATAAGTGAAAGCTAGAATTTGTTGATAATCAGTTCTTAACCTTAGTTTAGGTGATAATCGAGACTGATTAAACACAAAGGATATTCGGAATGATTAGTCGAGCTGTTAATTAGATAGGATGAGGAGTAGCGTAGCTAGCTAGTTGCACGTAAATTAAGCCAGAGAATTGGCATGGTGTCCACTACTTGTCAAATTTTCCAATTGAAATTCTATGTACACAATATGGGGGCTATTTATAGGCAAAAAAGCCTAGAGAGTGTAATCATTAGGTCTATAGTCATAGACCCCTAGCCTTCATGAGTCAGAACCCTCTTATATTGCCAAACCAGCCAGCTGCCACCTAAGCCCGGACACGTGGTGCGATGGCATTCAGTATAGTTTGCATGATTTAGCTGAGGTGAACCACTTTAACTGGTCAAGACGAGCTGTACCATTCGAGCTGAGGTCGATTGAATTGAGCAAGCGGAGCTGAACTAGTTGGGCTGGATCATCTGAGCTGAGGTCGATTGAATTGAGCTAGTAGAGCTGAACTAGCTGAGCTGGACTATCTGAGCTGAGGTCGATTGAGTTGAGCAAGCTGCGATGAACGGGTTGAGCTGGACCACTCATGTGATGCCAAATCAGCCAGCTGCCACCTAAGCCCGGACACGTGGTGCGATGGCATTCAGTATAGTTTGCATGATTTAGCTGAGGTGAACCACCTTAACTGGTCAAGTCGAGCTGTACCACTTGAGCTGAGGTCGATTGAATTGAGCAAGCAGAGCTGAACTAGTTGGGCTGGATCATCTGAGCTGAGGTCGATTGAATTGAGCTAGTGGAGATGAACTAGCTGAGCAGGACCATCTGAGTTGAGGTCGATTGAGTTGAGCAAGCTGCGCTGAACTTGTTGACCTGGAACATATGAGCTGAACAGCTTTGCGCAGTCCCACCATTTTGAGCATAATGTTCACATTCAAACTCTGATTTAAGTGATTCTTGCGCTAAAACGATCCTTACTTCCGTGGCTTTATAACCATATATGATATGACCAATTCGGACTTCCACATGAAGACAAAATAACTGAGCAAGGTGAGTGAGCATTTTTTTAGTATGTTTGCGCAGGTTGACCCTTTTCCCTAACTATACACTTTTGCATCATTTTTCCCTTGAGCCTAGGACCAAGCTTACTGAAATACTTGAGATGATTTGATTTTTTTTATTAAGGTTAATTCAAGCTGCACTGTATTTTTGGGATAATACTTGATTAATCCGGGTAATTGCATAATTAATTGCACCTTATCCATACAAGCTCCTGAAGTCAGTCCCGAAGTGATTTGGGGGTTGAGTTCACCATATGAATAAGGTGATGAAAATAGCTCCCAAAACTTACCCTTGGGGGGGTGATGGCTTCCAGGTGGAGGTGTTGAAGACTAGCTCCATGTGGAGGTGTTGATGACTATTTCTAGGTGGAGGTGTTGAAGACTAGCTCCAGGTGGAAGCGAAGTCTAGCTCAAAGTAGGGGTGTTGGTGACTAGCTCAAGGTGGAGATGTTGATGTCTAGCTCCAGGTGGAGGTGATGAACTCCCATGTGGAGGTATTGAACTCCAGGAGGAGGTAATGAAGACTAGCTCCAGGTGGAGGTGAAGTCTAGCTCCAGGTGGAGGTGGTGAACTCCAGACGGAGGTGATGAAGACTAGCTTCATGTGGAGGTGAAGTCTAGCTCCAGGTGGAGGTGATGAAGGCTAGCTCCAGGTGGAGGTGATGAAGACTAGCTCCTAGTGGAGGTGAAGTCTAGCTCCAGATGGAGGTGATGAACTCCAGGCGGAGGTGATGAAGACTAGCTCCAGGTGGAGGTGTTGATGACTAGCTCCAGGTGGAGGTGATGAACTCTATGCTTTATGTAGAGGTGAAGTCTAGCTCCAGATGGAGGTAAAGTCTAGGTCCAGGAGGAGGTGATCAACTCCAAGCGGAGGTGATGAAGACTAGCTCCAGGTGGATGTGAAGTCTAGTTACAGGTGGAGGTGATGAAGGCTAGCTCCATGTGGAGGTGATGAAGACTAGCTCTTGGTGGAGGTGAAATCTAGCTCAAGATGGAGGTGATGAAGACTATCTCCAGGTGGAGGTGAAGTCTAGCTCTAGGTGGAGGTGATAAACTCCAGACGGAGGTGATGAAAACTAGCTCCAGGTAGAGGTGAAGTCTAGCTCCAGGTGGAGGTGATGAAGGCTAGCTCCAGGTGGAGGTGATGAAGACTAGCTCTTGGTGAAGGTGAAGTCTAGCTCCAGATGGAGGTGATAAACTCTAGACAGAGGTGATGAAGACTAGCTCAAGGTGGAGGTATTGATGACTAGCTCCAAGTGGAGGTGAAGTCTAGCTCCAGGTGGAGGTGATGAACTCTAGGCTTCAGGTGGAGGTGAAGTCTAGCTCTAGGAAGAGGTGATAAACTCCCGGCGGAGGTGATGAAGAATAGCTCTAAGTGGAGGTGAAGTCTAGCTCCAGGTGGAGGTGATGAAGGCTAGCTCCAGGTGGAGGTGATGAAGACTAGTTCCTGGTGGAGGTGAAGTCTAGCTCCACATGGAGGTGATAAAGACTAGCTCCAAGTGGAGGTGAAGTTTAGTTCCAGGTGGAGGTGATAAACTCCAGACGGAGGTGATGAAGACTAGCTCCAGGTGGAGGTGAAGTCTAGATCCAGGTGGAGGTGATGAAGGTTAGCTCCAGGTGGAGGTGATGAAGACTAGCTCCAGGTGGAGGTGAAGTCTAGCTCTAGGTGGAGGTGATAAACTCCAGGCGGAGATGATGAAGACTAGCTCCAGGTGGAGGTGAAGTCTAGATCCAGGTGGAGGTGATGAATGCTAGATTCTTGTGGAGGTGATGAACACTAGCTCCTGGTGGAGGTGAAGTCTAGCTCCAGATGGAGGTAATGAACTCTTGTCGGAGGTGATGAAGACTAGCTCCAGGTGGAGGTGTTGATGACTAGCTCCAGGTGGAGGTGAAGTCTAGCTTCAGGTGGAGGTGATGAAGGCTAGCTCTAGGTGGAGGTGATGAAGACTAGCTCCTGGTGGAGGTGAAGTCTAGCTCCAGATGGAGGTGATGAAGACTAGCTCCAGGTGGAGGTGAAGTCTAGCTCCAGGTGGAGGTGATAAACTCCAGACGGAGGTGATGAAGACTAGCTCCAGGTGGAGGTGAAGTCTAGCTCCATGTGGAGGTGATAAACTCCAGGCGGAGGTGATGAAGACTAGCTCCAGGTGGAGGTGAAGTCTTGCTCTAGGTGGAGGTGATGAAGGCTAGCTCCAGGTGGAGGTGATGAAGACTAGCTCCTGGTTGAGGTAAAGTCTAGCTCCAGGTGGAGGTGATGAACTCCAGGCGGAGGTGATGAAGACCAGCTCCAGTTGGAGGTATTGATGACTAGCTCCATGTGTAGGTGAAGTCTAGCTCTAGAGGAGGTGATCAACTCCCGACGGAGGTGATGAAGACTAGCTCCAGGTGGAGATGAAGTCTAGCTACAGGTGGAGGTGACGAAGGCTAGCTCCAGGTGGAGGTGATGAAGAGTTGCTCCTGGTGGAGTTGAAGTCTAGTTCCAGATGGAGGTGATGAAGACTAGCATCAGGTGGAGGTGAAATCTGGCTCCAGGTGGAGGTGATAAACTCCAGGCGGAGGTGATAAAGACTAGCTCCCGTTAGAATATCATGCGTTTCTATCATATCACAGCGGAAGCAATAAATCATAGAAATGATTACCGTTCACCAGGGTATGTTGATGAAGATTGATTTTCGCAGGCAGCCTGCGCAGTCCCACGAGAATGGCGATAACGTCCTCGTCTGATGTCCGAATTGAGTGATCTTTGCGTTCAGACGATCCTCTCTTCGACGGCTTTACGTCAGTATATTGATCATTAAATTCTGAGTACTTTACGATTTTATATTAATTTCGCAAGGTGGCGGACAGCAGCAGCAAACTACCTTCTGATCTTCTGCCGTATGTCCCAAGTCTGATCTCGACGTCGTGTGGGCGACGATCTACGAGACCTCCTCAATCTGCTCTCAGCCCTCATCACACGTGAATAATCAGTTAGATTAGATTAGATTAGGGTTCCAGATAAGCTGAGGTGACTTATATACATGGGCTACAGCAGGGACCAGGAGGAGAAATTGGGTTGGGCATCCATTGGGCTTAAGTATCCAAGCTTAGCCCAAAGCTTATACTTAAGTCCAATAATAATAATATATTCCACTAAAATATTATTATTGCACTACCGTACCAATCCCAAAATTACGTTTTGGGCTCCTTCCTATTATGAGCCCGTTAGTCTCCCCATGTTTAAGATATACAATGTCCATTAATTAATTTAAGTTACTGACAACTCAATTAATTAATATCTCATCCAAGAGTAGTACCACTCAACCTCATTATCATGTCGGAATAAATTCCACCTGTAGGGTTACATGATAATCCTTATGAGCTCCTCAAGGGGACATCATCAACCTATGACGGACATGGATTCCTTCTACAATCAACAGCACACCATAGAGACAGCACTATTTCCCAACTCATCGAGTTTGTTGATTTAATTACATGTAAATCTCACCCATTGATGAATCAAAGAAATACATACTGCCCTACGTGTCGAGGTTATTGTATAGGGATTAAGAGCACGAACTTCCATAATAACTGAGATCAAGTTCTCCTATAAGTCAGTATAAGTCGAACGATCTCAAGCGGTCCTGCTCAATACACACAAGTGCACTAATGTGATTCTATAGCCAAGACAAGCTAATACCAAGCCACACTACAACCATCCCGATAGAGAGTCCCCGTCTATCTCGGTTGTGAGCATCTGTTTATACTTTATAAGAAAATCGATAATATGATCTTCCGCGTGTTGTCGCACAACATATTATCTACAGTATAAAGTAAGTGGACTATTGCATCGAACATATAAATAAATTATAAGATGCAATCATTTGATCATATGATTCTCATTTTAAATTAATTGTTATAACATTGTTCATACAAAAAGCTAGACTTTTAGTATACAATCCAACAATCTCCCACTTATACTAAAAGACTATGCTGTCATGTCTTCCACCATACATCTGATTTCCACTCCCACTACACGACCATCAAAAGTTCTCGCCTTAAGGTCCTTGTAAATGGATTTACTAGGTTATCATCCGATGCAATCTAGGTGACAACAACCTTCCCCTCATCATACGATTTCTCGTAACAGGTGGTACTCGCGCTCCATGTGTTTAATTTCCTTATGGGCTCGTGATTCCTTCAAGTTTGCAACTGCACCAATATCATCAATATAAATTGTGATATCCTTGGGCAAACTTAGAAACACTTCGAAGTCCATCTTGAAGTTTTTAGAGTCATACAGATACTTTGGTTGCCTCATAGACTCCAATTTATCATCTTTCCATGATGGAGTCCGGAGTCTGAAATATATTTCTATATAACACTCCTCCACATTATGACTCAACTTCCTAAAATTAAACGCATAATCTTTGAGGTGGATTTACTGTCGTCCCTATCTGATTTGAAAAATCTGAATCTATGTAACCCATAAGAATCAGTGAATCTGTTCGGTAAGCCCACATATAGTTTCTAGTCCTTTTCAGGTACATAAGTATATGTCTTACCACAATTCAACATTCTTATTTTGGGTTACCTTGATACCCACTGTTCATGCCATCGGCAAAACAGATATCCAATCTCGTGCGTAGCATTCCTTAGATTAAGCTTCCTCATTTGCCGAAGCATAAGGAACCGCTTTCATCTTCTTTATCTACTTTTGTGTCACAAGACACATTCACTTAGATAAATTCACATGCTAAACGAGTAAGGATCGTATCATTATATGAAACTTGAGATAAGCATAAACATCCTTTATTGTGATCCGTATTACCGTGATCAAAAGGATATTTTTGCTCTTCTTAAGTCCTTCATCTCATACCGCTTTATCAACCATACCCATACGCCCGACAATACTCTTTCATTGTCTCCAATGAGCAAGATACTATCTACGTATAGTACAAGAAATACCATCATGTTTCCATCACTCTTTTCAATACACAAGACCCATCCGATCATTGATTAGATCCATGTCACTGGATTACCTCATCAAAACGGATGTTTCATGATCTTGAAGCTTTCTTTAGTCCATGAATGGACACTTTTAAGCTTATTATCACAATGCTCTTAGCTTTTTGCAATGAATCACTCTGGTTGCTTCACATAGATGTTTCCCTTAAGACTTCCAATCAGAAAAGCTGTCTCGACATCTATTTGCTATCCCTCATATTTCATATGAGTAGCAACAAATAAAAGAGTCTAGATCAACTTAGGCATAACTACCGGCGAACATGTTTTCTCATAATCGAACTCTTTCTTTCTGAGTATACCTTTTCGCAACAAGCTTGCTTCCAAGGTTTTCACCTTATTCTATGATCCTCTTTTATTCTTGCATGCCCGCTTTCAATGGCTTTTACGCCATTTAGCGGTTCAACAAGCATCCAGACCTAATTTAAAATCCATCGATTCTATTTTAATATTCATTGCACTGTGCTAGGATTTGGCATTTCTAACTTGTAGTGCTTCGTCATATCCGTGGGTCCATTTCATGTTTGCGAGGGACCAAGTCTCACGACTTTCCCAAAATTTGTATCTTACAAGTTGTCGCAGAACCCTCCCACTACGACAAGGCACTACATGAAATTATGTATCAGACGTGACACGCGTTGCAGTTTACCTTGTGATATATCCTCTTGTACACTTGGTACTTATACTTTGTGTTTTTCCCTCTCACTTCCTTTAGAACAATTTATACATGGGTTTATGATTTAATACATAGTCTCTTTCCAAAAATCTAGTGTTTGTGTTAACAATCACCCTTCGATCTTTTAGACTAAATAAATCACCTTCATTTTTATAGCATATCCCACAAACAGACAAACATTCAAATGAATTATTGTTTCTAGGGCTTATCCATAAAATGAATTAAGTAATTCCAAATAATTCATCATCTATCTAATCATTACCATAAGAGTCTTATTCCTTCTATCCACTACACCATTCAGCTGGGGCATGCCCGGTGTAGACCACTTGAAATTTATCTCAACCTTTGATTAATAGCTCCTAATTATCCTAAGAGGTACTCGTAATGACGATTAAATCGTCATTACTTGATATATTTTCCATGACGCTTCACTGTACCAGCCTTGCAATTCTTGAATTAATCAAAGAACTTAGACATGCAGTGCATCAAATAAATATATCGGTATCTAGAATAATCATCGATTGACGAATATTCATATCCACCTCTCATCCGGACAATCTTAGGACCACATAAATCATAATGAACTAATTCCAACATATATATCTTTGGTTCTGCACCCCTTTGCCTTGAAAAAGCAATTAGTCATTTTTACTCCCAAGCAAGACTCGAAAGTTAGATAGTTTTCACTTCAGATAAACCTAAGGGTCTATCGACTATCAACTTTTGAATCCTACTCAAGTAAAATGATCTAGTCTTAGATGCCAAATATATGTTTAGTTCATATCCGAAGGTATCTTTCTCTTACTAAGATTAGAAGATTCATTATTAATTACTATTTGTTGCATCTGTGGAATATACATGATTTAAGAGTATACAAATTGTTCACCAACGTACAATAACAGATTACAACTCTATCCTTCATTATAATGACCATGTCATTTAAATGAAATGGAGTATCCATCTATTAATGCATAGAAACCGAAATCAAATTCTTTCTATGAAAACGTACGTAAAATAATTTCTCATAATCAAATGTCTACTCATATCATTAGATAAATAGACAACTCCTACTGCAATAGCCACTACTCTTGTAGTTTTACCCATGTCATAACAATCTTATCCTCACTTAGTAATAAACATTTAGTGATTCCAGTATCGACACACTTCATGTCAGTAAATGCCATCACTAATCATGTTTTAAACAACTAGTGAATAAGATATAAAACTTGTTAACATTATGATGAAAATGGCTTTCCTTTGCCACATGTTTTGCCAGAAGTTTTCCACCATATACATCCTATTGTAATTCAGGTGGAACTTACTCAAAAACATCTAGGCAATTCACGAAGAATTAAATTGATCTAGGTTTCCCTTCAATTTATACTCCATGGTTTCCCAATTCATTCATCAAATTAAATCATGATCTTCTGCCTTTTAACTTACTCAAGTATCCGAAGAGTTACATGAGACCATCATATTTCTATGAACCTCTCATCTCTTCACTAGAGACTTTAATAGGCATCATGAGACGTCCCTTGTGAGAACACACATGTATTTTCTTAAGCAGTAAAATTCAAAACCAAGATTTTTTTCTAATCATCTAATTTGGACAAGTAAATATAATTTCTTTTAGTTAATAATAAGTGAGATAAAACCATTTGAAAATCAGAGAATCAAAAATAAATATACCGATCAAAACTTCGAATTTTATCCTTTTATATTGATTCCCTCAAAATAATATAAAAATAAAATTCACCGACATCTCAAGCACCGTGAGTCTGCAAGCCACGATAGTGTGGACGTTTACAAACTCGAACATTTACAAGAGAAGATTTTACCCATTAATTTCATTTGTCAACCTAACTTCATGACAAAATAATTAATAGTCGGTTCCTTTTTAGCCATGCAAATAATAGCAGTGACTCCGTTGGGGAGGATACTAATTATTTACATCTAAGTGTGCACCATTATTTGATTCCACGTCCGCTGCCCAAGCTTATGTGCCTTACTGTTGGAGAAGTACACACGTGCTCAGATAACTTTCTACAACTATCAATTATATAAGTTTGTACTAGTGAACCGCATATAAGCTCATCCGTTAGGGAGGAAGGCACTATAGCCAACGCGCAAGTCCATATGCATCACATTACAACAATAATTATTTAAAGAAGTTTGTACCAGTGATCCGTGAATAAACTCATCCGTTAGGGAGGAAGGCTCTATTGCCAACGCGCAAGTTTACTCACATCACTTACAAACCAATAATGGAGGCCGTGGGAATTAATTACCAATCCCCTCTCCCACTTAGTTATTTAAGACCGAGGGTTTTTACATGCATATAATATTTCAGAATAAAATATGCAACCTAGCATGCTCATACTTCCAAATATATAACAATAATTGACCAATAAAACAATTATAGCAGTTATATATAAGGAAATAAATTGCCAAAAATAAGTTGACTTGATCAACACTCCAACATACATGCATATAATATATCAAATATAATACGCAATCTAGCATGCTTCTATTTAAGGCAATAAATCATAGAGAATCATGCATACATATATAACAATAATTAATTAATAAATCATTATAACAGTTATATAACAGCGAATTCGATTGTTCGCCACCAATCACGAATGCGGACAACTGCGATGGGGATCGACCTCCCAGCAGCCTGCTCCACCCTCTGGCACCCTGCCCAATCATATTGTGAAGACTCACGCGGAACCTGATGCAGACCAGTCGAACTTGATGCAAACCCGCTCGAACCTAGTGCAGAGTCGATCAAACCTGATGCAGACCAATCAAACCTGATGTGAATCTGCTCGAATCTGGTGCAGCATTGATCGAACCTGATGCAGACCCACTCGAACCTGGTGCAGCATCGATCGAACCTGATGCAGACCAATCGAACCTGATGCAAATCCATTCGAACCTGGTGCAGCATCGATCGAACCTGATGCAAACCAATCGAACCTGATGCAGACCCGCTCGAACCTGGTGCAGCATCGATCGAACCTGATACAAACCAATCGAACCTGATGCAAATCCGCTCGAACCTGGTGCAGCATCGATCGAACCTGATGCAAACCAATCGAACCTGATGCAAATCCGCTCGAACCTGGTGCAACATCAATCGAACCTGATGCAGACCAATCGAACCTGATGCAGACCTACTCGAACCTGGTGCAGCATCGATCGAACCTGATGTAGACCAATCGAACCTGATGCAAATCCGTTCGAACCTGGTGCAACATCGATCGAACCTGATGCAGACCAATCGAACCTGATGCAAATCCGCTCGAACCTAGTGCAACATCGATTGAACCTGATGCATACCAATCGAACCTGATGCAAATCCGCTCGAACTGTCGCTCGTCGCCCGATGCGCAACATCAAACTACACCAACTGTCGTTCAGGG
Organism: Pogostemon cablin; assembly: GCA_023678885.1. NCBI lineage: Eukaryota > Viridiplantae > Streptophyta > Magnoliopsida > Lamiales > Lamiaceae > Pogostemon > Pogostemon cablin. The sequence continues at coordinate 23,056,350 of CM042975.1, read as the reverse complement.
TTCGCAACTGTAGAAACCAGAGAATCCAATCTCCACCGTCCAGAATCTACGCCTGTGAGTTTTCAACATGGTGTCCAAATTACAGGTCGATCCAACGGTTAGATTGTGAGAAACAGCTCTATTCCCTCGACTGCGCAGAACAGAATCGCCCAAAAAACTGCTTTTGTTTTTGGCATATTCCCGACAACACAAAGCTCCAAATATGATCTCACCGTTCAGAATGTACATCCACAAAATCCGAACATGCTGACCAAAAATCAGCCTGATCCGACGGTTAAAACTCCGGTTATTGCCTCTGCAATATCATTGCGCTGGATTTTCTCTCAATTCCTTCCTTCCATGTGAAATTGACGAACAGTTTTCGTCGAATCCTCTCACACACAACCATCAACGAACAGATATGATATAGGGTATATTTCACATAGGGATATTCATGGTTTGCGCAGTAAAACCAAAACCCTAAACATGCGATCCTAATTTCGAAAAATTAATCACATAAACCCTAGCCTAACGTGTCACGCTTCACCACGAAACCGAAGCTCTGATACCAATTGTTGGCACTTGGATCGTTTGGTTAACGTGACCCATTAGAATATCATGCGTTTCTATCATATCACAGCAGAAGCAATAAATCATAGAAATGATTACCGTTCACCAGGGTATGTTGATGAAGATTGATTTTCGCAGGCAGCCTGCGCAGTCCCACGAGAATGGCGATAACTTCCTCGTCTGATGTCAGAATTGAGTGATCTTTGCGTTCAAACGATCCTCTCTTCGATGGATTTACGTCAGTATATTGATAATCAAATTCTGAGCACTTTACGATTTTATATTAATTTCGCAAGGTGGCGGACAGCAGCAGCAAACTACCTTCTGATCTTCTGCCGTATGTCCCAAGTCTGATCTCGACGTCGTGTGGGCGACGATCTACGAGACCTCCTCAATCTGCTCTCAACCCTCATCACACGTGAATAATCAGTTAGATTAGATTAGATTAGGGTTCCAGATAAGCTGAGGTGACTTATATACATGGGCTACAGCAGGGACCAGGAGGAGAAATTGGGTTGGGCATCCATTGGGCTTAAGTATCCAAGCTTAGCCCAAAGCTTATACTTAAGTCCAATAATAATAATATATTCCACTAAAATATTATTATTGCACTACCGTACCAATCCCAAAATTACGTTTTGGGCTCCTTCCTATTATGAGCCCGTTAGTCTCCCCATGTTTAAGATATACAATGTCCATTAATTAATTTAAGTTACTGACAACTCAATTAATTAATATCTCATCCAAGAGTAGTACCACTCAACCTCATTATCATGTCGGAATAAATTCCACCTGTAGGGTTACATGATAATCCTTATGAGCTCCTCAAGGGGACATCATCAACCTATGACGGACATGGATTCCTTCTACAATCAACAGCACACCATAGAGACAGCACTATTTCCCAACTCATCGAGTTTGTTGATTTAATTACATGTAAATCTCACCCATTGATGAATCAAAGAAATACATATTGCCCTACGTGTCGAGGTTATTGTATAGGGATTAAGAGCACGAACTTCTATAATAACTGAGATCAAGTTCTCCTATAAGTCAGTATAAGTCGAACGATCTCAAGCGGTCCTGCTCAATACACACAAGTGCACTAATGTGATTCTATAGCCAAGACAAGCTAATACCAAGCCACACTACAACCATCCCGATAGAGAGTCCCCGTCTATCTCGGTTGTGAGCATCTGTTTATACTTTATAAGAAAATCGACAATATGATCTTCCGCGTGTTGTCGCACAACATATTATCTACAGTATAAAGTAAGTGGACTATTGCATCGAACATATAAATAAATTATAAGATGCAATCATTTGATCATATGATTCTCATTTCAAATTAATTGTTATAACATTGTTCATACAAAAAGCTAGACTTTTAGTATACAATCCAACAATGAAGACTAGCTCCAGGTGGAGGTGTTGATGACTAGCTCCAGGTGGAGGTGAAGTCTAGCTTCAGGTGGAGGTGATGAAGGCTAGCTCTAGGTGGAGGTGCTGAAGACTAGCTCCTGGTGGAGGTGAAGTCTAGCTCCAGATGGAGGTGATGAAGACTAGCTCCAGGTGGAGGTGAAGTCTAGCTCCAGGTGGAGGCGATAAACTCCAGACGGAGGTGATGAAGACTAGCTCCAGGTGGAGGTGAAGTCTTGCTCTAGGTGGAGGTGATGAAGGCTAGCTCCAGGTGGAGGTGATGAAGACTAGCTCCTGGTTGAGGTAAAGTCTAGCTCCAGATGGAGGTGATGAACTCCAGGCGGAGGTGATGAAGACCAGCTCCAGTTGGAGGTATTGATGACTAGCTCCATGTGTAGGTGAAGTCTAGCTCTAGAGGAGGTGATCAACTCCCGACGGAGGTGATGAAGACTAGCTCCAGGTGGAGATGAAGTCTAGCTACAGGTGGAGGTGACGAAGGCTAGCTCCAGGTGGAGGTGATGAAGAGTTGCTCCTGGTGGAGTTGAAGTCTAGTTCCAGATGGAGGTGATGAAGACTAGCATCAGGTGGAGGTGAAATCTGGCTCCAGGTGAAGGTGATAAACTCCAGGCGGAGGTGATGAAGACTAGCTCCAGGTGGAGGTGAAGTCTAAATCCAGGTGGAGGTGATAAAGGTTAGATCCAGGTGGAGGTGATGAAGACTAGCTCCTGGTGGAGGTGAAGTCTAGCTCCATATGGAGGTGATGAACTCCAGGCGGAGGTGATGAAGACTAGCTCCAAGTGTAGGTATTGATAACTAGCTCCAGGTAGAGGTGAAGTCTAACTCCAGGTGGAGGTGATGAACTCTAGGCTTCAGGTGGAGGTGAAGTCTAGGAGGAGGTGATCAACTCCAGGCGTAGGTGATGAAGAATAGCTCAAGGTGGATGTGAAGTCTAGCTACAGGTGGAGGTGATGAACGCTCGCTCCTGGTGGAGGTGATAAAGACTAGCTCCTGGTGTAGGTGAAATCTAGCTCTAGATGGAGGTGATGAAGACTATCTCTAGGTGGAGGTGAGGTCTAGCTCCAGGTGGAGGTGATAAACTCCAGACGGAGGTGATGAAGACTAGCTCCAGGTGGAGGTGATGAAGGCTAGCTCCAGGTGAAGGTGATGAAGACTAGCTCTTGGTGGAGGTGAAGTCTAGCTCCAGATGGAGGTGATGAACTCCAGACAGAGGTGATGAAGACTAGCTCAAGGTGGAGGTGTTGATGACTAGCTCCAGGTGGAGGTGAAGTATAGCTCTAGGTGAAGGTGATGAACTCTAGGCTTCAGGTGGAGGTGAAGACTAGTTCTAGGTGGAGGTGATGAACTCTAGGCTTCAGGTGGAGGTGAAGTCTAGGAGGAGGTGATCAACTCCAGGCTGAGGTGATGAAGAATAGCCCCAGGTGGATGTGAAGTCTAGCTACAGGTGGAGGTGATGAAGGCTAGCTCCCGGTGGAGGTGATGAAGACTAGCTCCTGGTGTGGGTGAAATCTAGCTCTAGATGGAGGTGATGAAGACTATCTCCAGGTGGAGGTGAAGTCTAGCTCCAGGTGAAGGTGATAAACTCCAGACGGAGGTGATGAAGACTAGCTCTCGGTGGAGGTGAAGTCTAGCTCCAGGTGGAGGTGATGAAGGCTAGCTCCAGGTGGAGGTGATGAAGACTAGCTCTTGGTGGAGGTGGAGTCTAGCTCCAGATAGAGGTGATGAACTCCAGACAGAGGTGATGAAGACTAGCTCAAGGTGGAGGTGTTGATAACTAGCTCCAGGTGGAGGTGAAGTCTAGCTCCAGGTGGAGGTGATGAACTCTAGGCTTCAGTTGGAGGTGAAGTCTAGCTCTAGGAGGAGGTGATAAACTCCCGGCGGAGGTGATGAAGACTAGCTCCAGGTGGAGGTGACGAAAACTAGCTCCAGGTTGAGGTAAAGTCTAGCTCCAGATGGAGGTGATGAAGACTAGCTCCAGGTGGAGGTGAAGTCTAGCTCAAGGTGGAGGTGATAAACTCCAGGTGGAGATGATGAAGACTAGCTCCAGGTGGAGGTGAAGTCTAGATCCAGGTGGAGGTGATGAAGGCTAGATTCTTGTGGAGGTGATGAACACTAGCTCCTGGTGGAGGTGAAGTATAGTTCCAGATGGAGGTAATGAACTCCTGTCGGAGGTGATGAAGACTAGCTCCAGGTGGAGGTGTTGATGACTAGCTCCAGGTGGAGGTAAAGTCTAGCTTCAGGTGGAGGTGATGAAGGCTAGCTCTAGGTGGAGGTGATGAAGACTAGCTCCTGGTGGAGGTGAAGTCTAGCTCCAGATGGAGGTGATGAAGACTAGCTCCAGGTGGAGGTGAAGTCTAGCTCCAGGTGGAGGTGATAAACTCTAGACGGAGGTGATGAAGACTAGCTCCAGGTGGAGGTGAATTCTAGCTCCAGGTGGAGGTGATAAACTCCAGACGGAGGTGATGAAGACTAGCTCCAGTTGGAGGTGAAGTCTAGATCCAGGTGGAGGTGATGAAGGTTAGCTCCAGGTGGAGGTGATGAAGACTAGCTCCTGGTGGAGGTGAAGTCTAGCTCCAGATGGAGGTGATGAACTCCAGGCGGAGGTGATGAAGACTAGCTCCAGGTCGAGGTGTTGATGACTAACTCCAGGTGGAGGTGAAGTCTAGCTCAAGGTGGAGGTGATGAACTCTAGGCTTCAGGTGAAGGTGAAGTCTAGCTCCAGATGGAGGTGAAGTCTAGCTCCAGGTGGAGGTGATCAACTCCAGGCGGAGGTGATGAAGACTAGCTCCAGGTGGAGGTGAATCTAGCTCCAGGTGGAGGTGATGAAGGCTAGCTCCAAGTGGAGGTGATGAAGACTAGCTCCTGGTGGAGGAGAAGTCTAGCTCCAGATGGAGGTGATGAAGATTATCTCCAGGTGGAGGTGAAGTCTAGCTCCAGGTGGAGGTGATAAACTCCAGGCGGAGGTGATGAAGACTAGCTCCAGGTGGAGGTGAAGTCTAGCTCTAGGTGGAGGTGATGAAGGCTAGCTCCAGGTGGAGGTGATGAAGACTAGCTCCTGGTTGAGGTAAAGTCTAGCTCCAGATGGAGATGATGAACTCCAGGCGGAGGTGATGAAGACCAGCTCCAGTTGGAGGTGTTGATGACTAGCTCCAGGTGGAGGTGAAGTCTAGCTCTTGGAGGCGGTGATCAATTCCCGACGGAGGTGATGAAGACTAGCTCTAGATGGAGATGAAGTCTAGCTACAGGTGGAGGTGACGAAGGCTAGCTCCAGGTGGAGTTGATGAAGAGTTGCTCCTGGTGGAGTTAAAGTCTAGTTCCAGATGGAGGTGAGGAAGACTAGCACCAGGTGGAGGTGAAGTCTAGCTCCAGGTGGAGGTGATAAACTCCAGGCGCAGGTGATGAAGACTAGCTCCAGGTGGAGGTGAAGTCTAAATCCAGGTGGAGGTGATAAAGGTTAGATCCTGGTGGAGGTGATGAAGACTAGCTCCTGGTGGAGGTGAAGTCTAGCTCCATATGGAAGTGAAGAACAACAGGCGGAGGTGATGAAGACTAGCTCCAAGTGTAGGTGTATATAACTAGCTCCAGGTGGAGGTAAAGTCTAGCTCCAAGTGGAGGTGATGAACTATAGGCTTCAGGTGGAGGTGAAGTCTAGGAGGAGGTGATCAACTCCAGGCGGAGGTGATGAAGAATAGTTCCAGGTGGATGTGAAGTCTAGCTACAGGTGGAGGTGATGAAGGTTAGCTCCCGGTGGAGGTGATGAAGACTAGCTCCTGGTGTAGGTGAAATTTAGCTCTAGATGGAGGTGATGATGACTATCTCCAGGTGGAGGTGAAGTCTAGCTCCAGGTGGAGGTGATAAACTCCAGACGGAGGTGATGAAGACTAGCTCCAGGTGGAGGTGAAGTCTAGCTCCAGGTGGAGGTGATTAAGTCTAGCTCCAGGTGGAGGTGATGAATACTAGCTTTTGGTGGAGGTGAAGTCTAGCTCCAGATGGAGGTGATGAACCCCAGACAGAGGTGATGAAGACTAGCTCAAGGTGGAGGTGTTGATGACTAGCTCCAGGTGGAGGTGAAGTCTAGCTCCAGGTGGAGGTGATGAACTCTAGGCTTCAAGTGGAGGTGAAGTCTAGCTCCAGGTGGAGGTGATAAACTCTAGGCTTCAGGTGGAGGTGAAGTCTAGGAGGAGGTGATCAACTCCAGGCGGAGGTGATGAAGAATAGCTCGAGGTGGATGTGAAGTCTAGCTACAGGTGGAGGTGATGAAGGCTAGCTCCCGGTGGAGATGATGAAGACTAGCTCCTGGTGTAGGTGAAATCGAGCTCTAGATGGAGGTGATGAAGACTATCTCCAGGTGGAGGTGAAGTCTAGCTCCAAGTGGAGGTGATAAACTCCAGACGGAGGTGATGAAGACTAGCTCCAGGTGGAGGTGAAGTCTAGCTCCAGGTGGAGGTGATGAAGGCTAGCTCCAGGTGGAGGTGATGAAGACTAGCTCTTGGTGGAGGTGAAGTCTAGCTCCAAATGGAGGTGATGAACTCCAGACAGAGGTGATGAAGACTAGCTCAAGGTGGAGGTGTTGATGACTAGCTCCAGGTGGAGGTAAAGTCTAGCTCCAGGTGGAGGTGATGAACTCTAGGCTTCAGGTGGAGGTGAAGTCTAGCTCTAGGAGGAGGTGATAAACTCCCGGTGGAGGTGATGAAAACTAGCTCCAGGTGGAGGTGATGAAAACTAGCTCCAGGTGGAGGTGAGGTCTAGCTCCAGATGGAGGTGATGAAGACTAGCTCCAGGTGGAGGTGAAGTCTAGCTCTAGGTGGAGGTGATAAACTCCAGACGGAGATGATGAAGACTAACTCCAGGTGGAGGTGAAGTCTAGATCCATGTGGAGGTGATGAAGGCTAGATTCTTGTGGAGGTATGAACACTAGCTCCTGGTCGAGGTGAAGTCTAGCTCCAGATGTAGGTGATGAACTCCAGTCGGAGGTGATGAAGACTAGCTCCAGGTGGAGGTGTTGATGTCTAGCTCAAGGTGGAGGTGAAGTCTAGCTTCAGGTGGAGGTGATGAAGGCTAGCTCTAGGTGGAGGTGATGAAGACTAGCTCCTGGTGGAGATGAAGTCTAGCTCCAGATGGAGGTGATGAAAACTAGCTCCAGGTGGAGGTGAAGTCTAGCTCCAGGTGGAGGTGATTAACTCCAGGCGGAGGTGATGAAAACTAGCTCCAGGTCGAGGTATTGATGACTAACTCCAGGTGGAGGTGAAGTCTAGCTCAAGGTGGAGGTGATGAACACTAGGCTTCAGGTGAAGGTGAAGTCTAGCTCTAGATGGAGGTGAAGTCTAGCTCCAGGTGGAGGTGATCAACTCCAGGCGGAGGTGATGAAGACTAGCTCCAGGTGGAAGTGAAGTCTAGCTCCAGGTGGAGGTGATGAAGGCTAGCTCCAAGTGGAGGTGATGAAGACTAGCTCCTGATGGAGGAGAAGTCTAGCTCCAGATGGAGGTGATGAAGATTATCTCCAGATGGAGGTGAAGTCTAGCTCTCCAGGTGGAGGTGATAAACTACAGGCGGAGGTGATGAAGACTAGCTCCAGGTGGAGGTGAAGTCTAGCTCTAGGTGGAGGTGATGAAGACTAGCTCCAGGTGGAGGTGATGAAGACTAGCTCCTGGTTGAGGTAAAGTCTAGCTCCAGATGAAGGTGATGAACTCCAGGCGGAGGTGATGAAGACCAGCTCCAGTTGGAGGTGTTGATGACTAGCTCCAGGTGGAGATGAAGTCTAGCTCTAGGAGGCGGTGATCAACTCCCGACGGAGGTGATGAAGACTAGCTCCAGATGGAGATGAAGTCTAGCTACAGGTGGAGGTGACGAAGGCTAACTCCAGGTGGAGGTGATGAAGAGTTGCTCCTGGTGGAGTTGAAGTCTAGTTCCAGATGGAGGTGATGAAGACTAGCACCAGGTGGAGGTGAAGTCTAGCTCCAGTTGAAGGTGATAAACTCCAGGCGGAGGTGATGAAGACTAGCTCCAGGTAGAGGTGAAGTCTAAATCCAGGTAGAGGTGATAAAGGTTAGATCCAGGTGGAGGTGATGAAGACTAGCTCCTGGTGGAGGTGAAGTCTAGCTCCAGATGGAGGTGATGAACTCCAGGCGGAGGTGATAAAGACTAGCTCCAGGTCGAGGTGTTGATGACTAACTCCAGGTGAAGGTGAAGTCTAGCTCAAGGTGGAGGTGATGAAGACTAGCTCCAGGTGGAGGTGATGTCTAAATCCAGGTGGAGGTGATAAAGGTTAGATCCAGGTGGAGGTGATGAAGACTAGCTCCTGGTGGAGGTGAAGTCTAGCTCCATATGGAGGTGATGAACTCCAGGCGGAGGTAATGAAGACTAGCTCCAAGTGTAGGTGTATATAACTAGCTCCAGGTGGAGGTGAAGTCTAGCTCCAGGTGGAGGTGATGAACTCTAGGCTTCAGGTGGAGGTAAAGTCTAGGAGGAGGTGATCAACTCCAGGCGGAGGTGATGAAGATTAGCTCCAGGTGGATGTGAAGTCTAGCTACAGGTGGAGGTGATGAAGACTAGCTCCTGGTATAGGTGAAATTTAGTTCTATATGGAGGTGATGATGACTATCTCCAGGTGGAGGTGAAGTCTAGCTCCAGGTGGAGGTGATAAACTCCAGACGGAGGTGATGAAGACTAGCTCCAGGTGGAGGTGAAGTCTAGCTCCAGGTGGAGGTGATTAAGGCTAGCCCTAGGTGGAGGTGATGAATACTAGCTCTTGGTGGAGGTGAAGTCTAGCTCCAGATGGAGGTGATGAACCCAGACAGAGGTGATGAAGACTAGCTCAAGGTGGAGGTGTTGATGACTAGCTCCAGGTGGATGTGAAGTCTAGCTCCAGATGGAGGTGATGAACTCTAGGCTTCAGGTGGAGGTGAAGTCTAGCTCCAGGTGGAGGTGATAAACTCTAGGCTTCAGGTGGAGGTGAAGTCTAGGAGGAGGTGATCAACTCCAGGCAGAGGTGATGAAGAATAGCTCCAGGTTGATGTGAAGTCTAGCTACAGGTGGAGGTGATGAAGGCTAGCTCCCAGTGGAGGTGATGAAGACTAGCTCCTGGTGTAGGTGAAATCTACCTCTAGATGGAGGTGATGAAGACTATCTCCAGGTGGAGGTGAAGTCTAGCTCCAAGTGGAGGTGATGAACTCCAGACGGAGGTGATGAAGACTAGCTCCAGGTGGAGGTGAAGTCTAGCTCCAGGTGGAGGTGATGAAAACTAGTTCTTGGTGGAGGTGAAGTCTAGCTCCGGATGGAGGTGATGAACTCCAGACAGCTCCGGATGGAGGTGATGAACTCCAGACAGAGGTGATGAAGACTAGCTCAAGGTGGAGGTGTTGATGACTAGCTCCAGGTGGAGGTGAAGTCTAGCTCCAGGTGGAGGTGATGAACTCTAGGCTTCAGGTGGAGGTGAAGTCTAGCTCTAGGAGGAGCTGATAAACTCCCGGCGGAGGTGATGAAGACTAGCTCCAGGTGGAGGTGATGAAAACTAGCTCCAGGTGGAGTTGAGGTCTAGCTCCAGATGGAGGTGATGAAGACTAGCTCCAAGTGGAGGTGAAGTCTAGCTCTAGGTGGAGGTGATAAACTCCAGGCTAAGATGATGAAGACTAGCTCCAGGTGGAGGTGAAGTCTAGATCCAGGTGGAGGTGATGAAGGCTAGATTCTTGTGGAGGTGATGAACACTAGCTCCTGGTTGAGGTGAAGTCTAGCTCCAGATATAGGTGATGAACTCCAGTCGGAGGTGATGAAGACTAGCTCCAGGTGGAGGTGTTGATGACTAGCTCAAGGTGGAGGTGAAGTCTAGCTTCAGGTGGAGGTGATGAAGGCTAGCTCTAGGTGGAGGTGATGAAGACTAGCTCCTGGGGGAGGTGAAGTCTAGCTCCAGATGGAGGTGACGAAGACTAGCTCCAGGTGGAGGTGATAAACTCCAGGCGGAGGTGATGAAGACTATCACCAGGTGGAGGTGAAGTCTAGATCTAGGTGGAGGTGATGAATGCTAGATCCTTGTGGAGGTGATTAACATTAGCTCCTGGTGGAGATGAAGCCTAGCTCCAGATGGAGGTGATGAACTCTAGGCAGAGGTGATGAAGACTAGCTCCAAGTGAAGGTATTGATGACTAGCTCCAAGTGGAGGTGAAGTCTAGCTCCTGGTGGAGGTGATGAACTCTAGGCTTCAGGTTGAGGTGAAGTCTAGCTCCAGATTGAGGTGAAGTCTAGCTCCAGGTGGAGGTGATCAACTCCAGGCGTAGGTGATGAAGACTAGCTCCAGGTGGAGGTGAAGTCTAGCTCCAGGTGGAGGTGATGAAGGCTAGCTCCAGGTGGAGGTGATAAAGACTAGCTCCTGGTGGAGGTGAAGTCTAGCTCCAGATGGAGGTGATGAAGATTATCTCTAGGTGGACGTGAAGTCTAGCTCCAAGTGGAGGTGATAAACTCCAGGCGGAGGTGATGAAGACTAGCTCCAGGTGGAGGTGAAGTCTAGCTCCAGGTGGAGGTGATGAAGGCTAGCTCCAGGTGGAGGTGATGAAGAGTAGCTCCAGGTGGAGGTGAAGTGTAGCTCCAGGTGGAGGTGATGAAGGCTTGCTCCAAGTGGAGGTGATGAAGACTAGCTGTTGGTGGAGGTGAAGTCTAGCTCCAGATGGAGGTGATGAACTCCAGATAGAGGTGATGAAGACTAGCTCAAGTTGGAGGTGTTGATGACTAGCTCCAGGTGGAGGTGAAGTCTAGATCCAGGTGGAGGTGATGAACTCTAGGCTTCAGGTAGAGGTGAAGTCTAGCTCTAGTAGGAGGTGATAAACTCCCGGCGGAGGTGATGAAGACTAGCTCCAGGTGGAGGTGATGAAAACTAACTCCAGGTGGAGGTGAAGTCTAGCTCCAGATGGGGGTGATAAAGACTAGCTCCAGGTGGCGGTGAAGTCTAGCTCCAGGTGGAGGTGATAAACTCCAGGCGGAGATGATGAAGACTAGCTCCAGGTGGAGATGAAGTCAAGATCCAGCTGGATGTGATGAAGGCTAGATTCTTGTGGAGTTGATGAACACTAGCTCCTGGTGGAGGTGAAGTCTAGCTCCAGATGGAGGTGATGAACACTATCTCCAGGTGGATGTGAAGTCTAGCTCCAAGTGGAGATGATAAACTCCAGGCAGAGGTGATGAATACTAGCTCCAGGTGGAGGTGAAGTCTAGCTCCAGGTGGAGGTGTTGAAGGCTAGCTCCAGGTGGAGGTGATGAAGACTAGCTCCTGGTGGAGGTAAAGTCTAGCTCCAGATGGAGGTGATGAACTCCAGGCGGAGATGATGAAGACTAGCTCCAGGTGGAGGTGTTGATGACTAGCTCCAGGTGTAGGTGAAGTCTAGCTCCAAGTGGAGGTGATAAACTCTAGGCTTCAGGTGGAGGTGAAGTCTAGCTCTAGGAGGAGGTGATCAATTCCAGGCGGAGGTGATGAATACTAGCTCCAGGTGGAGGTGAAGTCTAGCTTCAGGTGGAGGTGATGAAGGCTAGCTCAAGGTGGAGGTGATGAAGACTAGCTCCTAGTGGAGGTAAAGTCTAGCTGCAGATGGAGGTGATGAAGACTAGCTCCAGGTGGAGGTGAAGTCTAGCTCCAGGTGGAGGTGATAAACTCCAGGCGGAGGAGATGAAGACTAGCACCAGGTGGAGGTGAAGTCTAGATCCAGGTGGAGGTGATGAATGCTAGATCCTTGTGGAGGTGATGAACACTAGCTCCTGGTGGAGGTAAAGTCTAGCTCCAGATGGTGGTGATGAACTCCAGGAGGTGGTGATGAATACTAGCTCCAAGTGGAGGTGTTGATGACTAGCTCCAAGTGGAGGTGAAGTCTAGCTCCAGGTGGAGGTGATGAACTCTAGGCTTCAGGTTGAGGTGAAGTCTAGCTCCAGATTGAGGCGAAGTCTAGCTCCAGGTGGAGGTGATGAAGGCTAGCTCCAGGTGGAGGTGATGAAGAGTAGCTCCAGGTTGAGGTGAAGTGTAGTTCCAGGTGGAGGTGATGAAGGCTAGCTCCAAGTGGAGGTGATGAAGACTAGCTCTTGGTGGAGGTGAAGTCTAGCTCCAGATGGAGGTGATGAACTCCAGACAGAGGTGATGAAGACTAGCTCAAGGTGGAGGTGTTGATGACTAGCTCCAGGTAGAGGTGAAGTCTAGCTCCAAGTGAAGGTGATGAACTCTAGGCTTCGATGGAGGTGAAGTCTAGCTCTAGTAGGAGGTGATAAACTCCCTGCGGAGGTGATGAAGACTAGCTCCAGGTGGAGGTGATGAAAACTAACTCCAGGTGGAGGTGAAGTCTAGCTCCAGATGGGGGTGATAAAGACTAGCTCTAGGTGGAGGTGAAGTCTAGCTCCAGGTGGAGGTGATAAACTCTAGGCGGAGATGATGAAGACTAGCTCCAGGTGGAGAAGAAGTCTAGATCCAGGTGGAGGTGATGAATGCTAGATCCTTGTAGAGGTAATGAACACTAGCTCCTGGTGGAGGTGAAGTCTAGCTCCAGATGGTGGTGATGAACTCCAAGAGGAGGTGATGAATACTAGCTCCACGTGGAGGTGTTGATGACTAGCTCCAAGTGGAGGTGAAGTCTAGCTCCAGGTGGAGGTGATGAACTCTAGGCTTCAGGTTGAGGTGAAGTCTAGCTCCAGATTGAGGTGAAGTCTAGCTCCAGGTGGAGGTGATGAAGGCTAGCTCCAGGTGGAGGTGATGAAGAGTAGCTCCAGGTTGAGGTGAAGTGTAGTTCCAGGTGGAGGTGATGAAGGCTAGCTCCAAGTGGAGGTGATGAAGACTAGCTCTTGGTGGAGGTGAAGTCTAGCTCCAGATGGAGGTGATGAACTCCAGACAGAGGTGATGAAGACTAGCTCAAGGTGGAGGTGTTGATGACTAGCTCCAGGTAGAGGTGAAGTCTAGCTCCAAGTGAAGGTGATGAACTCTAGGCTTCGATGGAGGTGAAGTCTAGCTCTAGTAGGAGGTGATAAACTCCCTGCGGAGGTGATGAAGACTAGCTCCAGGTGGAGGTGATGAAAACTAACTCCAGGTGGAGGTGAAGTCTAGCTCCAGATGGGGGTGATAAAGACTAGCTCTAGGTGGAGGTGAAGTCTAGCTCCAGGTGGAGGTGATAAACTCTAGGCGGAGATGATGAAGACTAGCTCCAGGTGGAGAAGAAGTCTAGATCCAGGTGGAGGTGATGAATGCTAGATCCTTGTAGAGGTAATGAACACTAGCTCCTGGTGGAGGTGAAGTCTAGCTCCAGATGGTGGTGATGAACTCCAAGAGGAGGTGATGAATACTAGCTCCACGTGGAGGTGTTGATGACTAGCTCCAAGTGGAGGTGAAGTCTAGCTCCAGGTGGAGGTGATGAACTCTAGGCTTCAGGTTGAGGTGAAGTCTAGCTCCAGATTGAGGTGAAGTCTAGCTCCAGGTGGAGGTGATGAAGGCTAGCTCCAGGTGGAGGTGATGAAGAGTAGCTCCAGGTTGAGGTGAAGTGTAGTTCCAGGTGGAGGTGATGAAGGCTAGCTCCAAGTGGAGGTGATGAAGACTAGCTCTTGGTGAAGGTGAAGTCTAGCTCCAGATGGAGGTGATGAACTCCAGACAGAGGTGATGAAGACTAGCTCAAGGTGGAGGTGTTGATGACTAGCTCCAGGTAGAGGTGAAGTCTAGCTCCAAGTGAAGGTGATGAACTCTAGGCTTCGATGGAGGTGAAGTCTAGCTCTAGTAGGAGGTGATAAACTCCCTGCGGAGGTGATGAAGACTAGCTCCAGGTGGAGGTGATGAAAACTAACTCCAGGTGGAGGTGAAGTCTAGCTCCAGTTGGGGGTGATAAAGACTAGCTCTAGGTGGAGGTGAAGTCTAGCTCCAGGTGGAGGTGATAAACTCTAGGCGGAGATGATGAAGATTAGCTCCAGGTGGAGAAGAAGTCTAGATCCAGGTGGATGTGATGAAGGCTAGATTCTTGTGGAGGTGATGAACACTAGCTCCTGGTGGAGGTGAAGTCTAGCTCCAGATGGAGGTGATGAACTCCAGTCGGAGGTATGAAGACTTGCTCCAAGTGTAGGTGTTGATGACTAGCTCCAGTTGGAGATGAAGTCTAGCTCCAGGTGGAGGTGATGAACTCCAGGCTTCAGGTTGAGGTGAAGTCTAGCTCCAGATGGAGGTGATGTCTTGCTCCAGGTGGAGGTGATCAACTCCAGGCGGAGGTGATGAAGACTAGCTCCAGGTGGAGGTGAATTCCAGCTCCAGGTGGAGGTGATGAAGGCTAGCTCCAGGTGGAGGTGATGAAGACTAGCTCTTGATAGAGGTGAAGTCTAGCTCCATATGGAGGTGATGAACACTTTCTCCAGGTGGAGGTGAAGTCTAGCTCCAAGTGGAGATGATAAGCTCCAGGCAGAGGTGATGAAGACTAGCTCAAGGTGGAGGTGAAGTCTTGCTCCAGGTGGAGGTGATGAAGGCTAGCTCCAGGTGGAGGTGATGAACACTAGCTCCTGGTGGAGGTGAAGTTTAGCTCCAGATGGAGGTGATGAACTCCAGGCGGAGATGATGAAGACTAGCTCCAGGTGGAGGTGTTGATGACTAGCTCCAGGTGTAGGTGAAGTCTAGCTCCAAGTGGAGGTGATAAACTCTAGGCTTCAGGTGGAGGTGAAGTCTAGCTCTAGGAGGAGGTGATCAATTCCAGGCAGAGGTGATGAATACTAGCTCCAGGTGGAGGTGAAGTCTAGCTTCAGGTGGAGGTGATGAAGGCTAGCTCTAGGTGGAGGTGATGAAGACTAGCTCCTAGTGGAGGTGAAGTATAGCTCCTGATGGAGGTGATGAAGACTAGCTCCAGGTGGAGGTGAAATCTAGCTCCAGGTGGAGGTGATAAACTCCAGGCGGAGGTGATGAAGACTAGCACCAGGTGGAGGTGAAGTCTAGATCCAGGTGGAGGTGATGAATGCTAGATCCTTGTAGAGGTAATGAACACTAGCTCCTGGTGGAGGTGAAGTCTAGCTCCAAATGGTGGTGATGAACTCCAGGAGGAGGTGATGAATACTAGCTCCAAGTGGAGGTGTTGATAACTAGCTCCAAGTGAAGGTGAAGTCTAGCTCCAGGTGCAGGTGATGAACTCTAGGCTTCAGGTTGAGGTGAAGTCTAGCTCCAGATTGAGGTGATGCCTAGCTCCAGGTGGAGGTGATCAACTCCAGGAGGAGGTGATGAAGACTAGCTCCAGGTGGAGGTGAAGTCTAGCTCCAAATGGAGGTGATGAAGACTATCTCCTGGAGGAGGTGAAGACTAGCTCCAAGTGGAGTTGATAAACTCCAGGCGGAGGTGATGAAGACTAGCTCCAAGTGGAGGTGAAGTCTAGCTCCAGGTGGAGGTGATGAAGGCTAGCTCCAGGTGGAGGTGATGAAGACTAGCTCCTGGTGGAGGTGAAGTCTAGCTCCAGATGGAGGTGATGAAGACTAGCTCCAGGTGAAGGTGAAGTCTAGCTCCAGGTGGAGGTGATAAACTCCAAGTGGAGGTGATAAAGAAAAGCTCCAGGTGGAGGTGAAGTATAGCTCCAGGTGGAGGTGATGAAGGCTAGCTCCAGGTGGAGGTGATGAAGACTAGCTCCTGGTGGAGGTGAAGTCTAGCTCCAAGTGGAGGTGATGAACTCTAGGCTTCAGGTGGAGGTGAAGTCTAGCTCTAGGAGGAGGTGATCAACTCCCGGAAGAGGTGATGAAGACTAGATCCAAGTGGAGGCGAAGTCTATCTCTAGGTAGAGGTGGTGAAGTCTAGCTCCAGGTGGAGGTGATGAAGACTAGCTCCTAGTGGAGGTGAAGTCTAGCTCCAAGTGGATGTGATGAACTCTAGGCTTCAGGTGGAGGTGAAGTCTAGCTCTAGGAGGAGGTGATCAACTCCCGAAGGAGGTGATGAAGACTAGATCCAAGTGGAGGTGAAGTCTATCTCTAGGTAGAGGTGGTGAAGTCTAGCTCTAGGTGGAGGTGATGAAGACTAGCTCCTGGTGGAGGTGAAGTCTAGCTCCAGATGGAGGTTATGAAGACTAGCTCCAGGTGGAGGTGAAGTCAAGATCCAGGTGGAGGTGATGAAGGTTAGCTCCAGGTGGAGGTGATAAAGACTAGCTCCTGGTGGAGGTGAAGTCTAGCTCCATATGGAGGTGATGAACTCCAGGAGGAGGTGATGAATAATCGCTCCAGGTGGAGGTGAAGTCTAGCTCCAGGTGGAGGTGATGAACTCTAGGCTTCAGGTGGATGTGAAGTCTAGCTCCAGATGGAGGTGAAGTCTAGCTCCAGGTGGAGGTAATCAACTCCAGGCGGAGGTGATGAAGACTAGCTCCAGGTGGTGGTGAAATCTAGCTCCAGGTGGAGGTGATGAAGGCTAGCTCTAGGTGGAGGTGATGAAGACTAGCTCCTGGTGGAGGTGATGTCTAGCTCCAGATGAAGGTGATGAAGACTATATCCATGTGGAGGTGAAGTCTAGCTCCAGGTGGAGGTGATAAACTCCAGGTGGAGGTGATGAAGAGTAGCTCCAGGTGGATGTGAAGTATAGCTCCTGGTGGAGGTGATGAAGGCTAGCTCCAGGTGGAGGTGATGAAAACTAGCTCTTGGTGGAGGTAAAGTCTAGCTCCAGATGGAGGTGATGAACTCCAGACAGCGGTAATGAAGACTAGCTCAAGGTGGAGGTGTTGATGACTAGCTCCATGTTGTGGTGAAGTCTAGCTCCAGGTGGAGGTGATGAACTCTAGGCTTCAGGTGGAGGTGAAGTCTAGCTCTAGGAGGAAGTGATAAACTCCCGGCGAAGGTGATGAAGACTAGCTCCAGGTGTAGGTGATGAAAACTAACTCCAGGTGGAGGTGAAGTCTAGCTCCAGATGGAGGTGATGAAGACTAGCTCCAGGTGGACGTGAAGTCTAGATCCAGGTGGAGGTGATGAAGGTTAGCTCCAGGTGGAGGTGATGAAGACTAGCTCCTGGTGGAGGTGAAGTCTAGCTCCAGATGGAGGTGATAAACTCCAGGCGGAGATGATGAAGACTAGCTCCAGTTGGAGGTGTTGATGACTAGCTCCAGGTGTAGGTGAAGTCTAGCTCCAAGTGGAGGTGATAAACTCTAGGCTTCAGGTGGAGGAAAAGTCTAGCTCTATGAAGAGATGATCAATTCCAGGCGGAGGTAATGAATACTAGCTCCAGGTGGAGGTGAAGTCTAGCTTCAGGTGAAGGTGATGAAGGCTAGCTCTAGGTGGAGGTGATGAAGAGTAGCTCCTGGTGGAGGTAAGTCAGGCTCCAGATGGAGGTGATGAAAACTAGCCCCAAGTGGAGGTGAAGTCTAGCTCCAGGTGGAGGTGATAAACTCCAGGCGGAGGTGATGAAGACTAGCACCAGGTGGAGGAAAAGTATAGATCCAGGTGGAGGTGATGAATGCTAGATCCTTGTGGAGGTGATGAACACTAGCTCCTGGTGGAGGTAAAGTCTAGCTCCAGATGGTGGTGATGAACTCCAGGCGGAGGTGATAAAGACTAGCTCCAAGTGGAGGTGTTGATGACTTGCTCCACGTGGAGGTGAAGTCTAGCTCCTGGTGGACGTGATGAACTCTAGGCTTCAGGTTGAGGTGAAGTCTAGCTCCAGATTGAGGTGAAGTCTAGCTCCAAGTGGAGGTTATCAACTCCAGACGGAGGTGATGAAGACTAGCTCCAGGTGGAGGTGAAGTTTAGCTCCAGGTGGAGGTGATGAAGGCTAGCTCCAGGTGGAGGTCATGAAGACTAGCTCCTGGTGGAGGTGAAGTCTAGCTCCAGATGGAGGTGATGAAGACTAGCTCCAGTTGGAGGTGAAGTCTAGCTCCAGGTGGAGGTGATAAACTCCAGGCGGAGGTGATGAAGACTAGCACCAGGTGGAGGTGAAGTCTAGATCCAGGTGGAGGTGATGAATGCTAGATCCTTGTGGAGGTGATGAACACTAGCTCCTGGTGGAAGTGAAGTCTAGCTCCAGATGGTGGTGATGAACTCCAGGCGGAGGTGATGAAGACTAGCTCCAAGTGGAGGTGTTGATGACTAGCTCCAGGTGGAGGTGAAGTCTAGCTCCAGGTGGAGGTGATGAACTCTAGGCTTTAGGTTGAGGTGAAGTCTAGCTCCAGATTTAGGTGAAGTCTAGCTCCAGGTGGAGGTGATCAACTCCAGGCGGAGGTAATGAAGACTAGCTCCAGGTGGAGGTGAAGTCTAGCTCCAGGTGGAGGTGATAAACTCCAGGCAGAGGTGATGAAGACTAGCTCCAGGTAGAGGTGATGAAGGCTAGCTCCTGGTGGAGGCGAAGTCTAGCTCCAGATGGAGGTGAAGTCTAGCTCCAGGTGGAGGTGATGAACTCTAGGCTTCAGGTTGAGGTGAAGTCTAGCTCCAGATTGAGGTGAAGTCTAGCTCCAGGTGGAGGTGATCAACTCCAGGCGGAGGTAATGAAGACTAGCTCCAGGTGGAGGTGAAGTCTAGCTCCAGGTGGAGGTGATGAAGGCTAGCTCCTGGTGGAGGTGAAGAAGACTAGCTCCTGGTGGAGGTGAAGTCTAGCTCCAAATGGAGGTGATGAAGACTATCTCCTGGTGGAGGTGATAAACTCCAGGCGGAGGTGATGAAGACTATATCCAGGTGGAGGTGAAGTCTAGCTCCAGGTGGGGGTGATGAAGGCAAGCTACAGGTGGAGGTGATGAAAACTAGCTCCTGGTGGAGGTGAAGTCTAGCTCCAGATGGAGGTGATGAAGACTAGCTCCAAGTGAAGGTGAAGTCTAGATCCAGGTGGAGGTGATAAACTCCAGGTGGAAGTGATGAAGAAAAGCTCTAGGAGGAGGTAAAGTATAGCTCCAGGTAGAGGTGATGAAGGCTAGCTCCAGGTAGAGGTGATGAAGACCAGCTCCTGGTGGAGGTGAAGTCTAGCTCCAGGTGGAGGTGATGAACTCTAGGCTTCAGGTGGAGAAGAAGTCTAGCTCTAGGAGGAGGTGATCAACTCCCGGCAGAGGTGATGAAGACTAGATCCAAGTAGAGGTGAAGTCTAGCTCTAGGTGGAGGTGGTGAAGTCTAGCTCCAGGTGGAGGTGATGAAGACTAGCTCCTAGTGGAGGTGACGCCTAGCTCCAGATGGAGGTTATGAAGACAACCTCCAGGTGGAGGTGAAGTCTTGCTCCAGGTGGAGGTGATAAACTCCAGGCGGAGGTGATGAAGACTAGCTCCAGGTGGAGGTGAAGTCTAGATCCAGGTGGAGGTGATGAAGGTTAGCTCCAGGTGGAGGTGATGAAGACTAGCTCCTAGTGGAGGTGAAGTCTAGCTCCATATGGAGGTGATGAACTCCAGGCGGAGGTGATGAATACTAGCTCCAGGTGGAGGTGAATTCTAGCTCCAGGTTGAGGTGATGAACTCTAGGCTTCAGGTGGATGTGAAGTCTAGCTCCAGATGGAGGTGAAGTCTAGCTCCAGGTGGAGGTAAGCAACTCCAGGCGGAGGTGATGAAGACTAGCTCTAGGTGGAGGTGAAATCTAGCTCCAGGTGGAGGTGATGAAGGCTAGCTCTAGGTGGAGGTGATGAAGACTATCACCTGGTGGAGGTAAAGTCTAGCTCCAAATGAAGGTGATGAAGACTATCTCCATGTGGAGGTGAAGTTTAGCTCCAGGTGGAGGTGATGAACAGTAGCTCCAGGTGGAGGTGATGAAGGCTAACTCCAGGTGGAGGTGATGAAGACTAGCTCCTAGTGGAGGTGAAGTCTAGCTGCAGATGGAGGTGATGAACTCCAGGTAGAGGTAATGAAGACTAGCTCCAGGTGGAGGTATTGATGACTAGCTCCAGGTGGAGGTGAAGTCTAGCTCTAGGTGGAGGTGATGAACTCTAGGCTTCAGGTTGAGGTGAAGTCTAGCTCTAAGAGGAGGTGATCAACTCCCAGCGTAGGTGATGTCGACTAGTTCCAGGTGGAGGTGATGAAGATACTACTCCTGGTGGAGGTGAAGTCTAGCTCCAGATGGAGGTTATGAAGACTAGCTCCAGGTGGAGGTGAAGTCTAGCTCCAGGTGGAGGTGATAAACTCCAGGCAGAGGTGATGAAGACTAGCTCCAGGTAGAGGTGATGAAGGCTAGCTCCTGGTGGAGGTGAAGTCTAGCTCCAGATGGAAGTGAAGAAGACTATCTTCAAGTGGAGGTGAAGTCTAGCTCCAGGTGGAGGTAATCAACTCCAGGCGGAGGTGATGAAGACTAGCTCCAATTGGAGGTGAAATCTAGCTCCAGGTGGAGGTGATGAAGGCTAGCTCTAGGTGGAGGTGATGAAGACTAGCACCTGGTGGAGGTAAAGTCTAGCTCCAAATGAAGGTGATGAAGACTATCTCCATGTGGAGGTGAAGTCTAGCTCCAGGTGGAGGTGATGAAGAGTAGCTCCAGGTGGAGGTGATGAAGGCTAACTCCAGGTGGAGGTGATGAACACTTGCTCCAGGTGGAGGTGAAGTCTAGCTCCAGATGTAGGTGATGAACTCTAGAGGGAGGTGATGAAGACTAGCTCTAAGTGGAGGTGTTGATGACTAGCACCAGGTGGAGGTGAAGTCTAGCTCCAGGTGTAGGTGATGAACTCTAGGCTTCAGGTGGAGGTGAAGTCTAGCTCCAAGTGGAGGTAATGAACTCTAGGCTTCAGGTGGAGGTGAAGTCTAGCTCTAGGAGGAGGTGATCAACTCCCGGCAGAGGTGATGAAGACTAGCTCCAGGTAGAGGTGAAGTCTAGATCCAGGTGGAGGTGATGAAGGCTATCTCCAGGTGTAGGTGATGAAGACTAGCTCCTGGTGAAGGTAAAGTCTAGCTTTAGATGGAGGTGATGAAGACTAGCTCCAGGTGTAGGTGAAGTCTAGCTCTAGGTGGAGGAGGTAAACTCCAGGCGGAGGTGATAAAGGCTAGCTCGAGGTGGAGGTGAAGTCTAGCTTCAGATGGAGGTGACGAAGGCTAGCTCCAGGTGGAGGTGATGTAAACTAGCTCCTGGTGGAGGTGAAGTCTAACTCCAGATGGAGGTGATGAACTCAAGGCGGAGGTGATGAAGAGTAGCTCCAGGTGGAGGTGTTGATGACTAGCTCCAGGTGGAGGTGAAGTCTAGCTCCAAGTGGAGGTGATGAACTCTAGGCTTCAAGTGGAGGTGAAGTCTAGCTCTAGGAGGAGGTGATCAACTCCCGGCGTAGGTGATGAAGACTAGCTCCAAGTAGAGGTGAAGTCTAGCTCTAAGTGGAGGTGGTGAAGTCTAGCTCTAGGTGGAGGTGATGAAGACTAGCTCCTGGTGGAGGTGAAGTCTAGCTCCAGAAGCAGGTTATGAAGACTAGCTCCAGGTGGAGGTGAAGTCTTGCTCCAGGTGGAGGTGATAAACTCCAGGCAGAGGTGATGAAGACTAGCTCTAGGTGGAGGTGATGAAGGCTAGCCCCTGGTGGAGGTGAAGTCTAGCAACAGATGGAGGTGATGAAGACTATCTCCAGGTGAAAGTGAAGTCTAGCTCTAGGTGGAGGTTATAAACTCCAGGTGGAAGTAATGAAGAGTAGCTCCAGGTGGAGGTGAAGTATAGCTCCAGGTGGAGGTGATGAAGGCTAGCTCCAGGTGGAGTTGATGAAGACTAGCTCCTGGTGGAGGTGAAGTCTAGCTCCAGATGGAGGTGATGAACTTCAGGCGGAGGTGATGAAAACTAGCTCCATGTGGAGGTGTAGTCTAGCTCCAGGTGGAGGTGATGAACTCTAGGCTTCAGGTGGAAGTGAAGTTTAGCTCTAGGAGGAGGTGATCAACTCCCGGCAGAGATGATGAAGACTAGATCAAGGTGGATGTGATCAAGGCTAGCTCCAGGTGGAGGTGATGAAGACTAGCTCCTGGTGGAGGTGAAGTCTAGCTTTAGATGGAGGTGATGAAGACTAGCTCCAGGTGGAGGTAAAGTCTAGCTCCAGGTGGAGGAGGTAAACTCTAGGCGGAGGTGATAAAGACTAGCTCCAGGTGGAGGTGAAGTCTAGCTCCAGGTGGAGGTGATGAAGGCTAGCTCCAGGTGGAGGTGATACAAACTAGCTCCTGATGGAGGTGAAGTCTAGCTCCAGATGGAGGTGATGAACTCCAGGCGGAGGTGATGAAGACTAGCTCCTGGTGGAGGTGAAGTCTAGCTTTAGATGGAGGTGATGAAGACTAGCTCCAGGTGGAGGTAAAGTCTAGCTCCAGGTGGAGGAGGTAAACTCTAGGCGGAGGTGATAAAGACTAGCTCCAGGTGGAGGTGAAGTCTAGCTCCAGGTGGAGGTGATGAAGGCTAGCTCCAGGTGGAGGTGATACAAACTAGCTCCTGATGGAGGTGAAGTCTAGCTCCAGATGGAGGTGATGAACTCCAGGCGGAGGTGATGAAGACTTGCTCCAAGTGGAGGTGAAGTCTAGCTCCAGAAGGAGGTTATGAAGACTCGCTCCAGGTGGAGGTGAAGCATTGCTCCAGGTGGAGGTGATAAACTCCAGGCAGAGGTGATGAAGACTAGCTCCAGGTGGAGGTGATGAAGGCTAGCCCCTGGTGGAGGTGAAGTCTAGCTCCAGATGGAGGTGATGAAGACTATCTCCAGGTGAAGGTGAAGTCTAGCTCCAGGTGGAGGTTATAAACTCCAGGTGGAGGTAATGAAGATTAGCTCCAGGTGGAGGTGAAGTGTAGCTCCAGGTGGAGGTGATGAAGGCTAGCTCCAGGTGGAGTTGATGAAGACTAGCTCCTGGTGGAGGTGAAGTCTAGCTTCAGATGGAGGTGATGAACTCCAGGCGGAGGTGATGAAGACTAGCACCAGGTGGAGGTGTTGATGACTAGCTCCAGGTGGAGGTGAAGTCTAGCTCAAGGTGGAGGTGATGAACTCTAGGCTTCAGATGGAGGTGAAGTCTAGCTCCAGGTGGAGGTGATGAACTCTAGGCTTCAGGTGGAGGTGAAGTCTAGCTCTAGGAGGAGGTGATCAACTCCCGGCAGAGGTGATGAAGACTAGCTCCAGGTGGAGGTGAAGTCTAGCTCCAGGTGGAGGAGGTAAACTCTAGGCGGAGGTGATAAAGACTAGCTCCAGGTGGAGGTGAAGTCTAGCTCCAGGTGGAGGTGATGAAGGCTAGCTCCAGATGGATGTGATACAAACTAGCTCCTAGTGGAGGTGAAGTCTAGCTCCAGATGGAGATGATGAACTCCAGGCGGAGGTGATGAAGACTTGCTCCAGGTTAGGGTGTTGATGACTAGCTTCAGGTGGAGGTGAAGTCTATCTCCAGGTGGAGGTGATGAACTCTAGGCTTCTGGTGGAGGTGAAGTCTAGCTCCAGATGGTGGTGAAGTTTAGCTCCAGGTGGAGGTGAAGTCAACTCCAGGCAGAAATGATGAAGACTAGCTCCAGGTGGAGGTGAAGTCTAGCTCCAGGTGGAGGTGATGAAGGCTAGCTCTAGGTGGAGGTGATGAAGACTAGATCCTGGTGGAGGTGAAGTCTAGCTCCAAATGGAGGTGATGAATACTATCTCCAGGTGGAGGTGAAGTCTAGTTCCAGGCGGAGGTGATAAACTCCAGGTGGAGGTGATGAAGTCTAGCTCCAGGTGGAGGTGAAGTATAGCACCAGGTGGAGGTGATGAATGCTAGCTCCAGGTGGAGGTGATGAAGACTAGCTCCTGGTGAAGGTGAAGTCTAGCTCTAGATAGAGGTGATGAACTCCAGTCGGAGGTGATGAAGACTAGCTCCAGGTGGAGGTGTTGATGACTAGCTCCAAGTGGAGATGAAGTCTAGCTCCAGGTGGAGGTGATGAACTCTACGCTTCAGGTGGAGGTGAAGTCTAGCTCTAGGAGGAGGTGATCAACTCCCGGCGGAGGTGATGAAGACTAGCTCCAAGTGGAGGTGAAGTCTAGCTCTAGGTGGAGGTGGTGAAGTCTAGCTCCAGGTGGAGGTGATGAAGTCTAGCTCCCAGTAGAGGTGATAAACTCCAGGCGGAGGTGATGAATACTAGTTCCAGGTGGAGGTGAAGTCTAGCTCCAGGTGGAGGTGATGAAGGCCAGCTCCAGGTGGAGGTGATGAAGACTAGCTTCTGGTGGAGGTGAAGTCTAGCTCCAGATGGAGGTGACGAACTCCAGGCGGAGGTGATGAAGTCTAGCTCTATGTGGAGGTGTTGATGACTAGCTCCAGGTGGAGGTGAAGTCTAGCTCCAGGTGGAGGTGATGAACTCTAGGCTTGAGGTGGAGGTGATGTCTTGCTCTAGGAGGAGGTGATCAAATCCCGGCGGATGTGATGATGACTAGCTCCAGGTGGAGGAGAAGTCTATATCCAGGTGGAAGTGATGAAGGCTAGCTCCATGTGGAGGTGCTGAAGACTAATTCCTGGTGGAGGTGAAGTCTAGCTTTAGATGGAGGTGATGAAGACTTACTCCAAGTGGAGGTGAATTCTAGCTCCAAGTGGAGGAGGTAAACTCCAGGCGGAGGTGATAAAGACTAGCTCCAGGTGGAGGTGATGAAGGCTAGCTCCAGGTGGAGGTGATACAAACTAGCTCCTGATGGAGGTGAAGTCTAGCTCCAGATGGAGGTGATGAACTCCAGGCGGAGGTGATGAAGACTTGCTCCAAGTGGAGGTGAAGTCTAGCTCCAGAAGGAGGTTATGAAGACTAGCTCCAGGTGGAGGTGAAGCATTGCTCCAGGTGGAGGTGATAAACTCCAGGCAGAGGTGATGAAGACTAGCTCCAGGTGGAGGTGATAAAGGCTAGCCCCTGGTGGAGGTGAAGTCTAGCTCCAGATGGAGGTGATGAAGACTATCTCCAGGTGAAGGTGAAGTCTAGCTCCAGGTGGAGGTTATAAACTCCAGGTGAAGGTAATGAAGAGTAGCTCCAGGTGGAGGTGAAGTATAGCTCCAGGTGGAGGTGATGAAGGCTAGCTCCAGGTGGAGTTGATGAAGACTAGCTCCTGGTGGAGGTGAAGTCTAGCTCCAGATGGAGGTGATGAACTCTAGGCGGAGGTGATGAAGACTAGCTCCAGGTGGAGGTGTTGATGACTAGCTCCAGGTGGAGGTGAAGTCTAGCTCAAGGTGGAGGTGATGAACTCTAGGCTTCAGATGGAGGTGAAGTCTAGCTCCAGGTGGAGGTGATGAACTCTAGGCTTCAGGTGGAGGTGAAGTCTAGCTCTAGGAGGAGGTGATCAACTCCCGGCAGAGGTGATGAAGACTAGCTCCAGGTGGAGGTGAAGTCTAGATCCAGGTGGATGTGATCAAGGCTAGCTCCAGGTGGAGGTGATGAAGACTAGCTCCTGGTGGAGGTGAAGTCTAGCTTTAGATGGAGGTGATGAAGACTAGCTCCAGGTGGAGGTGAAGTCTAGCTCCAGGTGGAGGAGTTAAACTCTAGGCGGAGGTGATAAAGACTAGCTCCAGGTGGAGGTGAAGTCTAGCTCCAGGTGGAGGTGATGAAGGCTAGCTCCAGGTGGAGGTGATACAAACTAGCTCCTGATGGAGGAGAAGTCTAGCTCCAGATGGAGGTGATGAACTCCAGGCGGAGGTGATGAAGACTTGCTCCAAGTGGAGGTGAAGTCTAGCTCTAGGTGGAGGTGGTGAAGTCTAGCTCCAGGTGGAGGTGATGAAGTCTAGCTCCTGGTGGAGGTGAAGTCTAGCTCTAGATGGAGGTTATGAAGACTAGCTCCAGTTGGAGGTGAAGTCTTGCTCCAGGTGGAGGTGATAAACTCCAGGCAGAGGTGATGAAGACTAGCTCCAGGTGGAGGTGATGAAGACTATCTCCAGGTGGAGGTGAAGTCTAGCTCCCAGTAGAGGTGATAAACTCCAGGCGGAGGTGATGAATACTAGTTCCAGGTGGAGGTGAAGTCTAGCTCCAGGTGGAGGTGATGAAGGCCAGCTCCAGGTGGAGGTGATGAAGACTGGCTTCTGGTGGAGGTGAAGTCTAGCTCCAGATGGAGGTGACGAACTCCAGGCGGAGGTGATGAAGTCTAGCTCTAGGTGGAGGTGTTGATGACTAGCTCCAGGTGGAGGTGAAGTCTAGCTCCAGGTGGAGGTGATGAACTCTAGGCTTGAGGTGGAGGTGATGTCTAGCTCTAGGAGGAGGTGATCAAATCCCGGCGGATGTGATGATGACTAGCTCCAGGTGGAGGAGAAGTCTATATCCAGGTGGAAGTGATGAAGGCTAGCTCCATGTGGAGGTGCTGAAGACTAATTCCTGGTGGAGGTGAAGTCTAGCTTTAGATGGAGGTGATGAAGACTTACTCCAAGTGGAGGTGAATTCTAGCTCCAAGTGGAGGAGGTAAACTCCAGGCGGAGGTGATAAAGACTAGCTCCAGGTGGAGGTGATGAAGGCTAGCTCCAGGTGGAGGTGATACAAACTAGCTCCTGATGGAGGTGAAGTCTAGCTCCAGATGGAGGTGATGAACTCCAGGCGGAGGTGATGAAGACTTGCTCCAAGTGGAGGTGAAGTCTAGCTCCAGAAGGAGGTTATGA
Organism: Pogostemon cablin; assembly: GCA_023678885.1. Lineage (NCBI taxonomy): Eukaryota > Viridiplantae > Streptophyta > Magnoliopsida > Lamiales > Lamiaceae > Pogostemon > Pogostemon cablin. The sequence goes on along the minus strand of CM042975.1, from coordinate 23,029,960 downwards.
AGACTAGCTCCAGGTGGAGGTGAAGCATTGCTCTAGGTGGAGGTGATAAACTCCAGGCAGAGGTGATGAAGACTAGCTCCAGGTGGAGGTGATAAAGGCTAGCCCCTGGTGGAGGTGAAGTCTAGCTCCAGATGGAGGTGATGAAGACTATCTCCAGGTGAAGGTGAAGTCTAGCTCCAGGTGGAGGTTATAAACTCTAGGTGGAGGTAATGAAGAGTAGCTCCAGGTGGAGGTGAAGTATAGCTCCAGGTGGAGATGATGAAGGCTAGCTCCAGGTGGAGTTGATGAAGACTAGCTCCTGGTGGAGGTGAAGTCTAGCTCCAGATGGAGGTGATGAACTCCAGGCGGAGGTGATGAAGACTAGCTCCAGGTGGAGGTGTTGATGACTAGCTCCAGGTGGAGATGAAGTCTAGCTCAAGGTGGAGGTGATGAACTCTAGGCTTCAGATGGAGGTGAAGTCTAGCTCCAGGTGGAGGTGATGAACTCTAGGCTTCAGGTGGAGGTGAAGTCTAGCTCTAGGAGGAGGTGATCAACTCCCGGCAGAGGTGATGAAGACTAGCTCCAGGTGGAGGTGAAGTCTAGATCCAGGTGGATGTGATCAAGGCTAGCTCCAGGTGGAGGTGATGAAGACTAGCTCCTGGTGGAGGTGAAGTCTAGCTTTAGATGGAGGTGATGAAGACTAGCTCCAGGTGGAGGTGAAGTCTAGCTCCAGGTGGAGGAGTTAAACTCTAGGCGGAGGTGATAAAGACTAGCTCCAGGTGGAGGTGAAGTCTAGCTCCAGGTGGAGGTGATGAAGGCTAGCTCCAGGTGGAGGTGATACAAACTAGCTCCTGATGGAGGAGAAGTCTAGCTCCAGATGGAGGTGATGAACTCCAGGCGGAGGTGATGAAGACTTGCTCCAAGTGGAGGTGAAGTCTAGCTCTAGGTGGAGGTGGTGAAGTCTAGCTCCAGGTGGAGGTGATGAAGTCTAGCTCCTGGTGGAGGTGAAGTCTAGCTCTAGATGGAGGTTATGAAGACTATCTCCAGTTGGAGGTGAAGTCTTGCTCCAGGTGGAGGTGATAAACTCCAGGCAGAGGTGATGAAGACTAGCTCCAGGTGGAGGTGATGAAGACTATCTCCAGGTGGAGGTGAAGTCTAGCTCCCAGTAGAGGTGATAAACTCCAGGCGGAGGTGATGAATACTAGTTCCAGGTGGAGGTGAAGTCTAGCTCCAGGTGGAGGTGATGAAGGCCAGCTCCAGGTGGAGGTGATGAAGACTAGCTTCTGGTGGAGGTGAAGTCTAGCTCCAGATGGAGGTGACGAACTCCAGGCGGAGGTGATGAAGTCTAGCTCTAGGTGGAGGTGTTGATGACTAGCTCCAGGTGGAGGTGAAGTCTAGCTCCAGGTGGAGGTGATGAACTCTAGGCTTGAGGTGGAGGTGATGTCTAGCTCTAGGAGGAGGTGATCAAATCCCGGCGGATGTGATAATGACTAGCTCCAGGTGGAGGAGAAGTCTATATCCAGGTGGAAGTGATGAAGGCTAGCTCCATGTGGAGGTGCTGAAGACTAATTCCTGGTGGAGGTGAAGTCTAGCTTTAGATGGAGGTGATGAAGACTTACTCCAAGTGGAGGTGAATTCTAGCTCCAAGTGGAGGAGGTAAACTCCAGGCGGAGGTGATAAAGACTAGCTCCAGGTGGAGGTGATGAAGGCTAGCTCCAGGTGGAGGTGATACAAACTAGCTCCTGATGGAGGTGAAGTCTAGCTCCAGATGGAGGTGATGAACTCCAGGCGGAGGTGATGAAGACTTGCTCCAAGTGGAGGTGAAGTCTAGCTCCAGAAGGAGGTTATGAAGACTAGCTCCAGGTGGAGGTGAAGCATTGCTCCAGGTGGAGGTGATAAACTCCAGGCAGAGGTGATGAAGACTAGTTCCAGGTGGAGGTGATAAAGGCTAGCCCCTGGTGGAGGTGAAGTCTAGCTCCAGATGGAGGTGATGAAGACTATCTCCAGGTGAAGGTGAAGTCTAGCTCCAGGTGGAGGTTATAAACTCTAGGTGGAGGTAATGAAGAGTAGCTCCAGGTGGAGGTGAAGTATAGCTCCAGGTGGAGATGATGAAGGCTAGCTCCAGGTGGAGTTGATGAAGACTAGCTCCTGGTGGAGGTGAAGTCTAGCTCCAGATGGAGGTGATGAACTCCAGGCGGAGGTGATGAAGACTAGCTCCAGGTGGAGGTGTTGATGACTAGCTCCAGGTGGAGGTGAAGTCTAGCTCAAGGTGGAGGTGATGAACTCTAGGCTTCAGATGGAGGTGAAGTCTAGCTCCAGGTGGAGGTGATGAACTCTAGGCTTCAGGTGGAGGTGAAGTCTAGCTCTAGGAGGAGGTGATCAACTCCCGGCAGAGGTGATGAAGACTAGCTCCAGGTGGAGGTGAAGTCTAGATCCAGGTGGATGTGATCAAGGCTAGCTCCAGGTGGAGGTGATGAAGACTAGCTCCTGGTGGAGGTGAAGTCTAGCTTTAGATGGAGGTGATGAAGACTAGCTCCAGGTGGAGGTGAAGTCTAGCTCCAGGTGGAGGAGTTAAACTCTAGGCGGAGGTGATAAAGACTAGCTCCAGGTGGAGGTGAAGTCTAGCTCCAGGTGGAGGTGATGAAGGCTAGCTCCAGGTGGAGGTGATACAAACTAGCTCCTGATGGAGGAGAAGTCTAGCTCCAGATGGAGGTGATGAACTCCAGGCGGAGGTGATGAAGACTTGCTCCAAGTGGAGGTGAAGTCTAGCTCTAGGTGGAGGTGGTGAAGTCTAGCTCCAGGTGGAGGTGATGAAGTCTAGCTCCTGGTGGAGGTGAAGTCTAGCTCTAGATGGAGGTTATGAAGACTAGCTCCAGTTGGAGGTGAAGTCTTGCTCCAGGTGGAGGTGATAAACTCCAGGCAGAGGTGATGAAGACTAGCTCCAGGTGGAGGTGATGAAGACTATCTCCAGGTGGAGGTGAAGTCTAGCTCCCAGTAGAGGTGATAAACTCCAGGCGGAGGTGATGAATACTAGTTCCAGGTGGAGGTGAAGTCTAGCTCCAGGTGGAGGTGATGAAGGCCAGCTCCAGGTGGAGGTGATGAAGACTAGCTTCTGGTGGAGGTGAAGTCTAGCTCCAGATGGAGGTGACGAACTCCAGGCGGAGGTGATGAAGTCTAGCTCTAGGTGGAGGTGTTGATGACTAGCTCCAGGTGGAGGTGAAGTCTAGCTCCAGGTGGAGGTGATGAACTCTAGGCTTGAGGTGGAGGTGATGTCTAGCTCTAGGAGGAGGTGATCAAATCCCGGCGGATGTGATGATGACTAGCTCCAGGTGGAGGAGAAGTCTATATCCAGGTGGAAGTGATGAAGGCTAGCTCCATGTGGAGGTGCTGAAGACTAATTCCTGGTGGAGGTGAAGTCTAGCTTTAGATGGAGGTGATGAAGACTTACTCCAAGTGGAGGTGAATTCTAGCTCCAAGTGGAGGAGGTAAACTCCAGGCGGAGGTGATAAAGACTAGCTCCAGGTGGAGGTGATGAAGGCTAGCTCCAGGTGGAGGTGATACAAACTAGCTCCTGATGGAGGTGAAGTCTAGCTCCAGATGGAGGTGATGAACTCCAGGCGGAGGTGATGAAGACTTGCTCCAAGTGGAGGTGAAGTCTAGCTCCAGAAGGAGGTTATGAAGACTAGCTCCAGGTGGAGGTGAAGCATTGCTCCAGGTGGAGGTGATAAACTCCAGGCAGAGGTGATGAAGACTAGCTCCAGGTGGAGGTGATAAAGGCTAGCCCCTGGTGGAGGTGAAGTCTAGCTCCAGATGGAGGTGATGAAGACTATCTCCAGGTGAAGGTGAAGTCTAGCTCCAGGTGGAGGTTATAAACTCTAGGTGGAGGTAATGAAGAGTAGCTCCAGGTGGAGGTGAAGTATAGCTCCAGGTGGAGATGATGAAGGCTAGCTCCAGGTGGAGTTGATGAAGACTAGCTCCTGGTGGAGGTGAAGTCTAGCTCCAGATGGAGGTGATGAACTCCAGGCGGAGGTGATGAAGACTAGCTCCAGGTGGAGGTGTTGATGACTAGCTCCAGGTGGAGATGAAGTCTAGCTCAAGGTGGAGGTGATGAACTCTAGGCTTCAGATGGAGGTGAAGTCTAGCTCCAGGTGGAGGTGATGAACTCTAGGCTTCAGGTGGAGGTGAAGTCTAGCTCTAGGAGGAGGTGATCAACTCCCGGCAGAGGTGATGAAGACTAGCTCCAGGTGGAGGTGAAGTCTAGATCCAGGTGGATGTGATCAAGGCTAGCTCCAGGTGGAGGTGATGAAGACTAGCTCCTGGTGGAGGTGAAGTCTAGCTTTAGATGGAGGTGATGAAGACTAGCTCCAGGTGGAGGTGAAGTCTAGCTCCAGGTGGAGGAGTTAAACTCTAGGCGGAGGTGATAAAGACTAGCTCCAGGTGGAGGTGAAGTCTAGCTCCAGGTGGAGGTGATGAAGGCTAGCTCCAGGTGGAGGTGATACAAACTAGCTCCTGATGGAGGAGAAGTCTAGCTCCAGATGGAGGTGATGAACTCCAGGCGGAGGTGATGAAGACTTGCTCCAAGTGGAGGTGAAGTCTAGCTCTAGGTGGAGGTGGTGAAGTCTAGCTCCAGGTGGAGGTGATGAAGTCTAGCTCCTGGTGGAGGTGAAGTCTAGCTCTAGATGGAGGTTATGAAGACTAGCTCCAGTTGGAGGTGAAGTCTTGCTCCAGGTGGAGGTGATAAACTCCAGGCAGAGGTGATGAAGACTAGCTCCAGGTGGAGGTGATGAAGACTATCTCCAGGTGGAGGTGAAGTCTAGCTCCCAGTAGAGGTGATAAACTCCAGGCGGAGGTGATGAATACTAGTTCCAGGTGGAGGTGAAGTCTAGCTCCAGGTGGAGGTGATGAAGGCCAGCTCCAGGTGGAGGTGATGAAGACTAGCTTCTGGTGGAGGTGAAGTCTAGCTCCAGATGGAGGTGACGAACTCCAGGCGGAGGTGATGAAGTCTAGCTCTAGGTGGAGGTGTTGATGACTAGCTCCAGGTGGAGGTGAAGTCTAGCTCCAGGTGGAGGTGATGAACTCTAGGCTTGAGGTGGAGGTGATGTCTAGCTCTAGGAGGAGGTGATCAAATCCCGGCGGATGTGATGATGACTAGCTCCAGGTGGAGGAGAAGTCTATATCCAGGTGGAAGTGATGAAGGCTAGCTCCATGTGGAGGTGCTGAAGACTAATTCCTGGTGGAGGTGAAGTCTAGCTTTAGATGGAGGTGATGAAGACTTACTCCAAGTGGAGGTGAATTCTAGCTCCAAGTGGAGGAGGTAAACTCCAGGCGGAGGTGATAAAGACTAGCTCCAGGTGGAGGTGATGAAGGCTAGCTCCAGGTGGAGGTGATACAAACTAGCTCCTGATGGAGGTGAAGTCTAGCTCCAGATGGAGGTGATGAACTCCAGGCGGAGGTGATGAAGACTTGCTCCAAGTGGAGGTGAAGTCTAGCTCCAGAAGGAGGTTATGAAGACTAGCTCCAGGTGGAGGTGAAGCATTGCTCCAGGTGGAGGTGATAAACTCCAGGCAGAGGTGATGAAGACTAGTTCCAGGTGGAGGTGATAAAGGCTAGCCCCTGGTGGAGGTGAAGTCTAGCTCCAGATGGAGGTGATGAAGACTATCTCCAGGTGAAGGTGAAGTCTAGCTCCAGGTGGAGGTTATAAACTCTAGGTGGAGGTAATGAAGAGTAGCTCCAGGTGGAGGTGAAGTATAGCTCCAGGTGGAGATGATGAAGGCTAGCTCCAGGTGGAGTTGATGAAGACTAGCTCCTGGTGGAGGTGAAGTCTAGCTCCAGATGGAGGTGATGAACTCCAGGCGGAGGTGATGAAGACTAGCTCCAGGTGGAGGTGTTGATGACTAGCTCCAGGTGGAGGTGAAGTCTAGCTCAAGGTGGAGGTGATGAACTCTAGGCTTTAGATGGAGGTGAAGTCTAGCTCCAGGTGGAGGTGATGAACTCTAGGCTTCAGGTGGAGGTGAAGTCTAGCTCTAGGAGGAGGTGATCAACTCCCGGCAGAGGTGATGAAGACTAGCTCCAGGTGGAGGTGAAGTCTAGATCCAGGTGGATGTGATCAAGGCTAGCTCCAGGTGGAGGTGATGAAGACTAGCTCCTGGTGGAGGTGAAGTCTAGCTTTAGATGGAGGTGATGAAGACTAGCTCCAGGTGGAGGTGAAGTCTAGCTCCAGGTGGAGGAGTTAAACTCTAGGCGGAGGTGATAAAGACTAGCTCCAGGTGGAGGTGAAGTCTAGCTCCAGGTGGAGGTGATGAAGGCTAGCTCCAGGTGGAGGTGATACAAACTAGCTCCTGATGGAGGAGAAGTCTAGCTCCAGATGGAGGTGATGAACTCCAGGCGGAGGTGATGAAGACTTGCTCCAAGTAGAGGTGAAGTCTAGCTCTAGGTGGAGGTGGTGAAGTCTAGCTCCAGGTGGAGGTGATGAAGTCTAGCTCCTGGTGGAGGTGAAGTCTAGCTCTAGATGGAGGTTATGAAGACTAGCTCCAGTTGGAGGTGAAGTCTTGCTCCAGGTGGAGGTGATAAACTCCAGGCAGAGGTGATGAAGACTAGCTCCAGGTGGAGGTGATGAAGACTATCTCCAGGTGGAGGTGAAGTCTAGCTCCCAGTAGAGGTGATAAACTCCAGGCGGAGGTGATGAATACTAGTTCCAGGTGGAGGTGAAGTCTAGCTCCAGGTGGAGGTGATGAAGGCCAGCTCCAGGTGGAGGTGATGAAGACTAGCTTCTGGTGGAGGTGAAGTCTAGCTCCAGATGGAGGTGACGAACTCCAGGCGGAGGTGATGAAGTCTAGCTCTAGGTGGAGGTGTTGATGACTAGCTCCAGGTGGAGGTGAAGTCTAGCTCCAGGTGGAGGTGATGAACTCTAGGCTTGAGGTGGAGGTGATGTCTAGCTCTAGGAGGAGGTGATCAAATCCCGGCGGATGTGATGATGACTAGCTCCAGGTGGAGGAGAAGTCTATATCCAGGTGGAAGTGATGAAGGCTAGCTCCATGTGGAGGTGCTGAAGACTAATTCCTGGTGGAGGTGAAGTCTAGCTTTAGATGGAGGTGATGAAGACTTACTCCAAGTGGAGGTGAATTCTAGCTCCAAGTGGAGGAGGTAAACTCCAGGCGGAGGTGATAAAGACTAGCTCCAGGTGGAGGTGATGAAGGCTAGCTCCAGGTGGAGGTGATACAAACTAGCTCCTGATGGAGGTGAAGTCTAGCTCCAGATGGAGGTGATGAACTCCAGGCGGAGGTGATGAAGACTTGCTCCAAGTGGAGGTGAAGTCTAGCTCCAGAAGGAGGTTATGAAGACTAGCTCCAGGTGGAGGTGAAGCATTGCTCCAGGTGGAGGTGATAAACTCCAGGCAGAGGTGATGAAGACTAGCTCCAGGTGGAGGTGATAAAGGCTAGCCCCTGGTGGAGGTGAAGTCTAGCTCCAGATGGAGGTGATGAAGACTATCTCCAGGTGAAGGTGAAGTCTAGCTCCAGGTGGAGGTTATAAACTCTAGGTGGAGGTAATGAAGAGTAGCTCCAGGTGGAGGTGAAGTATAGCTCCAGGTGGAGATGATGAAGGCTAGCTCCAGGTGGAGTTGATGAAGACTAGCTCCTGGTGGAGGTGAAGTCTAGCTCCAGATGGAGGTGATGAACTCCAGGCGGAGGTGATGAAGACTAGCTCCAGGTGGAGGTGTTGATGACTAGCTCCAGGTGGAGGTGAAGTCTAGCTCAAGGTGGAGGTGATGAACTCTAGGCTTCAGATGGAGGTGAAGTCTAGCTCCAGGTGGAGGTGATGAACTCTAGGCTTCAGGTGGAGGTGAAGTCTAGCTCTAGGAGGAGGTGATCAACTCCCGGCAGAGGTGATGAAGACTAGCTCCAGGTGGAGGTGAAGTCTAGATCCAGGTGGATGTGATCAAGGCTAGCTCCAGGTGGAGGTGATTAAGACTAGCTCCTGGTGGAGGTGAAGTCTAGCTTTAGATGGAGGTGATGAAGACTAGCTCCAGGTGGAGGTGAAGTCTAGCTCCAGGTGGAGGAGTTAAACTCTAGGCGGAGGTGATAAAGACTAGCTCCAGGTGGAGGTGAAGTCTAGCTCCAGGTGGAGGTGATGAAGGCTAGCTCCAGGTGGAGGTGATACAAACTAGCTCCTGATGGAGGAGAAGTCTAGCTCCAGATGGAGGTGATGAACTCCAGGCGGAGGTGATGAAGACTTGCTCCAAGTGGAGGTGAAGTCTAGCTCCAGAAGGAGGTTATGAAGACTAGCTCCAGGTGGAGGTAAAGCATTGCTCCAGGTGGAGGTGATATACTCTAGGCAGAGGTGATGAAGACTAGCTCCAGGTGGAGGTGATGAAGGCTAGCCCCTGGTGGAGGTGAAGTCTAGCTCCAGATGGAGGTGATGAAGACTATCTCCAGGTGAAGGTGAAGTCTAGCTCCAGGTGGAGGTTATAAACTCTAGGTGGAGGTAATGAAGATTAGCTCCAGGTGGAGGTGAAGTATAGCTCCAGGTGGATGTGATGAAGGCTAGCTCTAGGTGGAGTTGATGAAGACTAGCTCCTGGTGGAGGTGAAGTCTAGCTCCAGATGGAGGTGATGAACTCCAGGCGGAGGTGATGAAGACTAGCACCAGGTGGAGGTGTTGATGACTAGCTCCAGGTGGAGGTGAAGTCTAGCTCAAGGTGGAGGTGATGAACTCTAGGCTTCAGATGGAGTTGAAGTCTAGCTCCAGGTGGAGGTGATGAACTCTAGGCTTCAGGTGGAGGTGAAGTCTAGCTCTAGGAGGAGGTGATCAACTCCTGGCAGAGGTGATGAAGACTAGCTCCAGGTGGAGGTGAAGTCTAGATCCAGGTGGATGTTATCAAGGCTAGCTCCAGGTGGAGGTGATGAAGACTAGCTCCTGGTGGAGGTGAAGTCTAGCTTTAGATGGAGGTGATGAAGACTAGCTCCAGGTGGAGGTGAAGTCTAGCTCCAGGTGGAGGAGGTAAACTCTAGGCGGAGGTGATAAAGACTAGCTCCAGGTGGAGGTGAAGTCTAGCTCCAGGTGGAGGTGATGAAGGCTAGCTCCAGATGGATGTGATACAAACTAGCTCCTAGTGGAGGTGAAGTCTAGCTCCAGATGGAGATGATGAACTCCAGGCGGAGGTGATGAAGACTTGCCCCAGGTTACGGTGTTGATGACTAGCTCCAGGTGGAGGTGAAGTCTATCTCCAGGTGGAGGTGATGAACTCTAGGCTTCAGGTGGAGGTGAAGTCTAGCTCCAGATGGTGGTGAAGTCTAGCTCCAGGTGGAGGTGAAGTCAACTCCAGGCGGAAATGATGAAGACTAGCTCCAGGTGGAGGTGAAGTCTAGCTCCAGGTGGAGGTGATGAAGGCTAGCTCTAGGTGGAGGTGATGAAGAATAGATCCTGGTGGAGGTGAAGTCTAGCTCCAAATGGAGGTGATGAAGACTATCTCCAAGTGGAGGTGAAGTCTAGTTCCAGGCGGAGGTGATAAACTCCAGGTGGAGGTGATGATGTCTAGCTCCAAGTGGAGGTGAAGTATAGCTCCAGGTGGAGGTGATGAATGCTAGCTCCAGGTGGAGGTGATGAAGACTAGCTCCTGGTGAAGGTGAAGTCTAGCTCTAGATGGAGGTGATGAACTCCAGTCGGAGGTGATGAAGACTAGCTCCAGGTGGAGGTGTTGATGACTAGCTCCAAGTGGAGATGAAGTCTAGCTCCAGGTGGAGGTGATGAACTCTACGCTTCAGGTGGAGGTGAAGTCTAGCTCTAGGAGGAGGTGATCAACTCCCGGTGGAGGTGATGAAGACTAGCTCCAAGTGGAGGTGAAGTCTAGCTCTAGGTGGAGGTGGTGAAGTCTAGCTCCAGGTGGAGGTGATGAAGTCTAGCTCCTGGAGGAGGTGAAGTCTAGCTCTAGTTGGAGGTTATGAAGACTAGCTCCAGTTGGAGGTGAAGTCTTGCTCCAGGTGGAGGTGATAAACTCCAGGCAGAGGTGATGAAGACTAGCTCCAGGTGGAGGTGATGAAGACTATCTCCAGGTGGAGGTGAAGTCTAGCTCCAAGTAGAGGTGATAAACTCCAGGCGGAGGTGATGAATACTAGTTCCAGGTGGAGGTGAAGTCTAGCTCCAGGTGGAGGTGATGAAGGCCAGCTCCAGGTGGAGGTGATGAAGACTAGCTTCTGGTGGAGGTGAAGTCTAGCTCCAGATGGAGGTGACGAACTCCAGGTGGAGGTGATGAAGTCTAGCTCTAGGTGGAGGTGTTGATGACTAGCTCCAGGTGGAGGTGAAGTCTAGCTCCAGGTGGAGGTGATGAACTCTAGGCTTGAGGTGGAGGTGATGTCTAGCCCTAGGAGGAGGTGATCAAATCCTGGCGGATGTGATGATGACTAGCACCAGGTGGAGGAGAAGTCTATATCCAGGTGGAAATGATGAAGGCTAGCTCCATGTGGAGGTGCTGATGACTAATTCCTGGTGGAGGTGAAGTCTAGCTTTAGATGGAGGTGATGAAGACTTACTCCAAGTGGAGGTGAATTCTAGATCCAAGTGGAGGAGGTAAACTCCAGGCGGAGGTGATAAAGACTAGCTCCAGGTGGAGGAGAAGTCTAGCTCCAGATGGATGTGATGAAGGCTAGCTCCAGGTGGAGGTGATGTAAACTAGCTCCTGGTGAAGGTGAAGTCTAGCTCCAGATGAAGGTGATGAACTCCAGACGGAGGTGATGGAGACTTGCTCTAGGTGGAGGTGTTAATGACTAGCTCCAGGTGGAGGTGAAGTCTAGCTCCAGATGGAGGTAAAGTCTAGCTCCAGGTGGAGGTGATCAACTCCAGGCGAAGGTGATAAAGACTAGCTCCAGGTGTTGGTGAAGTCTAGCTCCAGGTGGAGGTGATGAAGGCTAGCTCCAGGTGGAGGTGATGAAGACTAGCTCCTGGTGGAGGTGAAGTCTAGCTCCAAATGGAGGTTATGAAGACTATCTCCAGGTGGAGGTGAAGTCTAGCTCCAGGTGGAGGAGATAAACTCCAGGTGGAGGTGACGAAGACTAGCTCCTGGTTTAGGTGAAGTATAGCTCCAGGTAGAGGTGATGAAGGCTAGCTCCTGGTGGAGGTGATGAAGACTAGCTCCTGGTGGAGGTGAACTCTAGCTCCAGATGTAGGTGATGAACTCCAGGCGAAGGTGATGAAGACTAGATCCAGGTGGAGGTGTTGATGACTAGCTCCAAGTGGAGGTGAAGTCTAGCTCCAGGTGGAGGTGATGAAGGCTAGCTCCAGGTGGAGGTGATGAAGACTAGCTCCTGGTGGAGGTGAAGTCTAGCTTTAGATGGAGGTGATGAAGACTAGCTCCAGGTGGAGGTGAAGTCTAGCTCCAGGTGGAGGAGGTAAACTCTAGGCGAAGGTGATAAAGACTAGCTCCAGGTGGAGGTGAAGTCTAGCTCCAGGTGGAGGTGATGAAGGCTAGCTCCAGATGGATGTGATACAAACTAGCTCCTAGTGGATGTGAAGTCTAGCTCCAGATGGAGATGATGAACTCCAGGCGGAGGTGATGAAGACTTGCCCCAGGTTACGATGTTGATGACTAGCTCCAGGTGGAGGTGAAGTCTATCTCCAGGTGGAGGTGATGAACTCTAGGCTTCAGGTGGAGGTGAAGTCTAGCTCCAGATGGTGGTGAAGTCTAGCTCCAGGTGGAAGTGAAGTCAACTCCAGGCGGAAATGATGAAGACTAGCTCCAGGTGGAGGTGAAGTCTAGCTCCAGGTGGAGGTGATGAAGGCTAGCTCTAGGTGGAGGTGATGAAGACTAGATCCTGGTGGAGGTGAAGTCTAGCTCCAAATGGAGGTGATGAAGACTATCTCCAAGTGGAGGTGAAGTCTAGTTCCAGGCGGAGGTGATAAACTCCAGGTGGAGGTGATGATGTCTAGCTCCAAGTGGAGGTGAAGTATAGCTCCAGGTGGAGGTGATGAATGCTAGCTCCAGGTGGAGGTGATGAAGACTAGCTCCTGGTGAAGGTGAAGTCTAGCTCTAGATGGAGGTGATGAACTCCAGTCGGAGGTGATGAAGACTAGCTCCAGGTGGAGGTGTTGATGACTAGCTCCAAGTGGAGATGAAGTCTAGCTCCCGGTGGAGGTGATGAACTCTACGCTTCAGGTGGAGGTGAAGTCTAGCTCTAGGAGGAGGTGATCAACTCCCGGTGGAGGTGATGAAGACTAGCTCCAAGTGGAGGTGAAGTCTAGCTCTAGGTGGAGGTGGTGAAGTCTAGCTCCAGGTGGAGGTGATGAAGTCTAGCTCCTGGTGGAGGTGAAGTCTAGCTCTAGATGGAGGTTATGAAGACTAGCTCCAGTTGGAGGTGAAGTCTTGCTCCAGGTGGAGGTGATAAACTCCAGGTAGAGGTGATGAAGACTAGCTCCAGGTGGAGGTGATGAAGACTATCTCCAGGTGGAGGTGAAGTCTAGCTCCCAGTAGAGGTGATAAACTCCAGGCGGAGGTGATGAATACTAGTTCCAGGTGGAGGTGAAGTCTAGCTCCAGGTGGAGGTGATGAAGGCCAGCTCCAGGTGGAGGTGATGAAGACTAGCTTCTGGTGGAGGTGAAGTCTAGCTCCAGATGGAGGTGACGAACTCCAGGCGGAGGTGATGAAGTCTAGCTCTAGGTGGAGGTGTTGATGACTAGCTCCAGGTGGAGGTGAAGTCTAGCTCCAGGTGGAGGTGATGAACTCTAGGCTTGAGGTGGAGGTGATGTCTAGCCCTAGGAGGAGGTGATCAAATCCTGGCGGATGTGATGATGACTAGCTCCAGGTGGAGGTGAAGTCTATATCCAGGTGGAAGTGATGAAGGCTAGCTCCATGTGGAGGTGCTGATGACTAATTCCTGGTGGAGGTGAAGTCTAGCTTTAGATGGAGGTGATGAAGACTTACTCCAAGTGGAGGTGAATTCTAGATCCAAGTGGAGGAGGTAAACTCCAGGCGGAGGTGATAAAGACTAGCTCCAGGTGGAGGAGAAGTCTAGCTCCAGATGGATGTGATGAAGGCTAGCTCCAGGTGGAGGTGATGTAAACTAGCTCCTGGTGAAGGTGAAGTCTAGCTCCAGATGAAGGTGATGAACTCCAGACGGAGGTGATGGAGACTTGCTCTAGGTGGAGGTGTTAATGACTAGCTCCAGGTGGAGGTGAAGTCTAGCTCCAGATGGAGGTAAAGTCTAGCTCCAGGTGGAGGTGATCAACTCCAGGCGAAGGTGATAAAGACTAGCTCCAGGTGTTGGTGAAGTCTAGCTCCAGGTGGAGGTGATGATGGCTAGCTCCAGGTGGAGGTGATGAAGACTAGCTCCTGGTGGAGGTGAAGTCTAGCTCCAAATGGAGGTTATGAAGACTATCTCCAGGTGGAGGTGAAGTCTAGCTCCAGGTGGAGGTGACGAAGACTAGCTCCTGGTTTAGGTGAAGTATAGCTCCAGGTGGAGGTGATGAAGGCTAGCTCCTGGTGGAGGTGATGAAGACTAGCTCCTGGTGGAGGTGAACTCTAGCTCCAGATGTAGGTGATGAACTCCAGGCGAAGGTGATGAAGACTAGATCCAGGTGGAGGTGTTGATGACTAGCTCCAAGTGGAGGTGAAGTCTAGCTCCAGGTGGAGGTGATGAAGGCTAGCTCCAGGTGGAGGTGATGAAGACTAGCTCCTGGTGGAGGTGAAGTCTAGCTCCAAATGGAGGTTATGAAGACTATCTCCAGGTGGAGGTGAAGTCTAGCTCCAGGTGGAGGAGATAAACTCCAGGTGGAGGTGACGAAGACTAGCTCCTGGTTTAGGTGAAGTATAGCTCCAGGTGGAGGTGATGAAGGCTAGCTCCTGGTGGAGGTGATGAAGACTAGCTCCTGGTGGAGGTGAACTCTAGCTCCAGATGTAGGTGATGAACTCCAGGCGAAGGTGATGAAGACTAGATCCAGGTGGAGGTGTTGATGACTAGCTCCAAGTGGAGGTGAAGTCTAGCTCCAGGTGGAGGTGATGAACTCTAGGCTTATGGTGGAGGTGAAGTCTATCTCTAGGAGGAGGTGATCAACTCCCAGCGGAGGTGATGAAGACTAGCTCCCAGTGGAGGTGAAGTCTAGCTCTAGGTGGAGGTGGTGAAGTCTAGCTCCAGGTGGAGGTGATGTAAACTAGCTCCTGGTGGAGGTGAAGTCTAGCTCCAGACGGAGGTGATGAACTCCAGGCGGAGGTGATGGAGACTTGCTACAGGTGGAGGTGTTGATGACTAGCTCCAGGTGGAGGTGAAGTCTAGCTCCAGGTGGAGGTGATGAACTCTAGGCTTCAGGTGAAGGTGAAGTCTAGCTCCAGATGGAGGTGAAGTCTAGCTCCAGGTGGAGGTTATCAACTCCAGGCGAAGGTGATGAAGACTAGCTCCTGGTGGAGGTGAAGTTTAGCTCCAGGTGGAGGTGATGAAGGCTAGCTCCAGGTGGAGTTGATGAAGACTAGCTCCTGGTGGAGTTGAAGTCTAGCTCCAAATGGAGGTGATAAAGACTATCTCCAGGTGGAGGTGAAGTCTAGTCCAGGTGTAGGTGAAGTCTAGCTCCAGGTGGAGGTGATAAACTCCAGATGGAGGTGATGAAGACTAGCTCCAAGTGGAGGTGAAGTATGGCTCCAGGTGGAGGTGATGAAGGCTAGCTCCAGGTGGAGGTGATGAAGACTAGCTCCTGGTGGAGGTGAAGTCTAGCTCCAGATTGAGGTGATGAACTCTAGGCGAAGGTGATGAAGACTAGCTCAAGGTGGAGGTATTGATGACTAGCTCCGAGTGGAGGTGAAGTCTAGCTCCAGGTGGAGGTGATGAACTCTATGCTTTAGGTAGAGGTGAAGTCCTGCTCTAGGAGGAGGTGATCAACTCTCGGCGGAGGTGATGAAGACTAGCTCCAAGTGGAGGTGAAGTCTAGCTCTAGGTGGAGGTGGTGAAGTCTAGCTCCAGGTGGAGGTGATAAAGACTAGCACCTGGTGGAGGTGAAGTCTAGCTCCAGATGAAGGTTATGAAGTCTAGCTCCAGGTGGAGGTGATGTCTTGCTCCAGGTGGAGGTGATAAACTCCAGGAAGAGGTGTTGAAGACTTGTTCCAGGTGGAGGTGATGAAGGCTAGCCCCTGGTGGAGGTGAAGTCTAGCTTCAGATGGAGGTGATGAAGACTATCTCCAGGTGAAGGTGAAGTCTAGCTCCAGGTGGAGGTGATAAACTCCAGGTGGAGGTGATGAAGAGTAGCTCGAAGTGGAGGTGAAGTATAGCTCCAGGTGAAGGTGATGAAGGCTAGCTCCAGGTGGAGGTGATGAAGACTAGCTCCAGGTGGAGGTGAAGTCTTACTCCAGATGGAGGTGATGAACTCCAGGCGCAGGTGATGAAGACTAGCTCCAGGTGGAGGTGTTGATGACTAGCTCCAGGTGGAGGTGAAGTCTAGCTCCAGGTGGAGGTGATGAACTCTAGGCTTCAAGTGGAGGTGAAGTCTTGCTCCAGGTGGAGGTGATGAACTCTAGGCTTCAGGTGGAGGTGAAGTCTAGCTCTAGGAGGAGGTGATCAACTCCCGACAGAGGTGATGAAGACTAGCTCCAAGTGGAGGTGAAGTCTAGATCCAGGTGGAGGTGATGAAGGCTAGCTCCAAGTGGAGGTGATGAAGACTAGCTCCTGGTGGAGGTGAAGTCTAGCTTTAGATGGAGGTGATGAAGTCTAGCTCCTGGTGGAGGTGAAGTCTAGCTCCAGGTGGAGGAGGTAAACTCCAGACGGAGGTGATAAAGACTAGCTCCTGGTAGAGCTGAAGTCTAGCTCCAGGTGGAGGTGATGAAGGCTAGCTCCAGATGGAGGTGATGTAAACTAGCTCCTGGTGGAGGTGAAGTCTAGCTCCAGATGGATATGATAAACTTCAGGCTGAGGTGATGGAGACTTGCTCCATGTGGAGGTGTTGATGACTAGCTCCAGGTGGAGGTGAAGTCTAGCTCCAGGTGGAGGTGATGAACTCTATGGTTTAGGTGGATGTGAAGTCTAGATCCAGATGGAGGTGAAGTCTAGCTCCAGGTGGAGGTGATCAACTCCAGGCGAAGGTGATGAAGACTAGCTCCAGGTGGAGGTGAAGTCTAGCTCCAGGTTGAGGTGATGAAGGCTAGCTCCAGGTGGAGGTGATGAAGACTAGCTCCTGGTGGTGGTGAAGTCTAGCTCCAAATGGAGGTGATGAAGGCTAGCTCCAGGTGGAGGTGAAGTCTAGCTCCAGATGGAGGTGATGAACTCCAGGTGGAAGTGATGGAGACTTGCTCCAGGTGGAGGTATTGATGACTAGCTCCAGGTGGAGGTGAAGTCTAGCTCCAGGTGGAGGTGATGAACTATAGGCTTCAGTTGAAGGTGAAGTCTAGCTCCAGATGGAGGTGAAGTCTAGCTCCAGGCGAAGGTGATAAAGACTAGCTCCAGATGGAGGTGAAGTCAAGCTCCAGGTAGAGGTGATGAAGGCTAGCTCCAGGTGGAGGTGATGAAGACTAGCTCCTGGTGGAGGTGAAATCTAGCTCCAAATGGAGGTGATAAAGACAATCTCCAGGTGGAGGTGAAGTTTAGCTCCAAGTGGAGGTGATAAACTCAAGGTGGAGGTGATGAAGACTTGTTCCAGATGGAGGTGAAGTACAGCTCTATGTAGAGGTGATGAAGGCTAGCTCCAGGTGGAGGTGATGAAGACTAGCGCCTGGTGGACGTGAATTCTAGCTCCAGATGGAGGTGATGAACTCTAGGCGAAGGTGATGAAGACTAGGTCAAGGTGGAGGTGTTGATGACTAGCTCCAAATGGAGGTGAAGTCTAGCTCCAGGTGGAGGTGATGAACTCTAGGCTTTAGGTGGAGGTGAAGTCTATCTCTAGGAGGAGGTGATCAACTCCTGGCGGAGGTGATGAAGACTAGCTCCAAGTGGAGGTGAAGTCTAGCTGTAGGTGGAGGTGGTGAAGTCTAGCTCCAGGTGGAGGTGATGAAGACTAGCTCCTGGTGGAGGTGAAGTCTAGCTCCAGATGGAGGTTATGAAGACTAGCTCCAGGTGGAAGTGAAGTCTTGCTCCAGGTGGAAGTGATAAACTCCAGGCAGAGGTGATGAAGACTAGCTCCATGTGGAGGTGATGAAGGCTAGCTCCTGGTGGAGGAGAAGTCTTGCTCCAGATGGAGGTGATGAAGACTATCTCCAGGTGGAGGTGAAGTCTAGCTCCAAATGGAGGTGATAAACTCCAGGCGGAGGTGATGAAGACTGGCTCCAGGAGGAGGTGAAGTCTAGCTCCAAGTGGAGGTGATGAAGGCTAGCTCCAGGTGGAGGTGATGAAGACTAGCTCCTGGTGGAGGTGAAGTCTAGCTCCAGATGGAGGTGACGAACTCCAGGCGAAGGTGATGAAGACTAACTCTAGGTGGAGGTGTTGATGACTAGCTCCAGGTGGAGGTGAAGTCTAGCTCCAGGTGGAGGAGATGAACTCTAGGCTTCAGGTGGAGGTGAAGTCTAGCTATAGAAGGAGGTGATCAACTCCCTGCGGAGGTGATGAAGACTAGCTCCAGGTGGAGGTGAAGTCTAGATCCATGTGGAGGTGATGAAGGCTAGCTCCAGTTGGAGGTGATGAAGACTAGCTCCTGGTGGAGGTGAAGTCTAACTCCAGATGGAGGTGATGAACTCCAAGCGTAGGTGATGAAGACTTTCTCCAGGTGGAGGTGTTGATGACTAGCTCCAGGTGGAGGTGATGAACTCTATTCTTCAGGTGGAGGTGAAGTTTAGCTCCAGATGGAGGTGAAGTCTAGCTCCTGGTGGAGGTGATCAACTCCAAGCGGAGGTGATGAAGACTAGCTTCAAGTGGAGGTGAAGTCTTGCTCCAGGTGGAGGTGATGAATGCTAACTCCAAGTGGAGGTGAAGTCTAGCTCCAGTTGGAGGAGATAAACTCCAGGCGGAGGTGATGAAGACTAGCTCCAGGTGGAGGTGAAGTCTAGCTCCAGGTGGAGGTGGTGAAGTTTAGCTCCAAGTGGAAGTGATGAAGACTAGCTCTTGGTGGAGGAGAAGTCTAGCTCTAGATAGAGGTGATTAAGACTAGCTCCAGGTAGAGGTGAAGTCTAGCTCCAGGTGGAGGTGATGAAGACTAGCTCCAGGTGGAGGTGAAGTATAGCTCCAGGTGAAGGTGATGAAGGCTAGCTCCTGGTGGAGGTGATGAAGACTAGCTCCTGGTGGAGGTGAAGTCTAGCTCCAGATGGAGGTGATTAACTCTAGGCGAAGGTGATGAAGACTAGCTCAAGGTGGAGGAGTTGATGACTAGCTCCAAGTGGAGGTGATGTCTAGCTCCAGGTGGAGGTGATGAACTCTAGGCTTCAGGTGGAGGTGAAGTCTAGCTCCAGATGGAGATGAAGTCTAGCTCCAAGTGGAGGTGATCAACTCCAGGCAGAGGTGATGAAGACTAGCTCCATGTAGAGGTGAAGACTAGCTCCAGGTGGAGGTGATGAAGGCCAGGTCCAGTTGGAGGTGATGATGACTAGCTCCTGGTGCAGGTGAAGTCTAGCTCCAGATGGAGGTGATGAAGACTATCTCTAGGTGGAGGTGAAGTCTAGCTCTAGGTGGAGGTGATAAACTCCAGGCGGAGGTGATGAAGACTAGCTCCAGGTAGAGGTGAAGTCTAGCTTCAGGTGGAGGTGATGAAGGCTAGCTCCAGGTGGAGGTGATGAAGACTAGCTCCTGGTGGAGGTGAAGTCTAGCTCCAGATGGAGGTGATGAACCCCAAGCGAAGGTGATGAAAACTAGCTCCAGGTGGAGGTGTTGATGACTAGCTCCAAGTGGAGGTGAAGTCTAGCTCCAGGTGGAGGTAATGAACGTATAGCTTCAGGTGTAGGTGAAGTCTAGCTCTAGGAGGAGGTGATCAACTCCCGGCGGAGGTGATGAAGACTAGCTCTTGGTGGAGGTGAAGTCTAACTCCAGATGGAGGTGATGAAGACTAACTCCTGCTGGAGGTAAAGTCTAGCTCCAGATAGAGGTGATGAAGACTAGCTCAAGGTGGAGGTGAAGTCTAGCTCAAGGTGGAGTTGATAAACTCCAAGAGGAGGTAATGAAGGTTAGCTCTAGGTGGAGGTGATGAAGAGTAGCTCATGGTGGAGGTGAAGTCTAGCTCCAGATGGAGGTGATGAACTCCAGGCGGAGGTGATGAAGACTAGCTCCTGGTGGAGGTGTTGATGACTAGCTCCAGGTGGAGCTGAAGTCTTTGCTCCAGGTGGAGGTGATGAAGGCTAGCTCCTAGTGGAGGTGATGAAGACTATCTCCAGGTGGAGTTGAAGTCTAGATCCAGGTGGAGGTGGTAAACTCCAGGCAGAGGTGATGAAGACTAGCTCTAGGTGGAGGTGAAGTCTAGCTCCAGGTGGAGGTGATGAAGACTAGCTCCTGGTGGAGGAGAAGTCAAGCTCCAGATAGAGGTGATGAACTCCAGGCGGAGGTGATGAAGACTAGCTCCAGGTGGAGGTGTTGATGACTAGCTCCAGGTGGAGGTGAAGTCTAGCTCCAGGTGGAGGTAATGAACTCTAGGCTTCAGGTGGAGGTGAAGTCTAGCTCCAGATAGAGGTGAAGTCTAGCTCCAGGTGGAGGTGATCAACTCCAGGCGGAGGTGATGAAGACTAGCTCCAGGTTGAGGTGAAGTCTTGCTCCAAGAGGAGGTGATGAAGGCTAGCTCCAGGTGGAGGTGATGAAGACTAGCTCCTGGTGGAGGTGAAGTCTAGCTCCAGATAGAGGTGATGAAGACTATCTCTAGGTGGAGGTGAAGTCTAGCTCCAGGTGGAGGTGATAAACTCCAGGCGGAGGTGATAAAGACTAGCTCCAGGTGGAGGTAAAGTCTAGCTCCAGGTGGAGTGATGAAGGCTAGCTCCAGGTGGAGGTGATGAAGACTAGCTCCTGGTGTAGGTGAAGTCTAGCTCCAGATGGAGGTGATGAACTCCAGGCGGAGGTGATGAAGACTAGCTCTAGGTGGAGGTGAAGTCTAGCTCTAGGTGGAGGTGGTGAAGTCTAGCTCCAAAAGGAGGTGATGAAGACTAGCTCCAGGTGGAGGTGAAGTCTAGCTCCAGGTGGAGGTGATAAACTCAAGGCGGAGGTGATGAAGACTAGCTCCAGGTGGAGGTGATGAAGGGTAGCTCTGTTGGCAATTGGATCGTGCGGTTCAACGTGATCGTTAGGATAACAGGTAAACAAATAGCAGCGGAAGCAATTAAAACCGTTTACCGTACTTCTGGGTTGGTGTAGAGGATGAACTGCAGAGAACTACCTCTAATCTTCTACTGTATGTCCCAAGTGTGATCCTGCTGTTGTGTGGGCAACAGTCTGCAGGATCTCTCAATCTGCTTCTCTTCCCTTCTCTCACCAAAAGAGGCGCAGGAATAATCTGAGGGTTCCAGGAAGCTGAGTTCACTTATATATTGGGCTACAGCATGGTCCAGGAGGAAAAATTGGGCTGGGCCTCAATTGAATTTAATTAACCAAGCTTAGCCCAAAGCTTTTAATTAAATCCAATAATAATAATATAGTCCACTAAAATATTATTACTGCACTACCCGTCCAATCCCAAAATTATGTTCTGGGCTCCTTCTTATTATAAGCCCGATAGTCTCCCCATGTTTAAGATATACAATGCCCATTAATTAATTAAGTTACTGACAACTCAAATTAATTAATATCTCATCCGAGAGTAGTACCACTCAACCTTATTATCATGCCGGAAATTAATCCACTTGCAAGATTTACATGATAAACCTTATGAGCTCCTCAAGGGGACATCATCAACCTATGATGGACATGGATTCCTTCTACAATCAACAGCACACCATAGATACAACTCTACTTCCCAACTCACCGAGTTTGTTGATTTAATACTTATAAATCTCACCCATTGATGAATCAAAGAAATACATACTGCCCTACGTGTCGAGGTTATTGTATAGGGATTAAGAGCACGAACTTCCATAATAACAGAGATCAAGTTCTACTATATAGTCAGTATAAGAAGAACGATCTCAGGCGGTCCTGCTCAATACACACAAGTGCACTAATGTGATTCTATAGCCAAGACAAGCTAATACCAAACCACACTACAACCATACCGATAGAGAGTCCCCGTCTATCTCAGTTGTGAGCATCTATTTATACTTTATAAGGAAACCGATAATATGATCTTCTGCGTGTTGTCGCACAACATATTATCTACAGTATAAAGTAAATGGACTATTGCATCATGCATATAAAATAAATTATAAGATGCAATCATTTGATCAATGATTCTCATTTCAAATATGGTCATGACATTGTTCATACTAAAGCTAGACTTTTAGTATATAATCCAACAATCTCCCACTTATACTAAAAGACTATGCTGTCATGTCTTCTGCCATACATCTGATTCCTACTCCCACTTACGCGACCATTAAAAGCTCTCGCCTTAAGGTCCTTGTAAATGGTATACTAGGTCATCATCCGATGCAATCTAGGCGACAACAACCTTCCCCTCATCAATACGATTTCTCGTAACAGGTGGTACTCGCGCTCCATGTGTTTAATTGCCTTATGGACTTGTGATTTCTTCAAGTTTGCAACTGCACCAATATCATCAATGTAAATTGTGATTGCCTTGGGCAAACTTAGAAACACTTCAAAGTCCATCATGAAGTCTCTAGAGTCATATAGATACTTTGGCTGCCTCATAGGCTCCAATTCATCATCTTTCCATGATGGAGTCCGGAGTCTGAAATATATTTCTATATAACACTCCTCCACATTATGACTCTACTTCCTAAGATTAAACACATAACCTTTGAGGTGAATTTACTGCCGTCCAATCTGACTAAAAATTTGAATCTACGTAATCGACAAGAAACAGTGAATCTGTCCAGTAAGTACACATATAATTTCCAGTCCTTCTCAGGCACTTTATATATGTCTTACTACAGTTCATCATTCTTGTTCCGGGTTACGTTGATACCCACTGTTCATGCATTCAGCAAAAACAGATATCCAACATCGTTCATAGCATTCCTTAGATTAAGCTTCCTTATTCGCCGAAGCATAAGGAACCGCTTTCATCCTATTTATCTTCTTCTTATGTCTCAAAGACACATTCACTTAGATAAATTTATATGCTAAACGAGTATGGACTGTATCATTTTATGAAACTTGAGATAAGCATAATATTCTTTCTTGTGATCCGTATTACCATGATCAAAAGGATATATTTCGTCTTTTCTTAAGTCCTTCATCTCTACCACTTTATTAACCGTACCCATACGCCCGATAATACTCTTTCATTGTCTCCAATGAGCAAGATACTATCTACGTATAGTACAAGAAACACCACCACGTTTTCGTCACTCTTTACAACACACAAGACTCATCCGCTCATTGATTTAAATCCATGCCACTGGATTACCTAATCAAAACAGATGCTTCACGATATTAAAGCTTGCTTTAAGTCCATCGCTGGACAATTTTAAGCTTACTATCAAAATGCTATTAGTACTTTGCAATGAATTACTCTGGTTGCTTCACATAGATGTTTTCCTCAAGACTTCCAATCAGGAAAGCTGTCTTGACATCTATTTGTTGTTCCTCATAATTCAATATGAGCAGCAATCAATAAAAGAATCCGGATCAATTTAAGCTTAGCTACCAGCGAACATGTTTCCTCATAATCGAACCATTTCTTTCTGAGTACACTTTTTTGCAACAAGCTTTGCTTCTAAGGTTTTCACCTTCCATATGATCCTCTTTTATTTCCTTTGACCCTTGCAATGGCTTTTACACCATTTAGTGGTCATACAAGTTCCCAGACTTAATATAGAACCCGTAGATTCTATTTTAACATGCATTGCAACTTACTAAGATTCCGTATTTTCATCTTGTAGTGTTACTTCGTATCCGTGGGACAATACCATGTTTACTAGGGATCAAGTCTCACGACTCTCCCAAAACATATATTTATGGGTTGTCATACAACCCTCCCACTACGACAAGGCACTACATGTAATTGTGTATCAGACGTGACACGTGTTGCAGTTTACCTTGTGATATATCCTCTTGTACACTTGGTACTTACACTTTGTGTTTTCCTCTCACTTCCTTTAGAACAACTTATACATGGGTTTGTGATTTATTACATTGTCCTTTTCCAAAAATCTAGTTATTGAGTTAACAATTATCCTTCGATCTTTTGGACTAAATAAATCACCCTCCATTTTTCTAGGATATCCCATATACAGACAAATGTTTCACGAATTACTGTATCTAGGGCATATCCATAAAATGAATTTAATTATTCCAAATAATTCATCATCTATCTAATCATAACCATAAGAGCTTTATTCCTTCTATCCACTACACCATCCAGTTTGGGGCATACCCGGTGTAGTCAACTTGAGATTTAATCTCAACTTCTGATCAATAGCTCCTAACTATCCCAAGAGGTATTCGCCATCATGATTGAATCATAATGACTTAATATATTTTCCATGATGCTTCACTGTACCAGCCTTACAATTCTTGAATTAATCAAAGAACTTAGACATGCAGTGCATCATATAAATATATTGGTTTCCAGAATAATCTTCGAATATTCATAACCATCTCTCGCCTGGATAATATTAGGTTCGCTTGAATCAGAATGAACTATTTCCATCATATATATCTTTGGTTATACTCCCCACAGCCTTGAAAAGGCAGTTAATCATTTTTACTTCCAAGCAAGACTCGCAAGTCCGATAGTTTCCACTTCAGATAAACCTTACGGTCTATCGGCTATCAACTTTTGAATCCTACTTAAGTAAAATGAATTAGTCTTAGACGCCAAATGTATGTTTAGTTCATTTTTGAAGGTTCATTTCTCTTACTAATATTAGAAGATGCATTATTAATTACTATTTATTGCATCTGTGGGATGTACATGATTCAAGAGTTTACATATTATCCACCAACGTACTTTAATGGATTATAGCCTCATTCCTCATTACTATGAGCATGTCATTTAAATGAAATGAAGTATCCATCCGTTAATGCACAGAAACCGAAATTAAATTCTTTCTATGAAACGTACGTAAAGACAATTTCTTATAATCAATCGTTTATTCTTATCATGAGATAAATAAACAACTCCCACTGCAATAGCAACTACCTTTGTAGTTTTACCCATGTTATTAACAATCTTATCTTTACTCAGTGATAAACATTTAGTGATTCCAGTATCTACATACTTCGTGTCAGTAGATGCCATCACTAATCATGTTTAAACCATTAGTAAATAAGATATTAACCTTGTTCAGATCATGATGAAAATTGTCTTTCTTTTGCCACATGTTTTGTTAGAAGTTTTCCACCATATACAACCTTTCGTATTTCAGGTAGAACTTGCTCAAAACATCCAGGCAAATTGTGAAGAATAAATTGATTTAGGTTTCCCTTTCAATTTCTATTCCAAGCTTTTCCAATTCATTCATCAATTCAACCATGATCTTGCACCTTTTTAATTTACTCAAGTATCCGAAGAGTTACATGAGATCATCATATTTCTATGAACCTCTCATCTCTTCACTAGAGACTTTAACAGGCATCATGAGACGTCCTTTGTGAGAATACACATGTATTTTCTTAAGCAGTAATTTTAAAAACCAAGATTCTTTTCTAATCATCTAATTTGGACAAGTAAATATAATGTCTTTTAGTTAACAATTAGTGAAATAAAACCATTCGAAATTCATAGAATCACAAATAAATATTCCTATCAAATCTTCGAATTTTATCCTTTTATATTGATTCCCTCAAAACAATATAAAATTAAAATTCACCGACATCTCAAGCACCGTGAGTCTGCAAGCCACGTTAGGGTGGACGTTTACAAACCCGAACATTTACAAGAGAAGGTTTTACCCATTAATTTCATTTGTCAACCTAACTTTATGACAAAATAATTAATAGTCGGTTCCTCTTTAGCCATGCAAATAATAGCAGTGACTCCGTTGGGGAGGATACTAATTATTTACACCTAAGTGTACACCATTATTTGAGCCCAAGTCCACTGCGCGAGCTTGTGTGCCTTACAGTTAGAGAAGTACACACGCGCTCGGATAGCTTCCTACAATCATCAATTATTAGTTTGTACTAGTGAACAGCACACAAACTCATCCGTTAGGGAGGAAGGCCTATTGCCAACACGCAAGTTTATGTACCACATTACAAACAATAATTATTTAATGAAGTCTGTACCAGTGATCCGTGAATAAACTCATCCGTTAGGGAGGAAGGCCTATTGCCAACACGCAAGTTTACTCACATCACTTACAAACCAATAATGGAGGCCGCGGGAATTAATTACCAATCCCATCTCCCACTTAGTTATTTAATACCGAGGGTTTTAACATGCATATAATATTCCAGAATAAAATATACAACTAAGACATGCTTCTATTAATAGTAATTTAAATAAATAAATCACATAGAACATGCCTTTCATATATAACAATTAATTGTCAAGTTAAAACAATTAAATCAGTTATATATCATAATTAATTGCATAAATGGTGGATTAATTAATTTGGGCCCTAGAGCATCAAATACGCACAAAATGAGCAGCAGATTAATTAATTAATCATGCTCATTATCTATGGCCCATAATCTTAGCCCAAAACTAAATTAATTCCAGCAAGCCCACTAGCACAAAATTAGTCCATTAATTAAAATTAATTAATTATGCTTGGCCCATTACCCACAATTAATTAAAACCAGCAATTAATATTGGCCCAGCAGCCAATTACCATTTTAATTAAAATTGGGCCCAACAGCCCAAAACCAAATTAAAAAATGAGCAGCCTTTTATTTATTACTGAATTGGGCTTTAAGGTCCAACAGCCATTCTATTCTAATTAAAATTTGGGCCCAGCAAACCAAGCCCAAAACAAATTAAAAAAAACACAGCCTGAATCATGAACCCATTAACCAAGCCCAAACACGGCAGCCCATATGCTGCTGCCCTAAACTCATTCCAACAGCCGCAGCACCTTGAGTTCATTCCCCTGCTGCACCGGGTCTGCACCAGCGCCACCAGCCGCAGCTTTCGCCGGCGGCCGCGCCAGCAATCACCGACGCGACCACGCACACAGTCCACCGGAATCGAGTGCCAGGCTACCCACCGCGTCCAGCAACTCCAGCCTTCAACACGCCAAAAGTCCCGATAGACTGGAAGAGAGATACGACGAGAACACCGAAATCCATCGCCACTCCTCCCCGATCGACTGAAGGTACCCGTCTCTGGTTCGACCGGAAGCCCTTCAGACCCGCCCCAGCATGCAGACCTCCTCCAGCCCACCGGAGTTGAGCCGCCAGCCGTCCAAAAATGAGCCGTCAACGACTGCCATCACCGCCGCACATCCGACTGGGATCGGCCGCACCTGATTCATTCGAGGGTCCGCCACCTGTCGCCGCCCGAGGCGCCCACCTACCAACACGCCCGGAAGACACCCGGCGGCCCAACCGGGTTAGCATCGCAAGCCACGACGGCGCCCTGCCAGACGCATGATCTGCCACAACCCAATCCGCCACCGCCCAGCTCGCCGTCGATCGGGATCCTCCCGCACCAGCTTCGTCAGCTCCGCCAGAGCCGCTATCTGCCGCCGCTAGCCACCGCCTGACGACAAGACAGCCCTCCGGACGGGATCCGCCACCTACTGCCGATTGCCGCGGCCCGATCTACTCGGTGCTTCATCCATCGGAGTCAACCAGGTGACCCACTGCCCACGACTCGGCACCGCCACAGCCGCCCCCGCTGCCGATTTCCGTGCTTCGTCGACAAGACGGGACCCGGCACTGATCGTGCTGCCCAAAACCACCATGGCCCAACACGCCATCGATCACCGGCCATAACACCAACGATCTTTCAGACGCCGCCCAGAAGCAACGCTAGTCAGTGCCTTCAGCCGGCCGTCGGGCTCCCGTCGTTTTCCAGAGACCACGCGCCGCCGTCTTACTACTTCTATTCACGCGCCGCCGTACTACTTTCTGGGTTGCCTTCGTGCAGGGCGTGTGTGATAAGATGGCAGATATAGTTTCTCGATGTGTGTGTTATGTGTCCAGTAATTACCAAATTTCGAGTCATGGAAATAAGCAATACAGAATAAAACCCACAGAGATATTTATCAGATTAATTCACATAATCAAATTATCCCAATTAGACATGCTATTAATTTCTGGGTCTTAATACATGGACATCACATCAAGAATCATGCGATTACAACCAAATCATTAGACATAATCATATAATCACATAAAACCCAACCTTACGATTCACGTATCACCACGAAACCAATGCTCTGATACCAATTGTTGGCAATTGGATCGTGCGGTTCAACGTGATCGTTAGGATAACAGGTAAACAAATAGCAGCGGAAGCAATTAAAACCTTTTACCGTACTTCTGGGTTGGTGTAGAGGATGAACTGCAGAGAACTACCTCTGATCTTCTACTGTATGTCCCAAGTGTGATCCTGCTGTTGTGTGGGCAACAGTCTGCAGGATCTCTCAATCTGCTTCTCTTCCCTTCTCTCACCAAAAGAGGCACAGGAATAATCTGAGGGTTCCAGGAAGCTGAGTTCACTTATATATTGGGCTACAGCAGGGACCAGGAGGAGAAATTGGGCTGGGCCTCAATTGAATTTAATTAACCAAGCTTAGCCCAAAGCTTTTAATTAAATCCAATAATAATAATATAGTCCACTAAAATATTATTACTGCACTACCCGTCCAATCCCAAAATTATGTTGTGGGCTCCTTCTTATTATAAGCCCGATAGTCTCCCCATGTTTAAGATATACAATGCCCATTAATTAATTAAGTTACTGACAACTCAAATTAATTAATATCTCATCCGAGAGTAGTACCACTCAACCTTATTATCATGCCGGAAATTAATCCACTTGCAAGATTTACATGATAAACCTTATGAGCTCCTCAAAGGGACATCATCAACCTTTGACGGACATGGATTCCTTCTACAATCAACAACACACCATAGATACAGCACTACTTCCCAACTCACCGAGTTTGTTGATTTAATACTTATAAATCTCACCCATTGATGAATCAAAGAAATACATACTGCCCTACGTGTCGAGGTTATTGTATAGGGATTAAGAGCACGAACTTCCATAATAACAGAGATCAAGTTCTACTATATAGTTAGTATAAGAAGAACGATCTCAGGCGGTCCTGCTCAATACACACAAGTGCACTAATGTGATTCTATAGCCAAGACAAGCTAATACCAAACCAGACTACAACCATACCGATAGAGAGTCCCCGTCTATCTCAGTTGTGAGCATCTGTTTATACTTTATAAGGAAACCGATAATATGATCTTCTGCGTGTTGTCGCACAACATATTATCTGCAGTATAAAGTAAATGGACTATTGCATCATGCATATAAAATAAATTATAAGATGCAATCATTTGATCAATGATTCTCATTTCAAATATGGTCATGACATTGTTCATACTAAAGCTAGACTTTTAGTATATAATCCAACAAGCTCCTGGTGGAGGTGAAGATTAGATCCAGATGGAGGTAATGAAGACTATCTCTAGGTGGAGGTGAAGTCTAGCTCCAAGTGGAGGTGATAAACTCCAGGTGGAGGTGATGAAGACTAGCTCCAGGTGGAGGTGAAGTCTAGCTCCAGGTGGAGGTGATGAAGGCTAGCTCTAGGTGGAGGTGATGAAGACTAGCTCCTGGTGGAGTTGAAGTCTAGATCCAGATGGAGGTGATGAACTCCAGGCGGAGGTGATGAAGACTAGCTCCAGGTCATGGTGTTGATGACTAGCTCCAGGAGGAGGTGAAGTCTAGCTCCAGATGGAGGTGATGAACTCTAGGCTTCAGGTAGAGGTGAAGTCTAGCTCTAGAAGGAGGTGATCAACTCCCGGCGGAGGTGATGAAGACTAGCTCCAAGTAGAGGTGAAGTCTAGATCCAGGTGGAGTTGATGAAGGCTAGCTCCAGGTGGAGGTGATGAAGACTAGCTCCTGGTGGAGGTGAATTCTAGCTCTAGATGGAGGTGATGAAGATTAGCTACAGGTGGAGGTCAAGTCTAGCTCTAGGTGGAGGAAGTAAACTCCAGGCGGAAGTGATAAAGACTAACTCCAGGTGGAGGTGAAGTCTAGCTCCAGTTGGAGGTGATAAAGGCTAGCACCAGGTAGAGGTGATATAGACTAGCTCCTGGTGGAGGTGAAGTCTAACTCCAGATGGAGGTGATGAAAACTAACTCATGCTGGAGGTAAAGTCTAGCTCCAGATGGAGGTGATGAAGACTAGCTCAAGGTGGAGGTGAAGTCTAGATCAAGGTGGAGTTGATAAACTCTAAGGGGAGGTGATGAAGGTTAGCTCTAGGTGGAGGTGATGAAGAGTAGCTCATGGTGGAGGTGAAGTCTAGCTCCAGATGGAGGTGATGAACTCCAGGCGGAGGTGATGAAGACTAGCTCCTGGTGGAGGTGTTGATGACTAGCTCCAGGTGGAGCTGAAGTCTTTGCTCCAGGTGGAGGTGATGAAGGCTAGCTCCAAGTGGAGGTAATGAGGACTAGCTCCTAGGTAGTTGAAGTCTAGCTCCAGATGGAGGTGATGAAGACTATCTCCAATTGGAGTTGAAGTCTAGATCCAGGTGGAGGTGGTAAACTCCAGGCGGAGGTGATGAAGACTAACTCCAGGTGGAGGTGAAGTCTAGCTCTAGGTGGAGGTGATGAAGACTAGCTCCTGGTGGAGGAGAAGTCAGGCTCCAGAGAGAGGTGATGAACTCCAGGCGGAGGTGATGAAGACTAGCTCCAGGTGGAGGTGTTGATGACTAGCTCCA
Organism: Pogostemon cablin; assembly: GCA_023678885.1. Classification (NCBI taxonomy): domain Eukaryota; kingdom Viridiplantae; phylum Streptophyta; class Magnoliopsida; order Lamiales; family Lamiaceae; genus Pogostemon; species Pogostemon cablin. The sequence goes on along the minus strand of CM042975.1, from coordinate 23,000,146 downwards.
GGTGGAGGTGAAGTCTAGCTCCAGGTGGAGGTAATGAACTCTAGGCTTCAGGTGGAGGTGAAGTCTAGCTCCAGATGGAGGTGAAGTCTAGCTCCAGGCGGAGGTGATCAGCTCCAGGCGGAGGTGATGAAGACTAGCTCCATGTGGAGGTGAAGTCTTGCTCCAAGTGGAGGTGATGAAGGCTAGCTCCAGGTGGAGGTGATGAAGACTAGCTCCTGGTGGAGGTGAAGTCTAGCTGTAGATAGAGGTGATGAAGACTATCTCCAGGTGGAGGTGAAGTCTAGCTCCAGGTGGAGGTGATAAACTCCAGGCAGAGGTGATAAAGACTAGCTCCAGGTAGAGGTGAAGTCTAGCTTCAGGTGGAGGTGATGAAGGCTAGCTCCAGGTGGAGGTGATGAAGACTAGCTCCTGGTGGAGGTGAAATCTAGCTCCAGATGGAGTTGATGAACCCCTGGCGAAGGTGATGAAGACTAGCTCCAGGTGGAGGTGTTGATGACTAGCTCCAAGTGGAGGTGAAGTCTAGCTCCAGGTGGAGGTAATGAACGTACAGCTTCAGGTGTAGGTTAAGTCTAGCTCTAGGAGGAGATGATCAACTCCCGGCGGAGGTGATGAAGACTAGCTCTTGGTGGAGGTGAAATCTAACTCCAGATGGAGGTGATGAAGACTAACTCCTGCTGGAGGTAAAGTCTAGCTCCAGATGGAGGTGATGAAGACTAGCTCAAGGTGGAGGTGAAGTCTAGCTCAAGGTGGAGTTGATAAACTCCAAGGGGAGGTGATGAAGACTAGCTCCAGGAGGAGATAAAGTCTAGATCGGGTGGAGGTGATGAAGGTTAGCTCTTGGTGGAGGTGATGAAGAGTAGCTCATGGTGGAGGTGAAGTCTAGCTCCAGATGGAGGTGATGAACTCCAGGCGGAGGTGATGAAGACTAGCTCCAGGTGGAGGTGAAGTCTTGCTCCAAGTGGAGGTGATGAAGGCTAGCTCCAGGTGGAGGTGATGAAGACTAGCTCCTGGTGGAGGTGAAGTCTAGCTCCAGATAGAGGTGATGAAGACTATCTCCAGGTGGAGGTGAAGTCTAGCTCCAGGTAGAGGTGATAAACTCCAGGCGGAGGTGATAAAGACTAGCTCCAGTTGGAGGTAAAGTCTAGCTCCAGGTGGAGTGATGAAGGCTAGCTCCAGGTGGAGGTGATGAAGACTAGCTCCTGGTGGAGGTGAAGTCTAGCTCCAGATGGAGGTGATGAACTCCAGGCGGAGGTGATGAAGACTAGCTCTAGGTGGAGGTTAAGTCTAGCTCTAGGTGGAGATGGTGAAGTCTAGCTCCAAAAAGAGGTGATGAAGACTAGCTCCTAGTGGGGGTGAAGTCTAGCTCCAGATGGAGGTGATGAAGACTAGCTCCAGGTGGAGGTGAAGTCTAGCTCCAGGTGGAGGTGATAAACTCAAGGCGGAGGTGATGAAGACTAGCTCCAGGTGGAGGTGATAAAGGGTATCTCCTGGTGGAGGTGAAGATTAGATCCAGATGGAGGTTATGAAGACTATCACTTGGTGGAGGTGAAGTCTATCTCCAAGTGGAGGTGATAAACTCCAGGTGGAGGTGATGAAGACTAGCTCCAGGTGGAGGTGAATTCTAGCTCCAGGTGGAGGTGATGAAGGCTAGCTCTAGGTGGAGGTGATGAAGACTAGCTCCTGGTGGAGTTGAAGTCTAGATCCAGATGGAGGTGATGAACTCCAGGCGGAGGTGATGAAGACTAGCTCCAGGTCGTGGTGTTGATGACTAGCTCTAGGAGGAGGTGAAGTCTAGCTCCAAATGGAGGTGATGAACTCTAGGCTTCAGGTAGAGGTGAAGTCTAGCTCTAGAAGGAGGTTATCAACTCCCGGCGGAGGTGATGAAGACTAGCTCCTTGTAGAGGTGAAGTCTAGATCCAGGTGGAGTTGATGAAGGCTAGCTCCAGGTGGAGGTGATGAAGACTAGCTCCTGGTGGAGGTGAAGTCTAGCTATAGATGGAGGTGATGAAGATTAGCTACTGGTGGAGGTGAAGTCTAGCTCTAGGTGGAGGAGGTAAACTCCAGGCGGAAGTGATAAAGACTAGCTCCAGGTGGAGATGAAGTCTAGCTCCATGTGGAAGTGATGAAGGCTAGCTCCAGGTAGAGGTGATATAGACTAGCTCCTGGTGGAGGTGAAGTCTAGCTCCAGATGGAGGTGATGAACTCAAGGCGGAGGTGATGAAGACTTGCTCCAAGTGGAGGTGTTGATGACTAGCTCCAGGTGGAGGTGAAGTCTAGCTCCAAGTGGAGATGATGAACTCTAGGCTTCATGTGGAGGATAAGTCTAGCTCCAGATAGAGGTAAAGTCTAGCTCCAGGTAGAAGTGATCAACTCCCGACGGAGGTGATGAAGACTAGCTCCAGGTTGAGGTGAAGTCTAGCCCCTGGTGGAGGTGATGAAGGATTGCTCCAGGTGGAGGTAATGAAGACTAGCTCCTGGTGGAGGTGAAGTCTAGCCCCAAATGGAGGTGATGAAGGTTACTCCAGGTGGAGGTTAAGTCTAGCTCCAACTGGAGGTGATAAACTCCAGGCGGAGGTGATGAAGACTAGCTCCAGGTAGAGGTGAAGTCTAGCTCCAGGTGGAGGTGGTGAAGTCTAGCTCCATATGGAGGTGATGAAGGCTAGCTCCAGGTGGAGGTGAAATCTCGCTCCAAATGGAGGTGATGAACTCCAGGCAGAGGTGATGAAGACTAGCTCCATGTGGAGGTGAAGTCTAGCTCTAGGTGGAGGTGGTGAAGTCTAGCTCCAGGTGGAGGTGATGAAGACTAGCTCCTAGTGGAGGTGAAATCAAGCTCAAGATGGAGGTGATGAAGACTAGCTCCAGGTAGAGGTGAAGTCTAGCTCCAGGTGGAGGTGATAAACTCCAGGCGGAGGTGATGAAGAGTAGCTCCTAGTGGAGGTGAAATCTAGCTCAAGATGGAGGTGATGAAGACTAGCTCCAGGTAGAGGTGAAGTCTAGCTCCAGGTGGAGGTGATAAACTCCAGGCGGAGGTGATGAAGACTAACTCCAGGTGGAGGTGATGAAGGGTAGCTCCTGGTGGAGGTGAAGATTAGATCTAGATGGAGGTAATGAAGACTATCTCTAGGTGGAGGTGAAGTCTAGCTCCAAGTGGAGGTGATAAACTCCAGGTGGAGGTGATGAAGACTAGCTCCAGGTTGAGGTGATAAAGGCTAGCTCCAAGTGGAGGTGATGAAGACTAGCTCTTGGTGGAGTTGAAGTCTAGATCCAGATGGAGGTGGTGAACTCCAGGCGGAGGTGATGAAGACTAGCTCCAGGTCGAGGTGTTGATGACTAGCTCCAGGTGGAGGTGAAGTCTAGCTCCAGATGGAGGTGATGAACTCTATTCTTCAGGTGGAGGAGAAGTCAAGCTCTAGAAGGAGGTGATCAACTCCCGGAGGAGGTGATGAAGAGTAGCTCCAGGTGGAGGTTAAGTCTAGATCCAGGTGGAGTTGATGAAGACTAGCTCCAGGTGGAGGTGATAAAGACTAGCTCCTGGTGGAGGTGATGTCTAGCTCTAGATGGAGGTGATGAAGATTAGCTCCTGGTGGAGGTGAAGTCTAGCTCTAGGTAAAGGAGGTAAACTCCAAGCGGAAGTGATAAAGACTAGCTCCAGGTGGAGGTGAAGTCTAGCTCCAGGTCGAGGTGATGAAGGCTAGCTCCATGTGGATGTGATATAGACTAGCTTCTGGTGGAGGTGAAGTCTAGCTCCAGATGGAGGTGATGAACTCCAGGCGGAGGTGATGAAGACTTGCTCCAGGTGGAGGTGTTGATGACTAGCTCCAGGTAGAGGTGAAGTCTAGCTCCAAGTGGAGGTGATGAACTCTAGGCTTCATGTGGAGGATAAGTCTAGCTCCAGATGGAGGTGAAGTCTAGCTCCAGGTAGAAGTGATCAACTCCCGGCGGAGGTGATGAAGACTAGCTCCAGGTTGAGGTGAAGTCTATCTCCAGGTGGAGGTGATGAAGGCTAGCTCCAGGTGGAGGTAATGAAGACTAGCTCCTAGTGGAGGTGAAGTCTAGCTCCAAATGGAGGTGATGAAGGCTATCTCCAGGTGGAGGTTAAGTCTAGCTCCAATTGGAGGTGATAAACTCCAGGCGGAGGTGATGAAGACTAGCTCCAGGTGGAGGTGAAGTCTAGCTCCAGGTGGAGGTGGTGAAGTCTAGCTCCATGTGGAGGTGATGAAGGCTAGCTCCAAGTGGAGGTGAAGTCTAGCTCCAGATGGAGGTGATGAACTCCAGGCGGAGGTGATGAAGACTAGCTCCAGGTGGAGGTGAAGTCTAGCTCTAGGTGGAGGTGTTGAAGTCTAGCTCCAGGTGGAGGTGATGAAGACTAGCTCCTAGTGGAGGTGAAATCTAGCTCAAGATGGTGGTAATGAAGACTAGCTCCAGGTAGAGGTGAAGTCTAGCCCAGGTGGAGGTGATAAACTCCAGGCGGAGGAGATGAAGACTAGCTCCAGGTGGAGGTGATGAAGGGTAGCTCCTGGTGGAGGAGAAGATTAGATCCAGATGGAGGTAATGAAGACTATCTCTAGGTGGAGGTGAGGTCTAGCTCCAAGTGGAGGTGATAAACTCCAAGTGGAGGTGATGTAGACTAGCTCCAGGTGGAGGTGAAGTCTAGCTCCAGGTGGAGGTGATGAAGGCTAGCTCCAGGTGGAGGTGATGAAAACTAGCTCCTGGTGGAGTTGAAGTCTAGATCCAGATGGAGGTGATGAACTCCAGGCGGAGGTGATGAAGACTAGCTCCCGGTCGAGGTGTTGATGACTAGCTCCAGGTGGAGATGAAGTCTAGCTCCAGGTAGAGGTGATGAACTCTAGGCTTCAGGTGGAGGTGAAGTCTAGCTCTAGAAGGAGGTGATCAACTCCCGGCGGAGGTGATGAAGACTAGCTCTAGGTGGAGGTGAAGTCTAGATCCAGGTGTAGTTGATGAAGGCTATCTCCTGGTGGAGGTGAAGTCTAGCGCAAGATGGAGGTGATGAAGATTAGCTCCAGGTGGAGGTGAAGTCTAGCTCTAGATGGAGGAGGTAAACTCTATGCGGAGGTGATAAAGACTAGCTCCAGGTGGAGGTGAAGTCTAGCTCCAGGTTGAGGTGATGAAGGCTAGCTCCTGGTGGAGGTGATATAGACTAGCTCCTGGTGAAGGTGAAGTCTAGCTCCAGATGGAGGTGATGAACTCCAGACGGAGGTGATGAAGACTTGCTCAAGGTGGAGGTGTTGATGACTAGCTCCAGGTGGAGGTGAAGTCTAGTCCAGGGGGAGGTGATGAACTCTAGGCTTCAGGTGGAGGATAAGTCTAGCTCCAGATGAAGGTGAAGTCTAGCTCCACGTAGAAGTGATCAACTCCAGGCGGAGGTGATGAAGACTAGCTCCTGGTTGAGGTGAAGTCTAGCTCCAAGTGGAGGTGATGAAGGCTAGCTCCAGGTGTAGGTAATGAAGACTAGCTCCTAGTGGAGGTGAAGTCTAGCTCCAAATGGAGGTGATGAAGACTATCTCCAGGTGGAGGTGAAGTCTAGCTCTAGTTGGAGGTGATAATCTCCAGGCGGAGGTGATGAAGACTAGCTCCAAGTGGAGGTGATGTCTAGCTTTATGTGGAGGTGGTGAAGTCTAGCTCCATGTGGAGGTGATGAAGGCTAGCTCCAGGTGGAGGTGAAGTCTAGCTCTAGATGGAGGTGATAAACTCCAGGCGGAGGTGATGAAGACTAGCTCAAGGTGGAGGTGAATACTAGCTCTAGGTAGAGGTGGTGAAGTCTAGCTCTAGGTGGAGGTGATGAAGACTAGCTCCTAGTGGAGGTGAAATCTAGCTCCAGATGGAGGTGATGAAGACTAGCTCCAGGTGGAGGTGAAGTCTAGCTACAGGTGGAGGTAATGAAGACTAGCTCGAGGTGGAGGTGATGAAGGCTAGCTCCTGGTGGAGGTGAAGTTTAGCTCCAGATGGAGGTGATGAAGTCTATCTCTAGGTGGAGGTGAAGTCTAGCTCCGAGTGGAGGTGATAAACTCCAAGTGGAGGTGATGTAGACTAGCTCCAGGTGGAGGTGAAGTCTAGCTCCAGGTGGAGGTGATGAAGGCTAGCTCCAGGAGGAGGTGATGAAGACTAGCTCCGGGTGGAGTTGAAGTCTAGATCCAGATGGAGGTGATGAACTCCAGGCGGAGGTGATGAAGACTAGCTCCAGGTCGAGGTGTTGATGACTAGCTCCAGGTGGAGGTGAAGTCTAGCTCTAGATGGAAGTGATGAACTCTAGGCTTCAAGTGGAGGTGAATTCTAGCTCTAAGAGGAGGTGATCAACATCCGGCGGATGAAATGAAGACTAGCTCCAGGTGGAGGTGAAGTCTATATCCAGGTGGAGGTGATGAAGACTAGTTCCAGGTGGAGGTGATGAAGACTAGCTCATGGTGGAGGTGAAGTCTAGCTCTAGATGGAGGTGACGAAGATTAGCTCCAGGTGAAGGTGAAGTCTAGCTCTAGGTGGAGGAGGTAAACTCCAGGCAGAGGTGATAAAGACTAGCTCCAGGTGGAGGTGAAGTCTAGCTCCAGGTAGAGGTGATGAAGGCTAGCTCCAGGTGGAGGTGATATAGACTAGCTCCTAGTGGAGGTGAAGTCTAGCTCCAGATGGAGGTGATGAACTCCAGGCGGAGGTGATGAAGACTTGCTCCAGGTGGAGGTGAAGTCTAGCTCCAGGTGGAGGTGATGAACTCTAGGCTTCAGGTGGAGGATAGGTCTAGCTCCAGATAGAGGTGATGTCTAGCTCCGGGTAGAGGTGATCAACTCCAGGCGGAGGTGATGAAGACTAACTCCAGGTTGAGGTGAAGTCTAGCACCAGGTGGAGGTGATGAAGGCTAGCTCCAGGTGGAGTTAATGAAGACTAGCTCCTAGTGGAGGTGAAGTCTAACTCCAAATGGATGTGATGAAGACTATCTCTAGGTAGAAGTGAAGTCTAGCTCCAGTTGGAGGTGATAAACTCCAGGCGGAGGTGATGAAGACTAGCTCCAGACGGAGGTGAAGTCTAGCTCCTGGTGGAGGTGGTGAAGTCTAGCTCCATGTGGAGGTGATGAAGGCTAGCTCCAGGTGGAGGTGATGAAGACTAGCTCCTGGTGGAGGTGAAGTCTAGCTCCAGATGGAGGTGATGAAGACTATCTCCAGGTGGAAGTGAAGTCTAGCTCCAGGTGGAGGTGATAAACTCCAGGAGGAGGTGATGAAGATTAGCTCCAGGTGGAGATGAAGTCTAGCTCCAGGTGGAGGTGATGAAAGCTAGCTCCAGGTGGTGGTGATGAAGACTAGCTCCTGGTGGAGATGAAGTCTAGCTCCAGATGGAGGTGATGAACTCCAGGCGGAGGTGATGAAGACTAGCTCCAGGTGGAGGTGTTGATGACTAGCTCCAGGTAGAGGTGAAGTCTAGCTCCAGGTGGAGGTGATGAACTATAGGCTGCCGGTGGAGGTGAAGTCTAGCTCTGGGAGGAAGTGATCAACTCCCGGTGAAGGTGATGAAGACTAGCTCCAGGTGGAGGTGAAGTCTAGCTCTAGGTGGAGGTGGTAAAGTCTAGCTCTAGGCGGAGGTGATGAAGACTAGCTCCTAGTGGAGGTGAAGTCTAGCTCCAAGTGGAGGTGAAGTCTAGCTCCAGGTGGAGGTGATGAACTCTAGGCTTCAGGTAGAGGTGAAGTCTAGCTCTAGGAGGAGGTGATCAACTCCCGGCGGAGGTGATGAAGACTAGCTCCAGGTGGAGGTGAAGTCTAGATCCAGGTGGAGGTGATGAAGGCTAGCTCCAGGTGGAGGTGATGAAGACTAGCTCCTTGTGGAGGTGAACTCTAGCTCTAGATGGAGGTGATGAAGATTAGCTCCAGGTGGAGGTGATGTCTAGCTCCAGGTAGAGGAGGTTAGCTCCAGGCAGAGGTGATAAAGATTAGCTCCAGGTGGAGGTGAAGTCTAGCTCCAGGTGGATGTGATGAAGGCTAGCTCTAGGTGGAGGTGATATAGACTAGTTCCTGGTGGAGGTGAAGTCTAGCTCTAAATGGAGGTGATGAACTCCAGGCGGAGGTGTTGATGACTTGCTCCAGGTGGAGGTGTTGATGACTAGCTCCAGGTGGAGGTGAAGTCTAGCTCCAGGTGCAGGTGATGAACTCTAGGCTTCAGGTGGAGGTTAAGTCTAGCTCCAGATGGAGGTGAAGTCTAGCTCCAGGTGGAGGTGATCAACTCCAGGCGGAGGTGATGAAGACTAGCTCCAGGTTGAGTTGAATTCTAGCTCCAAGTGGAGGTGATGAAGGCTATCTCCAGGTGGAGGTAATGAAGACTAGCTCCTAGTGGAGGTGAAGTCTAGCTCCCAATGGAGGTGATGAAGACTATTTCCAGGTGGAGGTGAAGTCTAGCTCTAGTTGGAGGTGATAAACTCCAGGCGGAGGTGATGAAGACTAGCTCCAGGTGGAGGTGAAGTCTCGCTCCAGGTGGAGGTGGTGAAGTCGAGCTCCATGTGGAGGTGATGAAGATTAGCTCCTGGTGGAGGTGAAGTCATATCCAGATGGAGGTGATTAAGACTAGCTCTAGGTGGAGGTGAAGTCTAACTCTAGGTGGAGGTGATAAACTCCAGGCGGAGGTGATGAAGACTAGCTACAGGTGGATGTGAAGTCTAGATCCAGGTGGAGGTGATGAACTCCAGGCGGAGGTGATGAAGACTAGCTCTAGGTGGAGGTGATGAACACTAGGCTTCAGATGGAGGTTAAGTCTAGCTCCAGATTGAGGTAAAGTCTAGCTCCAGGAGGAGGTGATCAACTCCAGGCGGAGGTGATGAAGACTAGCTCCAGATGGATGTGAAGTCTAGCTCCAGGTGGAGGTGATAAAGGCTAGCTCCAGTTGGAGGTGATGAAGACTACCTCCTAGTGGAGGTGAAGTCTAGCTTCAGATGAAGGTGATGAAGACTATCTCAAGGTGGAGGTGAAGTCTAGCTCCAGGTGGAGGTGATAATCTCCAGGCGGAGAAGTCTTGCTCCATGTGGAGGTGATGAAGGCTAGCTCCAATTGGAGGTGATGAAGACTAGCTCCTGGTGGAGGTGAAGTCTAGCTCCATATGGAGGTGATGAAGACTAGCTCCAAGTGGAAGTGATAAATTCCAGGCCGAGATGATAAAGAATTGCTCCAGGTGGAGGTGATGAAGGCTAGCTCCAGGTGGAGGTGATGAAAACTAGCTCCTGGTGGAGGTGAAGTCTCGCTCCAGATGGAGGTGATGAAATCCAGGTGGAGGTAATGAAGACTAGCTCCAGGTGGAGGTGTGGATGACTAGCTCCAGGTGGAGGTGAAGTCTAACTACAGGTGGAGGTGATGAACTCTAAGCTTCAGGTGGAGGCGAAGTCTAGCTCCAGATGGAGGTGATGAACTCCTAGGTGGAGGTGATGAACTCCCAGGCTGAAACACGAAATTGAATAAATTATCAACTAAGCTGGATATTAATTTATGAAAATTAATCAGCTAGGCTGAAACATGAAATTTAATAAATTATCAGCTAAGTTGAATATTAATTTATGAAAATTAATCAGCTAGGCGGAAACACAAAATTGGATAAATTATCAGCTAAGCTAAATATTAATTTTTGAAAATTAACCAGCTAGGCTGAAACACGAAATTGGATAAATTATCAGCTGAGCTGAATATTAATTTATGAAAATTAATCAGCTAGGCTGAAACACGAAATTAGATAAATTATCAGCTAAGCTGAATATTAATTTTTGAAAATTAACCAGTTAGGCTGAAACACGAAATTGGATAAATTATCAGCTGAGTTGAATATTAATTTTTGAAAATTAACCAGCTAGGCTGAAACACGAAATCGGATAAATTATCAGCTGAGCTGAATATTAATTTTTGAAAATTAACCAGCTAGGCTAAAACACAAAATTGGATAAATTATCAGCTGAGCTGAATATTAATTGATGAAAATTTACCAGCTCGGCTGAAACATGAAATTGGATAAATTATTAGCTAAGCTGGATATTAATTTATGATAATTAACCAGCTAGGCTGAAACATGAAATTGGATAAATTATCAGCTAAGATGGATATAAATTTATGAAAATTAATTTGCTAGGCTGAAACATGAAATTGAATAAATTATCAGCTAAGCTGAATATTAATTTATGAAAATTAATCAGCTAGGCTGAAACATGAAATTGGATAAATTATCAGCTGAACTGAATATTTATTTTTGAAAATTAACCAGCTAGGCTAAAACACTAAATTGGATAAATTATCAGCTGAGATGAATATTAATTTATAAAAATTAACCAGCCAGGCTGAAACATGAAATTGGATAAATTATCAGCTAAGCTGGTTATTAATTTATGAAAATTAACCAACTAGGCTGAAACATGAAATTGGATAAATTATCAGCTAAGCTGGATATTAATATTTGAAAATTAACCAGCTAGGCTGATACAAGAAATTGGATAAATTATCAGCTGAGCTGAATATTAATTTATGAAAATTAACCAGCTAGGCTGAAACACGAAATTGGATAAATTATTAGCTGAGCTGAATATTAATTTATGAAAATTAACCAGTTAGGCTGAAACATGAAATTGGATAAATTATCAGCTAAGCTGGATATTAATTTATGAAAATTAATAAGATAGGCTGAAACATGAAATTGAATAAATTATCAGCTAAGCTGAATATTAATTTATGAAAATTAATCAGCTAGGCTGAAACATGAAATTGGATAAATTATCAGCTAAGTTGAATATTAATTTTTAAAAATTAACCAGCTAGGCTGAAACACGAAATTGGATAAATTATCAGCTGAGAAGAATATTAATCTATAAAAATTAACCAGTTAGGCTGAAACATGAAATTTGATAAATTATCAGCTGAGCTGAATATTAATTTATGAAAATTAATCAGCTAGGCTGAAACATGAAATTGAATAAATTATTAGCTAAGTTGAATATTAATTTATGAAAATTAATCAACTAGGCTGAAACATGAAATTGGATAAATTATCAGCGAAGTTGAATATTAATTTTTGAAAATTAACCAGCTAGGCTGAAAGTTGAAATTGGATATATTATCAGCTAAGCTGGATATTAATTTTTGAAAATTAACCAGCTAGGCTGAAACACGAAATTGGATAAATTATCAGTTGAGCTGAATATTAATTTAAAAAAATTCACCAACTAGGCTGAAATACGAAATTGGATCAATTATCAGCTGAGCTGAATATTAATTTATGAAACTTAACCAGCTAGGCTGAAACATGAAATTGGATAAATTATCAGCTAAGCTGGATATTAATTTATGAAAATTAATCAGCTAGGCTGAAACATGAATTTAGTGGGATTAGCAGCTAAGCAGAATAATAATTACCTTTTTACTCTGAAATTGTTCAGATGACGTGATATGTAAAATTTGGGAACTTATTTATTTGGAAAACTACAAGATGAGTTGATGTATTACCTTTGAGGATTTTGAGAACGTCGCTTATGTGCACTTTATTATATAGCTTAGCTGCTGAAACTTGTGAAGAGTTGAGCTGATAACTTTGGTGAGGGACCAGCTCAGCTACTGAAACTGGTCGAGCTGAGCTGCTTACTTTTGAGAAGAACCAACTCAACTGTTGACACTGGTGAAAGTCTAGCTAAGCAGATAACTATGGTGGGATACCAGCTCAGCTGCTGAAACCGGCAAAGGTCAAGCTGAGCTACTAAATTTTGTGAAGAACCAGATCAGCTGTTGAAACTAGTGAAAGTCTAGCTGAGCTGATAGCTGTGGTTAGGTACCAGCTCAGCTGCTGAAATCGGTGAAGGTCAAGCTGAGCTGCTAACTTTGGTTAGGTACCAGCTCAACTGCTGAAACTAGTGAAAGTCTAGCTGAGCTGATAACTATGGTGAGGTACCAGCTCAGCTGCTAAAATCGATGAAGGTCAAGCTGAGCTGCTAACTTTGGTGAAGAACCAGCTCAACTGTTGAAACTAGTGAAAGTCTAGCTGAGCTGATAACTGTGGTGAGGTACCAGCTTAGCTGCTGAAACCGGTGTAGGTCGAGCTGAGCTGATTGCTTTGGTTAGGTACCAGCTCAACTGCTGAAATTTGTGAAGGTCGAGCTGAGCTGACAATTTAGTGAGGTACCAGCTCAGCTGTTGAAACTAGTGAAGGTCGAGCTGAGCTGCTAACTTTTGTGAAGAACCAGCTCAGCTGTTGAAACTAATGAAAGTCTAGCTGAGCTGATAACTGTGGTGAGGTACCAGCTCAGCTGCTGAAACCGGTGAAGGTCAAGCTGAGCTGCTAACTTTGGTGAAGAACCAGCTCAGCTGTTGAAACTAGTGAAAGTTTAGCTGAGCTGATAACTGTGGTGAGGTACCGGCTCAGCTGCTGAAACCGGTGTAGGTCGAGCTGAGCTGATTATTTTGGTTAGGTACCAACTCAACTACTGAAATTGGTGAAGGTCAAGGTGAGCTGACAATTTGGTGAGGTACCAGCTCAGCTGCTGAAACTAGTGAAAGTCTAACTGAGCTGATAACTGTGGTGAGGTACCAGCTCAGCTACTGAAATTGTTGAAGGTCGAGCTGAGCTAACAATTTGGTGAGGTATCAGCTCAGCTGCTGAAATTGGTGATGATTGAGCTGAGCTGCTAATTTGGTGAGGGACCAGCTCAGCTGCTGAAACTGGTGAAGGTGAGCTGAGCTGATAACTTTAGTCAGGAACCAGCTCAGCAATAATGATCTTCGAATAACTTCTTCACACAAGTCTTTTTTTATTCCCATGTTTACAACGTGTGTGTACATAATTAGACTGACTAGCTAGGCTGAATAGCATATATGTACAGACAAAACTAGCTTATATGTACATAGTCAGACTAACCTATTTTACTTGGAGTAGGGCTTCAAGTTTTGCGCATTCCATGGATACTTATCTCTTCTTCCATCTAAACTTTGTAGTTCATACGCCTCATTTTCAAGTCTACGTGAATCTTGATATGGGTCTTCCCAATTTTGCCCAAAAACACCTACTCCAAGCTGAAGAACTCGTTGGAGGACCAAGTTCGCTACTTGAAACTTATGCAGCTTAACCTGTGAGTTGTAGTACTTCTCAGCACACTGCTTGAAGTTTGCATTCCTTAAATTAGCGTCGAGCCTTTTCTCTTCTAGCATATCAAGCTCTGCTCGTATTGCCTCTTCATTATGTTCCTCTTCGTGTGAAATAACACGATAACTAGGCTCTCCAATTTCTACTGGTACAATAGCTTCGGTACCAAAAGTCAAAGAGAATGGAGTTTCTCCGGTGGCTGACCTTGCTGTCGTTCGATAAGACCATAGTACCCCAGGTATCTCATCTGACCAATTTCCTTTTAACCCTTCTAGTCTTGCTTTAAGGGTGTGTTTTATAACCTTGTTTATCGCCTCTACCTGACCATTAGATTGCAGATAATATGGAGTGGAGAACTGTTTTTTTATCCTGAGGTCGGAACAAAACTGTTCAAAGCTTAGGTTATCAAACTGCTTACCATTATCTGTCACAAGTGCATGAGGGATACAAAATGTGCATATAATGTTCTTCCATACAAATTCAGTCATCCTCTTTTCCGTTACGGTGGCAAGTGCTTCCACTTCTGCCCACTTAGTGAAGTAATCAACGGCTACTACTGCAAATTTAACTCAACCCTTGCAAGGTAGTAAGGGCCCAATGATATCCATGCCCCACTTAGCAAAAGGCCAAGGGCTGATTACTAAAATTAATTCTTCTGGCGGGCTGCGGTGGACGACTACAAACTGTTGACATCTTGGACATGCCTTTGCATACTTGATGGTATCCTTCTTAAGCGTTGGCCAAAAGTAATCTTGTCGAATTACTTTGAAAGCCAATGCCTGACTGCCGGTGTGATTTCCACAAATTCCTTCATGTATCTCAGCTAAGACATATTGGTCTTCTTCTTCTGTCAAGCATTTCAATAGAGGTAACGAATACCCTTTTTTGTACAACGACCATCAAGAAGAGTGTATCTAGCTGCCCGAATTCTAAGCTGATGAGCTTGAACCTTGTTTGATGGTTCTTGCCCATCTTTCAAAAAGTCGATGATCTCCGTCATCCATGAGGTAGGTGAAGGATCACCTGGCACACTTCTTCAAAGTCTAGCGCGGAGCTTTCCATCTTGGTGATGTTGATGGAATTGAGTAATTCCGCTCTATCAGATATAGCCAGCCGAGCTAGAGTATCTGCTAACGTGTTCCTTGATCGCGGTATCTGCTCGAGATACACTTGATGAAATTTGCTAAGATACACAGCTACTAGACGCTGGTACCTGCTCATCTGCTTGTCTTTTGCTTCATACTCACCACTTACTTGATTCACAATAAGTTGTGAATCACTGAATATTCTCAGGCTTGGTGATACCCATTGTAAGTGCCATTTTCAGCCCCTGGATTAATGCTTCATACTCTGCTTCATTGTTTGTTGCACAGAAATGAAATTGTATTGCTGAGCAGAACAGTTACAACGTAGGACTTGCAAGGACTATTCATGCTCTTGCTATAGTGTTGGTAGATGAACCATCTACATACATATACCATGGCTTACTTGGTGCTTGATGAACAATTTTTGGGAAAGTGAGCTCCACAATGAAGTCAGCCAAAGTTTGACCCTTTATAGCAGTCCTAGATGCGTAGGTGATGTCAAATTGAACGAGCTCCACTGCCCACTTTAAAACTCGACCTGCTGAGTCTGGTCGTTGCAGGATTTGCTTGAGTGGAAATGTTGTCAAGACTTCAATTTGATGCTCAAAAAAGTAAGAGCGAAGCTTCCTTGCACACATTACTAGAGTCAAAGCTAATTTTTCCATGATAGGATATCGGTACTCAGCGTCACGAAATGCTTGGCTCACAAAATAAATCGGTTATTGTACTTTACCTTCATTACGCACGAGTACCGCACTCATTGCCACTTCCGAAACTGCCAAATAAAGGTTTAGCTTTTCACCAGGGCCCGATTTTGACAAGATTTGAACATTAGAAAGATATTCTTTAAGGTGCTCGAAAGCACTCTGGCAAGCCTCGGTCCACTCAAACTTAGCTCTTTTTATTATATCAAAGAAAGGCTTGCATTTATCTGTGGCTCGGGAGATGAAGCGATTAAGTGATGCAACTCTGCCCGTAAGTTTTTGAACCTCTCTTATGTCGTGGAGGTTGCATATCCATGATTGCTTGAATTTTTTGAGGATTGGCTTCAATCCCTCGCTGGCTAACCATGTAGCCTAAGAATTTGCCTGAGCTAACTCCAAAAGAACACTTTTTGGGGTTCAACTTCATGTTGTAATATCTCAAAATGCTAAATGCCTCATTGAGATACCCAACATGATATGACCTCTCCTGGTTCTTCACGAGCATATCATCCACATATACTTCCATGGTCTTACCTAGCTGACTGGCAAACATCTTATTTACTAGGCGCTGATAAGTAGCACCTGCATTTTTTAATCCAAACGACAAGCGGAGGTAGCAATACAAACCTCTCTCAGTCATGAAGGTAGTATCGTCTTGATCATCTAGATGCATGGTAATCTAATGATAACCAGAATATGCATCCATGAAGGTCATTAGCTCATGTCCTGCAGTCGCATCAACAAGGTGGTCGATCTGTGGTAGTGGAAAACTATCCTTTGGACAAGCCTTGTTGAGATCAGTAAAGTCTATACACGCCTCCAGCTGCCATTTGGCTTTCGCACAAGCATGGGTTTGGCAACCCAATTTGGATAATAAGACTCCCGAACTAAATTGCTCCCAAGTAACTTCTTGACTTCCGACTCCAAGACATCATATTTTTCGGGACTGAACTTGCGAAGCTTCTGATGAATTGGTTCCAAGCTAGGATCCATATTCAAGTGGTGGCAAGCATGTCATGGGTCAATTCCAGTCATATCTGCCAGGGTCCATGCAAAAACATCTAAGTTTTGATTCAAAAATTCAATCAAAGCAGATCTGTGGGGCTCATGTAACTCAGATCCAATTTGTAACTCGAACTCAGGGTAATTTGGATCCACTCTGATAGTTTTGATCTCCTCAACAGGTATAGCATGTCGCTTCTTTGATTTCCATCTCGGGTCAATTTTCCCCTCAGGTCCTATATCCTCCTCCATAGGTTCGAAGGCAATCCTTGGATCAGGGTCTTGAGGTGGTAAGTCATGAGGTGGGTTTCTTCCATCTATATCCATCGGATATAGTCCAGGATCTTGAGCATCAGCTAGCAGTCCCATTACTAAGTTCTCATCAATCTCCATCATGTTTATGGATGAAGAGCGTAGCATACGTGCACATTCTCTATCCTTTCTCTTATCTCCTTTGAGAGTAGCACATTCTCCGTCTGCAGACAGAAATTTGATGCAGTAGTGATAGGTGGATGCAACTGCCTTGAAGGTGTTTAAAAATGTCCGTCCAAAGATGCAATTATAAGTTGAAATCCGGCTAACCACTATGAAAGTAAGCACTTCAATGCGTCTATGTTGCCCATCTGTGCTCTCCAGCTCCACTGCTAGATCGATCTGACCTAGTGGTGTGGTGATAGCATCGCCGAATCCTATAATATTGTCATGACATGGACGGATATACTTTTCATAGTCACCAAGCTTCTCCAAGGTAGTAGCAAATATTACATTTGTATAAGACCCAGTATCCACCATGATGTGATGCACTTTGACTCCCATTATAATGGCATTGATGACTAAAGCGTCATTCTGAGGGTACAAGATTTCTGCTCTGTCTTCCTCTCTGAAGGAGAGCATACTTTGTGTTCCATTTGTTGACGCTATACCACACATTTGGTGTTTATTATCAAAAGTGCGCATCTCTTCCTTCCTTTTCTTCTTAGACAATCGGGAAAATGACTGAGCTCCACCAATGGAAGTGTCAGTATCAAACGAACTCATCGTCAAAATCTCTTTTCCTCACTTCTCTGAGATAGGTGGTGGTGGTGGTGCTGGATTGTTCACTGCTTGTCGCTTGTTTTCTTCTCAGTCAGCCTCTTTAGCCTTAGCAATATTGTCATACTTCCTTTTAGGACCCTGAACTAGATCCTCTAGCTTTCCATCTTCATATAACTTCCATAACTCAGCAATTAGATCGCGACACTGATCTGTATCATGCCCAATTGATTGATGGTATCGGCAATAGCGTCGCTTGTTGAGCTTAGCTTCTTCAGCTATCATCTTGTGCGGTGCTCTTAAGACATTTTTGTCCTTGATTTGGTAATAGATCTGTTCAGGGGTGAGGTTTAACACCTTATGCATCTCTTGCACATGTTCTGTATCCGGAAAGGGCTTGAATGCAGTCGGAGCTTTGTACTCCCGGTCTCCAACTGGTTTTTTATTTGATTTACGTTCACCTTTCTTATCACCCTTCCCCTGCTTATCAACCTTATCTTTCTTTCGTCCTTCACCATTTTGCTTTAATGCTTCATCAATTGCACTAGCTTGCTCAGCCCGCTGCATGAATTCAGCAAACGTCTTAGGACAATTTTTGCTTACAGACTTCCATAACCTGGTGCGCACTCGTAGACCCGCAGTTACAAGAAGGACTGCAGCTTCGTCTCCTATTTTTTCACCATCAAGGAGGACATGGTTGAAGCGGTCAACATATGCCTTAGTTGACTCGTCGGCTCCTTGTTTGATATTAGCCAAGCACTGCTTAGGTGTCCTACGAATACTGGATCCAGAGAATTGTGACAAGAACAAGTGTGCAAGCTCTGCCCAACTAGTGATCGAGCTTGGACTCAGAGAATAAAACCATTGATGCGCTCGATCACCTAGTGTGAATGGAAAGTTTTTGCACTGTGTGGCTTCAGAGCTACCCTGCGCCATCATCCAAGACACATATTTGTTCAAATGCACATGAGGGTCGGAATCACCATTGTATACTGGAATCTGAGGGATCTTCAACTTTCGTTGCACCAGCTCAAGTAATATATTGGAGGCAATAGGTGACTGTCCTGGGACCAAGGTAGGCAAACCGAACTCACGTCGTTGCCACTCTTCAATTTCTTCCATTCTTTTCTTTAAGAGGTGGAACTCTTCCATCTCTCTTCTTACCTCTTGAGATTGAGGTAGAGCTTGCACCGGAACATTGTTCACGCTATGAGCTATGTTTGGGTCATCAATACCCTTATTTTTCTTTCCTTTCATCACTAACTTTTCTTCATCTACTCGATCCGGGATGAACTGAATTGTCCTAGATCTCTCTCTACGCTCGTCAATCACTTAACGAGTATCTTTTATTATTTTCCTTCCAAGTCTTGCCAAAGCTGACTTTCTAACTGGTACTCCCGACTCTGCTGTCTCACTTTGAACATAGTCGAGCTCTATTCTATTCTTTGTTTTTGCCACGGTAGGGGTCTTTCTTCAACCTCGGACCATAGTTTAGTTGTTTGCTCAACCTTAGAAAGATGTAAAGCTAACACATCCATCATCTTTCTGAGGACCTCAGGATTATGAGGTAAGTCTGTCGTATCGAGGTTGGGAAGGGTATCTTGCTCAGCTACCCTAGATGTTTTTGGGTCGAACTGATCTTTCCCATTGGTGGAATTCGCGAGTTCATTATGATCAGCCATTCCGAATAAGTTCCTTAAAGGTTCACTCTCAAACTTTGCCAAGTCTAAGTCGTAGCGGCCCTCCTTCTAGCGCCAAATGTTGATAATCAGTTCTTAACCTTAGCTTAGGTGATAATCAAGACTGATTAAACACAAAGGATATTCGGAATGATTAGTCGAGCTGTTAATTAGATAAGATGAGGAGTAGCGTAGCTAGCTAGTTGCACGTAAATTAAGCTAGAGAATTGGCATGGGTCCCAACTTATCAAATTTTCCAATTGAAATTCTATGTACACACTGTGGGGGCTATTTATAGGCAAAAAAGTCTAGGGAGTGTAATCATTAGGTTTATAGTCATAGACCCCTAGCCTTCATGAGTCAGCACCCTCTTATGTTGCCAAACCAGCAAGCTGCCACCTAAGCCCGGACACGTGGCACGATGCATTCAGTATAGTTTGCAAGATTTAGCTGAGGTGAACCACCTTAACTTGTCAAGTCGAGTTGTACTACTTGACCTGAGGTCAATTGAATTGAGCAAGTAGAGTTGAACTAGTTTGGTTGGATCATCTGAGCTGAGGTCGATTGAATTGAGCTAGTGGAGCTGAACTAGCTGAGCTGGACCGTCTGAGCTGAGGTCGATTGAGTTGAGCAAGTTGCGCTGAACTGGTTGAGCTGGACCACTCATGTGATGCCAAATCAGCCAGCTGCCACCTAAGCCCGGACACGTGGCGTGATGGCATTCAGTATAGTTTGCATGATTTGGCTGAGGTGAACCACCTTAACTGGTCAAGTCGAGTTGTACCACTTGAGCTGAGGTCGATTGAATTGAGCAAACAGAGCTGAACTAGTTGTGCTGGATCATCTGAGTTGATGTCAATTGAATTGAGCTAGTGGAGCTGAACTAGTTGAGCTGGACTATCTGAGCTGAGGTCGATTGAGTTGAGCAAGCTGCGCTGAACTGGTTGAGCTGGACCATATGAGCCGAATAGCTTTGCGCAGTCCCACCATTTTGAGCATAACTTTCATATTCGAACTCCGATTTGAGTGATTCTTGTGCCAAAACGATCCTCACTTCCGTGGCTTTCTAACCAAATATGATATGACCAATTCAGACTTCCACATGAAGATAGAAAAACTGAGCAAGGTGAGTGAGCATTTTTTTAGTATGTTTGCGCAGGTTGACCCTTTTACCTAACTATACACTTTTGCATCATTTTTCCCTTGAGCCTAGGACCAAGCTTACTGAAGTACTTGAGATGATTTGATTTTTTTTATCACTTAGGTTAATTCAAGCTGCACTATATTTTCGGATTAATACTTGATTAATTTGGGTAATTGCGTAATTAATTGCACCTTATCCATATAATTCAATTTATGAAAACTGAAATCCAGATTACCCATCTGCAGAAGCACACGCTGGTGAAAGAGAAGGATCGCAGCAATGAGAGAAAATCACACATAGTGAAGGAGAAAAAAGTGCGCTGTTGAGAAAAATGAATTTTGGATTTTTTAACTTATATATGACCCATTTAACAAATGAGTTGGTTGGACACATGGATTATATCCGTATTCCCGGACACACAAGAGCCTCACTCAACATTTATAATAAAAAGTGATATCAATTTATGGAAAAGTGATAAACATCTAATAAAAATAATACTCTATTTTATAAATATCTCATATGAATTATAAAAGTGATAATATTTTTAATAAAAAAAATAACATCTAATAAGTAAGTGATACTTGTTGAATTGTATTATTTTAAGATTTATTGAACAAATAAAAAGATATAACATTTTTAATAAAAATAATATTTAATAAAAAAATAGTTATATTATTTTAATTGAAGACAAAGACTTGTGTGAGACCGTCTCACGTAAGGGCTTACAGGAAAGTGACGTGAGACGGCCAGAAAGTGATAACTTATATGAAGAAAAGTGATACTACCTCCGTCCCATAAACAAGTTCCCGATTACTGTAGCTTTTGTGAGAGCTTTTTAAAAAAAGTGTGAACTTCTTTATGGGACGGAGGGAGTAATAAATTATTAAAATTGAAAATGCTATTTCATGAACAATTTATAGTGTAAATAAAAAGTGATAACATTTTATGGCGAAAGTAATAACAATTTATAGCGAAAGTGATAACTATTTTAAAAAGTGAAAAATGGTCTCACGTGAGACGGTCTCATGCAAGACCTACCCTTAATTGAATTGTTTAAACTTAAAAGAACATAAGACGAATAAAAATTATTAAATATTTTTAATAAAAATTATATCCAATAAAAAAAAAGTGATAACTATTTATTGAATTATTTCGTGTTTGAATAATTTATTTATAATACAAATAAAAAGTGATATCTTATCACAAAAAAGTAATCAATTGAATTATTAAATTAGAAAAATATATTAAATTAATTTCATAAATTTTAATTCTTATTGAATATTTATTTTATGTTTTATTTGAAAATTTAATCATGGAACAATGTAATTGAATATAAAAATAAAATTAAAAAGAAATTTAAAAAGAAAGAAAAAGGAAACGATGAAGGCTGAGATAAAAGGCGTGAAGTATGATTAAATTTGGGATGATCCGTCTCACGAAATTATATTAACGTAAAATGCAATTAGCAATCAGCTAGCGATCAGCGTTTTTTTTTTATTTTAAATTATATTATGAGTGAGGCTTGAGTGCGTCCGGGCGCACGGAACACATTGCGTGCGCCTTTAGAAATTTAGTATTATGGGTAAGGGTACATTATTTTGGTCTAAATGGTATACACTTTAATAATAAAAGGTACACCATTTTGTTCTAAAGGGTATACACTTTTCATTAATATTTTTTTTTCTTAAGAAAATAAAGGGTACACATTTTTATACTAAAGGGTATACAATTTAAGACAAAATTCTAAAGGCGCACGGAGTGTTGTTCAGGCGCCCAAATACACACAATAATTTTCTTTAGAAAATAAAGGGTACACATCTGTATACTAAAAGGTATACAATTTAACTCAAAATTCTAAAGGCGCACGGAAATGTGTTCCGTGCGCCCGGGTGCACAGGAGCTTTTGCCTTATATTATGGGTGGGGATGATCCGTCTCACGAAATGAGATTCGTGAGACGGTCTCGCACAAGTCTTTTAGTTATTATTTTATGTATAGTACGTAGTTGTATTAGTGGAGGCTGTGGGTCCATCTTTTATTTGTATTAGTGGATGGTGTGTGTCCTATAATCAAAAAATGAAAATTGATAGATTAAGGATGAACGACCCAAAATGGTAAAATGGATAGATTGACAGTGGACGGAGGGAGTAAAACATAATTTTAATGTTATTAAAGTACTAAACTAATTGCGATTCATCAAAGAGTCATTGTGTCCTCAGGTGCACAAAGTGTATAAGGGTATAATATTTTGTTCTAAAGAATATTTTTTTTATTGAAGAAGTAGATTGAAATATGAATAGTATAAATATTTGATTAAAAAAATTATTTTTTTTTCTTCAGAGAATTAAGGATATACTTTCTTATATTAAACGGTCCATCATTTAATTCTAAGGCAAAGACTTGTGTGAGACCGTCTCACGTAAGGGCTTACAGGAAAGTGACGTGAGACGGCCAGAAAGTGATTACTTTTATGAAGAAAAGTGATAATAAATTATGAAAAGTGAAAATGCTCTTTCATGAACAATTTATAGTGTAAATAAAAAGTGATATCATTTTATAGCGAAAGTGATAACGATTTATATCGAAAGTAATAACTATTTTAAAAAGTGAAAAATAGTCTCACGTGAGACGATCTCATACAAGACCTACCCTAATTCTAAATGGTACAACTTTAAAAAATCATGAAATTTGGATCACCGACAAGCAAGTTTTAGCCTTCATCAAAGAATGAATTTGGTAAATCATAATTTAACAATCTTAAAATTATACTTTAATTTTAAATTTATCATATCTTTTTAAAACATTCTCCATAACATACTCTAATTTTAAATCATACCCTATGTTCGGATCTGACAATACCATACCATAATCGAAAGGTACAACGGCCCATCTTAAAATTATATTTTAATTTTAAATTTATCATATCTTTTTAAAACATTCTCCATAACATACTCTATATTTTTATTTATTTCCTAAATTTTCTCCAAGTAGACTATATACTTCCTCCGTCTTGAACATTTCTTCATGTTTATCGTTTAAGAAAAATTAATTATTATTATTATTATTATTATTATTCATTGAATTTTTGGGTATCTTCTTAGTTTTAGGTAATAAATTAAAAAATATGTTATGTGATGTAGATGATGTTGATAAATTTAAAATTAAAGTGTAATTTGAAGTTATTGGATTGAGTTGACATTTTCTTAATTATAATATTATTATATACTCCCTCCATCCCCTTTAAAGAGGGTATTTTTTTCCATTTTAGTTGTCCTACTCGAAGAGTCTCATTTTCTTTTTGATGCACATGGGACCCACACACACGCACTAATACAATTAAAATATAGGATCCAAACTCCCACTAATACAACTACCTAAAATACATTAAATAATAATACTCCTTAATCCACGTGTCAAAAAGTAAAATACTCTTAATGAGGGACGGAGTATATATATATATATATGATGTTTTGGGGAGAAGTGAAAAGTCTATACTATATACTAATATATTATGTATATACACAACGAACTTTAAAATGTGAAAGAGAACACAAATTAAGAATGAGAGAGAAGAAGATTGCATGTCACAAGTATTTGCAGGAGTTATTGTGAAATAGATGTTAGGAAAATTTTAATTTCACGTATAATCTAATTGTGAGCAATATATTATTATACAATTATATTAGCTATTTAATTATTTTATGAATTTAATTAAGTGATCCAATTAAATTAATAAGTTCAGGGCTATAATATTTTTTATATGGGCCAACTGAGTACATACACAATACTACATGACTGTGTGATAATGGGTGGCTTAGTTGTGTAGTATATAAAGGCTCACAGGTTATGGTTGTTGGAAATTTATTAATTTCCATTATAATCTAATTGTGGGCAATATATTATTATGTAATTATATTAGCTATTCAATTATTTTATGGACTTAATTAAGTGATCCAATTAAGATTAAAACTCCATGGGCTATAATAATAATTAATATGGGTCAAATGAGTAGATACCCAATACTACGTGACTAGCTGATTATGGGTGGTCTAGTCAAGTAATATATAAAGGCTCCCAGGTTATGGTCCCCAATATACTAAGCCACACGCAGTTCTCTCTTTCCCCATCTGAAGAGATTACGAAAGTCCTGAGGGAATCCACAGGCTTAGTTGAGAAAGGCCATAAAATCACTGATCACGAGTTCGTGTTCCGCCTAGAGGACTCATTGGATCAGGTACACTTCCACTTTACAGTTAAATTTCGTTAATCATAATAGGGTTAAGGTTCCTTGGATTTATTTCCTACAAGTGGTATCAGAGCCATCCTATTTATGATTATCTGAGAATTGAAAATTTGTATTTCAATCCAAATACTTGTGTTTGTATATTTTTGCAAAATCACAATTTTTAAATTTGGATATTAAAACATGTTGATGGTTAACGTATTTTAGTTTGGTTATAATTTTTCCGTCAATTAGATGATCAGTGCGCCTATTAATTGCCATTGTTGTATATACGATCTCTTGGGAGGTTCTAAAATCATAAAGTTTGTATTACATTCCTACACGTGAATATTGGTAGATGAATAATAATCTGTAATGAATTTTCATCACTTGATGAATGAGTACTTTCATCTTGGTATCTTTGCCTTTTGCTATCACCATGAAAATAATTGATTTATGTGACGGAAATTCTTCATTGCTTCCAGTTGTGTTATTATCTTAATTGATTTTAATAAGGGAAGATATTTTGACAGTGGGAATCATTTAGCTTAGTTATTTATGAATTCCACAATATTTGATTACACGAGTAATTGGTACAGTGTTAATATTGGTGGACATTGTCTTTAAAATTAAGGTAATTATAGACATAATGGTGTGGTGGATTAAGTTATTAATTTAAATTATGATTATTAAATCAATTTCTATACTTATTTATTCCTGTAATTATTAAAAGGTCATTGAGTTTTTATTTTTCATGAGAAATTGGTATATGGTAAGTTTTGATATCCTCAAAGTTTAAAACCATTAGTTGTATGCTCAATTGGCCATGGCCCCAATTTCGTGAAGATTAAAACTATTAGTATTTTCAATGTGAATTGCATTGACATACATGAATTATTGTTTGTGAAGTAATTCATGATTATTTTGTATACAAGAGATTACTGATATTAATCTATTTGGTTCAATTCATTGATTCGTGATATTAGTATGCGATAATTATATATATTCGAGATACTCATTATTAAATTTACACTTCTGCTATATATGAGTGTCCATCTTTGGATGGGAATATATATGTCATTTCTGGTAATTGACTAGTATGCGTGGGGTGTATATATAATTATTATCGATAATTACCGTACTTAAAAATTACAATTACTTTTAATTATGATTTCTTATGAACAAAGAAGCTCAATTCAGTTTAAAAATCATGGTTTCCAGAATTTCATTTGCAGAATTGGTTGAGAATTGATTGACTGCTATGGGATTGTGATTTAAATTTTTAGTCACATACAATTTTGTAATACCACCTAATCACGTTTGAATTGGTGGCAATATATTATGGCAGTAATTGTGTTATGGTATTATAAATTGGTATTCTTAAATTATGCCAATTTAGATTTGAATCTGTTAATTAATGCTGCCACTATGGTAAAGAGTTAGGATCCGTGCTGCCACTATGGTAAAGAGTTAGGATCTCGTAGCATATGTGCATGTAATCAAATTGATTGAAACTTCCTTTCTGTCAATAAATTTGGTAATTATGCAACTTGATTTATTGAATTTATGTGTGATTTTGGTCTATATACAGTAAGTGTTGTGAGAATAACTAAGATCTCATTTATTACAGTATTAAAACATTAAAAGGTAGTAGCCCAATGTATGTGCGTAGTTGATGGGCATGCGCTTATTTTGATTTGGAATACTTTCAAATTATTGAGAATTAATATTGTACCATTTAATTATAAAATGAATTGATAAATATGGAAGATAGTATCTTTGTTTGTGCCATTTAAATTGGTATCGTAAGCAATTCAAAAATATATATGAGTAATAACTTTGTGACCTGAATCATGTATCACTTTGTTAACAGTTATATTTGGGCTTTTAAAATTAATTGAGAATGCATATCAAGCCATATATAATTTTTTTTAGTAACGTGTGTTATTAATTTAAATTTCGATATGATGTTGAAATTGTGTCATGATTCGTATGGAGTGTGCATGACAGCATGGGTTGTAATACCTTTTGTTTTAATTTTTGAAAATTGCAGTACGCTATAACCATGATTATTAAGTACTCATAATGATGATTACTGTTTTCATGTAATTTTGGTGAATAACATGTGTTATGGTGCACTTATTTTTGTTTATGGAAACTCAAGACATGTTAAGAATTACAGTTACCTTCAATGAATTTTTGGTTAGGTATCTAAATCCTAATTAAGTTAAGAAATCTTTCATTATTTTTAAATTTGTGTGATTCATCCTAAATTTCAATTTAGATTGTGGAATTTAATTAAATTAAATTTGGGGAGACATTTTTAATGTCGTTCAATTAAACATAAATATTTATTTTAAATATTTGTTTAATTGGTCTAGTAATTTTTCAATCTAGTCAATCAAAGCATCATGTTGCCATAGCAGCCTCTGTGTGTGGAGTGCGACTTTATTGTAATTAGATAGATAAGTGTGTAATTATTTATGTGTTTTGTGTTCGGGCCCATAGGTAGGCACAGTTTGACAGAATAATAACACACATGTGATAATAAGTATGTGATAATTATTTAAATTGTTCATGTGAACATTTGTTGGTCCATAGATAGATTTTTGTTTGACAGAAGTTATTATCAGTACTTGATTATTACTCCAAGATTACCCCTGAAGTTAATTTTTGTCCATAAACGTGGTTAATGTTGCACAAGGTGTCTTGTGATGGGTCCCCAATTAATAATGTTGCGAGTGTATCTTCATACTGGTATTGATCGGCCCAGAGGTAGATTAATATTTGGCCCGAAATATATAAGCACCTGTGGTGGTAAATACGTGACAATAATTTAGTTTGACATGTGAGTAATAAGTCAGCCCAAATGAAGTCTATTGCTTGACAGTTTTTATTGTCAGTATTTGACCACTGCGTGAGAGCATCTTTTAAATTAGTATTGTTATCCAAAAAACTTGATACTAATATTGTGCTTAAATCCTCATGATGATTCCAAAATTATTTAAATTTTGAAAGATTATAAAGTTTAGTCCAAGCATGATAATCATTTTGGATTAATTCTCTCTACAATTAAGAAGTCTGCTTATTGAGTTTTGCTTATATCAACAACTCTTATACATGATGGTTGAACTCCAATAATAAAGATGAGGCTAGTAATTCAAGAAAAATTTGGTCTCAATAAAGTACAAGGGCAATACAAGAAAATCCATTAAGAAAACGTTAAAGACAATTAAAGTACAACATTTTGTTTATTTCTAAAGGCTTGTGGAATTGTTTTATAATACACCACATTAAGATTACTTAGTATGAATTTGTGGTGTAGTTAAAAGACAATCATAACTCCTTTTGTCTCCCTTATCCACTTCTTATGTGAAATTTAATAAATAATAATATATATATTATTTACAGTAGTAAAATCGGTGAAATCACGACCCGAACTTATTAACCTGATAGGGAAATGTCCGAGTTCACTGGTTGAGTAAGTAGAGAGGGTAAAATGTGAACAATAGGATATGGGAAATGAAGGCCTTACATTCATAAACGATTCAACACCTCCTACCTAATAAATAATTTCTTTGGGTATTTAGAATTACATCGGAATGTTCATAGAATTTCCTGGTTTGTAAGAGTATATATGTAATTTTATTCCAAAGTACAACTGTAATTTTTTGGAGACACAGGCTAGTTCAACGGCCAAACCCAATTTGACAACTTTAATAACAACTAGTTTAAGACAAAGAATGAGACCATTCCACATCACAGAACTCAATTCATGACGCATATTTAAAAAAAAAAAAAAAAAGAGAGAGAGAGAGCATTTTTTAATGTATAATTGATGAAAACCATTTTGTAAATCATTTTATTAATAATTTATTATATTAAGAAAAAATAATATTTTTTTATTAAAAATTAATAAATAATTAAGAAAATTATAAAACAATCTCAAAAAAACCGTCTGCAAATTCAACATCCACATCTTTCTCACCCCAAATCGGGACAAGTGGTGACTTTGTATGATCGGGAATGCGAAGCGAAACGGGGAAATAGGTAATAATTGGGGAAAAAGAGCGAATATGGAAAAGGGTTTCGGGTCGTGTACCCTTAACCCGGCGGACCATGGGTATCGGGTCGGGTACTAACATTTTCGACTACTTTTTAAATTACGCGCCAGAAAAACCTACTCTGAAGCTGCCACCTAACAATTTTTAAACTCGATAAAGATTCTAAAGTCTAACCATAACCAGGTAAATGTTGGGTCTTGATGATTTATTCCAATCATCAATCCCCCAAGATCAAGTTATCACCACAAAAGTTGTAATCAGTAATCCCCTAAGGATGAGAGATCAACCCAAAGAAGTTGGTCATTCATTTCCAAGCTCAGTGCTAGATTTTGTAGTTAAAACAGAGAGTATTCTATACATATTACCTGCGCCAAGAGTACTCTACCTATGAATTTGTATTGCTGACCTACCTCTTTTTATACATGGTCCAAAATAATTAAAAATCAGAAAACTTACTACAAGCTATAACATGAATGATCAATTTGGGAATGTACAGCAATTTTAATTAGCTGTAACTGTTGGCACCTTATTATCTTTGTTATTGATGATCTAAGTTATTTATATAGTGATTTGATTTCCTGCACATAACCAGGGAAGCAATTCAACATGTTATATTAATTTCTGCCATCCCATCATTTAAAAGGAAAGGAAATTAAAATACAAACAATAAACAAAAAGTACTCCATAATCAAGATGATTACAGCAATGAAAATCCTAATAAACACAAATAATGATCTCTAATCCACTTCATTAACACACACAAAAATTACTAATTAGCTAATCAAATCGTTCAGGGAAGCAAGGATTTGACTGAACTCATCTCCATCCATATTCATCATCGGTTCTGGAAAAGCTTCGTCATTGTTCAGGGAAGCAAGGATTTGACTGAACTCATCTCCATCCATATTCATCATCGGTTCTGGAAAAGCTTCGCCATTGTTCAGGGAAGCAAGAAGATCCATATCCATCATCGGGAAAGCGGGTTCCGGTGTCGGAAAAGCTTGCGGCGCCGGCAGAAAGTCGAGGACGTGGAGATATGTCGAGTAATCCCCACGATCCACGCAAGGCAAAGGCAGCGTATTCTGGGCCAACATGGCGTCATAAAACTGATAGAGTTCTTGATCGTTGTAATCGTTTTCTTGATTCTGATTGCGGATGGCGACATAAAACTGATCGTTTTCTTGATTGTTGTAATCGTTTTGTCGATTGTGATTGCGGATATTGAATTCTTGTTTCTTCAAGAAATCGATTCTGGCTTTGGCAACTTCAATCTTCTCCTTCAGTCCATCCGCAAAACTCCTCAGCAAGAGAGGATCTTTCACCGAATCAAGAAGAGCATTCGGGCAAGGATACTTGGCCTTCCTTAATTTCATCACATCTTGGTCTGCTTTCTTGATTTTGTCGTTCAAAAAATCCGAAACCCCAAAAGACTTGCAAGATTTTCCAGCCTTGATGTGCGATTTGTAAAGCCCCATAACCCGATGAGGATCGGGTGGCCAAACAACGGCATCCTCGTTAGGGCCATAGATCACTACGCACGCGGGTACATCGCAAAGGATGCTGAGTTCTTCAGCTTTTTTGATGACGTTGTCTCTTCGTTTTTTGAAACAGATGGATCTTGAATTCTTGTTTTGGATTAGCTCCATCTTCATCTTCTTTCTACCCATATTTCTTCAACTCTGTATTCTTGTTTTCTCCTCTGTATTCTTGTTTTCTCGGATGCTGATTAAGTATCAACGTATTTTAGACTTGGGATTGAAGATCAAGTGCTGATTAATTAAAAAAAATAAGTAGGGGGCAGCGTCTATTATAGCAAAGCAAGAGACTTGGGGTTCAAGATCTAAAGAGCCGTTGCAGATCATGACTTGGGGTTCAAGATCTAAAGAGCCGTTGCAGAGGTTCAAAATCAAGTCCAACGTTCTTAATTTTTAACCACTTGCGTTTTTATATATCTGTTCCCTTTTTATTTTTAATCTTTTGTTTGTGTTGCGTATCTTTAATTTGGATATATATTTTAGTGTGGCACTTGATTGGCTGATTGAGTTTGTTTGGTTGTTAACATAAGAATTAATTATGAGTTAATTTAGTTTAGCCTTAGGGTATGTATGTTCTTCAATTCCGAACTCATCTCAGAATTCCACTTACAGCATCTATGCTAAGCCTCCCATTGAGAAATTCATCGTTTACTCAGGCTTTAATTCCGTTATCGCGCAGCTCAAAAACTCCAACTTTCCTTCATGGGTGTCGCTCAAATCCGAGTAATCTTGAGTCAAAAACCCCCTTACTCGGCATGGTGTTCTTCGGATGTATTGTGATTGTGGGAGTCTTTCTGACACTCGGAAACTGTTCGATGAAATGGCTGAAAGAACTATGGCTTCGTGGGTCATCATCATATCTGCTTATGGGATAAAGGACTGTTAGAGAATGCTGTGGAGCTGTATTTGAGAATCCAAGATTCAAATTTTAAGCCTAATCCTTCTATCTATGTCAGCCTCTTGAAGTCCTTTTCAAGTTCTTTGTATTTGGAGACTGGGAAACAGTTGCATTGTCAAGTATACAAGGCTGGGTTTACCAACAACGTTGCCATGGATGTGGGCAGGAAGATGTATTGAGATATTTCAAGATGATTATAAATGAAAGTGTTGAATTGGACGAGTTTGTGTTTTCGATTACTCTAAAGGCTTGTGCAGCGCTGCAGGACCGAAAATGGGAGAGCAAGTTCTTGCTACGATTGTTAAACTCGGGCTGCAAAATGAGGTATCCGTGGGTACACCCCTAGTGGATTTCTATGTCGAGATGTCGTTTCTCCTAGTCGATCATTTGAGGAGACAACTGAACCAAATGATGTTTCTTGGAGTGCTATATTTGTTGGGATAAGACAGATCCTCATTCATTCCTAAGGGACAAATAAAGAAGAACATAAAAGCACAACACAAGAATTTACGTGGAAAACTCCAAAACCGGAGAAAAACCACGGACCCAAGAAAAATACCACAATGTAAAACTTTTACAATCACACAGAATTTCTCTCCACAATGTAAAACTTTTACAATCACACAGAATTTCTCTCTCCCGACCCCAATCCCTACACTCTTACAAATCTTTGACTAATTCTCACCTTTCTTCCTATTCTCACAACCATTTCTCTCCACAATGTAAAACTTTTACAATCACACAGAATTTCTCTCTCCCGACCCCAATCCCTTTACAAATCTTTGACTAATTCTCACCTTTCTTCCTATTCTCACAACCGAGAATCAAAGAAAGAAATTTAACTAGAATCAAATACAAAGATTAAAGTGTACTTGATTGGTGCACTTAACATCAAAACCAAAGGCTTCCTTAACCTAAAAAACCCCTTCCCTTTTGATCTCCCAACCAATGTGGGACAAAAACAACCTCATTTTATTTTGACAAAAACCAACAATATTGTGTGGCTATTCTCAAATAGGGGAATTTGAAAAATGCATCAATACTTTCAAGTCATTAAGATGTGAAGGTGCTGTTTTGAATGAATTCAATGTACACCAGAATCTTCCAATTGTGCTCAGCGTTTGCTGATTTCAATTTTGGATCTCAAGCTCATGGAGATGCAATAAAGAGAGGACTTGTTTCGTATCTCTATGGGGAGAGTGCCATAATTACTATGTATGCTAAATGTGGAAGATTGGGCTACGCCTATAAAGTGTTCGAATCAATGGATGCACCCGGCTTGGACATCCATGATTGCTGGTTTGGCTTACCATGGCAACGCTGTTAGAGCCCTGAAACTCTTTCGTGAAATGGGACTGTCTGGTGTTAGGATGAACTAGGTTATGTTCGTGGCGATTTTCACTGCGTGTAGCCACGGTGGTTTGGTTGAAGAAGGAAAGCAGATTTTAGACCCTATGGATAGCAAGCATGGTTTGAAACCAACACTCGACCACTATAACTGTATGATTGATATATACTCTCGAGCTGGGCTATTGACAGAGGCGCATGATTTGATAAACTCGATGCCATGTGAGCCCCGCAATGAGCTGGACGAGTCTCTGGGAGTATACGAGCTTGGAAAGATTGCTGCTGAGAAGCTCCTTCAGCTCGACCCCAATGACGCTGCTTCTTACATTCTTCTGTTCAACGTGCACGCGTTGTGTGGGAAGTGGGGCGATCAACACCATCCTCAAGCAGGGGAGATCTACTCAAAGTTGAGGGAGCTTCAATATTCGAGTGTGCACAAGGAGAGACGGTTTTAACTGAAGACTACCAAGTGTGAGACGAGCGGAACGAGAAGGCTTTAGTCCATAGTGAGAGACTTGCCATTGCATTCGGGCTTGTAGCGACAGCAGATGGAACACCAATTGTGGTCTTCAAGAATCTAAGGGATTGTAAAGATTGCCATGAGTTTGGTAAACATGTTTCTTTCATCACATGAAGAACAATTGTTGTTAGAGATTCAAATAGATTCCATCACTTCCATTCTGGGGTGTGCTCCTGTGGAGATTACTGGTGATGCTAAAATTTTCAGATATATATTAATTACTCTGCTGCCTACCACATTTTCTTGTCTGTTGAAAACATATTGGAGTATTTTTTTAGCTTTTTCATTAGTAGTAGTTATAATCCTATTTTTTGAATAAGAAATGTAATTTAATTTATGGGAATAGAAAATTTAAAATTTGTTATATGATAGATTTTTTTTTTTTTTAAATCTCAGTTATTTTCGAGTTGAGTTTAATCGAACTTGTTATCTAATTCTAATCCAAGTAGAGATTGTCCTTAGGATTTGCCGTGTGCCACCACACAAGGCCACACTTCGATGAGGGTCCCCATTTTCTTTTTCATTTATTACTATTATTTATTTATATAATTGAATGAATATTTAAAAGATGCAATATGGATAAAGATTTAATTTTGTCATCTTAATTGTCACTATTTGTTTTGTAATTCCTAAGTGTACTATGGAATCTATCAAACTAGTATTATGACCGCACGGAAAAGGAATTAAGTTTATATAAAAATTAATATATATTTTTTGCATCGCACAGAAAAGGAATTAAGTTTATATAAAAATTAAGGGACGACTATTCGCACTCCGAATTCACTAAACTTACCCCATAATTAGTTTAGTCTAAAATACCCTTAGCTAATAATACATAAATACCCTTATAAAAATCTAATTTCGTATGGATTAATATTTACCCTAAATTTCTAAAAATACTTCATAAACCCTAATTATTTATTTTCGGAGAAACACAATATCATGTTGTGCTTTTCCCAATCAATCGTTAGCATCTCTTCAAGGACGGTGAAGAGAACCTATACCTCCTTCGATTCTTAGAGATTTGTTTGAGGATTGTTTTTCATTGTTAGATTATCTTGATCCAATCCATTTTCATGGAAAATAGGTAGTCATGGAAACTAACTGATAATATTTCGGCAAATGAAGATGGTCAACGGCATGATGTGTAGTAGGCAGTTCTTCTGATTTCAGTATATTCCATAATATTGTTTAATTTATTTATTTTCAAATCAAACTAAAATGTAAAGATTGATATTACAAAATAAATTTAAGAAAAAGAATAAATACTAGAACATTACTTTGTCTTTGAAGAAGATTAAAGTGTTTATTCGAATTGCCCTTTCTCTCTTTCTTTGTTGCGATTATGGTTGTGAATAGTTGTGAGTTTTAGAATTATTTGAAGAAGGTGACCAAAGAGCAAGAATATTATAAATGAGTGTATTTTGTAATATATACATATGTTATTAAATTTTATTTTATTGGCGTATGTTTAACAAATTTGGGGTACAAATAGCCATTATAATGAGCTAAGGGTAAAAATAT
Organism: Pogostemon cablin; assembly: GCA_023678885.1. NCBI lineage: Eukaryota > Viridiplantae > Streptophyta > Magnoliopsida > Lamiales > Lamiaceae > Pogostemon > Pogostemon cablin. Next base: position 22,966,302 of record CM042975.1, on the reverse strand, counting down.
GGGGTATGTTTAGTAATATGAATATATATCATAATACTTATATTGGGGTATATTTAGTAAATGAGATATGTTTAATATATTCGGGTATATTTAGTAAATGAGATATGTTTAATATATTCGGGGTGAGAATAGTCATTCCCTAAAAATTAATATATATTTTTTAATTTATGTAGATAATATATATATATATATATATATATATATATATATATATATATATATAGGGTAGGTCTTGCATGAGACCGTCTCACGTGAGACCATTTTTCACTTTTTAAAATAGTTATCACTTTCGCTATAAATCGTTATCACTTTCGCTATAAAATGTTATCACTTTTTATTTACACTATAAATTGTTCATGAAAGAGCATTTTCACTTTTCATAATTTATTATCACTTTTCTTCATAAAAATTATCACTTTCTGGCCGTCTCACGTCACTTTCCTGTAAGCCCTTACGTGAGACAGTCTCACACAAGTCTTTGCCTATAATATAATATAATATAATATAATATAATATAATATAATATAATATAATATAATATAATATAATATAATATAATAAACGAACTTAATTCATGCATACCAATATACTAAAGTTAATTAAATATTTTAAAAAAATTAAATAATTTTAGTGACACAAATTATTTTATAAACTCACAACATGATACCTTAAATTTTATTCTTTAAATAAAAAAATAAAACTCTACATCTATAAATGTAAATAAATAAATAAATTATTGCCTTTCAAATTAATAAACCATTCGTGTTCTTTTGATTAATAATTATTACAAAATTTATGGCAAAAATCATAGTAATAATATAATATAATAAAAATTATATTAATATGCAAATGAAGTTGTAAACAATTGGTTTTACCATTTAATTAGATAACATTATGAAGGAATTAAAATATTAATTAAATATCTATTATTAGTAAGTAATTAAATTATTGATTAAATTTCTATTATTAGAATTAGGGTATGTATATAATATATAGATTTATTTATATATTAGAATATAGTGTTACATATGTATACATATGAGTGCAAATTTTATTCATGAAAAAAATGTAAGAAAAATAAAAACTTTCATTAATGTGAAGCGGAGATTGATTATATTTATGGTTGATTTTCGAAAATTTCTGTTTATAATTCAATAAATGTATGGTATTAATGGTAATTGAAATTGAAAATCTTCCATAATTAAATTGAAACTTTCCATAATAAAAAATTATGATAATTAATACAAAATTATAAAAATTGAGATATGTGAAAATTTAACACCTCAGCAATAACTTACCCTAGAAATGACACGGCATAGAAAAACTGACTATTAGTATATGTAAGATAAGAGTAATATTTATTTTTAGTACTTTTGAATCTTATGAAAATATTTTTTTTAAAAAAATTCAATGAGAAATAAGTATATATTTTAATAAACAATATTAAATGCATTGTCTTTAATTTTAAACTATTTTTGTCCCCCGCGTTCAAAGCGGGTTCTATTATGTGTAATTTTTTTATTTTAAATATATATTTTTTTATAATTTTATATTTTATTATTAAATGTATATATATTTGTTTGTTTATTTTTTTCATCTTATTTTACTATTAAATGTAGCTTTTACATTCGTATTAAAAAGATGAACATTCAATTAATTTAAAAGGAGCAATACGTCATAATAGAATATTTTCAATTTAAAACCTAAAAATGAATGAATTATAAATTTTGGGTCTTAATTATGTTTTCTATCATAAGGGCCTTAAAATATACTATAAAACAATTAAATAGGAAACGATATGCAATAATAGGATTTTTTTTAATCACAAGTATATAACAAAAATATTAAGCTTATTATTAGTTGAAAATTTTATTAATAATCGAGCATCTCTCTCTATCTTTTACTTTCATAATATATATATATATATATATATATATATATATATATTTATTTATTGAATAAACACTACCAAAACATTTAAAAATGTAAAAATATATTGAAACTTAATGTGCCATATAGGAATAATTTATATTCAAAACTTAAAAATGGGTAAACTATCAATTTGTGACCTAAATTAATTTTTCTATAAGTTAGGGGCCTTAAAATATACTTCTACCGTTCCGTTTCAATATTTACGTTTGCTTTTTGCACGTTGATTAAGGAGTATAGTATTTTAATAGATAGTGGGTGGAAAGAAATACTAATATTTAATGTAAAGTGAATAGGTGTATTAGTGTTGGATGTGAGGATCATGGTGAAATATTAATTGTTTTACGTGAGTCTCATATTCCAAAAAAGGAAACATATACATTGAAATTGGATGCCCAAAATAAAAATATGTAAACATTAAAACGGGACGGAGGGAATACTCCATAAAACTATATAAAAAATAAAACAGTGTGCCATAATAAAAATATTCTTATTAGTTTAAATTAAATCTTCATAAAAATTACTTAAAATAGAATATTAATTATAAGATTATAAAATATTAATTATTTTACATAATAAATTACTTAGAATAAAATATTAATTGTAATTTTAAGATTATTAATATTTGTTCATTTATCTTTTTTCATCTTACTTTTACTATTAAATGTAGCTTTTACTTTCGTATTAAAAAGATGAACATCAATTAATTTAAAAGGAAATGATATGTCATAATAGAATATTTTAAATTCAAAACCTAAAAATGAATGAATTATCAATTTTGGGTCTTAATTATTTTTCCTATCAATTAGGCCTTAAAATATACTATAAAATAATTAAAAAGGAAATGATATGCAATAATATGATTTTTTTAATCATAATTATATAACAAAAATATTAAACTTATTATTAGTTGTAATTTTTATTAATAATCGAGCATCTCTCTCTTTATCTTTTACTTTCATAATATATAGTATATTTCTTATTTATTAAATAATTCAATCAAAACATTTAAATGTAAAAAATATTAAAACCCAATACGCCATAATATGAATATTTTCAATTCAAAACTTAAAAAATTGGTAAACTATCAATTTGGGGCCTAAATTAATTTTTCTAAGGCTTAAAATATACTCCATAAAACTATATAAAAAACAATGTGCCATAATAGAAATATTCTTATTATGTTAAATTATATTTTCATAAAAATTACTTAAAATAAAATATTAATTGCAACATTATAAAATATATTAATTACTTTAAATAATAAATTACTTAAAATAAAATATTAATTGTAATTTTAAGATTATTAATAAGAAATATTAAATAAACAATATGTAAAATATTAAATTACTTAAAATAAAATATTAATTGCAAAATTAATGTGTGAGCGCCACGTACACAAATTTTCCAGTAACGTGGTGACGCCACGTACACAAAAATTTCCAATGAGCAACGTGACACTGCCACCTCACAATTTAAAAAAATTTATTTTTGATAATCACTTGTAAATTTATATTATCTTAATATATATAATTAGGAAGTAGTTTCCTAAATTAAATTTTCACAAAATTATACGTGTCAACTTTAAGTGCATTCTTAATTTTTTGTTCATATGTGTTATATTTTGATGGGTTAGTCATTATTATATTTTTTTTCTTTTTAATTTAATGATTTGAAGTTCTAATACTTATCAACATTAAATTGCATTTAATTATGATAATTTTTTTAAGCATTTTACTCTCATTGGTTAAGCACTAATGATTAAAAATAAATGAATTTCTTAATTTTACATTAAATATATATTAAAAATAAATAATAATTTAAAATATATAATAATTAAATGGGTTCTTATTAAATTTATTAAATAAAAAATATAAGGAAACAATTTATATTTGACAAAGTCTCTTGTGAGACGTTATTTACATGAGACGGTTTGTGAGATGTGTTAAAATATGTCTATTAATTAGATAAATTATGTTTAATAGTTTTTAAAGTGTGTTTTCTAAAGTATGATGAATCATGCATTATAGTATGATTTTAGTGTATTATAACATAATTTATTATTGACATAGTTTAACTACAAATAAGCATACTTTATCTATACAATAAGTATACTTTAGTGATGGGTCAACCCGTCTCACAAAAGAGTTACTCTTTATATTTTTATATTGCGTAATTTACTTGATTTATATTTTATTAATTTAAAATATAAATATAAAAATTATTAATTCAAAAATTAAGTTAAGTACTTATAATTATTACGTGAGAATAGTAAATTTGTAATTAGAAGGAGGAAGTATATATATATATATATATATATATATATATATATATATATATATATATATATATATATATATATATATATATATATATATATATATATATATATATATATATATATATAATAAAATTTTATGTATACTTAATAATTTTATTTTTATATAAATATTATATACCACGTAACACGCGTGTTATATACTAGTTAATAATAATTGAGAACTCAATTATGAAAAATCTATTTATGATTTTCCTGCTAAAATTATCAGAAAATTATTTTTTCATAATTATTTTTTATACATAAATTTTATAATGTACTACTATATTATAATATGAGTTCATTCAAAAATAATTTTACATCGATTAAAAATTTTATACTTTTAATCATTATAGTTAATAAGTAATTAATTCATATTATAATTATGTTATTACTCTGTGATTTTTATAAGGGAAATTTCCAAAAAATGCCATGTCAGCTTGTCAGATTTAATCTTTTCCTAATGATGGATCGATGTGACTGTTATTGGATAATGAAAGAATAATCTGTGTTAAGCTAACATAAAAGGAGAGAGTTGCCCCCTAGGCATTCTTGTGCTCTTTTTTTAGGGGGGTGAATGATGATTTTTTATTGTTATGGGTTGTTCCCATATTTATATTGGATAACCTGACGTCACCCGTATTTGGGTAAGTTGCCAGATTATCGTGTACAATGCGAGCATTAAATGCGTTTAGCCTCACGTGACTATTTTACGATCTGATCTAGGATATCCCCTATGCATATATCTCTGGGGATATCTGCATATCTCAGGCAATTGAGTCAAGTGGCCTAGTGGCCTTAGTCAGGCTATCGCTCCTCGCTCATCAGGGGGATCTTTGGGTCCTTACTGGGCTGTGGGGCTAGTAAGCCCAGTGGATCAACAAGAATGGGGGCCCAACTCCAAAGCCCTACCACATTAGCCCCCAGGTTTTGTCGTCACTAGCGCGTGGCGGGTGGAGACGGAACCTTCCCAAGGTGTGCGAGTGTCTTAGTTTTAAATTTTGAATTTTTGAAGTGACGTCTTGGGAGGGTTAGGGATCTTGAAGTGATGTTTCAAGATCTGGGGGTATTTTCAACGCGCCTTTTCGTCATTCAAGCTTCCCTTGGCGTGCTCCGCGCACTACAAGAAAACAGTGATTTAATAACAGAATTTACCATCGGATGATATCTGATACTATTTACAAACAGAATAACAAGGAATTAAAAACGGAATTCATTTATCGGACTATTGAACATATTTATCAACCAAATACCAACAGACTTTTAGTAACAAACGAAACCTGTTAGTAATTTTGGCGCAATTTTTATGGCGCCATCAATATCAACAGATTTCCAACTATTTATTTACGGATTTTACCGAGAGATTATAATCATTGGAAAAATCTATTGGTAAAATCTACCAACAAATAAAGTTGTTAGTATTTGTTAACAGTTATGCTTTGTGTTGGTATATGCTGACAAATTCAAAATCCCTTTGCACTTATCAACGAATTACAATTTGTTTGTAATTCACCAACTAAGTAATCTGTATGCAATTAGTAAGGAATGCGTATGTGTTGGTAAAGCAATTAGTTTATGGTCTAACTATTAATTTATCAATAAATTTCGTGCCATTAGTAATTATTAACGATTGAAGTGGACGGTTCATTAATATTTAATTATGAAATTAATGTGTGAGTTGATAACTATATGTAAATATATGCATGCGGTAAAATATTCTAAAAATAATTAGTAAATTTTAAAAATTATTTTATAAATAATAGTTATTAAAAGTAAAAAAAAATATATAACTATTTAATTATGTTAAAAAAACTCTTTAAATTTTAACTATTTTATTCGAAAAATTAAAAAATAAAATAAAAAACTCTTTATCACTGGTATTGTTCATGTATAAAATTGATTAAGTAATAAATGATGAAAAAAATATAATTTGTTGCAAATGATTCATGCACAGAGTAAATCTGACAAATATTAAATATAAAAGTATAAAATTATAAAAAATTTAAAATACAATTATCTAATATCATGGGGTATTCCACAAACCAATTGTGCATCTAATGCACACATGGATTTAATTAATAATATTTAAGAGTTATTATATTTTAATTATTCTAATTATGTATATACTTGAATTGATATGAGAATAATGGAGTTTTTTTTTCACCGAAATTGATTATAATATATATTAAGAGCATTAAAGTAATTATTCTTTATTTTTTAATGAAAAAAGCCTAATTTAAATATTAAGAATACTAATTTATTTTTATTATGAATGGTACTAATTAATTTTAAGAAAATTCTATATTTTAGAAGGATTGAGAATAGGAATAACAATGAAAGTATAAATTTTTTTTTAAAAAAGCAAAGACTTATGTGAGACCGTTTCACGTAAGCCCTTACGTGGGACGGACATAAAGTAATAATTTTTATAGAGAAAAATATTACTAAATTAATGAAAAATGATAATTAATGTTATTTAATGAACAATTTATAGTATAAGTGAAAAGTGATAATATTTTATAACGAAAGTGATAATTATTTTAAAAAATGTAAAATGATCTAACACGAGATACGGGAGTTGCCCAAGTAATCATTAAAAATAAACTTACTAAATGTAAATCATGAAAGTTGAAACCGATTTATGATAACATAATAAAATTTAAAAAGGTTTACATTATCAGTAGAAACTCTTCTAGTGTTCTTTTTTCTATATTTTAGTATGTGAGAAATAAAGAGGAGCCAATGAGGGACGGAGGCCCCCTTGGAAATTTAGTATCTTTAGTATATATATATATATATATATATATATGTATATATGAAGTTTAATAATTTAATTGATGCGTTTGCTGGCTTAATGGTTCCTCTCTCCTTTCGAGACATGAGGTCTCAGGTTCGAATAATGTGGGAGTAATAATTATTGCTTTCATTTTTTAAGAACATGTTTTATTTTTTTTTAAAAGAAACTTTTCTTTTGTATTTTATATTTCTTTTCTTTTTTGATCTTCTTTCTTTCTGATAATTTAATTCATTTTTTTCCAATAACTTTTATTCTACATATAATAATAATAAATTTATTTTATTTATAATATACAACATAATACTCTTTATCTAATAAAATTATTTACACTTTACTCATTTATTTGTATTATATTTACCAAAAAAAAAATAACATCAATAATAAATTTAAAGATTACTTATATTTTAATTTTAAAAATATCACAATATTAACACACATTAATGGAATACTTTATTTTATTTGTTATGTAAAAATATCAATTTACTCCTAAAAAATCAATAAAAGTTCGTAAAAAAGTTAAATTTTCTTAAACTACATAAATGATTTCACAAGACGGGAAGAACATTTTATAGTTTTAGCGTCATTCTAGCCCCCTCTGATCCCAATTTCTGGCTCCGTTACTGGAGCCAATAGTTGTCACTTGTGGAGTTTGTTAGAATTTATTAAAATTTTAATGCAAATGTATATTTATATTTATATAACTAAAACCCCAAATAATTAGGTAATTAAAAATTTCAAGTTTATCAGCTGCTCAAAAAAACTAAAATTAGAAGATTATTCGAATCCAAAACTGATATCCATTCTTAAATCCTAATGCCTGTCCCATATCCTCTCGCATTCTAGATTCAGAGACTTGTTTAATCCTTTGTCAAAATCCACCGTTGAAGCTGAAAAAAATATTGCGTGCACATACTATAAGTTCTGTGGGAGAAGCGAAGCAGTGTTGGTTTAACACTAAAAAATGAGCTTTCGAGCAAGGTGAAGTGGCATTGGTGAAGATGCTTGAAGTATTTTATTTTATTTTACTTTATTGGTTTCTCATTACTTAGGAACTCCCCCAATTGATAAAGAAAGCTTTTGAGAAATGAGTTGTTTTATGCAATTGAATCTTGAAAATGATAGATTGAACTCAAAGAATTACTTAAAACAAATTCTTAAATGTATTTATTAAGTCTAGAGTGTGACCTATGATTGTTCTATGAGTGATTGGATGGGTTTTGTTCTGTTAGAGTTTATGGCATCTTAGATAATTGAAACACTAATAGTAGTGGAAGAGGTAAATAAGAACTTGGATTTATATGAAGAATCTACATATAATACGAATGTGAGATGTAGCCTATATATCAATCTGGATATGTTTGTAAAATCAAACTGTAACTTAAACATGTAAAAGGTAAATTTTTATGGTGGACGATAAATACTAAGAATATGTGAATACATAATTAAGTTGTTTGATAGTTGGTATTAATCTAATTTATAAAGCAACCTTCATATCTAGAGTGATTAGTAGGGTAACTTATTATCATTCCTAATATATTCAGTATGTTTCTTCTATATCTTCAAACATTAGCTTTAAGTTCTTTTTCAAATACGTTTAATGATGTAGATTGTTTTCACCACATCCGGTATCAGATAATCCTTTTTATCAATAGGTTTAAAATGAGATCGGATCGCCAGTGGATGTATCAAAGATTGAGCGGTCCTTATTTAAATCAAGAATTTGTGGATGGTCTAACAAAATTTATTGAGTTTGCGAGTAGTCAGGCAGAATACGTGCAAGAGAATAAAATTAGATGTCCTTGCAATGGTCTTAGTTGCCAAAATCGTGTATATCGTAATTTAGACACAATTAAGTTCCATGTCGCTAAGAATGGATTTGTTCCAGAATATTATGTTTGGGGTTGTCATGGAGAAGCTAATGTGGATGTTGACAACTTTGGAGATACAACTTGTAGCCAGGAAAGGAAAAATGTAGGTTCTTTCTCCACTTATCATTCTATAGTGTTTGATACTGCTGGCCCTAGTTTTACACACCCTCAAAACTGTGATGAGCCTCCAAACCCAGAAGCTCAAAAAATTTATGATATGCTAAATGCCGCAAATATAGAGTTGTGGCCAGGTAGTAAGCATACATTGTTATTGCATGTTGCACGACTTTTGACCATGAAGTCAGAGAACCATATGACTGAAAAGAATTTTGATCAAATGGCCAAATATATGAAAGAAATTCTTCCAGATGGTAACGTGGCTCATGATAACTTCTATAGCACCAAGAAGTTGCTACGAGGTCTGGGTCTACCCGTGGAAAAGATAGATTGTTGCGAAAAGCGTTGCATGATATATTGGCGTGAAGATAGTGAGCTAAATAGCTGCAAGTTTTGTGGACATCCTCGTTACAAGAAAGAATGCCAAGGAAGTAAAAGAAGAAAAACTAGTACTCCATATAAGAAAATGTATTATTTCCCTTTAGTTGAAAGGCTAAGAAGATTTTATGCTTCTAATGCTACAATTGAGGAAATGAGGTGGCATGCAGAGCATAAGACTAAGGAGGGTTATATGATTCATTACTCCGATTCTCCTGCATGGAAGCTTTTTAATCAAACACATCAAGTTTTTGCAAGTGAAATTCGTAATGTGTGATTAGGACTGTACAGATGTGTTTCAACCATTTGGTCAATCAGGATCACAATATTCTTCATGGCCAGTAATAACAACACCATATAATTTGGGCCCATGGTTGTGTATGAAGGAAGAATACATGTTTTTAACAGTATTAGTTCTTAGACCAGAGAACCCTAAAGATAAACTGGATGTATTCATGCAGCCTGTTATTGAGGAACTTAAATAGTTGTGGTTGGTTGGTGTCGAGGCATATGACATTTTTAAGAAGCAAAAATTTCAACTAAGAGCTGCTCTTATGTGGACAGTAAGTGATTTCCCTGCATATTCAATGTTGTCGGGATGGAGTACTGCTGGTCGATTAGCTTGCCCATATTGCATAGAGGACTCGGATGCTTTTACACTTTCAAGGAGCTGAAAACACTCATGGTTTGACAATACTCGCAAGTTTTTACCACTTGAACATGCACTTCGAAAGAATAAAACAACCTTTTTAAAAAACAAGGTTGTTACCAAATTGCACCGCCACCTAATAATCGTCGTTGAATTCACCTAGTTTTTAGGTTGTTTTTGTGTTTGTTTTGTGTGTTTTCGTGTTGTTTTTCACTTTTTATATGGTTGAGAAGGTGGAAAATATAATCCTAATATTAAAATATGCAAATACAGGTGCAATGGAGGAGAAAACGAGCAAAAATGGAGAAAATGGTGCAAAAAGTGTGTAAAGTGGTACACTGACACGAAAATTCGGTCGAATAAGTATGCTGGTGGTCGAATTTTCATGTCAGAAGCAAGGGAAAACATGGCAGCGGAGGCTGAGCGACTGACAGAAAAATTCGACCCATTCATGAAAATTTGATCAAATTTTTCTGCTGAATTGCAGAAAAATTCGACGTCCCTCACAAAAATTCAGTCGAATTTTTGTGAAATTATATACCTGTCCAGAAAATCAATTTTTATTCCCATTTTGGCTGCTTATTCCCTAAGTTTTGATTGGACAATTAGCCCTAGCCTCCATTTTCGTGCAACACACAAACTCTATACCATCATCTACACTAACTACCATCTCCATCTATCTTCACTTCATTTTCCATCATTTTCCACTATTTTTCACACTTCCACCCATCAAACTTCATCTCTTTCATTTATCTATCACATATCTAAGGAGATTTGAGGCACAAGGAGGGAGGAAAGCGAATTGAAGGTGAGTTTCAAACCAAGTTCCATTATAGGGGAGATCTTACCTTTAATTTGCATTTTCTTAGTTTTAATTGCAACAATGGATTTTGTTCAGCATTGTAATGGTGTTTTGATGATGTTTATTGTTGGCTAGACCTCTTGTGAGGCTAGCCACTTGATGGATTAAGGATCTATGGATTTGTTGAATGTTTAATGGTTTAATTGATTTGATGTTGGAATTTCTTACATGATTTTTGATTTACTTAACTTGTATTATAACTTTTGTGGTTGAATTCCCTATTTATTGTATTAGGAGGGCCAATCCAATATTATGATTAGGGGTTTGATTGAATCATGTTATAATGTGGATTTTGTGTGTTAGTGTATGAAGTATGTAGTTGCATCTTTATATGCTTAGAACATTCATGTGAGAACACGTAATTGGTTTATCATATTTGGTTGATTAATTGAGTGAGGAGACAAATCTTGTTATCATAGTACCTTAAGGGAATTGAGAGTGAGATTCAATCTTTTGTGCTTAAAACTTGTAATGAGTTTAGAACCTAATGACCTTGGCCTAGGAATTAGGGGTGTATATGCGATTGCTTCTATTCCAATGATCATTGATATTTTCCATTTGAAGTCAACAAGCCATGTTGTTTCCTTGATCTTGAATGTGGTTAGCCTTGCTCTTCTTTAGATTGTCCTACATCCATTTTATTTTAATTGTGGTTACTTGATACTTTAGTTGATCATCTTAGTTGTTTATTGTTCTTATTTGTTACTTGCTTAGATAATTTGTAGTTTAATTGCTCTTTTCAATTTTTAAAACTCAAAATCTGATCACTTCTCTAAAGTATAGTTGAAAACAAACACGGATACGCTCTTGGTTTAACTCTCTCTATAATCGAAATTTAAATTTGTGTCAAAGCACTACACAATAAGGTTCGCTTACCTTAATCAATTTTAACCGAAATTGATCAAAAGTTCATGGCGCCGTTGCGACGGGAGAGATTAAATTTGGGGAGTAACGGGTTTGCGTTTAATTAGCTTTACTAGGAGTACTTTTACTTGCTTTCTTTTTATTTGCTTTTATTTTAGTTCTTTGTGATCTAACTTGGGAAATCTTGTAGGTGTATGCACACTTGTTCAAGGTCTCAATCTATTGAGCCTTTGGATTTGGAGTTAGAGGCTACCTTACGAAGAAGAAGGAGAGAGTTGTTATATCCAACAGAGGAAGAAATGGATCACAGATTGGAAGAAGTTAATGACAATGGTGTTGATGAAGAGGGTAATGGATAAAATTTCCAGCATGGTGTGGAAAATACTCAAGGTGTACAAGTGAATCCGGAGCTTATGCAACAAGCAAATTTCCACCAAGTGCACTTGCATAATCAACAGTTGCAAGCCATTATTCAATAATTGCTAGCACAACAAGAAGCTAGGAATATTCCACAAGCTCCTCCGGTAGTGCAACAACCTCAAGTTCAAAGGCATAATGGAGTTGGCGTAAATGTTAGAGATCATTTCCTACCACAAGTGAGAAATTATGCTGTGGGGCCACCATTGAATGTCAACAACTTCGAGATCAAAACGGGGTTGATTAACATGGTACAAGCAAATTAGTTTGGGGGTGGTGCTATGGAAGACCCTAATGCTCACTTATCTCAGTTCACAGAGTTGGCTAGTACCATTAAGATCAATGGAGTGAGTGAAGATGTTATCAAGATGAAGCTCTTTTCCTTCTCACTAAGGGATCGAGCTAAGGCTTGGTACAATACTATACCTCTGGGATCTTGCACTACATGGAGAGAGTTAGCTCAGAGGTTCTTGAACAAGTTCTTTCCACCATAAAAATGTTGCATCTGAAGGGTTTAATCATACAGTTCAAGCAGTTGCCTCTTGAAACCTTTAGCGAAGCATGGGATCGCTTTAAGGAGATGCTTCGGATGTGTCCACAGCATGGGTCCCCCCATTGATCAGCAAGTAGGATTCTTCTATGCAGGATTGAATGGAGGTTCTAGGACACTTGTTGATGCATCATCAGGAGGATCTATATTGAGGAAAACCCCGGAGAGGGCTATAGCTATTTGTGAGAAAATTACTTTGAATGCAGGACAGTGGCCTTTGGATCGTTCTTCAGGGATGTATGAGATGGAAAGGATAGCAAAGATGGAAGAAGTGTGCATGAAACAAGTGGAAGCACCGAAAGAGGATGTCACTGAAAAGGCTATCTCGGAGATACTCAAGAGGATGAATGCTAATTTTAAAGTTCCTCAGAGTTCTATGCCTATGCCCATCATGAGTCAACCGTTTCCAAGTTCAAATGTTCAGTTGCCTACATCTCAAATTCCTCACCAAGGTATGACCTCCACAATGGGATTTCAAGAATCTTGGGGACAACCCGAGATGTCACTTGAGGAAGTGGCCTTTATGCAAGGAAGGAACTTTCAAGGGAATTATGGAGGGAATTTTGGACACCAAGGAGGAGGATACCCACCTAGGCAAGGTGGATTTGGTCAAGGAAATTTCGGTGGCAACTTTCAACAACCTAGGAGGTTTGAAAACTTGTCATATGGAAATCAAGGTAATGCCTCACACTTCCACCGGGGATCAATCCGGGGGCTAAAGCTCAAAATAGTGAAGGGAAGCCTACGGTGGAGGATCAAATGAGTAAGATGTTTGAGCTTATGAAGTATGAGCGAGAGGAAAGGAAATTGGAAAAAGAAGAAAGAAGGCAAGAGAAGGAAGTGAATGATCGAAGATTTAAGGCACTAGAGATGCAAATGAGTGAAAACGGGGATGTTCATCTATAAGGGAAGTTTCTGTCTACTACTATCACTAATCCAAAGGAGCAATGCAAGGCCATCGAACTTCAAAGTGGAACAAGATATGATGGGCCTCCGATGCCTAAGGAAGTGGAAGAAGTAGTATGTGAACAAGAGCCCGTGGTAGTTGAGGATAAAGAAAGGAAAGAGAAAGAAGTTGAGTTAGAGAAGAATGATGAAGTTATCCCTACACTTGATGGAGAGGATGTGAAATCCCCGAAGAAGTGGGAAAAGTGTAAAGAAGCAAAAAGGAAAGAGAGAGGAAGATTTCGAAAGGGATGAATGGGGGATTCCTAAATTGCCCGTACCAATCCCATTTCCACAAAGATGTTTGAAGAAGGGCTTAGATGAAAATTTTGCAAAGTTTGTGGAAATGCTAAAGAAGATTCATATCAATCTCCCTTTTGTGGATGCTCTTCTACAAATGCCCAACTATGCAAATTTTTTGAAGGATATTATGGCAAAGAAAAGGAGCTTAGGTGAGCATGAAACAGTGAATCTCACGGAGGAATGTAGTGCCATATTACAAAAGAAGCTCCCACCTAAGTTGAAAGATCTGGGTATTTACTATTCCGTGTGAGATGGGAGAACATGAGAGCTACAAAGCTCTATGTGATTTGGGTGCTAGCATCAATTTGATGCCTTTGTCAGTTTTTAAGAAGTTGGGCATTGGAGAAGTCAAGCCTACATCAGTCACTCTTTAATTAGCCGATAGGTCTATGATGTATCCAAAGGGAATTATGGAGGATGTCTTGGTAAAGGTTGGCAAGTTTGTATTCCCCGTTGATTTTGTGGTGTTAGACATGGACAAAGATGCAAATGTTCCATTAATTCTTGGACATCCATTTCTAGCCACAGGGAAGGCTTTGATTGATGTGGAGAAAGGGGATCTGACCCTTAGAGTTAATAAAGAAGAAGTGGTGGTTTCATTGAAAGAAGCTATCCAACCCCCATGTGTGTTTCCTACAACACCATGGGCTAGAGCCTTTTTGGTAGATCTAGGAGTTTTGATGGTTTTATGAATTAGTTGATCTTCTATGTGTATACTCCGTACAACATACTTGTGGTTTATTTTATATAAGATTGTGCCTTTTTAATCCAACCCCCATGTGTGTTTCCTACAACACCATGGGCTAGAGCCTTTTTGGTAGATCTAGGAGTTTTGATGGTTTTATGAATTAGTTGATCTTCTATGTGTATACTCCGTACAACATACTTGTGGTTTATTTTATATAAGATTGTGCCTTTTTAATCCAACCCCCATGTGTGTTTCCTACAACACCATGGGCTAGAGCCTTTTTGGTAGATCTAGGAGTTTTGATGGTTTTATGAATTAATTGATCTTCTATGTGTATACTCCGTACAACACTACTTGTGGTTTATTTTATATAGGATTGTGCCTTTTTAATCCATACTCATAGTCGTTTTGTGCATCAATAATCGTTGTATAGAGTTTGAATGCATGGCATGGTTATTGGTTGAGTACGTTCACCGTTGAGCAGGGTTTTATGTTATAATTCTAAGTGAAGGGATTCCGAAGTCTTATTAGAACTATCTTATATGAATACTTGTTAATTGAATTGAATTTGGGTTAGTAAGTAGGATAAAGAGGATAATTTTATAGTACCTATAAAGGGAGATCATATCGGGTTAGAGTACCAATCCTAGGGGAAAATAATTGATACTGATAGTACCTAGAAAGGGGGGTGAAATTATATCTCTTGCTCTGAGGTTATTCACACGTGTTACATGCATGTTTACTTGTGTCTATAGAGTAGATATGCATAGTTTATTGATGCGTCCATATTCCACAAGGCAGAGTCGGACATTGACACATGGAAGAGAAATTAATAAGTAAAACTGGATTATCCTAGAACTACCTATTCTCCTACTTGATCCACTTTCGTATTCTTCGAGTGGTCTTTTTATTTTATTTGTTATTTAATTTAATTGTTAGTAGATTAATAATTAAACCTTCACTTTTATTTTCATTCGTCTTAATTAATTTAGTTAAGAATCAAATTGATAATACGTCGTCCCTTGGGTTCGATATTCACTTGTTCACCTTTCGAGACTACAATAGATATTCATCATACTTGGAGATTAATTGTGTGTTGAGAAAACGCTCATCAAGTTCTTGGCGCCGTTGCCGGGGATGGCTATTATTATTAATTTTATTATTTCTAATTTGATTAAGATTTTTTTCTTTTATTTATGATTATTTATTTCTATCTAACCTTGAATTTTTTTGAGTTACTTGTGCACTTGAGAAAGGAGAGGAAGGAAAAGAACGAATAACACATTGAGCTAAACATGGCTGGAGCAAGGCAGGATCCGGATAATGTTGCCATATGTGATATTTTCACGAATTATGGAATTGGCTACATGGGGTTGATAGGAGCAAGGGGGGAAGATGATGATTTTGAGATACATCCAGCTCTTATTAACATGGTAGAGAAGAATCCCTTTTCTAGAGGTTGTTTTGAAGATCCATATCAACATCTCCAAAAATTTCTTGGTTATGCAAACACTCAGAAAGGTGCTGGAGCTCATGATAATACTAGGCGGATCGCCTTATTCAAGTTCTCTATGATTGATGGAGCAGAAGCTTGGTATGACACTCTTGATGCAGCCGATTGCACTACATGGGACCAACTGCAGCAGAAGTTCTTGGAGAGATACATGCCACCCTCGAGATCTTAAGAATGAAGTAAGAGATCACCGATTTGTTATGAGTCAGTGTGATAAATTTGATGAGGCGTGTGACAGGTTTAAAGACATGCTCAAGAGGTGCCCACAACATGAAATGTCTAAGGCTGAATACATAAGTATCTTCTACTATGGATTGGATTATGAGTCGCGTATTTTTATTGATGTATCATCTGGTGGAGCACTGTTATCTAAGACAGCACTTGAAGCGAAAAAGTTGTTCGAAGACATCTCTATGAATTCACGTGACTGGCCAGTAGAGAGAGATAGAGGATCATATGTACTTGACAAGGTGGCGCAGGTTGAATATCAAGTGGAGAAGCCAAATAGGGATGATGAGATCGTCTCTAGTCTAGCTAACATCAACAAGCTACTAGAGTCCCAGCAAAGGCAGATCACAGAGTTGAAACAAAGGGGGCCTAGTATGAAGGCGCAAGAAGTGAAGAGTGTTGAAGATATCTTCCATCGATACATGGCTGAGAATGATGAAAGGATTGATCGTCTTGAGGATACCATGAATGTTGATCATACAGATTTATCTAAGCAGTTGAAGGAGCTTACCTTTATGATGGGGCAGATGACCGCAAACGTGAATCACTTGACACAAAAATTAGAGAATAAAGTCATCACGTTAAGGTTTGGAACACAGTACGAGGGACCAATGAAGCCGGAGTCGAAGTTTGAGGCGAAAGGAAGCCGATTCGACCAAAAACACTATGATTCGACCTATCCCACAAGTTGAATTGTGCAGGGGAGGTCGAATCTAGCTACGGGAAGACATCCAGTAGAAGCTGCACCTCGATTCGATTAACATCCAGTCGATTCGACCTGGCCCTCAGGTCGAATCCAGGTCGAACCACCCCATCTGGAGCACTCTGTTTTCACAAATTCTCGATTCGACCACGTCAAGCATGGTTCGACCAACCTGTTGGTCGAACCATGGTCGAACCACCCTGTGAGGAGCACTTTGTTTTGACAGAAGATCGGTTTGACCAAAGCAACATTGATTCGACCTGGACATCAGGTCGAATCGAGGTCGAACCACACTCTGCGAAGCACTCTGTTTCATCACGGCCTTGATTCGACCATGACATAATTGGTTCGACCGAGCCATCTAGTCGAACCAAGATCGAATCGGAAGTCAGAAATCATCCAGAGAGCCGATTCGACCTGGGGGAGTTGGTTCGACCAGTACCCCTGGTCGAACTCAGGTCGAACCCAAATTGCAAAGTGAGAATGGACTTCCAGGAGCTCGGCTCGACCATTATGTACCTGGTTCGACCAGTCCCCTAGTCGAACCTAGCTCGTACCAGTCCAGAATGCATCGATTTCTACGCTGAATGCTCCGCATGATGTTGATGTTACTCCAGTACCATTACATGAGCAGAATACTGAGCTTTCAATGGAGAAGAAGTGGGAAAGAACGAAGGAGGTTGAACGTGATAAGTGGGAAAGACCAAAGACCAAGATACGTCCTCCGTTTCCTTCTAGATTGGCCGAGAAGGGAGTAGAAGAAAAGTTCAAGAGGTTACAAGATATCATGAGCAAAGTTAGCTTGAACATTCCTTTCTCTGAAGCAATCATGGAGATGCCATACTATGCCCGCTTCCTCAAGGATATTATATCAAAGAAGAGAAGTTTGAACGGAGTAGAGACGGTGAACCTGTCAGAGAATTGCAGCTCAATCCTTCAAAGGAAGCTGCCTGCTAAGTTGAAGAATCTGGGAAGCTTCACCATTCTTTGTGACATTAGAAAAGGGCCGACACATAAAGCCTTGTGTGATTTGGGGGCAGGTGTCAACTTGATGCCTTTGTCTATATTTGAAAGGCTTGGTTTGGGGGAGCTCACTCCCACAACAATTGCTCTCCAGTTGGTGGATAGATTCATGACTTTTCCGGAAGGTTTAATTGAAGATGTTTTAGTGAAAGGGGATAAGCTTGTCTTTCCCGTGGATTTTCTTATAGTTAAGATGAGAGATGACAAGGATGACATTCCCCTTATTTTAGGGCGGCCGTTCCTTGCCACAGCTGGAGCTATGATAGATGTTAAGGAAGGAAAGCTTAGACTGCGATTGGATAAAGAAGATGTAGTTTTCTCTCTTAATCATGCAATGAAGATGCCCATGGAGACTCAATCGTGCAAGAGCATTGATGTGGTTTCTAACTTGTTTAATCTTGATTTTTCTAAGACAGGTGATTCTGAATTTAAGTAAGAGATTGACAAGGAGGTGTCTAGACAGTCATGGGAGGAAGAAAATTTCAATGATCATATTTTTGTGACCAAGAAAGGTGAGGTATTGAGTCTAGACAAGAAGAGGGAAAGAAAGTATTTGAAGGTGAGGATGCGATAAGACCATCTTATGATCCAATAGTTCCAAGTGATAATCCGTCGTGACTCTCCAACGTTAAATATGAGCGCCTGTTAGGGGCTTTCCCTTCCGTTTTATTGCTTTATTTCTTTCGTGTGAGTAAGAAATTTTTATATTTAAGGTGCTTACTAATCGGCAATTACATCTTTTTGCAAACTTAGTTTCAACTTATGTTTTTACTAAGTTTGGGGGGTGTGATGTACTTACCTTATTGAAGCACCAAGAGTATAATCTTTTCTTTGTAATGTTTGCTAGGGGAGTTGATTTTTTGCGGTATGTTGAAACTTTAATCGATTTTGATGTGTCGATTTTTTGCAATTTGCCTAGTGTTCTGTGGTGTTTCTAGTGTGTGGAGTTGATTAGATAGTCAATTAATTCTTTCTTATAGTTCTCATATTTTATTATTGATGAATCTTGTGATGATAAGTGTGTTTGAGCTTTGATGATAGAAAAGGGTAACTAGGTGGCAAGACGAGTTCTACATTGAGGCTTTGACTCGCGGAGCTCGTGCGTACGTTGAAGAAAAATCAGGTGCCCTCGTTTCCTTTTTCTAATTTTTATATGTGCTTTTAATTCATAGGAGTGGAAGGATTGTGTTTATGGTGGTGATCCATGTGAGCTTATATTGTTAAAATTGTCTTTGAAATTCATATGCTCTTGAAATTGATGAAGGAAGTGTATTTGAGTTATATTGTGATATGAAGTTCTATGTGTACTTGTGGGATATTGCTTATCATGAAAAGTGCTCTATTACTTGATCATGTTAATTAATCACATGATATTTCTTTCTGGTGAGTATCATTCTTGTGCGTGTATTCTAGAACTTGAAACTACATGTGTGTGTTAGATGATGGGAAATGATTTTAGGCCATCCTTGAATTATGAGTCACTTAGCTAAATAATTCCCTACAAAATAATTATATATCCGTAGTTAGCCCCGTTGAGCCTAATAAGCTTATTTCTTTGGCAACCTACGAAGATAGCCACTTTGATTACTTATTTGAGCCTTAAATTTCTATATCTAGTGGAGAATTAAATGCTGTCAAAGTGTGTGAAGTTGATTTTGATGGAGTTTGGAAGGAATAAAATATTTGGAGCTGTACAAGTGATTATGAGTTGAAAAATATGAGTTTAAAAATAAGTTGCTTAGGGGTAGTGCCCGAAACTGGTATCCCAAGATGTTAGAGGTAGTGCCCGAAACTGGTACCTCAAGAAAGGAAAAAAGAGAAGAAAAGAAAAAGTATGTTGAGCTTGAAGGAAAGGAGAGAAAAGAAAATTAGAAGAGCATAAAGTTGGATAGCCTTGAAGTATAAGAATCTGCAGTACAAAAGATCTCCGGTTTTAATTCTCTACTAATTGAGTCACTTTATCCATATATTTCCTACCCTTACCAATGAGCCAACATTACATCCTATTAAAAGTCCTTTTTGATCCCATTGTTGAATCATACTTTTAAGTGGTGAAGAGTTTGAGACGTTTGGCAATATTATGGTTATGCATACACTTGAATTGAATCTGAGCGTAAACACCTTAACCCATAAGAGTACATCTTTTACACTTGAGTGCGAGTGATATATACTTCCCGTGAGGATATGTTGATGGAGCATTTGAATTGGTGGTGATTGTCTTTACTTATATGATATGAATTGATTATTACATGTAATGAGAGTTGCATGACCTAAGTTGATGACGATTGTATTTTGAATGGGGTACTGGTCATAGTCCTTATTTCCCCACTAATTTTCATACTCTCTCTCTCTCTCTTTATTGTTATTTTGTTGCCTCAGGACGAGCAACGGGTAAGTTTGGGAGATTGATGAGAGTGAAAATAAGCGTGTTTAATGGTCCAATCTAACACCTTTTTGATGGAAATTCTTGTTATATATGAGCACAAGCGTCTTATATTCGATATATGTGAGAAAAAGGTGCACTTGAGGTATTTTTTTGTGTTTTAGGTGGAAAAAGGATGAAAAGTGCAAAGTTGGAGAAAAGGTGCAATTTGTGCAAGAATGCTGAAAACGCACGTCCAATTTACATAATTATTCTGTGCTGATGTGCAGCTCTGAACTGGTATTGTGATACATGGTTGGAAAGCCACTGAAGAGAGGGTCATTTTGGCGTAAAGAACACCCCATTCGGAGTCCGAACGAGGAAGTTATGAGCAAAGTGGTGATGTCGCGCGAGCTGTGCCGAATAGAACAGATGTGTTAATTTTCATGGCTTGTTAAAGATTCAATTCTTGGAGTTTTGGTGAGATCTTTATATTTAGAGAAAGCCAAGGAAAGGAGGATCACGTGAACGCAAAACTCACTTAAATTGAAGGTCGGACGAGGAAGTTATGCTCAAAATCGTGAAGTCGCGCAGCTGTTGGCGAGAATTTCCGAGAATTTCCGAAAACTACCTTATTTATCTGGATCTCTTTTACCAAATTTAACGCATGTCTCTTACCAAATTTGACATATGCCTAATTTTGATCCTTTCCAAGACATACAAGGAAAGGTCACAAGTATAAAAAGGGGTGTAGATCACACCATACAACACAAACACAATAGATTAGAGGAAGAGAGGCCACAACCATACTACACCCCACAAGGGGGGATCACCCCCCAACCATCATCCTTTCCTCCATCCATCCATCACTTTGAAGATTCGTTTGTGGAATCAAGAGGAGAACCAAGAGGAGGATTCAAGAGCGAAAAGGACGCGTTGACGCCACATCTAGGGTTTATTCGTTTCCTAATTTATCTTGTATTTTCTGAACATCTGGGTAAGATCTATCCAACCTCCATGTGTGTTTCCTACAACACCATGGGATAGAGACTTTTTGGTAGATCTAGGAGTTTTGATGGTTTTATGAATTAATTGATCTTCTATGTGTATACTTCGTACAACACTACTTGTGATTTATTTTATATAAGATTGTGCCTTTTTAATCCATACTCATAGTCGTTTTGTGCATCAATATTCGTTGTGTAGAGTCTGAATGCATGACATGGTTATTGGTTGAGTGCGTTCACTGTTGAACAGGGTTTTATGTTATAATTTTAAGTGAAGGGATTCCGAAGTCTTATTAGAACTATCTTATATGAATACTTGTTAATTGAATTGAATTCGGGTTAGTAAGTAGGATAAAGAGAATAATTTTACAGTACCTATAAAGGGAGATCATATCGGGTTAGAGTACAAATCCTAGGGGGAAATAATTGACACTGATAGTACCTAGAAAGGGGGGAAATTATATCTGTTGCTCCGATGTTATTTACACGTGTTACACGCATGCTTACTTGTGTCTATAGAGTATATATGCATGGTTTAGTGATGCGCCCATATTCCACAAGGCATAGTCGGACATTGACACATGGAAGGGAAATTAATGAGTAAAACTGGATTATCCTAGAACTACATATTCTCCTACTTGATCCACTTTCGTATTCTTCGAGTGGTCTTTTATTTTATTTGTTATTTAATTTAATTGTTAGTAGATTAATAATTAAACCTTCACTTTTATTGTCATTCGTCTTAATTAATTTAGTTAATAATTAAATTGATAATACGCCGTCCTTTGGGTTCGATATTCACTTGGTTACCTTTCGAGACTACAATTGATATCCTTCATACTTGGGGATTAATTGTGTGTTGAAAAAACGCTCATCAAATATTGAAGTAGAAATCTTTGATGTATGGGGCATTGACTTTATAGTACCGTTTCCTTCTTCTCAAGGGTACATATACATCTTATTGGCGGTGGACTATGGGTCCAAGTGGGTGGAGGCAATCCCCACCAAGACTAATGATGCATTTGTGGTGCAAAGATTCTTGAAGAGGAATATCTTTAGTCGATTTGGAGTCCCACGGGCCTTGGCGTGCGATGGAGGTTCACACTTCGTGAACAAATTGATGGAGGGACTCTTGAAGAAATACGGAGTAAAACACCAGATAGCCACTCCTTATCATCCCCAAAAAAATAGTTAGGCGGAGGTCTCAAATCGCCAAATCAAGTTAGTGTTGGAGAAGACAATCAATGGGGGAAGAAAGGATTGGGCGGAGAAGCTCGATGATGCCTTATGGGCGTATAGGACGGCCTTCAAAACTATCCTTGGTGTTTCTCCGTACCAATTAGTTTATGGAAAGGCTTGTCACCTCCCCGTAGAGTTGGAGCATAGAGCTTTATGGGCAATCAAGAAGCTCAACATGGATGAGAGGGAGGCCGGAAAAGAAAGGTTGCTTAAAATGGTGGAGTTAGAAGAATTTCGTGAGAAGGCATATGAAAACTCCACCATCTATAAGGAGAAAGTGAAGAAGTGGCATGATGTCAAAGTAAGAGAGAAGACATTTGCTCCCGGAGACAAAGTGCTAGTGTTCAATTCCAGATTGAAATTTTTTTCGGGAAAACTCAAGTCTAAGTGGATGGGTCTCTTTCAAGTGTTGGAGGTCATCGAAGGACATACGTTGAAACTCAAAGGGAGTGATGAGTTCGTTGTTAATGGTCATCGGGTTAAGCATTACCTATCTCCTTCTCAAAAGGAGATAGTGTATGTGGACACCCTTTCTTCTTAAAACTCATCATGATATCTAGTAGAGTAGGTTTTTCTTTTATTTTTCATGTGTTGTTTGTATTTTTGGTGGTGTAGGTTGATCATGCTTGTTGAGGGAGATTAAAGAATTGGATTACGAGAAGCGCTACGTTGGATGCTTCGAGGGTAAGTCCCATCACTTTTTGCAAACTTAAAGTCTACACTTGTGTTTGATTTAAGTTTGGGGGGAGAGTGCATGGTATGACTCACCACTTGAGTGCATTTCGTAGTTTGTGGGTGCTTATTGTGGATTTGATAGGCTTTTTGTGATTTGTGGTTAATTTTTAAAATTTTCTTGACAAGCATGATTGTGTTTTTTGAGTGTTTTTGTGTATGTTTTGATCTATAGCTCGAGGGTTTGAGTACATTTGATCATATATGATGATATGTTGGATAAATGTTGAGAAAACAGGGGAAGAAAATTTTTTTGGTGTTTCTGGCAGAAAAATCCGACCTCATTGGGTCGAATTTTTAATACAGTAAGTTTTGCAAATTTGGGCACATATTCATAAAAATTCGACCGAGTTTTTGTGAATGTGCTCGAATTTCTCTGCAGTTGACCAGCGCGTGGAAAAGTCAGCAAACTCACAAAAATTCGACCTCCTCAGAAAAATTCGGTCGAATAATTGTGAGTTTTGGCCCAGGTAAGTAGAAAGGCGGGCTGACATAAAAATTCAACCACCTCACAAATATTCAGTCAAATATTTATGTCAGATGGCTGTTTTTAAAACCCGTCTCCCATGTTCCTCTCCCACTCATTCACACACTTCACAGCACTCATTTTCTATCTTCCTCACGCACTGCACACACATCGTCCCTTACTCTCACTGGATATCCAAAGTGTGTTCTTTGATTTTCACCCCATTCCTTTCGAAATTTCATCCATTGAAGAGAAAATGGTAAGTTCTTCAACCCTCCTTTTATAGTTTTGAACCCTATGTGCAATAGGTGAAAATACATGATGAAAAAGGATGGATTGATGATTATATTTTTGGGATTTGAGAATTGAATTGCTGAAATGTGAAAGGGGTGAGAAGTTGTTGAATGTGAGCATATTGGGTCTGAAATTTTATGTTGAGTCGAGCAAAACTGAGAAATGCATATGGATTTTGTTCAATCTATGATTCTTGTGTTGAAATTGAATTAGATGCATGTTGTTCTTAAGATACATGTGAACTGTAGGGAGAGATTGGGCAAAATTTGATGTGTTTATGTTTGTTGAAGATGATACTTGAAATGTATGCCCACCATGTGTTCGTAAAAATGTCTAAGTGAAAAGTTTTGTGCATTTTGAGCTTAACACTTGTGGAATGCTTTTGATAAATTTAGAAGAGTGTTATGTGAGAAGTGTGTGATCATTTTCATGAAATTTAAAGAGGTGCTTATACATGAAAAGTGTCCAAACATGCTTAAGTTGTAAGAATTGAAGCATGTATATGTACCAAGTATGTGTGAAGCATGCATTTCATTATTTGACTTGGGATTTTGAAAGTCTTGTTTTTGAATTCTATGTGATGACCATTCCTTCTTGCTATCCAAGAATCATGAAAGTGATGCTCCTGTTTGGCTTTTAAATTGAGTGTGTTGATCGCTTATGAAGCTTGAATGCCTCTTGGTTGTCTTATTTGGAAATGAACTAATTTATTTGCTTATTTGTAGGTGAGACAACAAGACTGGCAGGGAGAGTTAACCTAAGAGAAATTTGACCGAATCAATGCTTTTCTCACAAGAAAGGGGTGGCATCCTTCCTATTATGGAGTCGAGTTCACTCAAGAGGAATGGGAAGCAAAATGTCAAAAATGGAGGATGCTAGCCCCCAAAATAGAAAGAACAAGACGGTTAGATTTGAGATGCATGGAAGTAATGGGGATCCAGAATGAAGTGCTAGGGATGATGGAAAATGTTGGGTTAGATTGGTTCGCCACTAGATTTCTGGAGATATACAGAGGTCTTACTCTAGAGTTCTTGGTAACTCTAGAGGTGAAGAATTATACAAGGCTTTCATTCCCTAGGATAATGAAGTTCAAGCTCAGGAATACAGAGTACACTTACGCCTCAAAGGATATGAATCAATTATTTCACAGCCTGAGGAAAGAGACACTGAAGGATTGGGAGCCTCGATCCGGATTTGTGGAGCTGAACTTTTAGCACTCTATCACTCACCAAGCCTTTCTTGAAAGGCCATTGAAATATGACCCATGCAGCTCTCGAGCAGCACATATTAGGAACCCCTCCGTGCGATACATAGAAAAATTCTTGGCACATACCTGATATGGCAGATCAGAGGGTTCGTGTGTTGGGAAAAGAGAGTTGAATGTCTTGAGTTGCATTGTGGATGGTACGACATTCAATGCTGGAGCTTACTGGATGGCTACTGCTAAGAAAGTGGCCAAACGCAAGAGCCCTCAAAAGATTGTGATAGAAGGGTTGGTGACCATCATAGCTGAAGAACTCGGTCTGGACTTAACAAATCAAGGGCTTATTCCTAGGGCGAATCTAGATGTAGCAAGTATGAAGCAGGCTCGAGTGATAGAGTAGGCAGGGAGAGACTGGGTGATTGTATTTCCCATGGCAAAGTTCTTCCCACTTAAGCCTCTCAGGCTGACGACCATCTACCCTACCTGTCCAGAAGGGAATCTTGCACTCATTGGTCCTGATCATGAGAAGGCTCTCCAGTAGTTCCGTACAGATAATGCCAGAATCTCTTGGGGAGACATGTTTCAGACAAGGAGATGACCGAGGACCCTGAGTTGATCCATAAGGATGAGAGAGCACCTCGCTCTACTTTTGAGCATGGTGAGAGTTCACGGGCAGCAGCTCAGCGAGGAGATGAGTGGAGTGAGTGGAGGGCTGAGATCAGACTGATACAGAGGCACCAGCATAGGACAGACTTCAGGATGGACAACATGGAGAGGAGTATGCAAAACATGGAGGAAATGATGACTTGGATGTATAATCAGAGCAATCCTCCGACTCCCCGTGTATTTCAGCCTTGGCCTGTGTATGTTCCACCTCAAGAATATGAAGATGTACCTGAAGAAGTAGGAGCGGATGAGGACACCGAGGTGGTTGATGAGAATGAGGACACAGAGGAGATTGGTAATGAGGGAGATGATTATGACACCGAGGAGTCCTAGGAGCCACAGACGTAGCATGCTGGATTTTTCTACTCTCCATCCCTTTCTCTCTCTTTATATCTCTATCTCATTATCCGTTCTTACACTGTGATTTGATTTGACTAAGTTTGGATTATATTTTTAAAACTCTAGTTGTGGATATTTTGTTGTTTATTTTGGTTTTTGGGATTGTGGTAGATTTTGGATTCATTTGGGATTGTAATAGGATTTCTAGATCTTGGGATGTATGGAGGTTTTTATTCATTCTTTGTGTTGTTATTTTATTTTCTTTATTTCTTTCTTGATTTTTATGTTGTTTAGTTGTTTTGTTGTCTTTGTGTTGTGGGGTAGATTTTCTTTCTTATTTTCTTCTTTGGATTGGAAATATGGGTGATGATATAATGCCTTTAAATGCTTGATAATTGATTTGATTAAATGGTTGAACTCTATGATGTTGAAACATGCAAGGAGTAACTCGTTCAAAAGAAAAACGGAAAAAGGGTAATGTGCCCTTAGATCTCGAGCAAAAGCAAGCAAGGTTTGAGCCTCAACCGTGTACACATATACGGTATGTAATTTCATTTGGAGTGGGTCAATCATGCTTTAGACAAACTAGAATTTGCTTGTGGACTTCCGGAACGAGCCAAATGAACGTAAGCATTTAGAAATGATCTTAGGCCATTTTTGATCAAGCTACTAGCCAAATCATATCCTACCCTACAAGACTCCATTGAAAACCACTTTGAGCCTTAAACCTCTTCTTTGATTAAAAAGCTCATTACAAACCTAATAAATCCCACTTTTGACCTTATAAAAACCTTTCGTGTGGGTGATTAAAGAGTTGATTTTTAGTGGAAAGATATGAAGAAAATCATAAGAAAAGGGGTAAAGAGGAAAAGAGAACAAGAACAAAGTTAGTGAGTTGATTAAAGATGGAAGAAAAATGCTAATCCAAGGCAATAAGAAACGAGTGGATCTAACAAAAGAATCAAAAAGCTCTACGTCATTAGAAAGAAAAATGAAATTGAGGAGCTAATTTGATCACTCAAGTTTTGAAGTGAAAAGAAAGGGAAAGAAAGTTTGAAATAAAGTGAGAATGATGTCAAGAACGGTCAAGGATCAACTCTTAGATCACCCTCACAAAAATGAGTCACTTTTATCCAAATCTATCCTACACTACCAAAGAGCCGTACCTTACATCCAAATGAGAGACCTTTTTGATCTTTGTGTTTAGTTTTGGTGGCTTGAGAAGAGTAGTCCATTTGCAAGCTTATAGTGAGTCGAGAATGATTGATCGATGAGTGCATTATCCCTACACACTTCAAAGAGTGTTGAGTGTTCTTCATACTCCCGTAAGGTTTGAGATCGAAGGGTAACATTACTTCGCTTTCTTTGACTTTTGAACTTGTTAACTTTGTATGTGACTGACATTGTTCATGTTGATGCTATTTGATTAAGTTAGTTATAGAGGATTGATTGTAGTATATTGTTACTTGTGTTTTCATGATTCCTTTTCCTAGGTGAATCTGCCTCCTAGTTCTTTTCTTTCGTTTTGTTGTTCAGGGATGAACAACCCTCTAAGTTTGGGGGGTTTGATCGTCGTTGAATTCACCTAGTTTTTAGGTTGTTTTTGTGTTTGTTTTGTGTGTTTTCGTGTTGTTTTTCGCTTTTTATATGGTTGAGAATATGGAAAATATAATCCTAATGTTAAAATATGCACATACAGGTGTTTGTCTATTTTTAATAAAAAAATCACGAGCAAGAATACTCGATCGTTGTAGTAGTATATCCCAAGAAATAATTATCAATCCACAAAGGAGTTAGGTTTGGATTAGCAAAATACGTGAGCTCTTGTTTAACTCACTTTTGTAAGGATGATAGGGGTTTGAGAATGATTAACAACTAAAGTAAGTAGCAAGTAAATAAAATAGCAAATAGAGAAATGACACTAAAATATGATTAATGAGAAAAGAGAATAGGTGTTAATGTTCAAGTATGGAAAAACATGGGATTAAAAACATCCAAGAACACTCAATTTCATATTATCATGCAAAAGGAATTCAACTCAATTGATGCAGATTAAGGGTGATCACGATTATATCCTAAGCTCCCTTTCGGGTTACAAAGGTTGTAGATCCACTTGAGACTCCCAAAAGCACTTAAGATCAAAGCTCAATATTATCCACTTCCATCTAGGTACTAATTAACTCCCAACTCTCTCTTAGAAGGTACTAATTATAATTAACTCTCCCTTTTTGTGTACTAGAGCTAACGAATGGATTGGTTCCCCTCATCAAATTCGAATATCCTTTCGGTCGAACCCAAACTCGATGTCTATTCATGCCTTTCTAATACTTTAGAGGATCGTTTCAGTCTCACTCCAAGCAATATACACATGAACATTGTAATAGTACTTAATTATCATAAATCATCCATTGATCAACAATCCATTAAACCAATAATCATTCATGAATAACAAACCATGCCATCACAACATCAAAACAATTAAAACCCATGGATAGAAACCAACATCAATTAAATCAAAAACCAATCTAATCCACATGATAATATAAACCTAATATGCTCTTCATGTTCTTAATCCCACTAGAGGGATTAGCCTAACATGATAATGGTAACAAAACACATGAATGATTCATTACACATATCCATAGTCTCAAATCCAAATGAAAAACAAAAGAGATGTAAATCTTCCCTAGCAATTCCTTTTAAAGAATCTTCAACACTCATTGATCTCCACCTCTAGCTCTTAAATTCTTGAGATCTTTAGACCCCAAATGGAAGGGATAAAGAATGGATGAAGATGGTGGTGTGAATTGGAGAGAATGGTGTGTGATCTATGTGTTTTGGTGCAAAACCCTTGGTGGAATATCCAATCCCCATTGAATGTTGAACTTGAGGCTATTTATACCCTCTACAAGTTGGGCCACGAATTAATCATCAACTGGGCTTTTTACACACACTTACACACATTGGCAGGTGAAAATCCAGATTTTTGGCCCAAAAATGACCTTACTCGAGTTGGCCTTACCAACTCGAGTTAGCAGCTCGAGTCGAGCTGCATGTAATAAAACTCGAGCTACCCAGCTCGACTCGTGTCGACAACTCGAGTTCTCGCCTGTTCGGTCGTGTTGCGAGGCTCTGAAACTTGGAACACCCTCGGCACCCAGCTTGACTCGTGCTATCAACTCGAGCTACAGCTATCAGGTCGAGTTAGCTCACTGTACACATTTTGGTCGCTCTCTTGCTCCTAGCTCGACTCGAGTTGCAAGTTGAGTTAGACCTTGCAACTCGAGTAAGCTCTCTGGACAATTCTGGACCTCAGCTCGACCTAGCACGACTCGAGTTGGCGACACGAGTTAGGTCTCTCAAGTCGTGTTGAGCCACTGGACGATTTTGGACACTTTTGGACCCAACTCGAGTTGGCTCCAACTCGTGTTGCACCTCGCAACTCGAGTTGGATCCCGGCTGGTCGTTTCTTGCTCGTTTCAGTTCCCGACTCCATTTTGCTCCTTTTTCACCTATTTTACATATGTTTAAGCTTATTCACACTCATTCCCATGAAAACACATAACACAACCAAATAATACATAAAATACGGATAAAATAATACCAAAATACATACAAAAAGACACTAAAATCTAGGTGAAAATAGCGCCAATCAAACCCCCAAACTTAACGTATTGCTCGTCCCCGAGCAACGAAAATGATAAACCAAGAGGAGAAATTTTCACCTAGAAAAAGACTAAACGAACATAAGTAATAACACATCGATAGCGATAATAACTACAAACTATGCTAAGTCATCCTACAACATTAAAATCATAACATGAAAAATTAACAAGTTCAATCAAAAGAGAATAAAGTGAAATTTAGTCCCTTTTTAATCCAAGCCTCACAATGGGGTACCAATGTCACTCAACGCTCTTTGATTTAGGTAAAACAATACTCATCAACCGATTGGCTTAACTCGCTATAAGCTTGCTCGTGGACTACATTCACAAACCTCCAAAGTTTTATTTAATGATAAAAAATGTCTTTTATTAAGGATGTAATGTTAGGCTCTTTGGTGAGGTAGGAACTATATGGATAAGAGTGACTAATCATGCGTAAATAATCGAAGAGATGGCCAATTTCTTCAACTTCTTCACTTTCCTTTCTTCCTTTCTTATCTTGACAAATCTAAACCACTATTCATTAACTATTCTTGGATTGAGCTTCTTTTGATGCATGCTTCCTTTCTTTGAATTTTGTTTAAATACTTGAGCATTTTGTTGTTTTGCTAAGTTCATTTTCTTGTTATGAGGTTGCATGTTCATTCTTGTTTGTGCTCTTTTCATCCTTTTTCTTGCTTGTTACCATTTCCTTTTCTTCTTATGCCAATCAATCAATTATTTCTAGCTACCATCTCCTCAATCACCCACACAAAGGTGTATATAAGCTTGAGTGGATAATTAAGGCTTGTAATGCACCAAATTCACAAGAAATAGGCTTATAGGCTCAAAATGGTTGAATAAGGATGATGTTCAAGGTAGGGAAATATATGGCAATGACTATAAAAAACAAGGATGGCCTTAGATCATATCATTAATCTTTACTAATCGGGTTCATTCCTATAGTCCTTGAGCAAGTTCTAACTTATCAAGCACAACCGATCAACTCATGAAGAAATACCATGTATGCACAGTTGAGGCTCAAATGCTCACAAGCTTATGCTCGGACCTTAGGGACTTATTACACCACATTCATCTCACAATTGAACAAGTTAAGTAAAACAAATCACAATTTGAAAGTGTAGAGATTCTTAATCATAATTTGTCATCACTTATCACCATAACACATCATCACTCACGTTCAAAAATGACTCACGACATCCCTAAACAATCCACCAAACATCCCAAGACAAAATAAGAAAACACACAAACATAAAATAAAGACTCAACACACAAGACGCAAACAACAACACAAAACATGCAAAAACAAAAAATACCATCATCCATAAGAAAATTAAGCACACATTCATCCCAACCTTTGATTGAAAAATGAAAGTCTAAATTACGAAAAGTAAACATCCCAACAACATAACACATAAAGTAGCATGCTAATCAGAACAATCTAAATCAAAATCAATTCATGTCAAGCAATAAAATGATAAGGTGTAGAGTACTCCCTCAATAGGCATTTGGTAAGAGAAGCGTTAGCTCCAAGCTCCATCATACTTCCAATACCTTTCATTCATGCTCAAACACTCAACAAACACCATTAGCTCAACAATTTCATTACAAATATGGACTATCATGCACTTCAACACCACCAATCATACCAAAATCAATCTCAAACTCATGAGAAAAATTTTAAAATTTTACCCAATTTTATAAGAATCATACTCAAGTGATGAGTCACACAACACACTCTCCCCCCAAACTAAAATTGAAACAAGAGGTGAGACTTAAGTTTGCAAAAAGTGGTGAGACTTACCCTTGTAGTTTCCTTTGGTGAGCTTATTGTGGAGAAGCCTATGCATCCAAACGAATCAAGTTATGTCCACCACGCACTAACACCCCCCAAACTTAGCTCGAGACAAGAGTCAAGAATTAAGTTTGCAACAAGTGGTGAGACATGTGAACTTGAATCCATTAAGCACTTTTCTTTTCTTCAATGTGTATTTTTCTCCATGAGCACAATCAACCTACGAGGCCAAAATGAAAAAACAACAACCAAACCACAATTATTATAGAAAATACTAATTAAAGCAATAAAGATAATGATGGGGTGCCTCCCATCGAGCTCTAAGTTTAACGTCTTCAAACTAGACGGAGTGTGAGATTATTTTTCAAACAAAGTATCCACAAAGAGGGTCTCCCTTTGTGATGGGTTCAAGTAGTGCTTCACACGATGACCATTAACCAAGAACTCTCCCCCATTCTCGTCCATAATCTTAAGAGCTCCACCATCAAGAACTTCCTTTACCACATAGGTCCCTCTCCATTTGGACTTCAACTTGCCCGGAAACAGTCTTAGTCGAGAATTGAATACCAACACTTTTTCACCTTTTTCAAAACTCTTCTTTCTCAAACGAGCATCATGCCACCTCTTGGTTTTCTCCTTAAAAATCCTTGAGTTTTCATAGGCATTTTCTCTAAATTCCTCAAGCTTATTCAATTGCAAGAATCTTACCTTCTTCGAAGCTTTCATGTCAAAATTTAACTTCTTAATGGCCCAATAAGCTTTATGTCCTAGCTCCACGGGAAGATGGCAAGACTTGTCATATACAATTTTAAATGGAGACATACCAAGAGTGGTCTTGAAAGCGGTTCAAAAGGCCCACAATGCATCATCAAGTTTATTAGACCAATCCTTCCTACTCACACTCACTGTTTTCTCCAAGACTTGCTTGATTTGTCAGTTAGAAATTTCAGCTTGATCATTCATTTGAGGATGATAAGGAGTAGACACTTGATGCTTCACTTCATAAGTCTTGAGAATGTTCTCCATGAGCTTATTTATGAAGTGACTACCCCCATCACTTAACAATATTCTATGAACTCCAAACCTTTTGAAGATATGCTTCTTTAAAAATCCCATGACCACTCTAGCATCACTTGTTCTTGAAGGTATGGCCTCAACCCACTTCGAAACATAATCGACTGCCAACAAGATATAGAGAAACCCATTAGATTGAGGAAACAGTCCCATGAAATTGATGCCCCACACATCGAATATCTCCACTTCTTGAAAGCTCTTAAGGGGCATCTCATCCCACTTGAAAATTCCCCCCATCCTTTGACACCCATCACAACCCTCAACAAATTTCTTACAACTCTTGAACAAGGATGGCCAATACAACCCTGATTGTAAGACTTTTGCAGCGGTCTTTTGAGCTCCAAAATGGCCTCCACTAGGTGTAGAGTGGCAAAACTCCAACACACTACTCCATTCTTCCTCGGGCACACATCTTCTTACAGGAGAATCATTGCACATCTTGTACAAAAATGGATCATCCCACAAGTAGCTTTTAATATCATGAAAGAACTTCTTGGATTGATACTTATTAAGCTTATAAGGCTTCCTTCCACTAGCCAAGTAATTCACATAGTCCGCATACCACGGGCTTCCTTTTTGCTCTACTAAAACCTCAATTTGATAACAATCACACCTAAAGAGTTCTTTATTGGGAAACACCTCTTTGATTAACTTATAAGTGCTCTCACAATGCTCCCTCGACTCTAGCCTTGAAAGATGATCAGCTACCACATTCTCCGTGCCCTTCTTATCCCTTACTTCAATGTCAAATTCTTGAAGAAGTAGCACCCATATTATCACCCTTGGCTTTGCATCCTTCTTTGCCATGAGATACTTAATAGCAGAATGGTCGGTGTATACAATAGTCTTCGTTCCCACCAAATAGGGACGAAACTTATCAAATGCGTATACTACCGCTAAGAACTCTTTTTCGGTAGTAGTGTTGTTCCGTTGAGCCTCATCAAATGTCTTGCTTGCATAGTAAATGGCTCGGAACCTTTTCTCTCTTAATTGCCCCAAAACTACTCCAAGAGTTACATCACTTGCATCACACATCAATATAAATGGCTCCTTTCAATCGGGAGTGATCAAGATGGGTGATGAAATCAAAGCTTCCTTTAGCACCTGAAAAACATTTAGACAATTTTCATCATACTTAAATGGAACGTCTTTTTCAAGGAGATGAGATAGAGGTTTAAAAAATGAAGAAAAATCCTATATGAATCTACGATAGAACCTGGCATGACCAAGGAACGATCGTACTCCCTTCTCATTTGTTGGTGATGGAAGCTTCTCTATAGCAACAACTTTAGCTCGGTCCACTTGCAATCCTTTTGAAGAGATGTGATGTCCAAGTACAATGCCATCATTTACCATGAAGTGACACTTCTCCCAATTCAACAATAGATTAGTGTCTTGACATCGCTTCAAAACAATAGAAAGATTAGACAAACAAATATCAAACAAAGATCCAAATACCGGAAAGTCATCCATGAAGACTTCCATGATAGTCTCAATCAAACCTTCAAAGATTGCCATCATACACCTTTGAAAGGTGGCCGGTGCATTGCAAAGTCCAAATGGCAATCTTCGAAAAGCAAATATTCCATAAGGACAAGTGAAAGCGGTCTTTTCTTGGTCTTCGGGTGCTATGAGAATTTGGTTATACCCGGAATACCCATCAAGAAAGCAATAAAACTCATACCCGGCCAACTTATCCAACATTTGGTCCAAGAAAGGTAAGGGAAAGTGGTCTTTACATGTGTTCTCATTAAGTTTTCTATAGTCAACACACACACGCCACCCCGTCACCGTTCTAGTGGCTATGGTCTCATTTTCCTCAGTCTTCACTATAGTCATACCCCCTTTCTTAGATACTACATGCAACGGACTCACATAGGGGCTATCATTAATAGGAAATATCATATCGGAGTCTAACCACTTAAGAACCTCTTTTTTCACCACTTCTTGCATGATAGGATTAAGTCTTCTTTGGTTTTGAATACAAGCTTTCCCTTCATCCTCAAGCCTTATCTTATGCATGCAAATAGTGGGACTAATCCCCTTTAAATCATCAATACACCAACCAATAACCGACTTATGCTCTTTAAGGACATTAAGCAACAAATCAAGTTGACTAGAGGTTAACGAAGAAGATACAAGTACTGGGTATGTCTCATTTTCACCAAGGTAAGCATAAGCAAGATAATTGGGTAGAGGCTTCAACTCCACATTCTTTTCATTTTTCTCTTCTTGATTGAGTGGATCTCTAAGTGGTAAGAACTTTCTATTTCCCCTCGAGATAGCAGCTGCAACTTCTTGAGCCTCACTACAATCACCTAGATCAAGCAAACAATTGATCAACTCATCATTTAAATCAAGAGAAGTATTAGAAATATTAGAAAGAGATAGAGAATTGCTCAAGCAAAGTTCAAGTGGATCCTTGGCTACTATAGAAGGCCAACTTTCCTCGACACATCCCTTTACAACATCCACACTTTCACACTCTTCATCATTCATTGGATATTGCATGGCCTTGTATAGAGAGAATACTACCTCCTCATCATTAACTCTCAACTTCAATTCCCCTTTGTAGACATCAATAAGAGCTCTCCCGGTAGCAAGAAATGGTCTCCCAAGAATCAATGGCACATTTTCATCCTCCTCCATATCTAGAACAACAAAGTCCACCGAAAAGACGAACTTATCAACCATTACCAACACATCTTCAATTACTCCTTTTGGATGTGTCATAGATCGATCCGCCAATTGAAGTGTGATGGAAGTTGGCTTTACTTCACCTAACCCAAGCTTCTTGAATATGGAAAAAGGCATTAGATTAATGCTTGCACCGAGATCACAAAAAGCCTTGTTCTTCTTGTTCTTTTCAATTTCACATGGTATAGTGAAACTACCCGGATCCTTCAATTTTTGAGGAAGTTTCCGTTGTAAATGGCACTACACTCTTCGGTTAGATTAACCGTTTCATTTTCCACAAGACTTCTTTTCTTTCCCATGATGTCCTTCAAGAAACGAGCATAATGAGGCATTTGCTCCAAAGCATCGGCGAAAGGAATATTGATTTGAATCTTCTTGAAGATTTCAAGAAACTTTTTGAACCTCTCATCTAAACCCTTCATCAAGAACTATTGAGGAAAAGGAACCGGTACTTGAGTCTTGGGTATTCTCCAACTATCTCTTTCAACTTCAACTTCCTTTTCCCTTAACTCCTTTGCCTTCTTCTACTTTGGAATTCTCTCTATTTTCTCTTCATATTTCTTTTGCTCAATTACCTCTTTTCCTTTTCTTACTTCCTCTACTTCAATCTCCTCTTGCACCAACCCTTCTTCAACCGTTCTTTCCACTTCCCTTTCAATTATAACACTATCCTCTTTAGGCATAGAAGGTTCCTCATACTCTTTTCCACTTCTAAGAGTTATAGCTTTGCAATCTTCTTTAGGATTAGTCACCGTGGTAGATGGGAATTTTCCTTGTTGGTGTTGAGATCCCACGGAAGAAGCAATTTGTCCCATTTGATACTCAAAAGCTCTCATCCTATTGTCGGATTTCTTCTCATTTTCTTCCATTCTAGCCTCAAGCTTTGCATCCCTCTTTTCCATTTGAGATTCAAGCTTAGCATCTCTTTTTTCCATATAAGCTCTTGTATCTTTCATGAATGCTAACAATGTCTCTCCAATGATGATTTACCTTCTCCATTGGACGGCTTAACACTCGGATCCATTCCTTGAGGAAGTGCCATGGCGGCTTGAGTATTGGAGTAAGAAAGATTTTTATGCTCCCTCGGAGCTTGATAATTTCCTCCACTAGATTGATTAAAATTATTCCCCCGAGCTTGCCCTTGATATCCTCCTTGAAAATTACCTTGGTTAGAAGGATAATTACCTTGAAAATTCCCTTGATGTTGGAAATTCCCTTGGTAATTTCTCCTATCTAAATAGGCAACATCCGCTACACCTTGCATAACATTGCTCTCCTCATTCAAATTAGCACTTGTACTTCTCCCTTGACTTACTCCTTGAGTGATCAAATTCAATTGCTTTGTTAAAGCATGAATGCCCTCATTGAATTCTTTCATTCCTTCACTTTGAGACACATCAGTTTTCACCTTGTTCACACTCTCCACTTGAGCCACCTTTCCGAATGCATAACCTCTCATTACTCTCTCAGAAGGCCATTGATAAGCATTCATTGCAATATCTTCAAAAATTTCCATTGCTTTCATAGCATCCACTCCAAATATAGACCCTCCGGATGAGGCATCTACATGCATACGATTTTGTTGACTCAACCCTTGATAAAAGAAAGCCACTTGTTGATTATCATGAAAATCATGTTGAGAACACTTTCGTAGCATCTCTTTGTAGCGTTCCCATGCTTCATAAAAGCTCTCATCCAGAAGTTGCCTAAATTGAGTGATAAGGCTTTTCATTTGGAGAGTCTTCGAAGGAGGAAAGTACTTGTTTAGGAACCTTTGCTCAAGATCATCCCATATATTACAACTTCCCAACAAAATTGTATTGTACCATGCTTTAGCCTTGTCCATCAAAGAAAAAGAGAACAACCTCATTCGAATAGCATCTTTCGACACTCCATTCATCTTGACGATATTCGCAACTTCCAAGAAAGTAGCTAGATGAGTGTGTAAGCAGTTAAAATTTACGGTCTAATTAAATGGTGACACGTGGATGTTCTGGATTAAAAATCAATTATTAATTTATTTTGGAATTTAAATAAATTAATTCCTAAAAATAGATTAATAAATAATTGATAATTAATTTAAGCCCAACAAATTAAATGGGGCT
This sequence comes from Pogostemon cablin, assembly GCA_023678885.1. Classification (NCBI taxonomy): domain Eukaryota; kingdom Viridiplantae; phylum Streptophyta; class Magnoliopsida; order Lamiales; family Lamiaceae; genus Pogostemon; species Pogostemon cablin. The sequence goes on along the minus strand of CM042975.1, from coordinate 22,928,506 downwards.
TAAATTAAATGAAGTCTGACCCAAGTCAATCAAGCCCAAGTCAAATAAAGTCTGACCCAAGTCAAACAAGCCCAGACAAATTAAATCAGGCCCAAATCAGATAGGCCCAATTATGGTTCAGTCAGGCTGAAACCCAAGCCCGCTAAGTGAGGCCCAAAGGTGGCCTGGACCTCCTTTTTCACCTATAAAAAGGGGTCTCCACCATTCATTTGAACACACACAGAGACAGACAGACATTCAAGTACTCGAAGACGACGCACTTGAAGAGATCGAGAACACGAGTAAAGCTCCCTCCAGATCTTCAAGCGAAGAACAAGCGAAGAACGATCTTCAAATCTTCAAAGCTTCAAGCGAAGAACGTTCGAGGATCTTCAAGCCTTCAAGCGATCTTCAAAGCGTCTTCAAATCTTCAAAGCTTCGAGCGAAGAACGTTCGAGGATCTTCAAGCTTTCAAGCGATCTTCAAAGCGTCTTCAAATCTTCAAAGCTTCAAGTCTTCAAGCTCAAGATCTTCAAGTCTTCAAGCCTCCAAAGCTTCAAGTTCAAGATCTTCAACAAAGCTTCAAGTCTTCAAGCCTCTAAAGCTTCAAGCTCAAGATCTTCAAGTCTTCAAGCCTCTAAAGCTTCAAGTTCAAGATCTTCAACAAAGCTTCAAGCCTTCAAGCCTCTAAAGCTTCAAGTCTCAAAGCATCTTCAAGCTTCAAATCAAGAACAGCTACTAATCCTGGATCAAGGCTCCAAGTCCCCTAGATCAAGTGTTCTTCGTAGAAAGCTCTCAGTCAACGTTTAATCCTAACAAAGATTCAACGCCTCCGGGTCAACGTTCAAGACTACACACTCGAGCTCGGACAAGCTTCGTTTGAAGATCCGACTCAACACAAAAGTCAAGTCAACACAAGCTATCAACACAGTCAGCATACACTTCGTCAAAGAAGTCAAAGTCAAGAATCACAAGTCAAGTCAAAGTCAAGTCAAAGTCAAGTCAAAGCCAAATTGGTTCGAGAGAAGAATCAGAGGATTGATTGAGATTGTAACCCGCTTACATATTCTTCAAGTTAAATCCATCAGAAATTATCTTTGTACGCAATTTGTATTTATTTTATTATAAATAAAAAATTTGTTGTTACAAATTTTGGCACGCCCAGTGGGACGGTCTCTACCTCTCATCTCTTCTCTCTACAAGCTCGAAGATACAAAGCATGACTCCTCTCAGGATTGCAATAAGAAGACCTTCTACCTTGAAGCATTCAGAGCTGCAAACTGAAGAGATTCAAAAGATAACTCCACTCAAGATTGCTATACGGAGGCCTGCTGCATCAAAGCCTCCAGAGTTGCAAACTGAAAAGGTTGGAGTCGTTACAAAAAATATTCCGGAAGGCTCCGTAGAGACAAACCATATGGTGGGGATTACTCTCAACAAGCCATTGCACGGAGACAAGAGTGGTGAAAATGTTTCTACTTGCTCAACTTCTCGCTCCACGCCAAGCTCATCATCTACCTCAACTGAAGCTGCAGTGATGACGACAAGTGCTATGACTATCGAGGATCAACTTGCAAATATGATGAGAGCCATTGAAGGACTCAACAAGCACATGGAAGCTCAAGACGTAAAAATCTCCATACTTATGAAGAAAATGGAGAATGTGGAGACAAGTCATGCAAATGAGAAACAAGTTGGGGATGAGCACGAGAAAGAAGACTCAGTGAAACACCATCCTCTTGAAAATAAGCCAGTTGAAGAAAAAATACAAATTTCAACTGACAAAATGCTTCCTGTGAACCAACTGAAGAACATCGTTTTAGAAACGATAAAAGACAAGTTTGAAGGAAGCTCAAAATCCTTTGTTGCCTACAAGAAGCCATATACAAAGAGAATTGACAACTTGAGGATGCCAGCTGACTATCAACCTCCCAATTTTCAACAATTTGACGGCAAAGGCAACCCAAGACAACATGTGGCGCATTTCGTCGAGACATGCAATGATGCTGGGACCTACGGAGATCACATGGTGAAACAGTTTGTTCGCTCTCTTAAAGGAAATGCGTTTGATTGGTATATCAACTTAGAAGCCAACTCCATCGACAGTTGGGGGCAAATGGAAGAAGTGTTCCTCAACCGCTTCTACAGCACACGAAGAACTGTTAGCATGATGGAGCTAACAAATACTTGTCAAAGTGATGAAGAATATGTCATCGACTACATCAACAGATGGAGGAGCCTCAGCCTCAATTGCAAAGAGAAGCTGTCAGTGGCTTCAGCTATTGAAATGTGCATTCAAGGGATGCCATGGAATCTTCACTACATACTTCAAGGAATTCAGCCAAAGACTTTTGAAGAGTTGGCTACAAGAGCTCACGACATGGAGTTGAGCTTGATATCAAATGATATTGAATGGCCATCTATTCAAGACTCCTACGAGTTTGAGGACATGCCTTCTGATGAGCTCGTGGAAGATGAACCACAAACAAAGACTGCAGTTTCCATAAAGATTCATAGAAATGAAGTGGAAGCAAGAGAAAGCAATGCATCCCAGGATTGGGGGCAATGAACTGTTGATAAATCAAAGACAAAGCTCCTTGATATGAGCAAAAACTGTCTACATCAAGCTCCTTGATATGAGCTAAAACTATCTACAAGCTCCTTGATATGAGCAAAAACTGTCTACATCAAGCTCCTTGATATGAGCTAAAACTATCTACAAGCTCCTTGATATGAGCTAAAACTATCTACAAGCCCACGCTCCTTGATATGAGCTGAAACTATCTACAAGCCCCCACGCTCCTTGATATGAGTTAAAACTATCTACAAGACCATGCTCCTTGATACGAGCCTAAACTATCTAACACAAATCAAATGCCACGCTCCTTGATATGAGCTAAAACTGTCCACATGATACTCCTTGATATGAGTTTAAACTATCTGACATAAATAAAGTAAGGCTCCTTGACACGAGTATAAACTGTCTACAAGTTCAAATTCAAGACTCATTGACATGAGTATAAGTTGTCAGCAAATTCAAACACAACGTTCCATGACACACGAGCCTAAACTGCATGTTACTCCTGGTCCGCACGAGTATAAACTGTGTACGACAAACTCCTGGTCCGTACGAGTATAAACTATGTACGACAAACTCCTGGTCCGCACGAGTATAAACTGTGTACGACACACTCCTGGCCCGCATGAGTATAAACTGTGCACGGCACCCCCTAAATCAAAACCATGTCCTTTTAAACTACGTAATGACTTGATCCTCTTTAAAGAGTTACGTAGGCAACTTAGTTCCCGCTAAGTACAGTCATAATTTATGCTATTTGCATCGAGTTTGTGAGGCAAGCAATAAGTTGACAAGGAGAAGTGTTAAAAGAAGTTTGACCTCCTGGAGTGTTGAAATAATCCCGAACTCTTGTACTGGCGAAATGATGAAGTTTCCTTTCAAGAATGAGCCACCGAAGTCTGCAAACACTTCGTACTACCCCAGGCCGAAATCCCATTGACAGTCACCATGCCTCATTAAGCAGCTGCCAGAATTGAAAGAAAAGAAAAGAAGGCCAAAACAAATGAAAGGAGTACTAGAAGACCAAAAAAAAAAATGGTCGTGAAGATAATTTATAATTAGGGAATTAATTAATTAAAAGACCCAAAATAAAATTATGGGATCAATTAATTATTAAGTCCAAATTTATAAATTAGGCCCATTACAAATGAAGTTTAAAATGCTAAGAGGAATGATTAAATTAATTCATATTTAAGTTTAATAAACTTGAAGCTATGAATTAAATTTAACAACCGTTGAAAGCCCAAGCTATTTGTTGGACCCAAATTATTGCATTCACGGCCTGAATTCATGGTGAAAATTGTTGCAAGCCCAACTTAACTATTTGACGCCCAAATAAATTAATTTGGTTAATTATTTGAGGTCCAAATAAATTAATTTGGTCGTTGATCAATTTACGTTGAATTGCAAACCAAGTTGAAAAGTCAAAAGACCAATTGCTAGGAGGAGAAAAACGTGGGTAAGCTTGCTGTCAATAAAGCAAATTCTTCAATCAACCTCTCTCTCCTCCCAGGGGAAATCAATATGGTAAGCACGGAGAATTAGGAGAATCAATCTGCTTTTCCTCTCTTCAAGTGAATCTCTTCCAAAATTGAAACTGCTTTCCTTGCCGGAATCGTTGACGATTGCTGCTGCCTCGTACCACCACCTTTGCCGGAGAAGACTTGTCGGATTTCCACCAGCCACACGGTGTCGATCAGATCCTTCGCTGAAAGTTCGTCTCTCGGCCTCAAGCTGCTACTGCCCATCAACCGCCGTGCTCACCGCCGGATCTGCCGTAAACTACGGCCCTTCGCCACTTCCAGTCATCCGTCGGTTGCCGCTGTTTCCCGCTGCCCTTGCCTTTGTTGCCATCGCCAGCGTCGAGCAGGCATCACCATGGAAACCAGTAGTCCACTCTAGCCGGGGAGAGCCACCACACCCGTCGGACCTGCCTCGTACCACCATCATGCTGGATGCTGCCAACGAGCTGCCACGCGTGATTGCACTGCTAGAGCGTCAACCCACTTGCCCCCAAGGTCGCGAACATCGCCGGATGTTGGAGAAACGAACCCAGTCGAAGGTCCGCCAGCCGCCAGCGTATCGAACCAGGATTGGTGCCGACATCTACCGCTCGTCGGCTCCCCCATGTTGTTCGACGCACATCACCCCTGCCGGAGTCGATCAACCTCTAATTGCTGACTCGCCACCCGCCGAAGAATCAGTTTGCCGACTTTCAGCCGCACCACATCATCCCTGTTTGGCACCACACTACCGTTCGCAGCCAACCCATTGCCGGAGGTACCATCTCTACAGCTTGGCGACACATCTTCTGCGACACACTTCAGCCGCTTCAAAACACCTCCACCTTCAGCCATAGCATCGCCGGAAAACGACTGCCACCGCTCATGGCCGTAGCGTCCTTTGCCGGAGTTCCACACTGCAGTAGCTTTCGACGCCAAAGATCGCCGTTCAATCTCCGCCACACGCCACCAGTCGGGAGCAATGGCCTAGAATCAATGATGGAGGTCGCTGCCGTTGCTGTGCCACCAATCACGACGTTTTATCAAAGCGCATCGTGATTGCCCCCATTTCTTTGTGACATCAACCCAAAGAGTCAGAGATCGTACAGGGCAATGATCTCCCATGGATAATCTGCAATGGAAGGGAGGATGCATTAGATGCAGTAAAAAAAAAATTAAAGAAAAGAAACAAGAATTTCAATTCTTACGGACTGCAAATGAAAAAAATCAGATGAAAAAAATCAAATGCACTGAGATCCTTCTTATATAGTGGAGAGGTTGCAGCAAATTATGAAAAATTTGCATGATTGAAATCTTGAGAGATTTCAAGAGATCTCTTTTATTTGGAATAAAGATTTGCAAATCATCAAATCTGCTATCTCCCGTAATTTTGATATCAAGCAGTGAAGGAAGTTGATTTGGGCCTAAGAAGATAAATTGGGCTACTTGAAAAAAAGTTGGGCCAAGTAGAAAAAAAGTTATTACTTGGATAAAGTAATTTCTCAAGTCCAAAATTACAAATGTAAGAAAAAAAAAACTTTTGCGATTCCTTCACATCAAGACGTGGCGTCAGTGAACAAACCGCAAGGGGGCATTTGTAAGCAGTTAAAATTTACGGTCTAATTAAATGGTGACACGTGGATGTTCTGGATTAAAAATCAATTATTAATTTATTTTGGAATTTAAATAAATTAATTCCTAAAAATAGATTAATAAATAATTGATAATTAATTTAAGCCCAACAAATTAAATGGGGCTTAAATTAAATGAAGTCTGACCCAAGTCAATCAAGCCCAAGTCAAATAAAGTCTGACCCAAGTCAAACAAGCCCAGACAAATTAAATCAGGCCCAAATCAGATAGGCCCAATTATGGTTCAGTCAGGCTGAAACCCAAGCCCGCTAAGTGAGGCCCAAAGGTGGCCTGGACCTCCTTTTTCACCTATAAAAAGGGGTCTCCACCATTCATTTGAACACACACAGAGACAGACAGACATTCAAGTACTCGAAGACGACGCACTTGAAGAGATCGAGAACACGAGTAAAGCTCCCTCCAGATCTTCAAGCGAAGAACAAGCGAAGAACGATCTTCAAATCTTCAAAGCTTCAAGCGAAGAACGTTCGAGGATCTTCAAGCCTTCAAGCGATCTTCAAAGCGTCTTCAAATCTTCAAAGCTTCGAGCGAAGAACGTTCGAGGATCTTCAAGCTTTCAAGCGATCTTCAAAGCGTCTTCAAATCTTCAAAGCTTCAAGTCTTCAAGCTCAAGATCTTCAAGTCTTCAAGCCTCCAAAGCTTCAAGTTCAAGATCTTCAACAAAGCTTCAAGTCTTCAAGCCTCTAAAGCTTCAAGCTCAAGATCTTCAAGTCTTCAAGCCTCTAAAGCTTCAAGTTCAAGATCTTCAACAAAGCTTCAAGCCTTCAAGCCTCTAAAGCTTCAAGTCTCAAAGCATCTTCAAGCTTCAAATCAAGAACAGCTACTAATCCTGGATCAAGGCTCCAAGTCCCCTAGATCAAGTGTTCTTCGTAGAAAGCTCTCAGTCAACGTTTAATCCTAACAAAGATTCAACGCCTCCGGGTCAACGTTCAAGACTACACACTCGAGCTCGGACAAGCTTCGTTTGAAGATCCGACTCAACACAAAAGTCAAGTCAACACAAGCTATCAACACAGTCAGCATACACTTCGTCAAAGAAGTCAAAGTCAAGAATCACAAGTCAAGTCAAAGTCAAGTCAAAGTCAAGTCAAAGCCAAATTGGTTCGAGAGAAGAATCAGAGGATTGATTGAGATTGTAACCCGCTTACATATTCTTCAAGTTAAATCCATCAGAAATTATCTTTGTACGCAATTTGTATTTATTTTATTATAAATAAAAAATTTGTTGTTACAGAGTGTTCGGGTCTTCAAGAAGGCCTCCCCCAAACTGATTTGCTTTGACCATGTTGATCAACCCAGTCTTAATTTCAAAATTGTTGGCTTGAACCGGAGGAACCATATTATGCATGGCTCTCGGTTGGAAGTAATCCCGAATTGCTCTAGGTCTTTGCATCTCTTGTTGTTGGAGTATCCTTTGAGCCTCTTGATTTGCAAGCAATTGCAAGTAGTCTTGATTTTGAGCAATGAAATTCCTAAACATCTCTGCTTGAATCTCTTGCACTCCTTCTTGTACCCCCCTTTGATCTTGTAATGGATCTTGGGGTGGGTTATCAATGACATGATCTTCACGTTGATTCTTCATATTTTTCTTTTTAGCTTTATGTCTCTCTCGTTTCTTTTGTCGTGCGGTCTTTTCTATCTCCAAATCCAAAGGAATAATCGATTGATTTCCCTTTGATCTCGTGATCATAAAATACCTACGAAAATTCAAAGAGTGAGACCACAAACAATAATAGTAAATATAATAAAATAAAAAAGTAACCTTATCAAGAAAAACTAAAACAATAACACAGTAATTCACTAATTCGTTAAACTCTCTTTTGGCTACGGCGCCAATTTCTTGTGTGTCTATTTTTAATCAAATACTCACGAGCAAGAACACTCGATCGTTGTAGTAGTATATCCCAAGAAATAATTATCAATCCACAAAGGAGTTAGGTTTGGATTAGCAAAATACGTGAGCTCTTGTTTAAGTCACTTTTGTAAGGATGAGAGGGGTTTGAGAATGATTAACAACTAAAGCAAGTAGCAAGTAAATAAAATAGCAAATAGAGAAATGACACAAAAATATGATTAATGAGAAAAGAGAATAGGTGCTAAAGTTCATGTATGGACAAATATGGGATTAGAAACATCCAAGCACACTCAATTCATATTATCAGGCAAAAGGAATTCAACTCAATTGATGCAGATTAAGGGTGATCAAGATTATATCCTAAGCTCCCTTTCGGGTTACAAAGGTTGTAGATCCATTTGAGACTCCCAAAAGCACTTAAGATCAAAGCCCAACATTAACCTCTTCCATCTAGGTACTAATTAACTCCCAATTCTCCCTTAGAAGGTACTAATTAGAATTAACTCTCCCTTTTTGTGTACTAGAGCTAACGAATGGATTGGTTTCCCTCATCGAATTCAAATATCCTTTCGGTCAAACCCAAACTCGATGTCTATTCATGCCTTTCTAATACTTTAAAGGGTCGTTTCAGTCTCACTCCAAGCAATATACACATGAACATTGTAATAGCACTTAATTATCATAAATCATCCATTGATCAACAATCCATTAAACCAATAATCATTTATGAATAACAAACATGCCATCACAACATCAAAACAATTAAAACCCATGAACAGAAACCAACATCAATTAAATCAAAAACCAATTTAATCCACATGATAATATAAACTTAATATGCTTTTCATGTTTTTAATCCCACTAGAGGGATTAGCCTAACATGATAATGGTAACAAAACACATGAATGATTCATTACACATATCCATAGTCTCAAATCCAAATGAAAAACAAAAGAGATGTAAATCTTCCCTAGCAATTCCTTATAGAGAATCTTCAACACTCATTGATCTCCACCTCTAGCTCTTGAATTCTTGAGATCTTTAGACCCCAAATGGTAGGGATGAAGAATGGATGAAGATGGTGGTGTGAATTGGAGAGAATGGTGTGTGATCTATGTGTTTTGGTGCAAAACCCTTGGTGGAATATCCAATCCCCCTTGAATGTTGAACTTGAGGCTATTTATACCCTCACCAGGTTGGGCCACGAATTAATCATCAACTGGACTTTTTACACACACTTACACACATTGGCAGGTGAAAATCTGGATTTTTGGTCCAAAAATGACCTTACTCGAGTTGGCCTTCCCAACTCGAGTTAGCAGCTCGAGTCGAGCTGCATGTAATACAACTCGAGCTACCCAGCTCGACTCGTGTCGACAACTCAAGCTATCGCCTGTTCGGTCGTGTTGCGAGGCTTTGAAACTTGGAAAACCCTCGGCACATAGCTCGACTCGTGCTATCAACTCGAGCTGCAGCTATCAGGTCGAGTTAGCTTACTGTACAAATTTTGGTCTTTCCCCTGCTCCTAGCTCGACTCGAGTTGCAAGTCGAGTTAGACCTTGCAACTCGAGTAAACTCTCTGAAAAATTCTGGACCTCAGCTCGACCTAGCACAACTCAAGTTGGCGACTCGAGTTAGGTCTCTCAAGTCGTGTTGAGCCACTGGACGATTTTGGACACTTTTGGACCCAACTCGAGTTGGCTCCAACTCGTGTTGGCAACTCGTGTTGCACCTCGCAACTCGAGTTGGATACCGGCTGCTTGTTTCTTGCTCGTTTTAGCTCCCGACTCTATTTTGCTCCTTTTTTACCTGTTTTACATATGTTTAAGCTCATTCACACTCATTCCCATGAAAACACATAACACAACCAAATAATACATAATATACGAATAAAATAATACGAAAAGACATACAAAAAGACACTAAAATCTAAGTGTAAATAGCGCCTATCAACAGGTGCAATGGAGGAGAAAACGAGCAAAAATGGAGAAAATGGGGCAAAAAGTGTGTAAAGTGGTACACTGACACGAAAATTCAGTTGAATAAGTATGTAGGTGGTCGAATTTTTGTGTCAGAAGCAAGGGAAAACATGGCAGCAGAGGCTGAGCGACTGACAGAAAAATTCAACCCATTCATGAAAATTTGATCGAATTTTTCTGTTGAATTGTAGAAAAATTCGACGTCCCTCACAAAAATTCGATCGAATTTTTGTGAAATTATACACCTATCCAGAAAATCAGTTTTTATTCCCATTTTGGCTGCTTATTCCCCATGTTTTGATTGGACAATTAGCCCTAGCCTCCATTTTCGTGAAACACACACACTCTACACCATCATCTACACACACTACCATCTCCATCTCTCTTCACTTCATTTTCCATCATTTTTCCACTATTTTTCACACTTCCACCCATCAAACCTCATCTCTTTGATTCATCTATCACATATCTAAGGAGATTTGAGGCACAAGGAGGGAGGAAAGCATATTGAAGGGGAGTTTCAAGCCAAGTTCCATTATAGGGGAGATCTTACTTTTAATTTGCATTTTCTTAGTTTTAGTTGCAATAATGGATTTTGTTAAGCATTGTAATGGTGTTTTGATGATGTTTGTTGTTGGCTAGACCTCTTGTGAGGCTAGTCACTTGATGGATTAGGGACCTATGGATTTTTTGAATGTTTAATGGTTTAATTGATTTGATGTTGGAATTTCTTACATGATTTTTGATTTACTTAACTTGTATTATAACTTGTGTGGTGGAATTCCCAATTTATTGTATTAGGAGGGCTAATCCAATATTATAATTAGTGGTTTGATTGAATCATGTTATAATGTGAATTTTGTGTGTTAGTGTATGAAGTATGTAGTTGCATCTTTATATACTTAGAACATTCATGTGAGAACACGTAATTGGTTTATCATATTTGGTTGATTAATTGAGTGAGGAGACAAATCTTGGTATCATAGTACCTTAAGGGAATTGAGAGTGACATTCAATCTTTTGTGCTTAAAACTTGTAATGAGTTTAGAACCTAATGACCTTGGCCTAAGAATTAGGAGTGTATATGTGATTGCTTCTATTCCAATAATCATTGATATTTGCCATTTGAAGTCAACAAGCCATGTTGTGTCCTTGATCTTGAATGTGGTTAGCCTTGCTCTTCTTTAGATTGTCCAACATCCATTTTATTTTAATTGTGGTTACTTGATACTTTAGTTGATCATCTTAGTTGTTTATTGTTCTTATTTGTTACTTGCTTAGATAATTTGTAGTTTAATTGCTCTTTTCAATTTTCAAAACTCAAAATCCGATCACTTCTCTAAAGTATGGTTGAAAACAAATACGGATACGCTCTTGGTTTAACTCTCTCTATAATCGAAATTTAAACTTGGGTCAAAGCACTACACAATAAGGTTCGCTTACCTTAATTAATTTTAACAGAAATTGGCCAAAAGTTCACCTAAGTCTGGAATTAAAATACTAGAAGAAATTGAAAGGTTAGGATTGAAGAAAGTTACAGAGCTTGAGGCCAATGAGATAAATAAAGTGATATGTAAAAAATGTGGGTGGAATTGAATGAGCATATTTTGGGAGTTGCCTTATTGGAGCACAAACATGATTAGACACAACTTAGATGTGATGCATATTGAAAAAAATATATTTGACAACATATTTAATACAGTTATGGATGTAGTGGGAAAAATAAAAGATACTGACAAATCTAGAGAAGAGTTGAATGAATATTATCGACGTCCTGAGTTGGATTTGTATAAATCTTCTGGAAAATATCCAAAAGCATGCTACACTTTGGATAAGCAGAGAAAAAAAGCTTTATGTGAATGGGTGAAAGGCCTAAAGTTTCCTGATGGATATGCTTCAAATATGGCAAGATGCTTAGACATGAAGAAACATAAACTTTATGGCATGAAAAGTCATGATTGTCATGTGTTTATGCAAAGATTATTGCCTATTGCATTCAGTAAACTACTCCCCTCAAATGTTTGGAAGGCACTTACAGAATTGAGCCTCTTCTTCAAAGAGCTAACGACAACTACTATGAGAGATGAAGACATGTATCTATTAGATAAAGAAATTCCTGTAATTTTGTGTAAGCTGGAGTGAATATTTCCTCCAAGTTTCTTTAACTCCATGGAGCATCTTCCGGTTCATTTGGCTTATGAAGCAAAAATAGCAGGTCCTGTACAATGCCGATGGATGTATCCATTTGAAAGGTAATTATATAGTACATATCTCAATTTATATTTTATGCAAAATAAATAAAAGAATATTAATCTGTTATATTTGTTGTAGGTACCTGCGGAAGTTGAAGAACAATGTTCATAACAAAGCTAAAGTAGAAGGTTCAATTTGCAATGCATATTTAGTTGAAGAAGCAGCAGCATTTTGTTCTTATAACTTTGAAGACCATGTGAACACATGATAGAAACGTTCCACGCAATGATGACACTCGTGTCCAAGATGATGGCGCAGAGCATGAAGGATATCTATCAATATTCAAGTATCCAGGTCGACCATTCGGAAAAGCTAAATCAAGATATATGACCAACGAAGAATATAAAGCTGCTCGAAGCTATATTTTGTAAATTGCTCAGAAGTGGAACCATATATCAGGTTTGTGCCAAATATATATGATATTTTTAATGGTAATCTTTTAATTTTATTCAACTTATAATTAATAGTTCCACTTTGTCTTCGTCTTTTTATATTTTTCCTTCTCTCCCATATCCCTTTTGTAAAGAATTTACAGAGACTCTTTGAAGCAATCTCATCCAAGCATAAATGACGTGGAAGTTGATAAGAAATTAAAAAATGAATTTCCAAACTAGTTCAATACATATGTGAGTATAAAAAGAATTTTTTTGGTGTTTCACCAGAATTTTCTGTTCACTATCTCTCTCTTTTTTTTCTTTTAAATTTACAGGTCCATACTCCTTTAAATGAGGTTGATAACATGTTCATAAAGGATCTTGCAAAAGGGCCATTACGGAGTGTTAGATCATTTCTCGGCTATTATGTAAATGGTTATCGATTTCATACTTTACAACATGATTCGTAAAAAGCTACTTCGAACAGTGGGGTGTGTATTGGAGGCTCTAATTTAAGCGCTAGTGAGAGTGACTATTATGGTCGTCTGATAGAAGTTATTGAGTTAGAATATCCAGCCTTACCAATCAAAAGAACTATTTTATTCAAGTGTGACTGGTTTGATCCTACCCCTAACATAGGAACTAAGATCCATAAAGAGTATAAGCTTGTAGAGATGAACCATCAACGAAATTTTAATAGATATGAATCTTTTGTGTTAGCTGTACAGGCAAGTCAGGTGTATTATTGTAATTATCCTACTATAGGGCGTGAAAAGAGTGAATGGTGGGCTGTGATAAAAATAAAAGTTAGGGCGATTGTGGATGTTGCAGAAACTACTGAAGATAATGATCAACCACCATTTCAAGAGGATGAAGTTGATATCCATTTGCATGATCAGGTCCAGATTGACGAAGACGTTCTCTTAAATGATCCATCTGACCCCTCCATGGAGCTAGAGAATGATGACATTGAGCAAGAAAATGAGTCATTACTTGAATCAGATGAAGATATTGAGCAAGAAGATGAAACTCTAATTGAATCAGAAGAAGAAAATTTGGGTTCAACTGAAGAGGAAAAGGATCAAGAGGTATATGAAGAAGATTTAGATGCTGATAGTGACTGAGATGATTTTATCATTTTATGCTTTCAATTTCTCAAATGAATTTATGTTTTTATTGTGGTGATGATTGTAGAGTGACTAGTGATTTTTTCTTACGATGTTGGCATTTTATATTTAAGTTTATCATATTTTTCAACCACTTTGAACTCAGTCATGTACACAGATATCAATGTTTATAGTTGCTGGATTTTATTTTCTATTTTGATGCCAGACGAGCTCTAGGTGGTCTTGATTGAGCGTGTTGTATTGTTCTTGCTATTTGCTGGTACTATTTACCGATAGTTATTGATGTCTTTGCCTAAATGTTGCTATTGTAGGATATAGTTTTCTTTAATGTCTTGGGTCATGAATGCTTATTATCTGCATATAAGGGTTTGTTAAGATTGCTGGTATTTTGCTACTTTTAATTGATGATGATTGCTGATACATTTATATGGTGGGATTAATTTTGTTGGTTTGTGTGTGCAATAGCTAGGAGACCATCACTTTGAACTATCCATAGCAGTTTTGTTCGGGTGGTATCTATAGGTGGCTTTTGTGCCCTTACAACTGGTAAAATTTGGCTTTGGAGACAAAAGATTATTGTTCTTCTGCATCTATTGTGGAAGTATGTAAGGAGGATGCAATTGGATTTTGTGAGTCTCCTATTTCTTAATTATAGTAGTGGTTGTGGTGTTGCTGGGATTTGATGTTGCTTTTTTTCAGGCATGTGTTGATTCTTGCAGGGAGACTGCCTTTGTCCCACATCTACAAAGGGTTAGGAATATAAAGATTGCTTGTTGCTGTTTATTCTAGTTTCTTGCAAGTCATAATGTTTTCTTATCATGGTTGCTGGTTATTCTAGTTTCTTGTATGTGATAATGCTTTTTCACTGTAATTCTGTAATTGACTAACTGCTATATTGTTCACAGTAATTTTTTTTTATTGTACCCAGACAGAACATAGCATTAGTTCTTACATATGAGATGCTTTTTATATAAATTCATGTTATTTAGTATTTTGGATGTATTGTATTTTGTATAGTTATATTTTTAAATACTCCATATTTATAATGTTTAGAATGTTAATTGCATTTCTTTAAAAAAGGATGAAATTTTTACTATTTTGGTTAATTTAATGTTTATTATTGACAAACCTATTCATTTTATATAGTCATTAATTCAATGGTAGATAGGGGTGTAAATAATCAGAACACTCATTATTTAGCTAATTCAATGGCAGATAAGGTTGTAAATGATCTGAGCGTTACCAATTAGTTGTCACTTGAGTTCGTACCTAATATTTTTTCTAGACAAGTTTAAACTCAGTATTGAGCTAGATTTCCATAACATTGATACTCAAACATGTAGCAAAGTAGCATCATGGTATATGAACTCTTACCTAAAGAATAACAATAAGATATTTTAAATATTATATAACACGTCGCAACATTATACACCTAATCAAACACCAACATAAAATCTCTAATGATTGTTTTCCTAGTATGTTAGTATTTTTCAAATTGTGAATAAATCTTGCTTTATAATATTACGATTACTTATAATATTATAATATTTTAACTGATTAAAAATTCCTTTATAATATCACTTATAATATTATAATCTTTAACTGATTAAAAGTAGCATCATGGCACATGAACTCTTATGAAAAGAATAAAAATAAGATATTTTAAATAGTAAATAACATGTTGCAACATTATACACCTAATCAAACACTAACATATAATCTCTAATGATTGTTTTCCTAGTATGTTTAGTATTTTTCAAATTTTAAACAAATTTATCACATATTATTTTGTAAGAGTTCCTTTATAATTTGTATATATTTATATGTGAAACAAAGATAGTTTAAAATTTAGAGAGATATTTCCCTCCAACACCCTCTTTATATTTCATTTGAATTGTTTTTTTCAATGTTTCTTTGTTATTATATTTGCATTCCCTCTTTTCTTTTTATTTCTAATTTACTCTATTATAAGTTTGAAGAAACAAATAGTCAAGTGAAATTTTTTAAAGAAAATATTGGAAGTATTAAATTATTAAATACATTAAATTTTAAAGATTTTTATGGCTTTTCAAATTTAACAAGACAAAATTACTATATAAATTTATTTATTATATTACTTCAATACATCACACATTACACTTTAGAAAATATACTTAAACTATTACTACCTCCGGCTACTTACAAGGTACTCGTTTCACTATTCCTGGCTTCCGCTTCAAAGGTATTAATTTCATCTATTTAGTAAAGAAAGTACACAATATGACCCACCACTTTCATCTAATACAACTACCCACTTTACCGATAATAATAATACTCCTTAATCCACGTGCAAAAAGAAAATAAAGACCTTAGAATTGTCCACGTGCAAACAGCAAACGGTTACCTTTCAAGTGGCCGGAGGAAGTAATATACATACTTTACTTATATAATAATTATAATTTAAAACGTCTCAAACAATCACAGTCTCACAAGAAATTTTGTCTTTCATCGTTAAAAATCTAAAGATGTTATAATATATTATTTGTTAATATAAAAAATATTTCAATTATTTATTGTACTCTTTGAATGTGAAAATTTACTTTATTCTTCCAGATAAATAATTTATTTTTGATAATAACAATAAATGAACTTTTCATGTTTAAATATATAAATGAGACACTCTCTTGTTATACGGGTTGTGAGACGGGTCGACCTATTACTAAAGTATGTTTATTATATAAGTAAAATATATTTAATTGTAGTTAAAAATATGTCAATAATGTATTATTATAACATAAAAATATACTTTAACAACTATTAAGAATACTTTATCTATATAATAGACATACTTTAAAATGTCTCACCAACCGAATGTCTCACAAGAAATTTAGTCTATTTAAATAATATTATTTGTAAATATAGATAAACAATTCAATCAACTTTAACAATATTTAAAAAGAAATAATAAGTACGTAAATTTCTTAAATAATTACGAAAAATAATTTTATTTAAATACACACATTAATTTTGTTAACCAAGTAGACTTTCTTAATTGTTAGTAATTAATAATAATACTCCATAATTAGAGTTTTGAAATCAAATATAATCTGTAATTAATTTAATCAATTTATTAATTAAGTTTCCAATGAAAACTCTTATCTGTGTATCGGAGTTGCGGGGCGGGAAAGGGTTTGTTACAAAAAATTCCAAGAATGCGTAATTCACAGTGATATAGGCACAAAATTATTGCAAGTTGTATTCTAAATCATAATCTTCATCATTACTAACTAATTTATTATAATTTTCATTATTGTGATAGCACTATGTCTGGGAGGTCTTTTAGCAGAGAAGATGGAAACAAATGACTTTCTTTTGGTCGTGGATCAAAAAATGGTCATGGTGGACATCTAATTAGTTCTAGTCATGGAGATGCAAGTGGTAAGGGAAAATCCCATGGAGCAAGTCAACTCGGCATTACTTCAAGAGATGGGCTTGGCAGAGGAGGTTCGAGCGGTAAATGCTCACTTGGCCTCAATTCCATAGATGGACATGAAGAACGTGATTCTATGGATGATTGTGGGGTACATTCTCTTGGGGATGCAAGAGGCAGGGGAAATCGGCACGGAGGGCATCAACTCGACATTAAACTAAGAGATGGGGTTGGTAGGGGAGAATCAAATGGAAAACGCTCTCGTGGCTTCGACTCTACAGATAGTCATGAAGAACGTTCAGTTGGAAGTGATTTTGTGGATGGCCAGGGGGTACGTTATTTTTTTGGAGATGCAATGGGTAAGAGAAATGGGCATGGAAGACAGCAACTTGGCATTAGTTCAAGAGATACTCTTGGTAGAGAAAATTTGCTTGGAAAAAACCCTTGTGGCTATTCTACAGATGTTCATGAAGGAGGTTCGCTAGGCATTGATTCTGCATATGGTCATAGAGGACTTTCTGCTCCTCTTAATTTCAAGAGAAGGCTATGATAGTGTAGACGAACACGAACAACATACAAGTTCATCACCAACACGACCACCAGCATCGCAGCTTACACTAAATACAATATCTGCTGATCAGGAGTTACCAATATCTCCCATTACTCCTAATGATGGACCGAGTCATCGAGGTCAAGAGCCAATACCCTTGCAAAATGCTTCCTCTAAGAATTCTATACTACTACTTAATATAATTCACAAATGGTAAGTTTACTATGATTTCTAAATTTCAATTAACACCAGATCTTAACTGGTTATACATATTTATGTTATTTTGGAATCAGCTTTATTCCCTCACATGGTGCTTCAGCACAAATCACGAAGTGCATAAAGCAGACTTTTGATAAAGAGGGAAACACTTGGGCAAAAGTCACCAAAGAAACTAAGGAGTACTATTGGAATGAGTTTCAGGTATTTAATTCTTATTATGTTTTAACTTTTACTTGAGGGGAAGAGAAATTTGTAGAGATCTTCCACTAAGCCACAAGTTCAAAATATTAAAAATAAGAAAGTGGGTGTACGAATATGGTGTGGTATCCCTTTTATCAGTCCTTGTTTCCTACTTGACCATAAGATGCTAACTGTGTTTCTAATTATTTAGAGCCTTCTCTCTAGTTCTAAATATACAGAAAGATAAGTTGCAATGTATAAAATGAAGAGGAAAAAAATCTAAATCTCCGTTATATTTGTATCATTAATATAAAAAATGTTGCTCGATTATCTTTTATGTTTGCTTAGTTAGTTGTCTTAGTAGTTTTGTGAACTTTGCTTCATGAAAATTAAGAATGGCTCTACTTATTGTTCTGTACAAGAATTAAATGAGATCTTTGATGTTGTATCATTCTTAATTATAAAAACCACACTACGTATACATCTTTTGCAGAAACATTTCACGTTTGATAAGGATTTAGCCGTGGTTCGACGCATGTGAGGCTAGAATACGTTATTCCTCCACGCTTTGTGATTGGAGAAAATCTGGAAAGCGGCCATCAAATGTTGGACCAGAAATTTGGGGAAGTTGGCAACAAAAATGGAATACTACGGCGTTCAAAAAAAAGCGTGATCAAGCATCAAAAAATCGAAAGGGCGAGGTGGTAGGTTCTGGAAAGGGACCACCTACTCATTCTGGTGGCTCTAGATCTGCAATAGATCATGGCATTCAACTCGTAAGCAATTAAAATGCCTTAATTTTCATGTTTTGAATTTAAAATATTAATTAATTTTTAGTTGTAAGATTTAAATATCAGTTTCAAACTTTGTCATCATAATAATTTCAAGCTAAAGAGCTAAATCGTCCTATAACGGACTATGAGATTTTTGAGAAGATGCACAAGAAGAAAAATGGAGAATTTGTTGATAAAAGATCGAAGGATGTTTCTGTAAGTTAATTGTGGATACTGTAGGAGGAGGTTATAAAGCGTCATACTGAAGCTACTCGAAATCTGATTGGAGCTGTTGGACCACAAAAGAAGCAGCGGGTGTATGGACTAGGATGCAAACCTTCAGCTGCTATACCAGCTTGTGGCTCATCAAAATCTACACCATTTGAACGTGATCAATTACGTGCTGAGATTTATGAGGAGGTGCGAGAGGAGATAAGGCACAGACAAGAAGAGATTGAACAAGAAATGAGGCAGAAGCAGGAGTAGATAGAGTTGGAGTTGAGGCAGAAACAAGAAAAGATGGAGGACCTTATGCAGAGGTTTATGACAGGTGGAAGAGCTTCATCCCATCCAACAGATTTATGTGCAACTACTGAAGATGATGACGACGAAGATTATCATTCCGAAGATCAGTAGATGCAAGATAAGGTGGACTATAATTCGCAGATATTGGTCTGGTATCTTATTCTTCATGTTTTATATATTATTACATGTCTTCTACTTTAGGGTTTTTCTTAATTTCATTAGGTATCTTTCATTTGTTTGGTAGTGTTGATGAAACATGCTATAGTATTTAGCTAACTTCATTAGGTATCTTTCATTTGCTTGGTTATGTTGATGGAACATGTTATAAATTTTATTTTTATTTTTAAATTTAGAGGCTAAATAGAGTTAAATTCATTTTTTGTCCTATAACTAAGCAAAACTTCGATTTTTGCCCTAAAAAGATAAGTTGTTCAATTTTACCCTATAACTAACGAAAAATTTCAATTTTTGCCCAATTTTCGCCGGAAAATGCAAATTTCGCCGGAATCCGCCACGTCATGCTTCAATTTGCGGGTTTTCGGCTGGTCAATCCAACGTGGCAATTTTAACTTTTTTTTACACTAGAGTTAAATCAATTTTTGTCCTGTAACTAATCAAAATTTCGATTTTTACCCTAAAAAAGATAAGTGGTTCAATTTTGCCCTATAACTAACGAATTATTTCAATTTTTGCCCAATTACATGACCTTCTCTTATTTTTTAATTTAATCACGAATTTCTATTTTTATCACGATTTTTAATTTTTATTCTTTTAAAAAAAAAATTTGTGTTTTAGTTTAATTACAAATTCTTCTATTAATAAAATATAGGGTAGGTCTTGCATGAGACCGTCTCACGTGAGACCATTTTTCACTTTTTAAAATAGTTATCACTTTCGCTATAAATCGTTATCACTTTCGCTATAAAATGTTATCACTTTTTATTTACACTATAAATTGTTCATGAAAGAGCATTTTCACTTTTCATAATTTATTATCACTTTTCTTCATAAAGGTTATCACTTTCTGGCCGTCTCACGTCACTTTCCTGTAAGCCCTTATGTGAGACGGTCTCACACAAGTCTTTGCCTAAAATATATGGCTATCTTAATTAATAAATAATAATATAAAATATTAAATATTTAAAATAAAATAAATTAATTAAATATTAAAACTTATAAAAAAAATTCCCGACAAAAAAAAATGGGAGTGATGGTTATTACGTATATTTTCGAAGGAAAAAAATGGTGTGTCAATCAACTAACAAAAGTTAAATATGAATATAAGAAAAAATTTAAAAAATTATTTTCAACAAAAATGGGATGAGAGTAATTTATTACGCATTTATAAATCTTTTATATTATATATAATTTATGGGTTATAATTTAAACATTATTATATTCTAAATATTATTATATTTTAAATTTTGAATATATTAAATGTGTATTAGTTTTTATTCATAGGCAAAAACTTGTGTGCACCCGGGTACACGGGCACACACCGTGCGCCTTTATAATTTTGTATTAAATTGTATACCCTTTAATATAAAGATGTGTACCCCTTATTTTCTAAAGAAAAATAAAAAATATTAATGAAAAGTGTATACCCTTTATAACAAAATGGTGTACCCTTATAAATTGAAGTGTATATCCTTTAGAACAAAACAATGTACGCTTACCAATAATACTAAATTCTAAAGGCGGCGCACGGTATGCCCGATGGCACATTAGGAATATATTTTTAATTTTCTCAATTTATTTATTAAAAGGTTAATTACAATAAAATACATGACCTTTACTAATTTTCTCAATTTAATCACAAACTATTTTATTTAAAAAAAATACATGACCTTTTCATTTTATGTCAATTTAATCACAAACTTTTCTTTTATATCATTTAAATATATGACTTTAATTTATTTTCTTAATTTAATACACGATTTTTATCCAATTAAATATATGTTTCTTTTTCACAATTTGATCACATTAATACATTATCTTTTATTAATTAAATATATTCCTAATGTGCCCCGGGCACACCGTGCGCCTTTAAAATTTAGTATTATGGGTAAGGGTATATTGTTTTGTTCCAAAGGGTGTACACTTTAATTTATAAGGGTACACCATTTTGTTGTAAAGAGTATACACTTTTCATTAATTTTTTTATTTTTCTTTAAAAAATAAAGGGTACACATCTTTATACTAAAGGGTATACAATTTAACACAAAATTGTAAAGGCGCACGGTGTGTGCCCCATATGCTCGGGTGCACACAAGTTTTTACCTATAAATAAAAACCAAAACACATTTAACATATTCAAAATTTAAAATATAATAATATTTAAAATATACGTAATAACTATCACTCCCATTTATTTTTTTTTGTCGTGAAATATTTTTAATAAATTTTAATATTTAATATATTTAATTTATTTATTTTATTTTAAATATTTAATATTTTATATTATTATTTATTAATTAAGATAGTCATATATTTTATTAATAGAAGAATTTGTAATTAAACTAAAACACAAAAAAAAAAAATTAATTTGAAAGAATAAAAATTAAAATTCGTGATAAAAATAGAAATTCGTGATTCAATTAAAAAATAAGAAAAGGTCATGTAATTGGGCAAACATTGAAATAATTCGTTAGTTATAGGGCAAAATTGAACCACTTATTTTTTTTAGGGCAAAAATCGAGGTTTTGATTAGTTATAGGGCAAAAAATGATTTGATTCTAGTGTGAAAAAAATTCAAATTGCCACGTCGGATTGACCAGCCGGAAACCTCCAAATTGAAGCATGACGTGGCGGATTCCGGCGAAATTTGCATTTTTCGATGATAATTGGACAAAAATTGAAAATTTTCATTAGTTATAGGGCAAAATTAAACCACTTATCTTTTTTAGGACAAAAATCGAAGTTTTGCTTAGTTATAGGGCAAAAAATGAATTTAACTCGGCTAAATATGCTAGACCTCATGTTATTTATGGAATTAATTTTTTATTTCAATACTTTTTCAATGTTAGTTACATGTTTTATTTCTTTGTTATTATTAGTTGATGATCAAAATTAAATGCCAATAAATGGGTATTTTTACAAACAAATGGAAAATTCAAATGCACTTACAAATACAAATAATAGCAATGATATTAAATCTATCGCTAAATTATACCAGTGAAATTTAATCTGTTAATAAATAATTCATCCTACCAACAAAAATTACAATTCAACGGACAAAGAATTGGCAATAGATTTTCTATTTGTTTGTAAATTTCACTAATGAAATATAAATCGTTAATAATTTATTAACAAATTATCAACAAACATTCCCAACGAAATTTATGTTTGTTAGCAAATTATTTATGAATTACTAACAAATACTATAGTATATGGACAAATAAAATAGCAACGACCACGAAGTTACCAACAACATTGCCAATGATAACTTGGTTGGTATTTTAGCTACGGCCTGATACTTTTATTGGCATGTTGTTCTTAAATTCTCAACAGCATAAATTATTTGGTTGCTAGATTTTACCAAGGAGAGGTATACCAACAGATAAGAAATAATTAGTAATATGTTGGTAGACACATTTACCAATGGATTATCGTATTTACAAACGAAAAATTTCCGTTGGTATTTTCGTGTTTTCTTGTAGTGCGCATTAATTATTTTCTGAGCAGGGGTCACGTCTATCGAGAAGATGTGCTTTAAAAGGGCCTTTTTGCTGCTGTGATTCCTACTTTTACTCTCTGTTTACTCTTTCAATTCGCTATCCTCTGTCTTTTAATCGCTCAAAGTATGAGTCTCAGCGGTCATCCCACTGGCCAGTCGGATCCTCGACGGGCGGCAAGCGGTGGAGAAAGAATGTCGGAATCCTTAGAGAGGGCCTTCCAAGATTTGCAAGAAGAGACAGAGGTTTCTTCTTCGCGTCGAAGGCTTTCGGCGATGACTCGCTCTTTGCCTTCCTCATTCGCTACAGCGAAAGACGTGCCAGATCCGGAGAACATCCAGGCACGTATCGCTTCACATGACGGGGCCCACAATAGGATGTGGGCCCACTTCCAAGACAGCACCATTCCTCGTTCTCAATTTGAGGAACTATCTTCGAGATATGCGGCGCCAGGAGTGGAATTCGTTATGCCTGTTGAGAATGAGAAAGCGAGTCTTGAATGAAAAAATAAATTTTACAGTAAGTTTTAAAATGAGAAAAAATAATTATGAAAATTGGCTCTTAATTTAAAAAAAAATTAACCCTTAAATTGAAACTTTCGCAAAATCAGGTCTTAAATTGAGACTCAAACTAAAATTTACTCCCTTCGTCCCACCATAAGGAGTTCGTTTTATCATTTTCGTCCATCTGTCCCAACACAATATGTGCATTTTTCTTTTTAGTAAATGAGACCCACACACCACACAAATAATTAATATATCCCTATGGGACCCACACACCATACTAATACAGCTACCCACTATACATTAAAATATTATTTTTTTCTCTTCATCTACATATTAAATATTAATCCCTTAATCTACGTGCAAAAAAATTTCGCCACCCTTGTGGTGGGACAGAGGGAGTAGTTCTTTCTACGTAAATCTTCTGAGAAAATTGAAAAACTTCTCACACCTTTTTTACTTTATTAAAATGGGTAAATATCAATATTAGTCCGGTAAATATGATAAATTCCAACTTTAGCCATTTTTTCTTATAATTCTCAATTTTGATCCATTTTTATCCAGTTTTAGTTCTTTTGGTCGAATTTTGGTCATTTTTTCTAAATTTGGATCTTTTTTGTCCTCTTTTGGTACAAAATTTATACACTTTCGGACTAATTTTGAACATTTCTGAATATAAAAGGACTAAATTTGGACAAAAAAATAACTATGTTTGGAAAATGATTAAATTTAGCCAAAAATGACTAAAAGTGGACAAAAAAAGATCAAATTGAGAATTGCAAATGAAAAATTACTAAAGTTTGAATATGTCATACTTATACGACCAATTTTAATATTTTTTTAATTAAAATTGGTCCCATAAAAGATCAATTTAGTCCCACACCATACAAAATTATGTTAATTTAGCTCAATTTTCATCGAAAATTGATAAAATCACATGTATTGGGCATGTGTCGATCACGTGATCCAAATTTTTGGAGCTTTCTTGTTATATGTCTAACATGGCATCCATGTGTGGCTATATGTATTTGTCGAGTTTAAAAAATTATGTCATGAGCATATATTTTGCAAAACATGTTTCTTATGTTGCAAATTTGAATATTCGAAAGATAGTGATTGAGTCCCACAAGGAAAGAAGATAAATTATGTTATTGATGTACAGTGAATGATTAAGTAATTGAAGGATCACAAAGCCGATTGATTTGAGATGCTTTATTAAGGAAAGATTGCAAACAGAATTGAGGTGATTATGTTTGGAAGAGATTTCAGTTCTAACAGGGGCAGAATTAACAAGCTTATTTATTAGAAAGTTTAAGAGAAAAAAGGTCATTGAGAAAAATTAGATTGCATGAGTTTCATTGGGAGCAGAGTGTTCTTCATATAATTTTTCCATGTACTGTTTTATTTGGGTGAAAACTCTTGTGTTATCAATTTTAAGAGTATTGTAGATCAAGAGGGATTCTTGATCACAAGTCCTAGGGATAGGCCAAAGTTAAAGTTAGATTCAAACGAGACAAATGGCTGCGATAGGGTTGTCTAGATGTTGTCAAAATCGTGTTGTAATCTAATGGATGGTTTTAAGGGAAAGACTTGGTCTTCTCGTTTCAATTCTGTGATGTTCTATTTCATGGTATTTTCATATCTGTTTGTAGAACATCAACTTTAAGAATTACATTTAGCATCATAGCAGGTTGTCCTTTTATTCCTGTGTTATTTTTTCACTCTCCGTATCATGAGTTCTCGTGACACTAGCTTTGTTGTTCGCCCCCCTTTCTTGGATAGATCCAATTATTCTTATTACAAATCATGATGGTAATTTTTTTTAAGTCCATTGGAGATGGAAAAGTCTGGAAGGCCGTAGAAGAAGGATGAACTCATCCTTTCACCACTGACAAGGATGGGATTAAGAAACTCAAAACTGAAGGCTGGACGGATGAAGAAAGAAAGGGTGATGTATCCAACAATAAGGCGTTTTACGCTATTCTCTCTTCATTGTATGTTCAACGTCATTCACTTGTCTCAAAGTGTGTTGAAGCCAATGAGGCTTGGAAAATTCTGAAACTTCAATTTGAAGGAACAAATTTTGTCAGAAATTCTAAGATCCAGCGACTAATGATTGAATATGATGGGTTGATGATGAAGGATAATGAGAATGTTTATACCTATTATTCAAGATTTTCTTCTATAATCAATCAACTTCATCTGTTGGGGAAGAGTATTTCTGAAAAAAAAAACAGATCCACAAGTTCATGGGGACATTACATCAAAAGTTCAATGAGAAAGTTAGTGCATTGGATACCTTCAATAAAATTGCGAAGTTCAGTCTTGATGAACTTATAGGTGATCTCAGAACATTTAAGATGAATAAAAACTTTGATCATCCTATCACAAAATAAAAGTCTGTGGCATTTAATGATGAAGACAACATCAAAGATGAGGGATCCTCAGAACTCTCAGTTGCTGAATTTGAGAAACATGTGAATCTCCTCTCAAAGAACTATGGGAGGATGATGAGGAAATTCAAGGATGGATCATCAAATCAAAAAAGGAATGTTGATCGCAAATATGGAGGAGAAATGAGTAAGCAAGCCACTTCTGATTCTAAAATTGATATGGATCAATGATGTGAATGCTAGGGAATATGACACTATCAATATGAGTGTCCAACATACTTAAGAAGAACAAAGGCCTTTAAGTCCACCTAAAGTGATTCTGACTCTGAAGAAGAAGAGAATATCGACCACACAGCTCTGGTTAGTTCTCTTTCATGTCTTACAGTTACTGAAACTAAAATTGATGGTCTTACAGATTGTTCTAATGATTTTGAGAACGAAGATTCTCCTTCTGCAGAGGATATGCGCTCGATGTACCAACTAATGAATGATAAATGTTCTAAAGTTGTCAGAATAACAAAGAAATTAGAAGATCAAGTTTCTTTCCTAAAGAAGGGGCTGAAAATTGTTTGACTATTTTTATAATCAAATACTCACAAGCAAGAATACTCGGTCGTTGTAGTAGTATATCCCAAGAAATAATTATCAATCCACAAGGGAGTTAGGTTTGGACTAGTAAAATACTTGAGCTCTTGTTTAAGTCACTTTTGTAAGGATGATCGGGGATTATAGATGATTATAAAATAAAGCAAGTAGCAAACAAATAAAATAGCAACTAAAGAAATGATAAGTAAATATGATTAATGAGAAAAGAGAATAGGGGCTAAAGTTCAAGTAGTGAAAATCATGGGATTAGAAACATCCAAGCACACTCAATTCATATTACCATGCAAAAGGAATTCAACTCAATTGATGTAGATTAAGGGTGATCACAATGGTATCCTAAGCTCCCTTTTGGGTTACAAAGGTTGTTGATCCACTAGAGACTCCCAAAAGTACTTAAGATCAAAGCCCAACATTAACCTCTTCCATCTAGGTACTAATTAACTCTAAATTCTCCCTTAAAAGGTACTAATTAGAATTAACTCTCTCTTTTTGTATATTAGAGCTAACGAATGGATTGGTTCCCCTCATCGAATTCAAATTTCATTTCGGTCAAACCCAAACTCGATGTCTATTCATGTCTTTCTAATACTTTAGAGGATCGTTTCCGTCTCACTCCAAGCAATATACACATGAACATTATCATAGCACTTAATTATCATAAATCATCCATTGATCAACAATCCATTAAACCAATAATCATTCATGAATAACAAACCATGCCATCACAACATCAAAATAATTAAAGCCCATGAATAGAAACCAACATCAATTAAATCAAAAACCAATTTAATCCACATGATAATATAAATCTAATATGCTCTTCATGTTCCTAATCCCACTAGAGGGATTAGCCTAACATGATAATGGTAACAAAACAAATGAATGATTACACATATCCATAGTCTCAAATCTAAATAAAAAACAAAAGAGATGTAAATCTTCCCTAGCAATTCCTTGTAGAGAATCTTCAACACTCATTGATCTCCACCTCTAACTCTTAAATTCTTGAGATCTTTAACACCCAAATGGAAGGGATGAAGAATGGATGAAGATGGTGGTGTGAATTGGATAGAATGGTATGTGATCTATGTGTTTTTGTGCAAACCCTTAGTGGAATATCCAATCTCCCATTGAATGTTGAACTTGAGGCTATTTATACCCTTTCCAAGTTGGGTCATGAATTAATCATCAACTGTGCTTTTTACACACACACACACATTGGCAGGTGAAAATCCAGATTTTTGGCCCAAAAATAACCTTACTCGAGTTGGCCTTCCCAACTCGAGTTAGCAGCTCGAGTCGAGCTGCATGTAATACAACTCGAGCTACCCAGCTCGACTCGTGTCGACAACTCGTGCATTCGCCTGTTCGGTCGTGTTGCGAGGCTCTGAAACTTGAAACACCCTCGGCACCCAGCTCGACTCGTGCTATCAACTCAAGCTGCAGCTAACAAGTCGAGTTAGATCACTGTACAAATTTTGGTCGCTCCCCTGCTCCTAGCTCGACTCGAGTTGCAAATCGAGTTAGACCTTGCAACTCGAGTAAGCTCTCTGGACAATTCTGGATCTCAACTCGACCTAGCATGTCTCGAGTTGGCAACTCGAGTTAGGTCTCTCAAGTCGTGTTGAGACACTGGACGATTTTGGATACTTTTGGACCCAACTCGAGTTGGCTCCAACTCGTGTTGGCAACTCGTGTTGCACCTTGCAACTTGAGTTGGATCCCGGCTGCTCATTTCTTGCTCGTTTCAGCTCCCGACTCTATTTTGCTCCTTTTTCACCTGTTTTACATATTTTTAAGCTCATTCACACTCATTCCCATGAAAACACATAACGCAACTAAATAATACATAAAATACGGATAAAATAATACGAAAAGACATACAAAAAGACATTAAAATCTAGGTGAAAATATCGCCAATCAAACCCCCAAACTTAACGTGGTGCTCATCCCCGAGTAACGAAAATGACAAACCAAGAGGAGAAATTTTCACCTAGAAAAAAATCTAAACTAACATAAGCAATAACACATCGATAGCAATAAGAATCACAATTTATGCTAAGTCATTCTACAACTTTAAACTCATGACATAAGAAATTAATAAGTTCAATCACAAGAGAATAAAGTGTAATATAGTCCCTTTTTGGTCCAAGCCTCACATAGGGTATAAATGTCACTCAACACTCTTTAAAGTAGGATAAATCATCACTCATTAACCGATTGGCTCGACTCGCTATAAGCTTGCTCGTGGACTACATTCACAAACCTCCAAAGTTTCAACTAATGATCAAAAAGATATTTAATTAAGGATGTAATGATAGACTCTTTGGTAGGGTAGGAAGTATATGGATAAGAGTGACTAATCATGCGTAAATAATCGAAGAGATGGCCAATTTCCTCAACTTCTTCACTTTCCTTTCTTTCTTTCTTATCTTTACAATCTCAAGCACTATTCATTAATTTACCTTGGATTGAGCTTCTTTTGATGCATGCTTCATTTCTTTGAATTTTGTTTACTTGAGCATTTTGATATTGTTTTGCTCCTTCTCTTACTTTGAGGTTGCATGTGCATTCTTGCTTGTGCTCTTTTCATCCTTTTTCTTACTTGTTTACCATTTCCTTTTCTCCTTTTGCTAATCAATCACTCCTTTCTAGCTACCATCTCCTCAATCACTCACACAAAGATATATATAAGCTTAAGTGGGTAATTAAGGCTTGTAATGTGCTAAATTCACAAGAAATAGGCTTATAGGCTCAAAATGGTTAACTAGGGATGATGTTCATGGTAGAGAAATATATGGCAATGACTATACATGACAAGGATGGTCTTAAATCATTTCACTAATCTCCACAAATCGGGTTTGTTCCTATAGTCCTTGAGCAAGTTCTAGTTTATCAAACACAACCGATCCACTCATGAAGAAATACCATGTATGCACGGTTGAGGCTCAAATGCTCACAAACTTATGCTCGGAGCTCAGGGACTTATTACACCACATCCATCTCAAAATTGAACAAGTTAAGTAAAACATGTCACAATTTGAAAGTGCAGAGATTCTTAATTATAATTTGTCATCACTTATCACCACAACATATCATCACTCACGTTCAAAAATGACTCACGGTATCCATAAACAAACCACCAAACATCCCAAGACAAAATAAGAAAACACACAAAACATAACATAAGGACTCAACACACAAAACGCAAACAACAAGACATAACATGCAAAAACACAAAATACCATCATCTATAAGATAATTAACACACATTCATCCCAACCTTTGATTGAAAAATGAAAGCCTAAATTACGAAAAGTAAACATTCCAACAACAAAACACATAAAGTAGCATGCTAATCACAACAATCCAAATCAAAACCAATTCATGTCAAGCAATAAAATGATAATGTGTAGAGTACTCCCTCAATAGGCATTTGGTAAGGAAAGCGTTAGCTCCAAGCTCCATCATGCTTCCAATACCTCTCATTCATGCTCAAACACTCAACAAACACCATTAGCTCAACAATTTCATTATACATATGGAATATTATACACTTCAACACCATCAATCATACCAAAATCACACCCAAACTCATGAGAAAATTTTTAAAATTTTACCAATTTTACAAGAATCATACTCAAGTGGTGAGTCACACCACACACTCTCCCCCCAAACTTAAATCGAAGTAAAAGTTGAGACTTAAGTTTGCAAAAAGTGGTGAGACTTACCCTTGTAGTTTCCATTGATGATCTTCTCTTTTCTTCAATGTGCATTTTTTTCCATGAGCACAATCAACCAAACCAAACCACAATTATTATTGAAAACACTAAATAAAGCAATAAAGATAATGATGGGGTGCCTCCCATCGAACGCTAAGTTTAACATCTTCAAGCTAGACGGAGTGTGAGATTATCTTTCAACCAAAGTATCCACAAAGAGGGTCTCCCTTTGTGATGGGTTCAAGTAGTGCTTCACACGATGACCATTAACCAAAAACTCTCCCTCATTCTCATCCATAACCTTTAGAGCTCCACCATCAAGAACTTCCTTTACTGCATAAGGCCCTCTCCATTTGGACTTCAACTTGCCCGGGAAAAGTCTTAGTCGAGAATTGAATACCAACACTTTTTCACCTTTTTCAAAACTCTTCTTCCTCAAACGAGCATTATGCCACCTCTTGGTTTTCTCCTTAGAATCCTTGAGTTTTCATAAGTATTTTCTCTAAATTCCTCAAGCTCACTCAATTGCAAGAATCTTACCTTCTTCGAAGCTTTCATGTCAAAATTCAACTTCTTAATGGCCCAATAAGCTTTATGCTCTAACTCCACGGGAAGATGGCAAGACTTGTCATAGACAATTTGAAATGGAGACATACCGAGAGTGGTCATGAATGCGGTTCGAAATGCCCACAATGCATCATTAAGTTTATTAGACCAATCCTTCCTACTCACACTCACCATTTTCTCCAAGACTTGTTTGATTTGTCGGTTAGAAATTTTAGCTTGACCATTCGTTTGAGGATGATAAGGAGTAGACACTAGATGCTTCACTCCATAAGTCTTGAGAATATTCTCCATGAGCTTATTTATGATGTGACTACCCCCATCACTTACCAATATTCTAGGACATCCAAACCTCATGAAGATATGCTTCTTTAAAAATCTCATGACCACTCTAGCATCACTTTTTCTTGAAGGTATGGCCTCAACCCATTTCGAGACATAGTCGACTACCAATAAATGTATAGGAATCCATTAGATTGAGGAAATGGTCCCATGAAATCGATCCTCCACACATCGAATATCTCCACTTCTTGAAAGCTCTTTAGGGGCATCTCATCCCACTTGGAAATTCCCCCCATCCTTTGACACCGATCACAATCCTCTACAATTTTCTTACAACTTTTGAACAAGGATGGCCAATACAACCCCGATTGTAAGATTTTTGCAGCGGTCTTTTGAGCTCCAAAATGGCCTCCACTAGGTGAAGAGTGGCAAAACTCCATCACACTACTCATTCTTCCTCGGGCACACATCTTCTTATAAGAGAATCATTGCACATCTTATACAAGAATGGATCATCCCATAAGTAGCTTTTAACATCATGAAAGAACTTCTTGTATTGATACTTGTTGAGCTCATAAGGTTTCCTTCCACTAGCCAAGTAATTCACATAGTCCTCATACGACGGGCTTCCTTGTTGCTCCACTAAAACCTCAATTTGATAACAATCACATCTCAAGATTTCTTCATCGGGAAACACCTCCTTGATTAACTCATAAGTGCTCTCACAATGCTCCCTCGACTCTAGGCTTGAAAGATGATCGGCTACCACATTCTCCGTGCCCTTCTTATCCCTTAATTCTATGTTAAATTCTTGTAGAAGTAGCACCCATCTTATCACCCTTGGCTTTGCATCCTTCTTTGCCATGAGATACTTCATAGCGGAATGGTCGGTGTATACAATAGTCTTCGTTCCCATCAAATAGGGATGAAACTTATCAAATGCGTATACTACCGCCAAGAACTCTTTTTCGGTAGTAGTGTAGTTCTGTTGAGCCGCATCAAATGTCTTGCTTGCATAGTAAATGGCTCGAAACCTTTTCTCTCTTAGTTGCCCCAAAAGTACTCCAAGAGCTAAATCACTTGCATCACATATCAATATAAATGGCTCCTTTCAATCGGGGGTGATCAAGATGGGTGATAAAATCAAAGCTTCCTTTAACACCTGAAAAGCATTTAAACAATTTTCATCAAACTTAAATGGAACGTCTTTTTCAAGGAGATGAGATAGAGGTTTAGAAAATGAAGAAAAATCCTTTATGAATCTACGATAGAACCCGGCATGACCAAGGAACGATCGTACTCCCTTCTCATTTGTTGGTGGTGGAAGCTTCTCTATAGCAACAACTTTAGCTCGGTCCACTTGCAATCCCTTTGAAGAGATGTGATGTCCAAGTACAATGCCATCATTTACCATGAAGTGACACTTCTCCCAATTCAACACTAGATTAGTGTCTTGACATCGCTTCAAAACAATAGCAAGATTAGACAAACAAATATCAAAATAAGATCCAAACACCGAAAAGTCATCCATGAAGACTTCCATGATATTCTCAATCAAACCTTCAAAGATTGCCATCATACACCTTTGAAAGGTGGGCGGTGCATTGCAAAGTTCAAATGGCAATCTTCGAAAAGCAAATATTCCATAAGGATAAGTGAAAGCAGTCTTTTCTTGGTCTTCGGGGGCTATGAGAATTTGGTTATACCCTGAATACCCATCAAGAAAGCAATAAAACTTATACCCGGCCAACCTATCCAACATTTGGTCCAAGAAAGGTAAGGGAAAATGGTCTTTACATGTGTTCTCATTAAGTTTCCTATAATCAACACACACACACCACCCCATCACCGTCCTAGTTGCTATGGTCTCATTTTTCTCAGTCTTCACTATAGTCATACCCCCTTTCTTAGATACTACATGCAACGGACTCACATAGGGGCTATCACTAATAGGAAAGATCATTTCGGAGTCTAACCACTTAAGAACCTCTTTTTTTACCACTTCTTGCATGATAAGATTAAGTCTTCTTTGGTTTTGAAAACAAGCTTTTCCTTCATCCTCAAGCCTTATCTTATGCATGCAAATTGTTGGACTAATCCCCTTCAAATCATCAAACTCCAACCAATAGCCGACTTATGCTCTTTAAGGACATTAAGCAATTTATCAAGTTGCCTAGAGGTTAAAGAAGATGATACAATTATCGGGTATGTCTCATTTTCACCAAGGTAGGCATAGGAAAGATGATTGGGTAGAGGCATCAACTCCACCTTCTTTTCCTTTTTCTCTTCTTGATCGAGTGGATCTCTAAGTGGTAAGAACTTTCCATTTCCCCTCGAGATAGCGGCTGCAACTTCTTAAGCTTCACTACAATCACCTAGATCAAGCAAACAATTAATCAACTCATCATTTAAATCAAGAGAAGTATTAGAAATATTAGAAAGAGATAGAGAATTGCTCAAGCAAAGTTCAAGTAGATCCTTGGTTACAATAGAAGGCCAACTTTCCTCGACACTTCCCTTTACAACATCCACACTTTTACACTCTTCATCATTCATTGGATATTGCATGGCCTTGTGTATAGAGAATACCACCTCCTTATCATTAACTCACAACTTTAATTCTCCTTTGTAGACATCAATAAGAGCTCCCCCGGTAGCAAAAAACGGTCTCCCAAGAATCAATGGCACATTTTCATCCTCCTCCATATCTAGAACAACAAAGTCCACCGGAAAGACGAACTTATCAACCTTTACCAACACATCTTCAATTACTCATTTTGGATGTGTCATAGATCGATCCGCCAATTGAAGAGTGATGGACGTTGGCTTTACTTCACCTAACCCAAGCTTCTTGAATATAGAAAGAGGCATTAGATTAATGCTTGCACCGAGATCACAAAGAGTCTTGTTCTTCTTGCACTTTCCAATTTCACATGGTATAGTGAAACTACTCGGATCCTTCAATTTTTAAGGAAGTTTCCGTTGTAGAATGGCACTACACTCTTCGGTTAGATTAACCGTTTCATTTTCTACAATACTTCTTTTCTTTCCCATGATGTCCTTCAAGAAACGAACATTATGAGGCATTTGCTCCAAAGCATCGGCGAAAGGAATATTGATTTGAATCTTCTTGAAGATTTCAAGAAACTTTTTGAACCTCTCATCTAAATCCTTCTTTAAGAACCTTTGAGGAAAAGGAACCGGTACTTGAGTCTTGGGTATCCCCCAACTATCTCTTTCAACTTCAACTTCCTTTTCTCTTAACTCCTTTTCCTTCTTCCACTTTGGAATTCTCTCTATTTTCTCTTCATCTTTCTTTTGCTCAACAACCTCTTTTCCTTTGCTTACCAACTCTACTTCAAACTCCTCTTGCACCAAGCCTTCTTCAACCGTTCTTTCCACTTCCCTTTCAATAACAACACTATCCTCTTTAGACATAGGAGGTTCCTCATACTCTTTTCCACTTCTAAGAGTGATAGCTTTGCAATCTTCTTTAGGATTAGTCACCATAGTAGATGAGAATTTTCCTTATTGGTGTTGAGATCCCACGAAAGAAGCAATTTATCCTATTTGATACTCAAAAGCTCTCATCCTATTATCGGATTTCTTCCCATTTTCCTACATCCTAGCCTCAAGCTTAGCATCCCTTTTTTCCATGTAAGCCCTTATATCTTTCATAAATGCTAGCAATGTCTCTTCCAAGGATGATTTACCTTCTCCATTAGGGGGCTTAGCACTCGGATCGAATCCCGGAGGAAATGACACGGCGGCTTGAGTATTAGAGTAGGAAAGATTATCATGCTTCCTTGATTGAAATTACTCCCCCGAGCTTGCCCTTGATATCCTCCTTGAAAATTACCTTGGTTAGAAGGATAATTACTTTGAAAATTCCCTTGATGTTGGAAATTTCCTTGGTAATTTCTCCTATCTAAATAGGCAACATCCTCCACACTTTGCATAACAGTGCCCTCTTCATTCACATTAGCACTTGTGCTTCCCCCTTGACTCACTCCTTGAGTGATCAAATTCAATTGCTTAGTTAAAGCATTAATGCTTTCATTAAACTCTTTCATGCCTTTACTTTGGAACACATTTCTCTTCACTTCATTCACACTTTCCACTTGAGCTACCTTTCCAAATGCATACCCTCCCATTACTCGCTCGGAAGGCCATTGATAAGCATTCATTGCAATATCTTCAAAAATATCCATAGCCTTCATAGCATCCACTCCAAATATAGACCCTCCGGATGAGGCATCTATATGCATCCAATTTTGTTGACTCAACCCTTGATAGAAGAAAGCCACTTGTTGATTCTCATAAAAATCATGTTGAGGACACTTTCGTAGTATCTCTTTATAGCGTTCCCATGCTTCATAAAAGCTTTCATCCGGAAGTTGCCTAAATTGAGTGATAAGGCTTTTCATTTGGAGAGTTTTCGAAGGAGGAAAGTACTTGTTTAGGAACCTTTGCTCAAGATCTTCCCATGTATTATAACTTCCCAACGGAATTGTATTGTATCATGCTTTAGCCTTGTCCATCAAATAAAAAGAGAGCAACCTTATTCAAATAGCATCTTCCGACACTCCATTCATCTTGACGGTATTCGCAACTTCCAAAAAAGTAGCTAGATGCGCGTTCGGGTCTTCAAGAGGACCTCCCCCAAACTGATTTGCTTTGACCATGTTGATCAATCTGGTCTTAATTTCAAAATTGTTGGCTTGAACTGGAGGAACCATATTATGCATGGCTCTCGGTTGGAAGTAATCCCGAATTGCTCTAGACCTTTGCATCTCTTGTTGTTTGAGTATCCTTTGAGCCTCTTGATTTGCAAGCAATTGCATGTAGTCTTGATTTTGAGCAATGAAATTCCTAAATATCTCCGCTTGATTTACTTGCACTCATTCTTGTACCCCCTGATCTTGTAATGGATCTTGGGGTGGGTTATGATTGACATGATCTCCACGTTGATTCTCCATATTTTTCTTTTTAGCTTTACATCTCTCTCGTTTCCTTTGTCGTGCGATCTTTTCTATCTCCAAATCCAAAGGAATAATCGATTGATTTCCCTTTGATCTCGTGATTATAAAACACCTACGAAAATTCAAAGAGTGAGACCACAAACAACAATAGTAAATACATAAAATAAAAAGTATCCTTATCAAGAACAACTAAAATAATAACACAGTAATCCACTAATCCGTTAAACTCCCCGGCAACGGCGCAAATTTCTTTTTTTACTATTTTTATAATCAAATACTCACGAGCAAGAATACTCGGTCGTTGTAGTAGTATATCCCAAGAAATAATTATCAATCCACAAGGGAGTTAGGTTTGGACTAGTAAAATACTTGAGCTCTTGTTTAAGTCACTTTTATAAGGATGATCGGGGATTATAGATGATTATAAACTAAAGCAAGTAGCAAACAAATAAAATAGTAATTAAAGAAATGATAAGTAAATATGATTAATGAGAAAAGAGAATAGGGGCTAAAGTTCAAGTAGTGAAAATCATGGGATTAGAAACATCCAAGCACACTCAATTCATATTACCATGCAAAAGGAATTCAACACAATTGATGTAGATTAAGGGTGATCACAATGGTATCCTAAGCTCCCTTCCGGGTTACAAAGGTTGTTGATCCACTAGAGACTTGATAGGGGTTTTCTCAACACACAAATTAATCCTCAAGTATAAGGATATCAATTGTAGTCGCGAAGATGACCAAGTTACAATATCGAACCCACGGGACGGATAAATATCAATTTTGTTATCTTCTAGTATATTTTAGACTATGTTGGTAATTGTAAAGGTTTAATGGATAATAACTTCTAATCGAAATAACAAAAGAAATAGCAAGAGTAGAGAAAAGTGAGTTGTGATCAATAAGAATGATAGGTAGTTCGTCGGGTCATCCAGTTTCACTAGCAATTCGTATTTTCATGTGATGGTGTTCGACTCTGCCCTGTGGTTTGTGGACGCATCACTAGACCATGCAAGTTTACTCTATAGACACAAGTAAATATGCGCTTGACACGTGTGAATAACATCGGAGCAAGAGATATGCTTCACCCCCCTTTCTAGGTACTATCATAATCAATTATCTTCTACGTCTAGAATCTAACCCGATTTGATCTCCCTTTTTAGGTACTATAAAGTTATACTCTTCATCCTATTCATCAACCCGAATTCAATTCAATTCATGAATATTTATATAAGACAGTTCTAATAATACTTCGGAATCCCTTCACTTAGAATTATAACAATAAACCCTGCTCAGTAGTGAACGCACTCAATCAATAACCATGTTATGTATTCAGACTCTACACAACGATCATTGATGCACAAAACGACTATGAGTATGGATTAAATATGCAATCTTATATAAAACAAACCACATGTAGTGTTGTACGGAGTTTTACACACGAAACACGAATTATATCATGAAACTTTCATAACCCTAGAACTACCAAGGTGGTTCTAGCCCATGATTGATCTAGGAACAATCATGGTTAGATTGATCATTCTTACTTGAACCTTCAGCGAACCTCTGTCACAGCCCTCCGGATGGATCACCACCTCTACTCTTGTCTCTCCTACGATTGACGATCAAAAGCTCTCTTTATTCTCTGTATGAGCCTCCTTTTATACTTGTAATCACGTCTCTAGGGCTTGGAATGGGCTTTCTAAGTGATCTCACGCGTTTCGGCCTCGAAAATTCGGATAAGGTAAGTTCTCGTACACAGGTTCGACCATGTCAAGCAGGTCGAACCCCTAGCCACAGGTCGAACCCCAGGTCGAACCCCGCTACTGGAAGAATTCTGCACAGGTTCGACCTTCTGAACCACTTAGGCCTTGGTCGAACCCCAGGTCG
Organism: Pogostemon cablin; assembly: GCA_023678885.1. Classification (NCBI taxonomy): domain Eukaryota; kingdom Viridiplantae; phylum Streptophyta; class Magnoliopsida; order Lamiales; family Lamiaceae; genus Pogostemon; species Pogostemon cablin. Next base: position 22,890,932 of record CM042975.1, on the reverse strand, counting down.
AACCTCAGCACTGGACAACTCTCGCTCTCGATTCGACCAACTGGCAAGTCGAACCCAAACGTCGTGGTCGAATCCTCCTTCTTACAAATTGGTTCGACCATGGTTCGACCTGATGGCCAGGTCGAACCAGCCGAGTCGTGGTCGAACCAATCTCTGTACGTCCAGCAACGTTGGTTCGACCTACTGGAGAGGTCGAACCTTCCTCCAGCCAGGTCGAACCCACCTACTTCTTGGGCGGTTCGCGTGGCTTCGACTCCGTCTCTTCGATTCTTGGCTCTTTCACTCCGTTTTTGCTAAGAAAACACTCAAATAGCTCCACTAACACCTGATTCATGCTAATTCACAATATATATAGGTTTTCCACCTATTTCCACATCAAAACTCTCCAAAACTAGCACAAAACATAGCGCCAAACTTGTGAATTTACACACTCATCAAACCCCCAAACTTACATGTTGCTCGTCCCGAGGCAACCAATTTAAACCACAGGAGTCGTGTATAATTCGACAAGATCAAGTACAACACATATTACACATGCCACTTCATTGAATCAAACAAGAATTACTTGCATCAAATATGTCACTCATGTAAAATCAATCCAATCACACACCATTCGGAGTACTAAGTAATCTCACTGACAAGATAAGTCTTTACTCTCTTTCGCTCGTGCGTGAGGCACTATAGGCTAGTATAAACACTCATATCAATTCATATTCATGCGTAACCATAAGCTTGGCAAAGGTCTCAAAAATCAACTCACATTAGATTAATACTAGGATCACAAAGGACTTGTTTCTAGGTTGTAATGTTGGCTCTTTGGAAAGGGTAGGAAAATTTGGTCATAGTAACTTAATACACTAGTAGAGAGTTACCTTGGAGGTTCTTGATTTCTTATTCGGCTTCATATTCTTCTCCAATTCTTCTCTTGCACTTGCAATTATCAATTTTCCTTCTCTTCCTTGCATCAACATCATTCTTCTTTTAACTGCTCGGGTACCAGTTATAGGCACTACCCTTCTCGAACATCATTCGGCTGTTTCTTAAAAACTTCAAGCTCCATGTATTAGCAATTCGGGGTACCAATTTCAGGCACTATCCTAACAAGATTTAACCATGCACTTTTCTTACTGAACCTCATTCCATCTTCCCTTTGTTTCTTCCACACTTATTCACCTTATTCTCTCTACCAATGAATAGGGTATTTTCAAAGCTCAAATAAGGTAATTAAGGCTCTTATATTTGGCTTGCCAAAGAAAAAGCTTTTAAAAGGCTCAAACAGGGCTACCAAAGATTTATAAAATCATTAGGAAAGGTAAAATTTGGTTAAGTGACTCAATTAATCAAAAATGGCCTAAGATCATATCCTAATATTTCATCAATTGTAAGTTTCACACAAGACTCCAAGCCAAGTTCTAGAATACGTTCATACGAATGATTCTCTCAAGAATAAACTATCATGATTAATCATGATAAAGACTCAAATCCTCACATAGGTAATCAATTCCTAATACTCCTCATAGCACATAATCAAAATCAATTCCTCATGAATTCCATATACTTAACAAATTATTCATGCTCTTTCCAAATGAAAATAAACACGTAAACATATGAATGCACAGAATCAATAACCCATATACAGAGAAACGATACAAGATCAACTATATCAAGTACATGCCACTCACACATGAATCACACCCCAATCTGTAAAAATAAAAAGAAGAATGGGAGATAAGATGAATCGGAGAAGCCAAAAGAAAACCTGAAACTACTCCCTAGGAGCATCATCATCCTCATCATCATCGTCATCCTCATCCATTCTATTTTCCACAGCTCGGCACAGACTGGTAATGTGCTTATCCATCATATCCACTCGACTACTCACTCTACCAACACGCTCATCCAAGGCAGAGTACCTTTCGTTCAGCGTGGCGTAGTTGGCGTTAGCGAGCGCGAGTTGCCTGTTCGTCTCTTGCTGTGCAGCTACCACCGCGATCAGCTGCTCATGAATCAAGCGAAGCTGCTCCCCTTCCGGAATCTCCATCTCCGGCTGCTCATCTACCTGATCCTCCTCTTCAGACTGCTGTGGCTGAAGTGGACGGAACTCTCCTCGATCAACAATCTGCTGTAACTCAGCCATCCTTCCCTCAGCACACATCTGTGCTACCGCTCTCCAATCACCACCCGACTTCGCTGCCATTGATAAAGCGGTGTGTCCAAGAGAATTCATTAGCTTATTCCTTGCTTCCCGAATAGTTGTCAAGTTGCTCACGTCGAAGGGGAACATAAATTCGAAAGGCTTGAGACCTCTCGTGAAAAACCAATCTCCATTTCTAAAATGGGCAAACCCTCCCTTCGCGCACGTGCTCATAATCAAATCGGGTTCTCCTTCTACTAGTGTAATGCCTGTGAGGTCCAAGTTGTAATGCTCAGCCAAAATCGTCAATAACCCTCCAATATTCACCTTTTGAAAACCAATGGTCTTGAATCGATTCAGCTGCGCAATAAAATAAGCTCCAACGTTGAACTTCACTCCATTTAGCATACACCACAGGGCATATAGCTCTCCTCTAGACACAACACTCCCCTCCGAGCGGGCGAACAATGTGTTGCTCAGGATGCGGTCCATGTACCTCAAGACAGGGTTCTTTATTGCGGAAGCACGAGCCTGTCTGGTCTTGTAATCACGAATCTCCCCAGTGATCTCCCTCCAAAACCGCTTTACACTGAATGCAGCATTTTCTAAAAGAGGGATCTCCAAAGGCGTCTCAAACAGCTCGTTGAAATCCTCAAACGTCCATCTCCTACTCACTCCACCAATCTGAAACGTACACCGATAGGGGTATCCAAGCGGGTCCTTCTCCATCTCAAATGAGCAAACTACTTCCACTGTAACATGGAAGTACGTCGGCCTCTTCAACTCCATGAATCTTCGGATCCCTACTTGATCAAACATCCAAAATATATCATCCCCTATTCTCATTATCCTCATCGCTTCATCATCTTGGTATCGAGTGCGAGCTATCTTGTCTGAAACTTCTTCCCACTTCTCTTTAATCTCATCCCAACCTTGCATCCTAATCTTGAAGTTATCAGGTAAACGATCTTGTAGCCTCAGTTTTCTTGTCACTTTGTCCAAGTTTGAAGGCCTGTCATGCCTCTTCTTTGATCTCTCCTCCTCTGCCTTTCCTTTTCCTTTACTTGATACTTGTCCCTTTCCTGAAAACAAATACTTCAATCCAACCAACAAGACAAGAAAGCAAGTATTGTACTAGCACATCACATACTCTACTTAAGACTTCAAGCATCAATGCATATTCATACAAACTATCGTCTCAACACCACTTGCTTATTCAACATTCTCAAAACATCTTCAATTACACCTTCTTTAATCATCAAAACATAACCAACAAGCATGCATTAAACAATTCAAGCAATTCAATCAAAAATTCAACATGTTTCCCTCAATGAACTACTTCAATTTCATCAATTTCAAACCAAATCAACATGCTCATTCTATGGTATGTTCTATACCCTTGATTAATCCACATAAAAATCCAAGTACTATCAATAATCAATCAACCACAAACCAAGAAACAAGAATTCATATGAAACCAATCAAAATATCAACATTCACCATGAAATTCGACCATACTCAACATCAATTCTCTAATTCACATCAAATTTCTTACCTAAACCTTCAATCCTAGAGTAATTGAGTTGGAAAAACGAACCTTGTGACTTGCACATGGTGAACAACCGATCGAGAACACAAAACAACCAAAAAAAATGCGATTTCAGCCCTAACTCGCGACGAAATCCGCCCAAATCCGCGACCGAATCGATAATTCAAGGTGTAATGTTGTGTAATCGGTGTGAAATCAAGTGTAATTGAAGAATTTGTGCAAGGGTGTAGAGGTTCGAAGAGGGTTCGAGGTTTGATGTTTCGAAAAAGTGATCGAACCCCTCTGAAAATTCGAACTTAAATCGCGTACTGGCTTGGTTCGACCTCGGGTTCGACCACCTGAACTGGTCGAACCATGGATGGCGAGGTCAAACCTCTCTTCTGGACAAACGATCTTCTTGGTTCGACCAGGGGTTCGACTTGCTAAACAGGTCGAACCTTCCTTGAATTGGTCGAACCCCTCTTCAGGAAAACAGAGTGCTTCCGACTGACAGGTTCGACCATAGGTTCGACCACCTAATCAGGTCGAACCTTTCTTGAATTGGTCGAACCTCCTCTCTGGACAACTTTCAACGCCGGTTCGACTTCCTCTGCTTTTGTTCGACCTCTGGCTCTGGTCGAACCACTTCTAGACTTGGTCGAACCTACCTCCTGATTTCCAAAACTGAGTGTTCTTCATGCACTACATACTTCAAGCTTCAACACAACTTCATTAGGTACAATCTAGAACACAACTTCAAAAATTGTTCCACATAATATCATTCATGAGTATCTCCATAAATGAAAACACAACCAAAAACCACTGAACATTAGGCAAGTTGTAAAAAATCGTCACATCAAAATCGATTAAAATTTCAATATGGCCGCAAAAACCAACTCCCCTAACAAACAATACAAAGAAAAGATTATACTCTTAATGCTTCAATGAGGTAATAACATCACACCCCCCCAAACTTAGTAAAAACGTAAGTCGAAACTAAGTTTGAAAAGAGATGTAATTGCCGATTAGTAAGCATCGTAAATATAAAAATTTCTTACTCACACAAAAGAAATAAAGCAATAAAACGGAAGAGTAAGCTCTCAACAAGCGCTCATGTTTAACGTCGTAGAGTCACGACGGTACCAAATCAGAACAAGGTATCATCAAAAATAACACACGCATCATCCGGCGACCTATAATGCTTCAATCGATGCTCATTCGCCATGATAACGTCTCCATCTTTGTCAATATGCTCATAACTCCCCCCTCCTAAGGCTCGATGAATCATGAACGGTCCCGTCCACTTAGACTTCAACTTGCCTGCAAAAAGCTTCAAACGAGAGTTAAAAAGTAGTACCTCATCTCCTTGCTTGAACTCCTTTTATGAAATTTTGGAATCATGCCACCTCTTCATTCTTTCCTTATAAATCTCTGAATTCTTGAAAGCACGACTCCTAAACTCATCCAATTGATTCATGTGAGTTAGCCTCAACTCCTTTACATCCTTAAGGGTCAAGTTCAAGCGACACAAAGCCCAAAACGCTTTGTGTTGGATTTCTACGGCTAAGTGGTACGGCTTCCCATAGACAATTTGATACGGCGACGTATCTAACACCGTCTTGTAAGCGGTCCGGAACCCCCATAACACATCATCAAGCTTCATAGCCCAATCCTTTCTATTAGTTCCTACCACTTTCTCCAGAATCTGCTTCACTTGACGGTTGGAGACCTCTGCCTGCCCATTCGCTTGTGGATGATAGGGTGTAGTAACCCTATGCTTAACACCATAATCCTTAAGCACCTTCTCCAGAAATTTATTGACGAAGTGGGAACCTCCATCACTAACTAATGCTCTCGGAACTCCATAACGGGCAAAAATATGTTTCTTTAGGAAAGATAAAATAACTTTCGAATCATTAACACGAGTAGGAATTGCTTCCACCCACTTCGAAACATAATCCACCGCAAGAAGAATGTAGAGAAACCCATTCGACGGGGGAAAAGGCCCATAAAATTGATCCCCCATACATCAAATATCTTCATGACTATGCTAGGCTGCAATGGCATCTCATCTCTCCTACCTATATTACCCATGCGCTGACATCTATCGCAAGACGCCACATGGCTCTCACTATCTTTAAACAAAGTAGGCCAATAAAGAGTGGATTGAAGTACCTTAGCTGCAGTCTTTTGCGCTCCGAAATGCCCCCCATTTGGTTGTGCATGACAGAACTCAAGCACACTTTCCATTTCCATCTCGGGTACACATCTTCGGACAATAGAATCTGTACAAATCTTATAAACAAAAGGATCATACCATATAAATGTCTCAACTTCCCTACGAAATTTCGCAAGTTGATATCGGTTGAGATCCCTTGGAATTTCTCCAATGACAATGTAATTTACATAATCCGCGTACTATGGATCCATACCTTGCGCTGCAACCACACATGCTCACTCGGTACCTTCAACAGCCACAGCCATGATCTTCTCATCAGGGAACATCTCTTCAATATACTCGAAAGAATTATCACAATGCTCCCTAGTCTCCAACCTTGACAAGTGATCTGCCAACACATTTTCTGTTCCTTTCTTATCCCGAATCTCCAAGTCAAACTCCTGCAGTAGTAGAATCCATCTTATGATCCTAGGCTTCGTCTCCTTCTTCTCCATCAAATAACGAATCGCTGAGTGATACGTATACACAATCGTCTTCATTCCAACCAAATACTAACGAAACTTATCGAATGCATACACAACAGCCAAAAACTCCTTTTCAGTCACCGTGTAATTCTTCTGTGCCGCATCGAAAGTCTTACTCGCGTAGTAAATGGCGCAGAACTTCTTCTCCCTTAACTGCCCAAGCACCACACCCAATGCTACATCACTTGCATCACACATAAGTACAAACGGTTGAGTCCAGTCCGGTGTGATCAAGATAGGGGCAGTAATAAGCGCCTCCTTCAAAACTTGAAAAGCTGTTAGACACTCATCATTAAACACAAAAGGAATATCCTTTTCAAGTAAATGAGATAAGGGCTTAGAGTATTTTGAGAAGTCTTTAATGAATCTCCTGTAAAAACCGGCGTGTCCAAGGAAGGACCGCACTCCTTTTTCATTGGTCGGTGGTGGAAGCTTCTCAATTGCCACTACTTTAGCACGGTCTACCTGTAATCCCTTGGCGGAAACATGATGCCCAAGAACAATCCCATCCTTCACCATGAAATGGCACTTCTCCCAATTCAAGACAAGATTAGTTTCTTGACACCTCTTCAAAACAACAGCAAGGTTAGACAAACACATATCAAAAAAAGAACCAAAGACTGAAAAATCGTCCATGAATACTTCCATGATCTTCTCTATCAAACCATCAAAAATCGCCATCATGCATCTCTGAAAAGTAGCAGGCGCATTACACAATCCAAACGGCATCTTCCTAAAAGCAAAGGTCCCGTAGGGGCAAGTAAAAGTGGTCTTTTCTTGATCCTCGGGAGCAATCATGATTTGATTATACCCCGAGTATCCATCCAAGAAACAATAAAACTCATACCCTGCAAGACGATCCAACATTTGATCCATAAACGGAAGAGGGAAATGGTCCTTACACGTGTTTTCATTTAATTTCCTGTAATCCACACATGTACGCCATCCCGTAGGAATTCTCGTGGCTATAGCTTCTCCATCCTCAGCTTTCACTACAGTCATGCCCCCCTTCTTAGCAACTACATGCAATGGACTCACATGGGGACTATCACTAATAGGATATATAATTCCAGCATCCAACCACGTAAGAATTTGCTTCCTTATCACCTCTTGAATTGCGGGATTCACCCTACGCTGATTCTGAACACTAGCCTTGGCTTCATCCAACAACCTAATCCGATGCATACAATACGAAGGACTAATACCTTTCAAATCATCAAGTGACCACCCTATTGCAGACTTGTACTTCCTCAAGACATCTAATAACTCCTCAATTTTATCATCATTAAGGGAAGAAGATACAATTACCGGATATTGTGCATTATCTCCAAGAAAAGCATACATTAAGTGGTCCGGTAATAGTTTCAACTCCTCTTTTCTTTTCTCCACTGGAGTGTTTTCATTATCCAAAGGCAAGTACTTCCTGGTCCATTTGACTTCTTCCACTTTATTTCTTTCCAAAGCAAACCTGTCATCACCCAAAGCAAGTAAGTTTTCAAGAAATTCAATACATACCTCGTTAGAAAGTCCGTCAAGCTCCGTAGTGGGATAAGTAAGAGACTCCATCAAACATGTCTCAAGAGGATCCTTTGACAAGATCAGAGACATATCCTCCTTCACAATCTCTTCCACCACGTCAATACTATAACATTGGGACTCCATTGGCATCTTCATTGCTTTGTCCAAGTTGAAAAGTACTTCTTCTTTATCCATTCTCAACTTTAGTTCTCCCTTCCGAACATCTATCATAGCTCCAGCTGTAGCAAGGAATGGCCTCCCCAAGATTAAAGGAACATTATCCTTGTCATCATCCATTTCTAATACAAGGAAATCCACAGGAAAGACTAGCTTCTCCACCTTTACTAGAACATCTTCAACTATACCTTTCAGAAACGTCATGGATCTATCTGCCAATTGGAGAGCAACAGTTGTCGGGGTCATCTTCCCCAAACCAAGCTTCTGAAAGATGGACAACGGCATCAAATTGATGCTTGCCCCTAGATCGCACAAAGCTCGTCGTGCTGGCCCCTTCCCGATCTCACATAGAATAGTAAAGCTCCCCGGATCTTTCATATTTGGTGGCAACTTCTTTTGAATAATTGAGCTACAATTCTCAGATAAGTTTACCGTTTCCACTCCGGTTAAGCTTCGCTTCTTCATCAATATGTCTTTAAGGAATCGAGAATAATATGGCATCTCCATGATTGCCTCTAAAAAAGGGACGTTCAAGCTTATCTTGTTCATTATCTCTGAAAACTTCTTGAACTTTTCTTCCAACCCCTTCTTCACTAGCTTGTAGGGAAACGGTGGAGGTATCTTTGTTTTGGGAATCCCCCATTCATCACGATCAACCTTCTCCGCTTTCTCCTTTTCGGCTCTTAATCGCTTAGCTCTTTCCCATTTTTTCTCAGCTATTATGTCTGTACTTTGCTCATTCCGTACCACTGGAGTTGCATCAACATCAAAAGGAACAACAGGTGCATCAAACAAAACATCTTGGCGAGGTTCGACTGGGGTTCGACCAGGCTGAGAGGTCTAACCAGGACTGTATTGGTCGAACCTCTCTCCTGGAAGACTGATCTCATTCTGCTCCGGAGGTTCGACTTGGGTTCGATCAGCATTGGAGGTCGAACCACTGCCCCTTTGGTCGAATCGCTTCACTGTATAATCTCCATCCTTCGGTTCGACCTGGGTTCGACCTGAAGAGTTGGTCGAACTCTTTTGATCGTGGTCGAACCGTTCCTGCATCAAAACAGAGTGCTCTGGCCGATGAGGTTCGACCTGGGTTCGACCTGAAAAGTTGGTCGAACCCTCTGCGTGTTGGTCGAACCGAGGCTTAGAAAATTCTAATTTTGATTCCGGCCTCATCGGTCCCTCGTACTGCGTTCCCGACCTCAGTGTGATGGCATTACATGACTTCGGATTCTCTATACTCTGAGACGGAAATTTCCCTTTTCCTACAGTTTGAGTCAATGTGTTCAAATTCTCTGCAATTGCACCCATCAACAATGTGAGATCTTTCACTTGAGTGGACAAATCTCTGTGGTGATCATCAATCTTTTTCTCAATCTTTGCCTCAAGGCGGTTCACTCTTTCATCATTCTTTACCATGTACCGGTTCACAGTATCCTCGAACCCAGGCTTCCCTTCTTCCACCTTTTTTCCCGGATCAACACCCATCGGAAGTTGCACTGCATTGTTCGTATTGCTCCATGAAATTTTAGGCCTCCTTGGTTGCTGTTGATAACTACCAGATGGACCACGATTATTAAAGTTCCCTCGATAGTTCCCTTGGTAGTTCCGGTTTCCTTTATTTGGGTACCTCATTCCTTGAATACTTTGACCCATGGCATAATTTGCTTCCTCCAATTCGTCTTGGATGGTTCCATTATTCATCATCTCTTGCTGCATGATTAGCACTCATTGGGATATCTCGCTGATCTGCTTCTGTTGAGACTCAAGTAGCTTGTTGATATTGGACAAGCTCGAAACGATTTCATCCTCTCTCTTAGTTTTCACCATTGCTTGTTCCACCTGAGCTACCTTTCCAAGAACATACGTACCTCTAACTCTATCAGTAGGCCAATCCCTCGAATTCATCGATATGTCTTCAAACAATCTCTCGGCCTCAACGGATGACTTTGTAAGCAATGCTCCATTAGAAGAAGCATCAAGTAGCACTCTTGATTCACAGTCCAATCTGTTATAGAATATACTGATATATTGGGCTTTAGATAACCCATGTTGAGGACACTTCCTGAGCATGTCCTTGAATCTATCCCACGCTTCATGAAATTTCTCACCTCCATTGATAGCAAATTGGTTAATATCTTGCTTCATCTTAAACACCTTCGAAGGTGGCATATACCTCTCCAAGAACCTTAACTTCAATTGCTCCCACGTGGTGCACTCAGCTGCATTAATAGTATCGTACCAATCCCTCGCCTTTTCAGTAAGCGAGAATTTGAACAAAAGAATCTTCCTAGCATCTTCATGTTCTCCTACGTCTTTTTGAGTACTTGCATAGCCCAAGAACTTGTTCAGATGCTGCTGCGGATCCTCGAAAGACCCTCCTGAAAATGAGTCTCTTTCTATCATGCTAATAAGAGCGGGATGAAGATCGAACGCTGTGTTAGTTCCCCTTGCTCCTAAAAGCTCATAATTTCCAGCCCCATTATTTCTGAAAACCTATCGGATGGCCAGATTATCCGAATTCGCTGCCATGTTGACTGTTTCTACTTCCAAATTAACTTCAGTTGTAGCCTCAATCACTTGCGAAACTGCTCATCAACCTCAACTCCAAAATTCAGAGCTTCAGTTGGGTCTATTGTCTTTGCCTTGCTCTTCTTCTTCTTCTTCTTTCTTGATGATGCTCCAATCTCAGGATTATACGGTTCAAGATTACCTTTCTTTGATCTTGTGAGCATACACCTAAAACGAATAAGAAAGAAAACAACAAAACAAGGTAAATAGTCCTAATAAACTAGAAATAATACAAAAAAGATAGTTTACGCCGTCCCCGGCAACGGCGCCAAGAACTTGATAGGGGTTTTCTCAACACACAAATTAATCCTCAAGTATAAGGATATCAATTGTAGTCGCGAAGATGACCAAGTTACAATATCGAACCCACGGGACGGATAAATATCAATTTTGTTATCTTCTAGTATATTTTAGACTATGTTGGTAATTGTAAAGGTTTAATGGATAATAACTTCTAATCGAAATAACAAAAGAAATAGCAAGAGTAGAGAAAAGTGAGTTGTGATCAATAAGAATGATAGGTAGTTCGTCGGGTCATCCAGTTTCACTAGCAATTCGTATTTTCATGTGATGGTGTCCGACTCTGCCCTGTGGTTTGTGGACGCATCACTAGACCATGCAAGTTTACTCTATAGACACAAGTAAATATGTGCTTGACACGTGTGAATAACATCGGAGCAAGAGATATGCTTCACCCCCCTTTCTAGGTACTATCATAATCAATTATCTTCTACGTCTAGAATCTAACCCGATTTGATCTCCCTTTTTAGGTACTATAAAGTTATACTCTTCATCCTATTCATCAACCCGAATTCAATTCAATTCATGAATATTTATATAAGACAGTTCTAATAATACTTCGAATCCCTTCACTTAGAATTATAACAATAAACCCTGCTCAGTAGTGAACGCACTCAATCAATAACCATGTTATGTATTCAGACTCTACACAACGATCATTGATGCACAAAACGACTATGAGTATGGATTAAATATGCAATCTTATATAAAACAAACCATAGGTAGTGTTGTACGGAGTTTTACACACGAAACACGAATTACATCATGAAACTTTCATAACCCTAGAACTACCAAGGTGGTTCTAGCCCATGATTGATCTAGGAACAATCATGGTTAGATTGATCATTCTTACTTGAACCTTCACCGAACCTCTGTCACAGCCCTCCGGATGGATCACCACCTCTACTCTTGTCTCTCCTACGATTGACGATCAAAAGCTCTCTTTATTCTCTGTATGAGCCTCCTTTTATACTTGTAATCACGTCTCTAGGGCTTGGAATGGGCTTTCTAAGTGATCTCACGCATTTCGGCCTCGAAAATCTGGATAAGGTAAGTTCTCGCACACAGGTTCGACCATGTCAAGAAGGTCGAACCCCTAGCTACAGGTCGAACCCCAGGTCGAACCTCGCTACTGGAAGAATTCTGCACAGGTTCGACCTTCTGGACAGGTCGAACCACTTAGGCCGTGGTCGAACCCCAGGTCGAACCTCAGCACTGGACAACTCTCGCTCCCGATTCGACCAACTGGCAAGTCGAACCCAAACGTCGTGGTCGAATCCTCCTTCTTACAAATTGGTTCGACCATGGTTCGACCTGATGGCCAGGTCGAACCAGCCGAGTCGTGGTCGAACCAATCTCTGTACATCCAGCAACGTTGGTTCGACCTGCTGGAGAGGTCGAACCTTCCTCCAGCCAGGTCGAACCCACCTACTTCTTGGGCGGTTCGCGTGGCTTCGACTCCGTCTCTTCGATTCTTGGCTCTTTCACTCCATTTTTGCTAAGAAAACACTCAAATAGCTCCACTAACACCTGATTCATGCTAATTCACAATATATATAGGTTTTCCACCTATTTCCACATCAAAACTCTCCAAAACTAGCACAAAACATAGCGCCAAACTTGTGAATTTACACACTCATCAAGACTCCCAAAAGTACTTAAGATCAAAGCCCAACATTAACCTCTTCCATCTAGGTACTAATTAACTCCCAATTTTCCCTTAAAAGGTACTAATTAGAATTAACTCTCCCTTTTTGTGTACTAGAGCTAACGAATGGATTGGTTCCCCTCATCGAATTCAAGTATCCTTTCGGTCAAACCCAAACTCGATGTCTATTCATGCCTTTCTAATACTTTAGAGGGTCATTTCCGTCTCACTCCAAGCAATATACACATGAACATTATGATAGCACTTAATTATCATAAATCATCCATTGATCAACAATCCATTAAACCAATAATCATTCATTAATAACAAACCATGCCATCACAACATCAAAACAATTAAAGCCCATGAATAGAAACCAACATCAATTAAATCAAAAACCAATTTAATCCACATGATAATATAAATCTAATATGTTCTTCATGTTCCTAATCCCACTAGAGGGATTAGCCTAACATGATAACGGTAACAAAACACATGAATGATTCATTACACATATCCATAGTCTCAAATCTAAATGAAAAACAAAAGAGATGTAAATCTTTCCTAGCAATTCCTTGTAGAGAATCTTCAACACTCATTGATCTCCACCTCTAGCTCTTAAATTCTTGAGATCTTTAATACCTAAATGGAAGGGATGAAGAATGGATGAAGATGGTGGTGTGAATTGGAGAGAATGGTGTGTGATCTATGTGTTTTGGTGCAAACCCTTGGTGGAATATCCAATCTCCCATTGAATGTTGAACTTGAGGCTATTTATATCCTTTCCAAGTTGGGCCACGAATTAATCATCAACTGGGCTTTTTACACACACTTACACACATTGGCAGGTGAAAATCTGAATTTTTGGCCCAAAAATGACCTTACTCGAGTTGGCCTTCCCAACTCGAGTTAGCAGCTCGAGTCGAGCTGCATGTAATACAACTCGAGCTACCCAGCTCGACTAGTGTTGACAATTTGTGCATTCGTCTGTTCGGTCATGTTGCGTGGCTCTGAAACTTGGAACACCCTCGGCACCTAGCTCGACTCGTGCTATCAACTCGAGCTGTAGCTAACATTTCGAGTTAGCTCACTGTACAAATTTTGGTCGCTCCCCTGCTCCTAACTCGACTCGAGTTGCAAGTCGAGTTAGACCTTGCAACTCGAGTAAGCTCTCTGGACAATTCTGGACCTCAGCTCGACCTAACACGACTCGAGTTGGCAACTCGAGTCAGGTCTCTCAAGTCGTGTTGAGCCACTGGATGATTTTAGATACTTTTGGACCCAACTCGAGTTGGCTCCAACTCGTGTTGGCAACTCGTGTTGCACCTTGCAACTCGAGTTGGATCCCGGCTGCTCGTTTCTTGCTCGTTTCAGCTCCTGACTCCATTTTTCTCCTTTTTCACCCGTTATACATATGTTTAAGCTCATTCACACTCATTCCCATGAAAACACATAACACAACCAAATAATACATAAAATACGGATAAAATAATATGAAAAGACATACAAAAAAGGCTAAAATCTAGGTGAAAATATCGCCAATCAAAAATCTCTGAGGATAAGTTACTTGTTTCTCAAATTCTTTTGGACTTAGCTCCATATATAAAAGTAAACTAATTGAAGTCAATTTGTTGAGTACTATCTTGGGATCATAGAATCCCTCAAAATGGAGATGTATATCACTTTGCAGAATAAAAACTCCAAAATCAGAATTCTCAAAGATCATCTGGAGAAAACAATGAAGCAGCATCAACTAATGATGGCGTGTATAAAAAGAAAAGATGAAAATATAGAGAAAGATCGAAATGAACTGGAAAGATTAAATCAATCCATTCATCGCTTGAATACTGGTAAAGCCAAGTTGGATGAAGTCATTAGAGCAAGTAATGGATATGGAAAAAAGGGCATTGGATATGAATCTGAAGAAGATTTGGGTAAGAAAACAGTTTTTGTTCGTGCTATGAACAGTTTTCAGACTTTTGTGCCAAACAAGGAACATAAGCCAATCAAGATTGCTCACCTAATTGAAACCCTTCCTTCTGAGACTCAACCACGTGTTCCTATCATTCCTAAAAGAACCTTCTCCAAACCTGATCCGAGTATTAAAAAGACCTGGGTTCCATCCACTTCTGGGAGCTTCTCTAAATCTATTCTTATTCACAGAACATCTCCAGTCTATCATTATTGCAACATAAAAGGTCACATTAGACCTAAGTGCAACAAAATGTAGTATGATATTGTTACTGGAAAAGTTGTGAGTTGGAATCAGTTTGGAATACCAGTTTTTGAAAATTCAGTATGTTTGTCCTCTTATTTAGGACTACATAGCAAGAATTATAATACCTAGTACTTTGACAGTGGTTGCTCTCGACACATGACTGGAATTAGATCGTTTCTATAAGACATCAAGCCAGTGAAAGGAAGCAACGTCATCTTTCATGATGGAAAAAGTAACAAGGTTCTAGGAATTGGTACACTGGATGTTCCAAGACTTCCTAAACTAGAGGGAGTTCTACTTGTCGAAGAAATGAAGGCCAACTTGATTAGTATCAGTCAATTGTGTGATCAAAATCTCTATGCATGGTTTACTAAAGATTTTTGTTCAATTTTTTATCAAAATGATAATTGTGTTCTCACAGGTACTAGGTCATCAGATAACTTCTATCAACTTGGTGACATCAAAGCTCTGCAAAGCAAGAACAGCGAGTTGGGAATGTGGCATCAAAAGATGGGACACTTAGTTGTCGGCAATCTTGTTTCCCTCTCTCTAAAGAAACTTGTCAGAGGTATACCTGACTTTAAATTAAAAGATCAACACGTATGTGAACCTTGCAAACTGGGCAAACTGGTAAGAAAGTCTCATTCATCTAGTATTGAAATTCATACGGTTCACATCTTGGAACTGCTTCATATGGATTTAATGGGACCTCTTCAAAAAGCAAGTGTTAGTGGTAAGAAATATATATTTGTTTGTGTTGATGATTACACTAGGTATACTTAGGTAAGGTTCCTATAAGAAAAGTCTAATGTTTTTGATGGTTTTAAGAAACTGTGTTTACAGATCGAAAAATAAATAGGTATTTCAATGAAAAGAATCAGATCAGATCATGGAAGAGAATTCGAGAATAAGTTATTTCATGATTTTTTTGACTCAAAAAGAATATTCTATGAATACTCTTTACCTAAGACTCCTCAAAAAAATGGTGTTGTTGAAAGGAAAAACAGGACTCTTCAAGAAATGACCAGAGTAATGCTTATCTCAAAAGGGATAGCCTTAAAATGGTGGGCAGAAGCCATGAATACTGCTTGTTATCTTGGTAATCGAGTTCATGTTCATCATGGATTAGGTAAGATACCTTATCAGCTCTGGAAAGGTAAAACTCCTAACTTAAAATATTTTCATGTTTTTAGATGCAAGTGTTATGTTTTAAATGACAGAGAAGGATATGGGAAACTGGATAGTAAAAGTATGATAGGGTGCTTTTTGGGGTTTTCAATAAACAGTCGTGCATACAGAGTTCTGATTATCAGAACATAGAGTGTTATTAAATTATTTAATGTTGATTTTGATGATACAGAACCAGTGGTCAATACTATCCCGTCTGAAGTAGTATCTCTACTTGAAAAAGGAGAAGATAAACAAACTCTACAAACTGTAAAGTCAGAAGAAGATGATGGGAGTGACTCAAGACCCAAAAACATAGATCCACTATTGAAGATCCAGAAGGACCATCCTTCAGAATTGATTATTGGTGATCCTCAGTCAAGAGTTAGCACCAGAAATGCTCCAAGAAAAGACTATTGGAAGATGGTCAATGTTTCCTTATTTTAATGTTTTATTTCCAAGCAAGAGCCTAAAAATGTGAAGGAAGCATTTGAATGATCCAAACTGGATATTTGCCATGCAAGAAAAACTAGAGCAATTTGCTCAAAAGATATTTGGGAACTTGTACCAAGACCAGAAGATCACAATGTCATTGGTACAAAATGGATCTTCAAGAATAAGATAGATGAGCATGGAAACATCATCAGAAATAAGGCCAGACTAGTTGCTCAAGGATACACCCAAGTAGAAGGGATTGACTTTTATGAGACCTTTGTTCCATTAGCTAGAATCGAATCTGTGAGATTACTTCTAGCGGTTACTTCTAGCGGTTGCCTTTTTAAATGGTATTCTCAAGGAGACTGCCTATGTTTCGTAACCAAAAGGGTTCATTGATCCTGAGTTTCCAGACCATGTGTTCAAACTGAAAAAGGCTCTTTATGGTTTAAAACAAGCACCAAGAGCTTGGTATGAACGGCTTACAGGGTTCTTTATTGCTAAGGATTATGTTCGCTGTAGAGCTGATGGAACTTTGTTCCTTCATAAGACCAGCAAAGAAATCATGATAGTATAGATCTATGTAGATGATATAGTTTTTGGATCCACATCTGAGAAAAGGGTCAAAGAATTTATCAATCTCATGACATCTTAATTTGAAATGAGCATGATAGGTGAACTGTCATACTTCCTTGGACAAGTAAGTCAATCAAAAGAAGGTATGTTCATTCATCAATCCAAATATGCTAAAAACCTTGTGAAAAAGTATGGGTTGGAAAATTCCAAACATTCAAAAGTTTCTCTTAGCTCTAGAGAATCCCTATCTCAAGATCGTAAAGGAACACCTGTTGATGAAACCTTATACAGGAGCATGATTGGTAGTCTTCTCTATTTAACTGCCAGTTGACCTGACATATCCTTTAATGTTTGTTTGTGTGCCAGGTACCAAAGTTCTCCAAAGAAGTCACATTTAAAAGTTGTAAAGAGAATCATAAAATATGTTGCAGGAACATTGAAATATGGACTTTGGTATTCAATAGATACCAATGCCAATGTTCTGGGATTCTGTGATGCGGATTGGGCAGGGGACACCGATGAGCGTGAAAGCACTTCTGGAGGGTGTTTCTTTGTTGGTAGTAACCTTGTGTCTTGGTTCAGCCGCAAACAAAATTGTATCCCTCTGTCCACGACTGATGTAGAATACATAGCTGCAGGTAGTTGTACTTCTCAACTAATTTGGCTTGAAAAGATGCTAGTTGATTACCAATTGAAGCCCAATAAACTTTATTTTTTTTGTGACAACACCAGTGCCATTAACATCCAAAATAATTTATCCTTCATCAAAGAACAAAACTTATAGATATTCGTTTTCACTTTATTAAAGAATTGGTAAAGGAAGGAACCTTGATATAGAACACATTTTCACTGAGAAACAACTGGCAGATATTTTCACAAAAGGCCTTGACACTCAAAATTTTATATCCCTTAGAAAATCCCTGGGGATCTGTTCTATATAAATTCTTTTGCATATAGGATTAGGCATTTGCATGGCAGATACCTTTGTGGTCCTTAGTTGACTATTCTTGTTTATTTTAACATCTATTACCCATGCAGTTCAGCGCTACCTACTTGAAATGATGTATTATGAAAGCCATCTTCATTGAAAAGGGCTACATATACAGAAAATAAAAAGTGAGGAGTAAGCCACTGCATTTAAGGGTTTCTCTCTTGTAAAAAAGGAGTTATAAGGTTGGCTATGAAAATCCCCATGTTCTGAGTACATCATCCACATGAGCAAATTAAAATCCACTTTAAAGAAAATTTGTTTCAGGAAGTTATAAGGTGCAGATTTTTTTTTTTTTAAAAAAAAGGGGAATTTGCAAATTTTTATTTTGAGAATTGATTGATGTTCTTTTTAAAATTAGATACTCACATTGGACCAGATTGATTTCTTTCCTACCTTAGTCATTTTTCCCTTCCCACTTTTTTTTATGATATCTGTCAGTATTTCTCGGATTTCGTGGGATATGAAAAGGCAACCCTTTCTCTCCTTTTATTCTGACCGAGTGACTGTTGATTGTCATTTCCTTCTCTCTAAGAAACCCTAAGATGTCTCATCTCTCTCTGTCCCCCTTTCACCATGGTTCGATAAAAGCAAACTACCCTTCGCCGCCCTGGTTCTGGCTACAAGCGTGAGCGCTCGGGATCCCATATTGCCACAGCCCCTTCTTCTGTTACCCTAGAACCCTCATCTCCTTCATGCTGTGAAATCATCGAAGTAGATGAGAATTTCATTGACAAGCCACGTCGTTCTGCCAGAAAGAAAAACCCCTTCTTCAAGCACTCTTGTGTCCCTACCCGTTGTCCCCTATTCGCCTCGTTCTGACGATCCCATTGAGGCAATCGATGTTGGTAATGCCCGATCCAAGGAATTTTACTCATCCATGGCGGCTGCTCGGTATGGCACTTTTGCTGATATGGAATTTCACACTGAACGAAATATATGTATGTCCGATTTTGAAAGGTTTGGAATTTTACCATTACTTGAGTCTGCTGGTCTTCTAGGAACTATGTCTGGGCTTAAGTCATTCTGTGCTAAAATTGTTAGGGAATTTTATTCGAATCTTACTCCTGATGTTGGTGATAGTGATTCTCCTTCTGAAATAGAGTGTGCAAATTTTCTCCTTCTGAAATTTCTAGTGTTATCGGTGTTCCTGAGTCTCCGTCTAATTTACAATCGGTTCCTTTCTTGAATACTATGTGTGATGTCATTACATCTGAGAAGTTAACAGTTTGACCATCTGCTGGTTTATCACCTTCAGACTTGGGCTCCCCTTTTAATCTTCTTCATAAAATTGCTATTCGAAACTTGACTCCGTCTAAAAACAGTCTCATTTAACAGTCTCTCAAGTTAGGTTCATTCATGTTATTATTACCAAGGGGATTTGTCCTATGGACAGATTGTTTTTTATGTTATCATGGGTTTTGCTGAAAAGTTTGATGATACCAGGCTTCTTCCGTTTTCCATGTACTATTTGGAAACTTTTAACTGAAGCGGGTGTCAGGTTTATGGATGGTGAGGATTCTCTTGAGAAAATGCTCAGTGACTTGAAGGTGTCCCTTCGAGTTGCCACTCTGAAAGAGAAGGTTGAGTCTGCCACATCCACTCTTGAGTCTATCTCCCCTTTGATCGATCAGATGAAGACGGATATCCTTTCTGTTCAGGCCACTCTTGATAAGCAGAATGCCAAGTTGGATCAGTTGATGGAAGCCTTGGCAAGAGCTAAGGGGGAGAAAAAGAAGATGGTCACTGCTGGTGGTGATGGGAGGAAACTAAAGATGGTCAAAGAAGAAGACGATGATGATAATGGGGAATCCAGTAAGCAGGTCGATAAGGATGCTGATGATTCTCTCTACCAGTTGAAAAAGGAATATGTTCCTTTTTATTTTGTTTTGTTAAACTCTGAAATCTCTTAACACTCTTTTAATTTCTGTTTGTTTTGGTTAAACTATCTATCCTCCTTTTGGAACTAACTTCAGGGGTTATGTTGATTCTTCTTTTAAATTGTTTGTATGCTTGATTTTATCTTTTATTGAAATATAGCTCATGCCAAGGGGGAATTTGTTGAGTGTATTAAAAAAAATCTTACTTTAATTATTTGAATTGATACTACGAAAATGTTTTTTTAAAAAAAATCAATTTAGTCATACACCTTTCGAAACTGTGTTTTTACTAGTCTAATTTTATCAATTTCCGACAAAAAAATTTGGCAAAATTGATATAATTTCGAAAGGTATATAATTAATGGGTAGGTCTTGCATGAGACCGTCTCACGTGAGACCATTTTTCACTTTTTAAAATAGTTATCACTTTCGCTATAAATCGTTATCACTTTCGCTATAAAATGTTATCACTTTTTGTTTACACTATAAATTGTTCATAAAAGAGCATTTTCACTTTTCATAATTTATTATCACTTTCCTTCATAAATGTTATCACTTTCTGGCCGTCTCACGTCACTTTCCTGTAAGCCTTTACGTGAGACGGTCTCACACAAGTCTTTGCCATAATTAATTAATTTTTTAACTTTTATATATGGAACCTTTAATTTCAATCAAATAAAAAGGTGTGGGAAGTTTTAATTGTAGGGTAGGTCTTGCGTGAGACCATCTCACGTGAGACCATTTTTCACTTTTTAAAATAGTTATCACTTTCGCTATAAAACATTATCACTTTCGCTATAAAACATTATCACTTTTTATTTATGCTATAAATTGTTCATGAAACAGCATCATCATTTTTCGTTAATATATTATCACTTTTCTGTAGGGAAAATATCAATTTCGGTCCTCAGGATATGTCAAATCCAACTTTAGTCCTCAAGTTTGGTAATTTCTCAATAGTGGCTCCTATGTCTGCTTTTAGTCCTTTTGGTCCACTTTTAGTCCTTTTTGTCCACTTTTGGTCCTCTAGGATTGGCCAAATAAGCACTAAAGTGGACAAAAAGGACCAAAAGTGGACAAAAATGACTAAAAGCGGACACTGGAGGACCACTTTTGAAAATTTACCAAACCTTAGGACTAAAGTTGAATTTTCCATATCTTAGAGGACCAAAATTGATATTATCCCCTTTTCTGTATAAAAGTTGTCACTTTCTGGCCGTCTCACATAAGCCCTTATGTGAGACGGTCTCACACAAGTCTTTGCCTTTAATTTTAAACTTAGAAAATTCCAATAAAAAAATTATGTTTGAAACTGCAATTTGTAGTCGAAATAACCTTCTAATACACATATATATATATGGAAAAAAAATAATGGGCAAGTCTTATGTGAGACTATTGGACGTAAGCTCTTACGTAAAATGGATAAAAAGTGATAACATCGTGTAAGTGATATCCAATATATATGAAAAGTGATAATTTGATAATGATGTTGTGAACTATTTCATGAACAATTTATAATATAAATAAAAAATAATAATAACATCTTATAACGAATGTGATAACATTTTATAGGAAAAGTGATAATGATGTTATTACTTTTTATCCATCTCACGTTCGTAAAATGATATCACACAAGTCTTTGAAAAAATAATAAGTACTAGCTGATATCTTATCTCAAATAATTTATTCGCCTCTATAAATAATTTTTACTAGCTAATGTACATAAATGCTTTTGCGACCACAAATTAATGCTATTAACACTCTTCATTTTGGCGCAATGATGTTGTCACCGCAGACATAATCAAAATTCAAATAGCATCTTTATATATGAATTCTTGATGTATTTTCTTTATTCACCTTAATCATTTTGCTTAAGTAGGTTGGATAGGTTGGTTAGACTTTGTATTCGCATCGTACGTAAGTACTTGATGTAACCGTATTCAATGAAATAACATTTACCAATTTCACTAAATGAGAAACACTTGTGTAAAACGGGTTTACATACACTTTTATGTAATATTTGTTACTCTTTAGTATATGAAAAATTACTAAGACGCATAAATTGTTACTCTTCAAATTCTTGTAAATTAACACTGATTTATCAATTACTCTTTAATATATAAAATTACTTTTTAAAGACATAAAATATTACTTTTCTATATAAAAGATATTACTCTCAAAGAATATTTTTTTATATAATAAAGAGTAATTCAAGAAAATAGAATTTACATGTAAATATAAGACTCACTTATTAAATAAGTCATACAAGTGTATTAGCGATCACATTTTATTATCAAAAAAATAATTAAGAAAAAAAACATTAAAATGACTTTTTTTCTCTAAGTTAGAATTTTATCATTCAAAGTTCAAACAGGACTACATTACAAAATGTCACACATTATAACTTAGCTCGATTTTATCGTTCAAACATGACTACATTACACAATGTCTTATACTCATTCATTATAATTAATTAGCTCGTTATTCATACTCAAAATTATTTAAAATATGTCAAAAATATTAATATCTTAATTAATATTATTAATTAATACTCCCTCCGTTCGCTTCTAAGGTATCAATTTCGCTATTTCTGGCGTCCGCTTCAAATGTATCAATTTCCTCTATTTAGTAAAAAAACTACACAATATGACCCACCGTTTCCCTATAATACAACTACTCACTTTACCTATAATAATACTCATTAATCCACGTGCAAAAAACAAATAAAAACATAAAATTGTGCACGTGCAAAAAGTAATGGATACCTTAGAATCGGATAGATAGTATAATTTAAATACCTTACTAGAGAAGTACATTACCAAACATTTTATAAAAAAAAAAAAAACTAATCATACCCCCCCCCCCCCCCCCCCCCCACTCCCCAAAAATACTTTGTATTTTAACTCCATATTCTGTGCATGATACACGACATTCAGGATAAGACATGTATTGTAATGTTTAATTTAATTAATTAAAATCTTATACCGCGCGTGCAACAAAATACATTGTCTTGTGTTTATAATTTGAACCTTCGTATTTGTAGTTGGAGTTTGTACTCCATGATTCATAATTTTTTTGATAAAATTAAAAGAAATTATGCATGTCACGTGACCCACCAAACCCTTCCAATAATGGCATTATCGTGGTCTTGTGCACATGAAAATTGGCTAAATATTTGATAAAATTATGCATGTCACGTGAATTCTCGATTTCGGGCTCCGGCGATTTCGAGATTAAAAAAATGGATTCAACTCTCATGGATAGTATGTATATACTGATTTTAATAGAGAAATTATCCCAAATAGTTTACTAAATATTACTAAATCCACAAATATTTTTATCTTTTAAAATTTTCAACTTTAATCATTTTTTATTCAATTTTAGTTTTTTTTTGTCCAATTTTAATTCTGATGGACTAAAATTAGACAAAGAATGACTAAAATTGAAAATTACAATAGTTAAAGGACCATGCTGATTTGCGATAATTTGACAAAAGACTTAACGGACCAAATGTGATAATTTGATCAGAAAAAATTATAATTTCTCACATTATATTAAAATTCTCATAATATATATCATAAAAAAGTGTTTAAAGATATTATATTTAAAACAATGTTTTCAAAATCAGATCGAACCGATAGGTTCGACTGGAAATCAGAGTCGAAACCAGTCCGGAACACTAAAAAAACTATTTTTAAGGTTGAATCGGGTTACATAGGAAAATCGGTTGAACCGATCCAACTGATCTGTATAAATTTTTTTAAAATTTTAATTTTTTATTTTAAGATGTTTCATTTGTTGGATCGGTTCAATCGGTTTTTCTGGTCCAACCCGATCCGGCCCGATTTCAAAAGTATTCCTTTAAATATAATATCTTTAATCACTTTTTGATGATATTGTGAGAATTTTAATACAATTTGAGAAATTATAATTTTTTCGGTCAAATTATCACAAAATCCACATTTGGTTCTTTAACTATTGCAATTTTCAAATTTAGTCCTTCTTTGTCCAATTTTAGTCCCTCATGGCCAAAATTGGACAGAAAGAATCAAAATTGGACAAAAAATGACTAAAACTGAAAATTTCAAATGATGCTGGACTATTTGTGGGCTTAGTAATACTTAGTGGACCATTTGTGATAATATCTCGAGTTTAATATATAAGGTGGTAGTACTTATGCACCTGGATTTAAATATCATACAATTTGGTTGATTCAATACATAGTACTAAATGTAGGGTGTAAATGTTGAGTCGAGTTGAGTCGAATGAAGAGCTTGTTGTTTGATGAAAGTTGAAATTCATGTATTTTAGGGTTAAATTTGATACCTCTTTGAATGTATAAGTGTTATAACTTGCATAAATCTTCATACTTTGAATTATTATTGACTAAAAGGTATTTGACAGGTATTTTCTAGTGTTTTTATAGGAAAAATGATAAAAAAATACAAAATTGGAATGAATGGTGAACTTGATACTTGCAAGCAAACAGACGTCCATTTTCCATAATTTTTATGTGTTTGTATGAAAGTCCAAATTGGTCATATGATATATGGTTGGAAAGCCACAAAAGATAGAATCGCGTGAGCATAAGAATCACTCAAAGTGAAGTTCGGATGAAGAAGTTATGCTCAAAACGTGAAACCGCAGGCTGCCGACAGTTTGCCCAGTGGGGCGCACGGCGGTTCATACCCCGACGGGCACGGCAAAGAGTGAGCAACATTTTAGCATGTTTTTCATCGGGCATGACTGCTAGATACCGTGCGTGGCTTCTGGAAGGAGCGCCAAGTTCCTACTGGGCGCGTATGACACCCGTCGGGCACCGATTTTTTCACAGAGCGTCATTGTTGGAACGGGTGTTGCAAAGGGCAACTCACCAAGCGAAGAAGCTCCCAAACCGAGCGTGTGGCTGGGCGGTTGTGTCATCAACTGGGCACCTTACCGAGTGGCCCATAATTGCACCGTGGGGCTTAAGTTGGCACAATTCGTTAATTATAAAAGGCTGAATCTGATTTCCACTCTAGAACAGAATACAATTCACGACGCCTTACAAATACAATGCCCTAAAACGATCGGAGTTGTTACTTGGATCGAAGACGAAGATTCTGGCGGAGATCATGATTGAAGAATCGGAGTTCTTCACAAGAGTTCTTTATTTTTCAGTTAATATTCTCTGTTATTTTAGAATAATGGTTGAGACTTATTACTTCTTTGTGATTTTCCCTCATAAATCCATGGGCTAAGTTTCTTTATTGGTAATGTTAGGGCATTAAGACAGTTTTGATTATGTGATTTGATTGCCCTAGACTTGGATTTATTATACTGCAAAATGTTTATTTTCTTATTAAAAAGATATTTTTTAGACTTCATATTATTGTGTTTTGAGTTTTGATTCCTTTAATTATTCATGACGGTATCACTGATTGATAGTTGATAGGATTCTTTGTTTCTGCATGATAATTGTTGTTTCATGTGGCAATCTTAGGGGATTATAATTCCTAAAACTGTTAGACAATCAATTTGGAATATTAATTACTCGGTAAAATATCTTTATTAGGTAATTGGTGAGATAAAAGGGGTTAATAATTTAGTACATAGAAAGGGAAGTAAAACGCTTTAGCCTTTAATGGAATTTAGTATAAAGTACTTATAGAGGTAGTGAGAGTTAATTCTTTATCGATCCTAGGATTTGCAACTCACTATAAGTGTTAGATCCTACCCGGTCAAGGTGATTTAACTAGGCTAAGTGATCCTCTTATAAACATCTGCAGGTAATTAATTTGGGTCTAGATTAATCAGTGACATAGTTAAGCTGTTTGCCTTAGCATTTCTCTATCCTTGAATTCTTAAATCGTTTCTCTTGTGTGATTTATTTGCTTCGCATTAGTTAATTATTTTATTTAAGTTTTTATTAGTTAATTAAATATTTCTCAAAAATCCTCGAATTTGTCTTGCAATTGAATTATCATATATAGAATTATTTATTAGATCTATAAATATCTCGTGGATTCAATATTTAACTTGGTCACACGAGCTACAATTGATCCCTTACACTTGAGGGTGAAATAAATAGTGAACATTGTTCAACTTGATTGAAATATTATCGAGCTTCAAAATGTATGTATTGTTGGCGTTCGATTGTTTGGTTAACGTAAACCGTTAGAGTTTCATGCGATTCTATATCAGTGGAAGCAAGAATATAAAATCGTATTACCTTTCACCAGGGTATGTTGAAGAAGAACAGCTGCAGAAACAACCTCTTGATCTTCTGCTATATTCCCAATTCCAGTCTTGACTTCGTGTGGGCGACGATCTTCAACAAACTCTCAATTTGTAATCCGCCCTCTCAATCTCATTTTTTTAAGCGCAAGAATAGTGATTAGGGTTTCCGGATTAATGAGGTAACTATTCATAGGCTACAACAGGGACCAAGAGGAGAAATTAAAGTTGGCCTCCGTTAGGCTTAAGTATCCAAGTTTAGCCCAAAAGTTATACTTAAGTCCAATAATAATAGAGAGCCCCAAATTTACTGAATGTACCCCAGTTACTAAACAAACTCTAATAAAATTTAATATTATACATGAATATTACTAAACACACCTCATTAAAAACTTTTTTACTCTTTAATATAATATCAATAATGAGTTATACAGAGTAAGTATATAATGGTTCACCGCCCATAATCTTAATTACTCACCCAATCACGTCAAGGAAGAACCTTACACCAACCTTAATTAACCAAGGAAGTGGCACTATCTACCATACGCAGATATTGCTAAATTTGTTACACTATTCCTTTTATTTATTCTTATGTCCAGAAGCCATAATAGGAGGAAAGCATGAAGATTTCTCTGCGATTCAATATTTTTTTCTTTTTCTTTCTTTCTTTCATCGAATTAATGCTAGTTCTTTTATAATTTTAGGTTGATTTTAACTTGCCTGAGAAGTCTGATATTAAATATATTGACTCAAAACAAGAAAAGAAAAAACTAATTATGATACATAATTACATATATATCAGTTCTTTGATCTTTGGAGCGGTTCTTTGGAGTTCTTGTGGAGCATTATGCTGGAGATTTTCCATTACGGCTTTCTCTAATTCAATTTCAAAAATTACTAGTAACTGACTCACAAGTGAAGAGAACATTCATATTATTTTCCACAACCAATATAATCAAGAATGCTTCATCTGTAAAACAATTCAACCTTTCGTGTTGCATTGTTATAGGTTGAGTACAGCAACAGAGTGAAGATCTGAAGGGATTCTGGCAGAAGTTTTCAGTGGGGAGCGGTTGCTCAAACTTATTCGGTAAACAGAGAATGTGTTGGGATAAGACACGGGTGCTAGCTATACTACGGAAGATGTAAATAAGCCTAAGTGTTTGTATTAATAATTATCATACAAGGATATTTATGTATTTTTAATGAAGGACATTTTAGTCTTACCCATTTATGGGGTACGTTTAGTAAGTTCGGGGGTACGATAGCTTGCCCCATAATAATAATACAATCTACTAAAGTATTATTAGTGCACTACCACTCTAATCTCATATTACATTATGGGCTCCTTCTTATTATGAGCCCGTTAGTCTCCCCGTGCTTAAGATATACAATACCCATTAATTAATTAAGTTATTGATATCTCTATTAATTAATATCTAATTCAAGATTAGTATCACTCAACCTCATTATCATGCCGGAATAAATCCACCTGTAGGGTTTACATGATAATGTAGGAAATAAATCCTAATACCTTAAACCCTATCATGATAAACAAGATCTAAACATAACATGGATTCGTATTTTGGAACCATTGAGTCCTCTTGGCGGAGTTTGTACCTTGGATCCATTGAGTCCTCTAGGCAGAATACGAACTCAAGGATCGGTAGGTATTTGGCCTTCCTCAAATAAGCCTCCTTATTCTTTATTGGGACAGTCATAATCCCTTCCGATAGGGAGAAGAGGGAACTATGTGCGACTTAGTATATCGGGGACCATAACATGTGAGCCTTTATATACTACACAATTGGACCACCTATAATCACCTTAGTCATGTAGTATTGGGTATCTACTCAATCAGCCTATATTAATATTATTATAACCCATGGACTTTTAACCTTAATTAGATCACTTAATTAAGTTCATAAAATAATTGAATAGCAAATATAATTGCATAATAATATATTGCCCACAATTAGATTATAATGAAAATTAAAAATTTCCAACAATCTCCCACTTGGGCTATATATTTCTCAAAGCAATTATATCAAGAGTCATTAGTTGCGCAACTTTATGTCATTCCTCTTCAGGCTATACTTAACAATCTGGTCCATCTCATATACAAATATGGAATCACCGTGGCATTCACCACATTACAAATCGTGGTTAAACCCCGTCAATCACCAACATCAATACTCAATGACATAGATCAAATATGGTAAGTAGCATGGAAAATATATGCAACGTGATCAACATCATGTCTATTTTCAACTGGTCCAACTTTAATCTTTAGTGAGATCAATTCATAATGTAAAATATTACCAAATGGAAAATTACTTAAGTGAATTCATAATGAATTCAAAGCCATCAACTTAATTCTGCAGAAAACTGAATTATCCAAATCAAAGTGTCTTAAAACTTTAAAGAGCAATAACTATAGACTCCCACTAAATTAATGTATTTTAAAACCATATAATACCCACATGAATAGATAGCTCAAATACATGGCATTGAATACATAAGTGGTGAATTCTCATTTGGAGTCTATCACAATATGCTCTACTAAAATTTTATCTACACAAAACACTTTCTTTAACAATCAAGAATTCTATATCAATATGCTTGACTTATAGTACTCTTGTCACTACTACTTTACTGCGAACTAACTGTCACAATAAACTTTATGTGACAAAACTTCTCAACCTTTATTTCATGTTTGAATGCCCCTTAGTGTGCTACTCATTCTGTTGTCATGGTTAATGAGATAAAGTATTTGTTTAATACTTTTACTTGTATAGCTCTCTAGACCAACAGAAGATATAGCCTGAAGTGGATCTTATACTGTATTGGCATCCAACAAACTCAAAATCAGACTACTTTATGATCTCCTACTAATCTAATCTTTTATGAGCAAGCATGTTATCCTTATTTCTCTGTAAATACTTTATAAAGATTCATACTAGAGTTACTTAATTGTCTGCTTAATATACCAAAGACAAAAGACAAATTAGGTCTTCTACAGACAACAACTTCCAACAACCAAAGCATATAAAATATTTCTACATTTCTTAAATCTTTAATTTTATTTTAGGGCACTTGATTGAGACTGCATTTGTCTCCCTAGTTTAACTTAAATCTTCTCCCACTGAACCACATAATCATCTGCATTTGTCTCAAAACCAAATGAGACAATTACTTCATGATGATTCTAGTAATTCTTTTACGGAAAATCTTTCTTGAATGCATAGATGGATTTCCTTTTAGTTCTTAAACTTTTAAGATCGTATCATCAGTGTTTCCATCAAGGAATTTTATCTTTACATCTATCTAATTTAATTCAATATCTAAATGTGCTATTAATGTCACGATTATCTTAAAAGAATATTTCTCAATGACCGAATAGAAAGTCCCTTAAATCAATGCATTCCTTCCCTTTTGAGTATAATTTTTTAACAAGATGCGAACCTGATCATCTTATATTGATTTAAACTCATAACTTATATAATTAACCCATTTTCGAGTATTTGGACCTTACATGGCTTGATAAACATTGTTTCAATGTTCTAACATTAATTTCATAGTGCCTTCATTATTTAGAGAAAAACTACATAATCATCCGAATTATCTTTCTCTCTACTCTAGTGGTTTACTTAGTGACATTAATTCTTGAGGTTGTTGAATTTGTTATTCCTTAAATATTATTGACATTGTCATATCGTTATTATGGATTTGCTCCATTCTTAAAAGCACAAAAGGGAGTCGGAATAGACTCCTCCTTAAAGACAATGTCTCTAATATTATTCTTCCCCCAAATCAACATAGTAAAAGAATACTGCATTACCCATCTTAAATATCATCCAATTAATTGGATCATAAATTTTTATCTTTATTAATAACCAATAAAGTTGCTTGTATTTATTTGAGTCCAATTTTCTTTAGTAGATCTCAATGATCTAGCCTTAATTGGACATCACCATATGTAAAACTCAAAGTCTTCTCACAACTACTTCGGTTGGAACTTTATTGAGATCATAAGCTGCAATCTTTAGTATTTCTCCAATTAGTAACCATACGTTGTGGAGTACTGTTTGTGTCTTTTAACTACACCACAACACAATTCATACTAAGTAATCTTAATGTGGTGTATTATAAAACAATTTCACAAGTCTTTAGGAGTAAACAAATGGTTGTACTTTAGTTGTCTTTAGCAGCTTTCTTAATGAGTTTTCTTGTATTGCCCTTATACTTTATTGAGACCAAATTTTCTTAAAGCCTACTAGTCTAATCTTTATTGTTGAAGTATCATCATACATGATTTTGTTATTGATATAGGTTAAACTTAATTAGCAGACTTCTTAGTTGTATAGAGAATTAATACAAAATAATTATTATGCTTGCATTAAACTTTATAATCTTTCACAATTTAAATAATTTAGAATCATCTCAAGGAATCAAGCATATCATTAGTATCAAGTCCGATGACAATAATATCAACTTGTAAGTGACACCCTCTACGTAGTAGTCAAATACTGACAATAAAACTGTCAAGCAATAGCCTTCCTTTGGGCCGATTTATTACTCACATGTTAAACAAATAATTGTCACGTATACACCAGCACAGGTGCTTGTGTATTCGGGCTAAATCTTAATCTACCTTTGGGCCGATCAATACCCACATGAAGATATACTTGGATAACATTATTAATTGGGGACCCATCCTAAGATACCTTGTGCAACCTTAACCTCGTCTATGGATAAAAATTAACTGCAGGGGTAATCTTGGTGTAATAATCAAGTATTGATAATAAGTTCTGTCAAACAAAAGTCTATCTATGGACCGACAAATGTTCACATGAACAATTTAAATAATTATCTCATACTTATTATCACATGTGTATTATTATTCTGTCAAACTGTGCCTACCTATGGGCCGAACGTATAACACATAAATAATTTCACACTCATCTTTGTAATTTCAATAAAGTCGCAGTCCACACAACAGAGGCTGATGTGGCAACATGATACTTTGATAGACTAGATCTAAAAATTACTAGACCAATTAAATTAATAGTTAAGTTTAATTTAACGACATTAAAAATGTCTCCCCAATTTTAATTTAATCAAAATTCTCAAACTCAACGAGATTATTTGATGATTCACACATATTTAAAATTAAGGAAAGATTTCTTGAATTGAATTGAAATATTTATTCTAATTTAGTACAAACTAATTTAGACAAATATGATCCTTACAAGCACTTAAGCAATAATTCATACAAAACCCAATACACTGTATAACCAAAAATAATTTAAATCCAAAATTGGTATTTACGCTTTTAAGGAATAACTGAAATAATATTAGCAATTATCATATATTCTGCTATGACATGGAATAACCAACCAGTACCACATTTCTTACAACATATGGGAATACTTGGTCAAAAGCGAAAGAAGCATATCTTAGAGTACATTTGGACGTGTGTGGTGTGGTATAGGGATGGCAGTTTCGCGGGTTTTCCCGGGTACCCGACCCGATCAAACCCTAATGGGACGGGTTCGGGTACCTATAATCGGGTTTGGGAAAAAATAAAAATTCCCATTAGGGTTCGGGTAGGGTTCGGGTAGACCCCTCGGGTACCCGCTACCCGAACCCGTATAAAGAAGCGGATAAGGGTAGCGGGTACCCGCATATATCCATCCCGTTTACTTGTATGTATGTATTTTTTAGAGGATTCGAACACTCAACCTCATTAAAAAAAATATCCGTTCATCGTTTAGACACAAGTATCTTGTTATATGTT
Organism: Pogostemon cablin; assembly: GCA_023678885.1. Lineage (NCBI taxonomy): Eukaryota > Viridiplantae > Streptophyta > Magnoliopsida > Lamiales > Lamiaceae > Pogostemon > Pogostemon cablin. Next base: position 22,859,076 of record CM042975.1, on the reverse strand, counting down.
TCAATATTTAAATAAATTTACAAATCATTAATCTAACCTATCATTTTATTTTATTTGTATGTTATTTAAAGTTTGAATTGAAGATCTTTAAACTTGTGTGGTGATTTTATGTCATGTTTTAATTATTATTGTTTAATGTTGTAGACACATTTATTTAAATGTTTGAGATTTGAAATTTATATTTTAAGTTTTATAAAAAAGTTTGACGAGTTCGGGTACCCGCGGATAGAAACAATCAGGTTCGAAACGGATACGGATATTTCAATAATATTTTAAACGGGTAATGGGACGGATACGGGTAGTGGTATTCTTAACGGATACGGGTTCGGGTACCCCAAAAAAATGCGGGTACCCTACCCGCTGCCATCCCTAGTGTGGTACATTTGTAAAGCTAGAAATTGCAAGATTTTTGAGAACTTGGAGATTGATCCAACAAAATTATTTGAAAAAATCAGAACCAAAGTGTGGTGCTTTTATTATTTTAAGAATATGAGTATAACCCATTTATCATTTCAAGATTGGTGTCGCAATCCTAGATTGTGTTGTATTTAAAATAATGTTTGGTGTATTGTCTAGGATATCATTCCTATTTTTCTTGTACTCTTATGTAATTTTTTGAGTACCTCTGGTACTCACTAATAAAATTTTCTTTTCCGATAAAAAAAATATTATGCTAAATATAGGAACACCTTGAGTGAACTGATTAAACACTCACAAGTATAACTGAATACACAAATCTCTTGATAATATCCAAAAGTAACATGTTCTGCAGATGGATTCAAAATTCTATATCGCACATAATAATCTGTCGATGCTAATGTAATCCAACTAGCATTAAAAGCAATACAATTAATATGCGTATAAGTGCCAAATAATAATGCATATGTCCCTGCTAATATACTAAATTACTAAATCTAGTTCAATTCTCAAAAAACCATAATGCCAAAGTTTTGCCTTTTCATGAATGGCATAAGTATACTGAACCTTTTTTTTAATTATTAATATTATCACATATAAGCAATATATTATTACCAAAAGTGACATAAGACACTTCAATGTCACGAATTTTTATTTCAGCAATGGGACGGAGTTACCTCATTATAGATTTATGAGATAAATGATGATATGAGTATCTTCAATATCCAAATAAGACAGAACTTATTCCAAATCCATATAATTCCATAAGTAAGGGGCGTGGATTGATTAAAGAAAATTAATTTATACATACACCAACGTGCACAATGTTGAAAAAATATACTCATCTGAGTATACATGTACTAACATTAATAATCCAGAATATTGCGGTATATGTGTTGAATCATGAGCATTCATCATCCCAAAATTATTATAGCACATAACTAATTACAATCATGAAGCCAAAAATTGTTGGGTATTAAACCGAAGTTGTCATTATGTGAAAGGAATGTACAAATAATTACCCCATCACAACGCAATAATCCAATTAGAATTAGATACTTGAATCCTCTTTGTCATTCTTTACAAAATTGAACCGTGGTCACAAAATTTAATTTCGCTGCCGAACAATTAAATGGGCTGAAATATAATTAAATTGACATTTATAATCAATAGTATGCCCAGCTCAATTACAAAATGCTCAATCAAACTAAATTTGATAATTCCTCCAAATTGATTGGACCAATAATGTGGCCAATTTAAACTTAAATATCAAAAATTTAGAACCAAATCTGTCACAAATTATAATTAAAGTAATAAACTAAATTAGACTTTAGATTAAAGTCTCAATTAATATAAATCACAAATGGCAAATACAACAGAGATTTTATCAACACCTCGTCAAACTGATCATGAACTGTAAATGAATGAAAATAGTGGAATTGATAATTCTCAAAATATTGATTGCTTCCTGTATATGATTGACTGATTCAATCTTTGTGATTGATTCAATAATACAAAGATTGCAATCACAAAGCTCATTTCCACACAAGATATTAGTCACCAAATTACTTTATCCCGATTCCAACATAATAATTTTATTGACAAAATTGTAGTAATTCATATTATGAATTATCGTATAACCCAATTGCTTTTACAATCCAACCAGCCATAATTAATGATTAATTGAATTGGATCCCGAAATTTAAACTAAAAGCAATATGAATATTCATCAATATTATTAATAGAAATAAAAAATTGACAACTAAGCAAATTCCACCCATTTTTATCAACGATACGCATATATTTTCAAAATACCTCAAGCATTAAAACTCATAGGCATCAAAATTAAAAACATACTATGTACCATTGATGTTTATCTCCACGGATCATATATCTCAATTATCAAATCTTGATCCAATTTATGCGATTAAATTTGAATTAAAATAATTAATCGCAGCAAAGTATTAAATTAATAATCAGACATATATGATTAAAAATTTAATTCCATCATATCTCAAGAATCATGAATAGGGTGGCTCTGATAACACTTATAGGAAATAAATCCATTAAATTCTAATACCTTAAACCCTATCATGATAAACAAGATCTAAACATAACACGGAAGCATACCTTGGATCCATTGAGTCCTCTAGGCGGAGTTCATACCTTGGATCCATTGAGTCCTCTAGACGAAATACGAACTCGAGGATCGGTAGATATTTGGCCTTCCTCAACTAAGTCTCCTTATTCCTTATTGGGACCGTCCTTATTCCTTATTGGGACTGTCGTAATCCCTTCCGATGGGGAGAAGAGAGAACTATGTGCGACTTTGTATATCGGGGACCATAACCTGTGAGCCTTTATATACTACACAATTGGGCCACCCATAATCACCTTAGTCATGTAGTATTGGGTATCTACTCAATCAACCCATATTAATATTATTATAACCTATGGACTTTTAACTTTAATTGGATCACCTAATTAAGTCCATAAAATAATTGAATAGCAAATATAATTGCATAATAATATATTGCCCACAATTAGATTATAATGGAAATTAAAATTTCCTAACAGATAATCCTTATGAGCTCCTCAAGGGTACATCATCAGCCTATTAAATAGGACACGGATTCCTTCTACAATCAACAGCACACCACAGAGACAGCACTATCTCCCAACTCACCGAGTTTGTTGATTTAATATATAAATCTCACCCATTGATGAATCAAAGATATAAATATCGATTTACGTGTCGAGGTTATTGTATAGAGATTAAGAGCACGAACATTCATAATAACTGAGATCGAGTTCTCCTATATAGTCAGTGTAAGTCGAACGATCTCAAACGGTCCTACTCAATACTCATAAAGCGCACTAGTGTGATTTTATAGTCAAGACAAACTAATACCAAATCACACTATAATCATCCCAATAGATTGTCCCCGTCTATCTCGGTTTTAAGCGTCTATTTATACTTTATAAGGAGCCGACAATATGATCTTTCGTGCAACGCCGCACACCATATTATCTACAGTATAAAGTAAGTGGACTTTTGTAATAACATATAAATAAATTATAATATGCAAAATATTTGATCATATGATTCTCATTTCAAATTCATTGTTAAAATATTGTTCATACAAAAAGCTAGATTTTTAGTATACAATCCAACACGTATGAGGTTGTTTGATAAGCAATTAAGCCAGGTCTAAACAAACTTTTACGATGCCAAACGATAGCGAGCTCGATTAATTTGATAATTTTATATTTATTTTACCTATTTTCATGAAATGTGCTCAAACTTTTAATTTTATCGAATATAAAAAAAATTTGCTCAAACTTGTTTGATACCTTTACCATATCGAACTCAAACGACCTTTTAACGATTGATCTCAAATCGAGTACCGAATATTTTGATTTAATTTCACCACTAAGTAAAACTATCTCACACACTCATTCTGTATGTTTTTCTTTTAATGGAAATAATTTTCATTTTTGTGATTTGGTATATAGCCAAAACCTATGTAATTAAAACAAACATAAATTAACACTAGTATTTGTTAAATTTATTAAATCTAACTAATTATAAATTCAAATTTATTATTTCAACTTAAACCCAAAACAAACATAGTAGTAAATTACTACCTCCATTGTGCCAAGGTATTGGAGGACTCTTTTTTTCATAGAATAATAAATATTAATATTTACTGTGTAATGAATAATTGTATTAGTTGTATACACTGAATTCTTTCTATTTATAAATGAAAATAATTAAAATAACAAAATTGGTACCTTTGAAGCAACTATAATCATCCAATTGAATAAATAATTTCTAGGAATGATGAAAAAGTATTTTTACTAAAAAATAATACGTTATAAAATATAAATAAAAATATCTTACATAAAACTTGCTTACATGTTATAATATTATATTTCCCTTCATCTCAATTTTAAAATCACGTTTGTATGAGTATTAATAAAAGTTAACTTTAATTTAGGTTTTTAGATAATTTGATATTTTAAAGTAGTAAATAAATTAAAAAGTAGTATGTTGTGTATGTGAAAAAGAGATGATAATTTTGAAATTAAAGTGCGTTATATAAATATTTGTTAGGTGTCATTTCTTTTGAGTTTACATGACAAAGATTGGAAAAGGCTAGGGCTTGAAACTAACTCAATGTTTGTAGTTTACGCATTCACTCAAGATAATATGTTCATGCCATGGAGATTATTTTCCAGGTGGAGGAAAACAAAAGACATTATCCAAAACATGCATTTTCATATTTCCCACATCTACGGAGAGGGAAACTCTGAGGCAATTTTAAGTGGTATCATGTAGCTCCAATATTTCTTAATCGTTACATGTTTCAAGACATGAATCAAGAATTTTTTAGATTCTCATAGGACAGTCAAGTATGACTACCGTTCACATTTGAATATCTTTAAACTTCTCTCTATAATTTATCATTTTCTTTAATAATATCACATTTATCTATTAATATACTATTTAATATACTAAAAGAGAATTATTTTTTTCTGCCTTATACATCGTCTCCTAAAAATAAATAAATAAATAATATTATTATAGACATCGTCTCCTAAAAATAAATAAATAATAATAATAATAATAACTAAAAAATCAAATTATAATTTTTTTTATCGGTAAATGTTAGTTGTTAGTATAATTTGTAGTTAGTTCACCAAGCGCACATACTTTCCCTTTTCATTCCCAATGGAAATTGTATTTGAATCACTCACTTTAGTGAGGAGTCAGTGGTAAGGTGAACTAGCTCACCTGATTAACCAATCAAATATAGTTAATTTAATTTTTATTTATAGTTCATTTAATTAATTATTTTCAAATATGATCACCTTAAATTATACTCCCTCCGTCTCATAGAAGCAAACACACTTTTCTTTTTGATTTGTCCCACTAAAGTTGACTCATTTCCTTTTTAATACATGGGACCCACACAAAAACAATTAATTTATTCTCATGGGCCCACATATCACCTCTAATACAACTACCCACTATAAATTAAATATTATTTCTCTCACTTCACTTTACTTCACTTTATATTAAATTATTATACGTGCCAAAAAAAGTGTTAACTTCTTCAGAACGGAGGGAGTATTATTTATTTAAAATATGAGTTTGTCTCTTGTGTCCCCGATGCACAAGGTATATAAATGTAAAATATTTTGTTTAAAGGTGCATACTTTAGTTAATATAAGAGTATAATTTTTTTAATTGAAAAGGTTGACTGAAATATGAATAATATAATATTTGATTAAAGAAAAATTTAAAAAATCAAGGATACGCTTTTATTTTAAAAGTATACCATTTAGTTCTAAAAGTTAGAGCTTCCAAAAATTATATGATTTGAGGGCACGCAAGCTTTTCATTAAAATATAACCTAGTCAAATGAAATCTTATTATTTATTTTGAATTGTTTAGTTCTATGGGTAGGTCTTGTATGAGACCGTCTCACGTGAGATCATTTTTCACTTTTTAAAATAGTTATCACTTTCGCTATAAATCGTTATCACTTTCGCTGTAAAATGTTATCACTTTTTATTTACACTATAAACTGTTCATGAAATAGCATTATCACTTTTATTGATTTATTATCACTTTCCTTCATAAAAGTTATCACTTTCTGATCGTCTCACGTCACTTTCACTTAAGCCCTTAGGTGAGACGGTCTCACATAAGTCTTTGCCTAGTTCTATATACCCGTATGTAACCATATGTACAACATGTAATTTTTTTTAAAGAAATACTACGGGCTTTTTGGTACGGGTAGGTCTTGCATGAGACCGTCTCACGTGAGACCATTTTTCACTTTTTAAAATAGTTATCACTCTCGCTATAAATCGTTATCACTTTCGCCATAAAATGTTATCACTTTTTATTTACACTATAAATTGTTCATGAAATAGCATTTTCACTTTTCATAATTTATTATCACTTTTCTTCATATAAGTTATCACTTTCTAGCCGTCTCACGTCAGTTTCCTGTAAGCCCTTACGTGAGACGGTCTCACACAAGTCTTTGCCTTTTGGTACAGTTTTAACCACATGTCCCACCCTGCCCCTGTATGCTTCTGCAAGATGCCTTTAAAAATTTATACTTACCCTCCTGTACGTATATGCAAGAATCAAGATGCCTTTTTCAAAGTTCATATCAATCCACAGAAAAATAAAAAATAAAAATAAAATAAAAAGGGAAAGAAAAAAAGAGGCAATATATAGCGCCCATTATGTAACAAGAGATCTTTTTTATCCCTAAGTTACAAAAAATATTTTTATTGCCGAGATTTGGTGTAACCATCTCACCAACAACACGTTATCTATTTACTCAATTAGATATGTTTTAAAATTTTCTATTTAATTGTTATTAAATTAGAAAATTAAATAATTAATTTAAAAAAAAACACTAATTTAGAACTTGAATGTGAGGGGTTATTGCCTCCACCTTTAAGCCTATTGTAGTTACGACATTTTTCATTAGCTGTAACTAGAAAAATGTAAGGGACCAGTGCGTCCTTTGTGCCAATTGTAGTTAGGCCCCTTGATGTAAAATAATTTGGGGAGAAAGAACACTTTTTTTTCTTTTTTTTTTCATTGTGAGGATTTATTTTAAAGATATTCAATTTTTTTTTCTTTTTAGATAAAGAGCCACACGTGACTTACTTATCATTAAATTCATTTTATATGAAATAATATTAATATTACTCAATTCATGTAAAAAGAAATAAATGAATACTTTATCAATAGTATGCAAGTTGGTATGCATGTTGGCCATATAATAAAGCGTACACCCTAATTTTACCCTCCAATACGGAGTATAAAATTACTCTTCAAAATAATGAATTATTGATCATTTGAATAAAAATTATTCTTTCCGTCTCATTTAATTTAAAGCGAAACATTTGCTTGTGAATTAAGGAATAATATTATAAAATGTGATTGTATTAGTGGGTATATAGGCTCCATATTTTAATTGTATTAATAGGTGTTTATAGGTCCTACGTGTATAAAAAAACCATTCGGTGCGGATGCGGCCAAAATGAAAAAAATTGACTCTTTAAAGGAAACGGAAAGAGTATTATTCCCTCCATTCCAACTATTACATCACGTTTTCTGTTTCAATCTGTCTCAATTTTAACATCACACTTTCATAAAAGAAAATGACATTTTACTATCCATACAATACATTTTAATTTTAAAATTGTCATCCATTCTTTCTACATATAACATACTTTCAATTTATTTATTATTCAAAAATACTAAATTAACCTCGAAAAACATCTTTTATTAATACTTGTTCATGATTTGATGACAAACATTTATGTGAGATCGTTTCAAAGAATGACTTCCTTGAGAACGATGAGAAATGATAACATTTTAATAAAAATTGATACTCGATTAATAAAATGAGATAATATAGAGAAAAATAGAGAAGTGCAAAATGTAATTGGTTGATATTTTTAGGGCCGTTTGTTTGGTTCCTTTTTCTTTCTGTCTCTTCTCCCCTTCTTATTTTATTTTCACTTTTAATAGAATAACTTAGTTTAATAGTACAGTGAAATAAAAAATGCACAATTTATAAAATAATTAAAAAATTATAACATCTTTAAGAAAAATAATAACTAATTAAAAAAATATAAAACAGTCTGGCCAAGACAATCTCACCCAAGTAGTAGGGTAGGTCTTACGTGAGACTGTCTCACATAAGCCCTTACGTGAGACGGATAAAAAATGATAAAATCATTATCACTTTTGCTATAAAATATTATCACATTTTATTTAGGCAAAAACTTTTGTGCACCCGAGTGCACGGACCACATTCCGTGCGCCTTTAGAATTTTTTGTTAAATTGTATACCATTTAATATAATGATGTGTACCCTTTATTTTCTAAAAAAAATTATTGTGTATACCCTTTATTAATTAAAGTGTGTGTACTCTTTAGAACAAAACGGTGTACCTTTTATTAATTAAAGTGTATACCCTCTAGACCAAAGTAATATACCCTTACTCATAATACTAAATTTCTAAAGGTGCACGGAATGTGTTCCCGTGCGTCTGGGCGCACACAAGCCTCACTCTTTTATTTATACTATAAATTGTTTATGAAATAGTTCACTTTGCCATTATCACTTTTCATCGATTGAGTATCACTTTTCATTAATAATGTTATCACTTTTTATCCATCTCACGGGTTTACGTGAGACGATCTCGCACAAGTATTTGATCAAGTGGTTTTACTTCAAAAAAAATAAAATACAATACTTATGCAACCCATATCTAAAAGATTCTAAAGATCAAAGATCGTGCCCCCGCAGGAGCTCCCCCAAATATCCCTGAAACTGAAACCACGTGCATTCCCACTATCTCTCTTGGCGCCTCCAATATTATATTAAACGAATTATCTCATGATTCTAATCAAATATTTTGTTAAATAAATATCTATATAAAAATAATAATAATAATAATAAATCTTAACTATTAAAAATGTATCATTAATATTCAATTAATCACTCGCTTTTTCTGTTACATATGTGTGCAGCGGATGTATAAAGAGTTGGTGAAATCGTTTAATAATTGATGAGAATTAATAATAGTATAAAAATAAAATATGATAATATTTTGAAAAAAAGTGATATTAAATATGAAAGCATAAAATGGTCTTACTGTAAGACGGTCTCGCATAATATTGCGCACAGGTGACTTAATTTGTACTCAAATCTTGTATTTGACTCCAGCACGCCCCCTAATTAAAATGCAGGAGAGTTAACTTGTGCTCAAGCTTTGCACACGATAACCCATAAATGTGTATAATTTAAAATTTAATCAATCACTTTAACACACTTTTCACATGCAGACGGTTAATTTGCACTCAAGCTTTGCATATAATTTATTATTATTTATTTTTATAAAATTTTATAAATGAGTAATTGTGAGAATCAAAACCTAAATCTTTATTAGGCCAAGATTCTAATCTATTCACTCTTTTTTAGATATATGTAGATTTTCACCCAAAGTACACGGGGTTGTATGGTAATTAGGGCTAAGAGCCTAAGACCAAGTTAATATATCGATCGCAGGACCTAGGAAGCTTAATAGTTCGTTTGAGAAATGTAATTTGCATCACTTTTTCCAAGACAACCAAATTGATTTTAAAATGAAATAAAAATAAAATAACATTTTAAAAGTTTCAAAATAAGAATCACACAAACAAAGTATTTCAAGAGAGGAGAAATAGATAATTTTAAAATAATCCAATTATAATCAACTGAAGTTAAATAGAATAGACAAGTGAATTTTAATAGGAGCAATCACTAACTTATACTAAGCCACTTGGTCAAGTTAGCCTTAGTAAGTAAATTAGTATACAATGTAACTCTAAAAAGCATATAAGATCAAACAAGTTTTAATTCATATTACCTAACCCACTATCCAAACACGGTCATGCATAGATAATTAAATATCCTAAATTGATCGTTCTTCCATTTAAGAGTTATATTGATCAATCCAACTTATTTAGAACAGATCTATTCTCAACATAATCATGACACACGTCACTAAAACACAATAAAATCTCAATTAAGGAATCATAAATCCACGTTGATTGATAAATTAGTTCAATATAATTAACAAATGGGATCCCCTTATTCCATTTTTATATTTCATCTCATATTTCATTCGTTATATTCTTGCATAATTTATACTAGAATTTGATTAAGACTATTTTTTTTAAGAGTTGGTCTCCTGTACTCCGAGGACACAAGAGTTTTAGAAAATTCTTGTTTTTTCATGGGAGCACGGTGTTTCCCCGAGAACACATGGGTTTTTACCTGTTCTTTTTTTTAATTAAGAAGAATAGTAGTTGATTATTCTAATAAATAATTTTTAGTGGGTTAGAAGAGTATAATCGGGCGATGACCCATTGTATTAAATAATTTAAGTGTGATACCACCTGTAATGAATAAATTATCTCCTATTACTATTTAATTAAGGCAAATTATCCTATGCACAATATGCATGCACTCATTTTTACAAATTTATACATTTATAAATAAAAATATATCTAATGAATAAAAATGTACTCCCTCTATCTCGTTTACACTTTTCATTTTGGATTATCTCACGTTAAGGTTTACATTTCCTTTTTTGTCAATTTGGACCCAGACAAAACAATATTCCATTTAGGGCCTATACACAACATTAATACAACTATCCACTTTACATTAAATATTATTTCTCTCACCTCACTACACATTAAACTATTATATCTCTTAATCTCCGTGCAAAAAGCAAACATTAACGTTAACATGGGACGGAGGGAGTATACATTTTGTAAGTGAATTTTCTATTAGTTTTTTTTAATGAAAAACTAAATATAATACACTATACTCTCGTCTCCTTTCAAATGACACACTTTTCATTTTAAGTTATCCCACAAAAATATACACATTCCAAAAAAAGCAAAAAGTAAAAAAACAATCACCATTCCCCATACACTTTATTTACAAAAAAAATCATCTCTACCTAACATACTTTGTCATTTATTTATTACAAAAAAATACTCCATCCGTCCGGCGTAAGAGGGTCATTTGCTTTTTTACACGTAGATTAAGGAGTATTATTTTTTAATGTGTAGTGGATAGTTGTATTAGTGGGAGTGTTGGTCCTATATTTTAATTGTATTAGAGGGGGTGTGTGGGTCTCATGTGTGTAAAAAAGGAAAGGGAACTCTTTGGGTGGGACGACCAAAATGAAAAAATGACCCTCTTAGCCCGTGACGGAGGGAGTATCATTATACCCCTAAAAGTTATCACTTTCTTAATCTTCGTGCCGGAATTGGGGGTGCAATCTTTTATGGGACGGAGGGAGTATTAAATAAAAAATTACACATATGGATGCAAGTGTGCACCCAATTGCACAAAAATATCTAGGGGGCGCTTGGTTAGAGGTAATAAGACAGGGTATTGCCTCTCATTCCTCATGCTTGGTTAGCTTGGTTAGGGGGTAATAAGAATTCAAATCCCTCAATCATTCCCCTGGATTCAATGTATACCCTCACCCGTTCAATCAATTTCATTCTCATTACCATTACTCTCATCAATGATTTTCATTACCATTGTCATTCCAAAATTTGAATCAAGCGGCTCCCTAACTCTTTAATTAATCACACAGTTCCCCAAAATTTACCGCTCCTACGGTACGTCCTACCACTGTGTTGGCCAGTTCCTTAGTTTCACTCCACCAAATTCCTAATTTAAACTTTAGATCTTTTCATCAATATTATCACTTTCACTATAAAATGTTATACATTTTCTTTTATACTATAAATTGCTAATAAAATAACATTAACAATAGGGATGACAATGGGTAGGGTAGGGTACGGGTATGGCAAATCCACATACTATCCTATACCCTACCCTCCCTACCCATACCCTACTCTTTTACCCTAAAATTGAGCTTCGGGTAGGGTACGGGTATACCCATCGGGTATACGGGTAATCCGCGGGTAAACAGATACCCGTAATCTTAGTAGATTTTGCGGATAATTCGTAAATACCCGAATCCACCCGAACCTACCCGACCCGACCCGACACAACTTTTTTTTTTTAACTATAATCCACCAAAAAATAATTATAATACATAAATGAATAACCTAAAATAAAATATGCAAATTAGAAAACAAAGTCAACGACAATAACGTTTAAGTCCATTAACAAAAAAATCATAAATTTATAGTTAATCAAATAAAATTATAAAACAAACATCATATTCCAACAATTGCTTCCAAGTCCTTGGTTTAAGTATGAAAACTTCAAAGTCTTGCATCTCCTTTTTGCCACTAAGATATCTTAATTCGAATATCATTTTTTTAAAATATTTAAAAAATAATTATAATTCTTAAAAATAATTATAAATAACACATAATATTATAACATAGAACAAGATTTATTACAATTCTTAAAAATTATTTATATTTATATCAGGACAAGAATATAAATTTTAATTAAAAATATTAAACATATTATAATAAATACATCATAAATTTTTCATCAACAATATTATTATACTAAAAGAAATATTAGATTTAGAAATTTAATTAAATATATAATATTATTTATATATATACATATATATATATATATGTATATACATATATATATATATATGTATATATATATATATATATATATATATATATATATATGTATATATATATATAGGAGTATATATATATACACACATTCGGGTAATTTTTGGGTCGGGTACGGGTAAATTATAAAGGAACCCGTACCCTACCCTTACCCGCATAGTTTTTCTTCGGGTTCGGGTACTACCCGACCCATTACCCGATTTTACCCGATTTTTCTATACCCGGTATGCGGGTACCCGTCGGGTAACCCGACTGATGAGTGTGTAAATTCACAAGTTTGGCGCTATGTTTTGTGCTAGTTTTGGAGAGTTTTGATGTGGAAATAGGTGGAAAACCTATATATATTGTGAAATAGCATGAATCAGATGTTAGTGGAGCTATTTGAGTGTTTTCTTAGCAAAAACGGAGTGAAAGAGCCAAGAATCGAAGAGACGGAGTCGAAGCCACGCGAACCGCCCAAGAAGGAGGTGGGTTCGACCTGGCTGGAGGAGGGTTCGATCTCTCCAGCAGGTCGAACCAACGTTGCTGGACAATACAGAGAAGGGTTCGACCATGACTCAGTTGGTTCGACCTGGCCATCAGGTCGAACCATGGTCGAACCAGTTTGCAAGAAGGAGGATTCGACCACGATGTTGGGGTTCGACTTGCCCGTTGGTCGAATCGGGAGCAAGAGTTGTCCAGTGCTGAGGTTCGACCTGGGGTTCGACCAAAACCTAAGTGGTTCGACCTGTCCAGAAGGTCGAACCTGTGCAGAATTCTTCCAGTAGCGGGGTTCGACCTGGGGTTCGACCTGTGGCTCGGGGTTCGACCTGCTTGACGTGGTCGAACCTGTGTGCGAGAACTTACCTTATCCGGATTTTCGAGGCCGAAACGCGTGAGATCACTTAGAAAGCCCATTCCAAGCCCTAGAGACGTGATTACAAGTATAAAAGGAGGCTCATACAGAGAATAAAGAGAGCTTTTGATCGTCAATCGTAGGAGAGACAAGAGTAGAGGTGGTGATCCATTCGGAGGGCTGTGACAGAGGTTCACTGAAGGTTCAAGTAAGAATGATTAATCTAACCATGATTGTTCCTAGATCAATCATGGGCTAGAACCACCTTGGTAGTTCTAGGGTTATGAAAGTTTCATGATGTAATTCGTGTTTCGTGTGTAAAACTCCGTACAACACTACCTGTGGTTTGTTTTATATAAGATTGCATATTTAATCCATACTCATAGTCGTTTTGTGCATCAATGATCGTTGTGTAGAGTCTGAATACATAACATGGTTATTGATTGAGTGCGTTCACTACTGAGCAGGGTTTATTGTTATAATTCTAAGTGAAGGGATTCCGAAGTATTATTAGAACTGTCTTATATGAATATTCATGAATTGAATTGAATTCGGGTTGATGAATAGGATGAAGAGTATAACTTTATAGTACCTAAAAAGGGAGATCAAATCGGGTTAGATTCTAGACGTAGAAGATAATTGATTATGATAGTACCTAGAAAGGGGGGTGAAGCATATCTCTTGCTCCGATGTTATTCACACGTGTCAAGCGCATATTTACTTGTGTCTATAGAGTAAACTTGCATGGTCTAGTGATGTGTCCACAAACCACAGGGCAGAGTCGGACACCATCATACGAAAATACGAATTGCTAGTGAAACTGGATGACCCAATGAACTACCTATCATTCTTATTGATCACAACTCACTTCTCTCTACTTTTGCTATTTCTTTTGTTAATTCGATTAGAAGTTACTATCCATTAAACCTTTACAATTACCAACATAGTCTAAAATATACTAGAAGATCACGAAATTGATATTTACTCGTCCCGTGGGTTCGATATTGTAACTTGGTCATCTTCGCGACTACAATTGATATCCTTATACTTGAGGATTAATTTGTGTGTTGAGAAAACCCCTATCAAGTTCTTGGCGCCGTTGCCGGGGACGGCGTAAACTATCTTTTTTGTATTATTTCTAGTTTATTAGGACTATTTACCTTGTTTTGTTGTTTTCTTTCTTATTCGTTTTAGGTGTATGCTCACAAGATCAAAGAAAGGTAATCTTGAACCGTATAATCCTGAGATTGGAGCATCATCAAGAAAGAAGAAAAAGAAGAAGAGCAAGGCAAAGGCAATAGACTCAACTGAAGCTCTGAATTTTGGAGTTGAGGTTGACGAGCAGATTTCGCAAGCGATTGAGGCTACAACTGAAGTTAATTTGGAAGTAGTAACAGTCAACATGGCAGCGAATCCGGATAATCTAGCCATCCGTGAGGTTTTCAGAAATAATGGGGCTGGAAATTATGAGCTTTTAGGAGCAAGGGGAACTAACACAGCGTTCGATCTTCATCCCGCTCTTATTAGCATGATAGAAAGGAACTCCTTTTCAGGAGGGTCTTTCGAGGATCCGCAGCAGCATCTGAACAAGTTCTTGGGCTATGCAAGTACTCAAAAAAACGTAGGAGAACATGAAGATGCTAGGAAGATCCTTTTGTTCAAATTCTCGCTTACTGAAAAGGCGAGGGATTGGTACGATACTATTAATGCAGCTGAGTGCACCACGTGGGAGCAATTGAAGTTAAGATTCTTGGAGAGGTATATGCCACCTTCGAAGGTGTTTAAGATGAAGCAAGATATTAACCAATTTGCTATCAGTGGGGGAGAGAAATTTCATGAAGCGTGGGATAGATTCAAGGACATGCTCAGGAAGTGTCCTCAACATGGGTTATCTAAAGCCCAATATATCAGTATATTTTATAACGGATTGGACTGTGAATCAAGAGTGCTACTTGATGCTTCTTCTAATGGAGCATTACTTACAAAGTCATCCGTTGAGGCCGAGAGATTGTTTGAAGACATATCAATGAATTCGAGGGATTGGCCCACTGATAGAGTTAGAGGTACGTATGTTCTTGGAAAGGTAGCTCAGGTTGAACAAGCAATGGTGAAGACTAAGAGAGAAGATGAGATCGTTTCGAGCTTGTCTAATATCAACAAGCTACTTGAGTCTCAACAGAAGCAGATCAGCGAGATATCCCAACGAGTGCCAATCTTGCAGCAAGAGATGATGAATAATGGAACCATCCAAGACGAATTGGAGGAAGCAAATTATGCCATGGGTCAAAGTATCCAAGGAACGAGGTACCCAAATCAAGGAAACCGGACTTACCAAGGGAACTACCAAGGGAACTATCGAGGGAACTTGAATAATCGTGGTCCATCTGGTAGTTATCAACAGCAACCAAGGAGGCCTGAATTTTCATGGAGCAATACGAACAATGCAGTGCAACTTCCGATGGGTGTTGATCCGGGAGAAAAGGTGGAAGAAGGAAAGCCTGGGTTCGAGGATACTGTGAACCGGTACATGGTAAAGAATGATGAAAGAGTGAATCGCCTTGAGGCAAAGCTTGAGAAAAAGATTGATGATCACCACAGAGATTTGTCCACTCAAGTGAAAGATCTCACATTGTTGATGGGTACAATTGCAGAGAATGTGAACACATTGACTCAAACTGTAGGAAAAGGTAAGTTTCCGTCTCAGAGTATAGAGAATCCAAAGTCGTGTAATGCCATCACACTGAGGTCAGGAACGCAGTACGAGGGACCGATGAGGCCGGAATCGAAGTTGGAATTTTCTAAGCCGCGGTTTGACCAACACGCAGAGGGTTCGACCAACTTTACAGGTCGAACCCTGGTCGAACCTCATCGGCCAGAACACTCTGTTTTGATGCAGGAGCGGTTCGACCAACACGCGGAGGGTTCGACCAACTTTACAGGTCGAACCCTGGTCGAACCTCATCGGCCAGAGCACTCTGTTTCGACGCAGAAACGGTTCGACCACGATCACGAAGGTTCGACCAACTCTTCAGGTCGAACCCAGGTCGAACCGAAGGACGGAAACTATACAGTGGAGCGGTTCGACCACGATCACGAAGGTTCGACCAACTCTTCAGGTCGAACCCAGGTCGAACCGAAGGATGGAAATTATACAGTGAAGCGGTTCGACCACGATCACTTAGGTTCGACCTCTAATGTTGGTCGAACCCAAGTCGAACCTCCGGAGCAGAATGAGATCAGTCTTCCAGGAGAGAGGTTCGACCAATACAGTCCTGGTTCGACCTTTCAGCCTGGTCGAACCCCAGTCGAACCTCGCCGAGATGTGCTGTTTGATGCACCTGTTGTTCCTTTTGATGTTGATGCAACTCCAGTGGTACGGAATGAGCAAAGTACAGACATAATAGCTGAGAAAAAATGGGAAAGAGCTAAGCGATTAAGAGCCGAAAAGGAGAAAGCGGAAAAGGTTGATCGTGATGAATGGGGGATTCCCAAAACAAAGATACCTCCACCGTTTCCCTACAAGCTAGTGAAGAAGGGGTTGGAAGAGAAGTTCAAGAAGTTTTCAGAGATAATGAACAAGATAAGCTTGAACATCCCTTTTTCAGAGGCAATCATGGAGATGCCATATTATGCTCGGTTCCTTAAAGACATATTGATGAAGAAGCGAAGCTTAACCGGAGTTGAAACGGTAGACTTATCTGAGAATTGTAGCTCAATTATTCAAAAGAAGTTGCCACCAAAGATGAAAGATCCGGGGAGCTTTACTATTCTTTGTGAGATCGGGAAGGGGCCAGCACGGCAAGCTTTATGTGATCTTGGGGCAAGCATCAATTTGATGCCGTTGTCCATCTTTCAGAAGCTTGGTTTGGGGGAGATGACCCCGACAACTGTTGCTCTCCAATTGGCAGATAGATCAATGACGTTTCCGAAAGGAATAGTTGAAGATGTTCTAGTAAAGGTGGAGAAGCTAGTTTTTCCTGTGGATTTTCTTGTATTAGAAATGGATGATGACAAGGATAATGTTCCTTTAATCTTGGGGAGGCCATTCCTTGCTACGGCTGGAGCTATGATAGATGTTCGGAAAGGAGAACTGAAGTTGAGAATGGACAAAGAAGAAGTACTTTTCAACTTGGACAAAGCGATGAAAATGCCAATGGAGTCCCAATGTTATAGTATTGACGTGGTGGAGGAGATTGTGAAGGAGGATATGTCTTTGATCTTGTCAACGGATCCTCTTGAGACATGTTTGATGGAATCTCTTACTTATCCCACTACGGAGCTTGACGGACTTTCTAACGAGGTATGTATTGAATTTCTTGAAAACTTACTTGCTTTGGGTGATGACAGGTTTGCATTGGAGAGAAATAAAGTGGAAGAAGTCAAATGGACCAGGAAGTACTTGCCTTTGGATAATGAAAACACTCCAGTGGAGAAAAGAAAAGAGGAGTTGAAACCATTGCCGGTTCACTTGAAGTATGCTTTTCTTGGTGATGATGAACAATATCCGGTAATTGTATCTTCTTCTCTTAATGATGATCAACTTGAGGAGTTATTAGATGTTTTGAGGAAGTATCAGTCTGCAATAGGGTGGTCACTTGATGATTTGAAAGGTATAAGTCCTTCGTATTGTATGCATCGGATTAGGTTGTTGGATGAAGCCAAAGCTAGTGTTCAGAATCAGCGTAGGGTGAATCCCGCAATTCAAGAGGTGATAAGGAAGCAAATTCTTATGTGGTTGGATGCTGGAATTATATTTCCTATTAGTGATAGTCCCCATGTGAGTCCATTGCATGTAGTTGCTAAGAAGGGGGGTATGACTGTAGTGAAAGCTGAGGATGGAGAAGCGATAGCCACGAGAATTCCTACGGGATGGCGTACATGTGTGGATTACAGGAAATTGAATGAGAACACGTGTAAGGACCACTTCCCTCTTCCATTTATGGATCAAATGTTGGATCGTCTTGCAGGGTATGAGTTCTATTGTTTCTTGGATGGATACTCGGGGTATAATCAAATCATGATTGCTCCCGAGGATCAAGAAAAGACCACTTTTACTTGCCCCTACGGGACCTTCGCTTTTAGGAAAATGCCTTTTGGATTGTGTAATGCGCCTGCTACTTTTCAGAGATGCATGATGGCGATTTTTGATGGTTTGATAGAGAAGATCATGGAAGTATTCATGGACGATTTTTCAGTTTTTGGTTCTTCTTTTGATATGTGTTTGTCTAACCTTGCTCTTGTTTTGAAAAGGTGTCAAGAAACTAATCTTGTCTTGAATTGGGAGAAGTGCCATTTCATGGTGAAAGATGGGATTGTTCTTGGGCATTATGTTTCCGCCAAGGGATTACAGGTAGACCGTGCTAAGGTGGTGGCAATTGAGAAGCTTCCACCACCGACCAATGAAAGAGGAGTGCGATCTTTCCTTGGACACGCCGGTTTTTACAGGAGATTCATTAAAGACTTCTCAAAATACTCTAAGCCCTTATCTCATTTACTTGAAAAGGATATTCCTTTTGTGTTTAATGATGGGTGTTTAACAGCTTTTCAAGTTTTGAAGGAGGCGCTTATTACTGCCCCTATCTTGATCACACCGGACTGGACGCAACCGTTTGTGCTTATGTGTGATGCAAGTGATGTAGCATTGGGTGTGGTGCTTGGGCAGCTAAGGGAGAAGAAGTTCTGCGCCATTTACTACGCGAGTAAGACTTTCGATGCGGCACAAAAGAATTACACGGTAACTGAAAAGGAGTTTTTGGCTGTTGTGTATGCATTCGATAAGTTTCGTCAGTATTTGGTTGGCATGAAGACGATTGTGTATACGGATCACTCAGCGATTCGTTATTTGATGGAGAAGAAGGAGACAAAGCCTAGGATTATAAGATGGATTCTACTACTGCAGGAGTTTGACTTGGAGATTCGGGATAAGAAAGGAACAGAAAATGTGTTGGCCGATCACTTGTCAAGGTTGGAGACTAGGGAGCATTGTGATAATTCTTTCGAGTATATTGAAGAGATGTTCCCTGATGAGAAGATCATGGCTGTGGCTGTTGAAGGGGCCGAGCGATCATGTGTGGTTGCAGCGCAAGGTATGGATCCATGGTACGCGGATTATGTTAATTACATTGTCATTGGTGAAATTCCAAGGGATCTCAACCGATATCAACTTGCGAAATTTCGTAGGGATGTTGAGACATTTATATGGTATGATCCGTTTGTTTATAAGATTTGTACAGATTCTATTATCCGAAGATGTGTACCCGAGATAGAAATGGAAAGTGTGCTGGAGTTCTGCCATGCACAACCGAATGGGGGGCATTTCGGAGCACAAAAGACTGCAGCTAAGGTACTTCAATCCGCTCTTTATTGGCCTACTTTGTTTAGAGATAGTGAGAGCTATGTGGCGTCTTGCGATAGATGCCAGCGCATGGGTAGTATAGGTAGGAGAGATGAGATGCCATTGCAGCCTAGCATAGTCGTGGAGATATTTGATGTATGGGGGATCGATTTTATGGGACCTTTTCCCCCGTCGAATGGGTTTCTCTACATTCTTCTTGCGGTGGATTATGTTTCGAAGTGGGTGGAAGCAATTCCTACTCGTGTTAATGATTCGAAAGTTGTTTTATCTTTCCTAAAGAAACATATTTTTGCCCGTTATGGAGTTCCGAGAGCATTAGTTAGTGATGGAGGTTCCCACTTCGTCAATAAACTTCTGGAGAAGGTGCTTAAGGATTATGGTGTTAGGCATAGGGTTACTACACCCTATCATCCGCAAGCCAATGGGCAGGCGGAGGTCTCCAACCGTCAAGTAAAGCAAATTCTGGAGAAAGTGGTAGGAACTAATCGAAAAGATTGGGCTATGAAGCTTGATGATGTGTTATGGGGGTTCCGGACCGCTTACAAGACGGTATTAGATATGTCGCCGTATCAAATTGTCTATGGGAAGCCGTGCCACTTACCCGTAGAAATCCAACACAAAGCGTTTTGGGCTTTGCGTCGCTTGAATTTGACCCTTAGGGATGTGAAGGAGTTGAGGCTAACTCACATGAATCAATTGGATGAGTTTAGGAGTCGTGCTTTCAAGAATTCAGAGATTTATAAGGAAAGAATGAAGAGGTGGCATGATTCTAAAATTTCGTACAAGGAGTTCAAGCACGGAGATGAGGTACTACTTTTTAACTCTCGTTTAAAGCTCTTTGCAGGCAAGTTGAAGTCTAAGTGGACGGGACCGTTCATGATTCATCGAGCCTTAGGAGGGGGGAGTTATGAGCTTATTGACAAAGATGGTGACATTATCGCGGCGAATGGGCATCGATTGAAGCATTATAGGTCGCCGGATGATGCGTGTGTCATTTTTGATGATACCTTATTCTGATTTGGTACCGTCGTGACTCTACGACGTTAAACATGAGCGCCTGTTGGGGGCTTGCCCTTCCGTTTTATTGCTTTATTTTTTTTCGTGTGCGTAAGAAATTTTTGTATTTAAGATGCTTACCAATAGGCAATTACATCTCTTTTCAAACTTAGTTTCGACTTACGTTTTTACTAAGTTTGGGGGGGGGTGTGATGTTATTACCTCATTGAAGCATTAAGAGTATAATCTTTTCTTTGTATTGTTTGTTAGGGGAATTGGTTTTTGCGGCCATGTTGAAATTTTAATCGATTTTGATGTGACGATTTTTTACAATTTGCCTAATGTTCAGTGGTTTTTGGTTGTGTTTTTCTTATACGGAGATACTCATGAATGATATTATGTGAAACAATTTCTGAAGTTGTGCTCTAGATTATACCTAATGAGGTTGTGTTGAAGTTTGAAGTATGTAGTGAATGAAGAACACTCAGTTTTGGAAATCAGGAGGTAGGTTCGACCAAGTCTAGCAGTGGTTCGACCAGAGCCAGAGGTCGAACAAAAGCAGAGGAAGTCGAACCGGCGTTGAAAGTTGTCCAGAGAAGAGGTTCGACCAAAGCCATAGTGGTTCGACCTGACCTTGACGTCGAACCTATGGTCGAACCTGGCATTGAAAGTTGTCCAGAGAGGAGCTTCGACCAAAGCTATAGTGGTTCGACCTGATCATGGGGTCGAACCTAAGGTCGAACCCGTCAGTCGGAAGCACTCTGTTTTCCAGAAGAGAGGTTCGACCAATTCATGAAAGGTTCGACCTGTTTAGCAAGTCGAACCCCTGGTCGAACCAAGAAGATTGTTTGTCCAGAAGAGAGGTTCGACCTCGCCATCCATGGTTCGACCAGTACAGGTGGTCGAACCCGAGGTCGAACCGAGCCAGGTACGCGTTTTAAGTTCGAATTTTCAGATGGGTTCGATCACTTTTTCGAAACATCAAACCTCGAACCCTCTTCGAACCTCTACACCCTTGCACAAATTCTTCAATTACACTTGATTTCGCACCGATTACACAACATTACACCTTGAATTATCGATTTGGTCGCGGATTTGGGCGGATTTCGTCGCAAGTTAGGGCTGAAATCGCGTTTCTGGGTGTTTTGTGTTTTCGATCGGTTTTTCACCATGGGCAAGTCACAAGGTACGTTTTTTCCAACTTAATTACTCTAGGATTGAAGGTTTAGGTAAGCAATTTGATGTGTAATAGAGAATTGATGTTGAGTTTGGTTGAATTTCATGGTGAATGTTGATATTTTGATTGGTTTCATATGAATTCTTGTTTCTTGGATTGTAGTTGATTGATTATTGATAGAACTTGGATTTTGATGTGAATTAATCAAGGATATAGAGTATATCATAGAATGAGCATGTTGATTTGGTTGAAATTGATAGAATTAAAGTAGTTTATGGAGGAAAGCATGTTGAATTTTTGATTGAATTACTTGAATTGCTTAATGCATGCTTGTTGGTTCTGTTTTGATGATTAAAGAAGGTATAATTGAAGAAGTTTTGAGAATGTTGAATAAGCAAGTGGTGTTGAGATGATAGTTTGTATGAATATGCATTGATGCTTGAAGTCTTGAGTAGAGTATGTGATGTGCTAGTACAATACTTGCTTTCTTGTCTTGTTGGTTGGATTGAAGTATTTGTTTTCAGGAAAGGGACAAGTATCAAGCAAAGGGAAAGGAAAAGCAGAGGAGGAGAGATCAAAGAAGAGGCATGACAGGCCTTCAAACTTGGACAAAGTGACAAGAAAACTGAGGTTACAAGACCGTTTGCCTGATAACTTCAAGATTAGGATGCAAGGTTGGGATGAGATTAAAGAGAAGTGGGAAGAAGTTTCAGACAAGATAGCTCGCACTCGATACCAAGATGATGAAGCGATGAGGATAATGAGAATAGGGGATGATATATTTTGGATGTTTGATCAAGTAGGGATCCGAAGATTCATGGAGCTGAAGAGGCCGACGTACTTCCATGTTACAGCGGAAGTGGTTTGTTCGTTTGAGATGGAGAAGGACCCGCTTGGATACCCTTATCGGTGTACGTTTCAGCTTGGTGGAGTGAGTAGGAGATGGACGTCTGAGGATTTCAACGAGCTGTTTGAGACACCTTTGGAGATCCCTCGTTTAGAAAGTGCTGCATTCGGTGTGAAGCGATTTTGGAGGGAGATCACGGGGGAGATTCGTGATTACAAGACTAGACAGGCTCGTGCTTCCGCAATAAAGAACCCTGTCTTGAGGTACATGGACCGCATCCTGAGCAACACGTTGTTCGCCCGCTCGGAGGGCAGTGTTGTGTCTAGAGGAGAGTTATATGCCTTGTGGTGTATGTTGCACGGAGTGAAGTTCAACGTTGGAGCCTATTTTATTGCGCAGCTGAATCGATTCAAGACCATTGGTTTTCAAAAGGTGAATATTGGAGGGTTATTGACGATTTTGGCTGAGCATTACAATTTGGACCTCACCGGCATTACACCAGTAGAAGGAGAACCCGATTTGATTATGAGCACGTGCGCGAAGGGAGGGTTTGCCCATTTTAGAAATGGAGATTGGTTTTTCACGAGAGGTGTCAAGCCTTTCGAATTTATGTTCCCCTTCGACGTGAGCAACTTGACAACTATTCGGGAAGCAAGGAATAGACTAATGAATTCTCTAGGACACACCGCTTTATCTGTGGCAGCGAAGTCGGGGGGTGATTGGAGAGCGGTAGCACAGATGTGTGCTGAGGGAAGGATGGCTGAGTTACAGCAGATTGTTGATCGAGGAGAGTTCCGTCCACCTCAGCCACAGCAGTCTGAAGAGGAGGATCAGGTAGAGGAGCAGCCGGAGATGGAGATTCCGGAAGGAGAGCAGCATGATGCGCCTCAGCATGCTCCAGAACCGCAGCAGCGGCGAGCAGTTCCAGGTATTCGGGAGCAGCTTCGCTTAATTCATGAGCAGCTGATCGCGGTGGTAGCTACACAACAAGAGACGAACAGGCAACTCGCGCTCGCTAACGCCAACTACGCCACGCTGAACGAAAGGTATTCTGCCTTGGATGAGCGTGTTGGTAGAGTGAGTAGTCGAGTTGATATGATGGACAAACACATTACCAGTTTGTGCCGAGCTGTGGAGAATAGAATGGATGAGGATGACGATGATGATGAGGATGATGATGCTCCTAAGGAGTAGTTTCAGGTTTTCTTTTGGTTTCTCCGATTCATCTTATCTCCCATTTTTCTTTTTATTTTTACAGATTGGGGTGTGATTCATGTGTGAGTGGAATGTACTTGATATAGTTGATCTTGTATCATTGCTCTGTATGGGTGTTGATTATGTGCATTCATACGTTTACGTGTTTATTTTCATTTGGAAAGAGCATGAATAATTTGTTAAGTATATGGAATTCATGAGGAATTGATTTTGATTATGTGCTATGAGGAGTATTAGGAATTGATTACCTATGTGAGGATTTGAGCCTTCATCATGATTAATCATGATAGTTTATTCTTGAGAGAATCATTCGTATGAACGTATTCTAGAACTTGGCTTGGAGTCTTGTGTGAAACTTACAATTGATGAAATAGTAGGATATGATCTTAGGCCATTTTTGATTAATTGAGTCACTTAGCCAAATTTCACCTTTCCTAATGATCTTATAAATCTTTGGTAGCCCTGTTTGAGCCTTTTAAAAGCTTTTTCTTTGGCAAGCCAGATATACGAGCTTTAATTACCTTATTTGAGCTTTGAAAATACCCTATCCATTGGTAGAGAAAATAAGGTGAATGAGTGTGGAACAAAGGGAAGATGGAATGAGGTTCGGTAAGAAATATGCATGGTTAAATCTTGTTAGGGATAGTGCCTAAAATTGGTACCCCGAATTGCTTATACATGGGGCTTGAAGTTTCTAAGAAACAGCCGAATGATGTTCGAGAAGGGTAGTGCCTTTAACTGGTACCCGAGCAATTAAAAGAAGAATGATGTTGATGCAAGGAAGAGAAGGAAAATTGATAATTGCAAGTGCAAGAGAAGAATTGGAGGAGAATATGAAGCCGAATGGGAAATCTAGAACCTCCAAGGTAACTCTCTACTAGTGTATTAAGTTACTATGATCAAATTTTCCTACCCTTTCCAAAGAGCCAACATTACAACCTAGAAACAAGTCCTTTGTGATCCTAGTGTTAATCTAATGTAAGTTGATTTCTGAGACCTTTGCCAAGCTTATGGTTACGCGTGAATATGAATTGATATGAGTGTTTATACTAGCCTATAGTGCCTCACGCACGAGTGAATGAGAGTAAAGACTTATCTTGTCAGTGAGATTACTTAGTGCTCCGAATGGTGTGTGATTAGATTGATTTTACATGAGTGACATATTTGATGCAAGTAATTCTTGTTTGATTCAATGAAGTGGCATGTGTAATATGTGTTGTACTTGTTCTTGTTGAATTATACACGACTCCTGTGGTTTAAATTGGTTGCCTCGGGACGAGCAACATGTAAGTTTGGGGGTTTGATGAGTGTGTAAATTCACAAGTTTGGCGCTATGTTTTGTGCTAGTTTTGGAGAGTTTTGATGTGGAAATAGGTGGAAAACCTATATATATTGTGAAATAGCATGAATCAGATGTTAGTGGAGCTATTTGAGTGTTTTCTTAGCAAAAACGGAGTGAAAGAGCCAAGAATCGAAGAGACGGAGTCGAAGCCACGCGAACCGCCCAAGAAGGAGGTGGGTTCGACCTGGCTGGAGGAGGGTTCGATCTCTCCAGCAGGTCGAACCAACGTTGCTGGACAATACAGAGAAGGGTTCGACCATGACTCAGTTGGTTCGACCTGGCCATCAGGTCGAACCATGGTCGAACCAGTTTGCAAGAAGGAGGATTCGACCACGATGTTGGGGTTCGACTTGCCCGTTGGTCGAATCGGGAGCAAGAGTTGTCCAGTGCTGAGGTTCGACCTGGGGTTCGACCAAAACCTAAGTGGTTCGACCTGTCCAGAAGGTCGAACCTGTGCAGAATTCTTCCAGTAGCGGGGTTCGACCTGGGGTTCGACCTGTGGCTCGGGGTTCGACCTGCTTGACGTGGTCGAACCTGTGTGCGAGAACTTACCTTATCCGGATTTTCGAGGCCGAAACGCGTGAGATCACTTAGAAAGCCCATTCCAAGCCCTAGAGACGTGATTACAAGTATAAAAGGAGGCTCATACAGAGAATAAAGAGAGCTTTTGATCGTCAATCGTAGGAGAGACAAGAGTAGAGGTGGTGATCCATTCGGAGGGCTGTGACAGAGGTTCACTGAAGGTTCAAGTAAGAATGATTAATCTAACCATGATTGTTCCTAGATCAATCATGGGCTAGAACCACCTTGGTAGTTCTAGGGTTATGAAAGTTTCATGATGTAATTCGTGTTTCGTGTGTAAAACTCCGTACAACACTACCTGTGGTTTGTTTTATATAAGATTGCATATTTAATCCATACTCATAGTCGTTTTGTGCATCAATGATCGTTGTGTAGAGTCTGAATACATAACATGGTTATTGATTGAGTGCGTTCACTACTGAGCAGGGTTTATTGTTATAATTCTAAGTGAAGGGATTCCGAAGTATTATTAGAACTGTCTTATATGAATATTCATGAATTGAATTGAATTCGGGTTGATGAATAGGATGAAGAGTATAACTTTATAGTACCTAAAAAGGGAGATCAAATCGGGTTAGATTCTAGACGTAGAAGATAATTGATTATGATAGTACCTAGAAAGGGGGGTGAAGCATATCTCTTGCTCCGATGTTATTCACACGTGTCAAGCGCATATTTACTTGTGTCTATAGAGTAAACTTGCATGGTCTAGTGATGTGTCCACAAACCACAGGGCAGAGTCGGACACCATCATACGAAAATACGAATTGCTAGTGAAACTGGATGACCCAATGAACTACCTATCATTCTTATTGATCACAACTCACTTCTCTCTACTTTTGCTATTTCTTTTGTTAATTCGATTAGAAGTTACTATCCATTAAACCTTTACAATTACCAACATAGTCTAAAATATACTAGAAGATCACGAAATTGATATTTACTCGTCCCGTGGGTTCGATATTGTAACTTGGTCATCTTCGCGACTACAATTGATATCCTTATACTTGAGGATTAATTTGTGTGTTGAGAAAACCCCTATCACCGACCCGACGGATAAAATTGTCATCCCTAATTAACAACTTTTATTAATTGAGTATCACTTTACATTATAAGAATTATCGTTTTTTATCCTTCTCACATAAACCCTTATGTGAGTTATGTGAGATGGTCAGACACAAATCGTAACTTTTTTTTCTTCATTACCAAATTAAAATTACTTGAAAAAAAAGAATATTCTAACCTTACATGACAAAGGATTAAGGTCATTATCCCACGTGAACTTTATAAAATACTCACTAAAAAAAATTGTTTTTTAACAATGGAATATTCCGTTGCTAAAAGTCTTAATTCCAATGTTAAATTGGTTTACCAACGGATTAGCAACGAAATCTATTGGTAAAATTCCGTTGGTAAATTGGTGGTTGGTAAATTTTTAGCAATGAAAAATCAATTCCGTTAGTAAATAATTTCGTTGGTAATCCGTTGTAAATAATTCCGTTGGTAATCCATATAATGATTCTCTTACTAATCTGTTGGTAATTACCAACGGTTTGAATTACTTTGCTAAAATAGAGAATAAATACGTTGGCATTCCCTTGCTAATTTTAAAATGTCATTTTAGTTGCTAATCCATTACTAATTACCAACGAATTGAATTCTGTTGGTAAATTTTATTGCTAAAATATACTTTTTTTGTAATGACTCTCCCTTCATAAAACCCTTTACACTTTTTTTATTTGTTTGTTTCACAAAATCCTTCGCACCTTAAAAAAGTAACATCATTTTATTTAACAACTTTAAAAGTTTTTTTAATTTCAAATTTATCACTCATTTTTCACACACATCATTACTTTATATTTTTTTATTATCTAAAAAAACTACAATACTATCTAACGCCAATAAAATTAATCAAAATAACAACTTTTCTCTAACAACGTGGAACAGTAATTGTGAAGTGTTTTGTGGGGCGAAGGGAGTACTTATTAGATACTCTCTTCGTACCAACTCAATTTTCACCGTTACTATAAATACAGAGTTTTTTTTTAAAAAAAAATTAATCAATTTTATTGATTTTTGGAAGATAATCTATATAATAAATAAATTATAAAATATGTTGTGTTTTAGGTAAAATAATAAATTTATAATTAATATGTACTTTTAGGGGTGGGGATTGATGTATTCTAACTTTTACTTTTATGGATGATGAAATTTAATATGGCACGGACGAAAACGAAAAGTGTGAAATTTAACTTGAGACGAATGAAGTATTTCATTAGTCCGTATGTACAATTTGCTTTAGGGCGGCACTATTTTCACCCGAAAGATTTCTGAAGGCAAACCACCAAAAAAATATTATTATAAAAATACAATTTTAACCCTCATCCCCGCAAAAACTCAACTCTACATTCCTTATTGCTAAATCCACCCAATAGATTTAATAAAACAAGTCTACTTTCGCGGATGTTTGTTGGGTCTTCCCTCTCAGTGTGGAGTAGTGGCAGTCGTTTGTTCGCTTTGCTCTTCCACCATGTTTTTGAACATGAACAGTAGAATTAATAATTAATTTTTTTTAACAGTGGAGCTATTGGATTAATAAAGAACGCGAATCCATTTGAATCAATTGATGGGTTCGAGCATCGGAACCTAATCGTCAAAAAATGGGTGGTGGGATGGTAAATAGATTGGGTGGAATTAGTAAAATAAAGAAGGTGGGTTTAAAGTTTAGATATAGGGTTAAAAGAGTATTTTCATAATAAATTTTTTGATGGTTCACGTGATCTTAGAAATCTTTCGGGTGGCAATAGCTCTGCCCTTTGCTTTATTCACACATATTAAGGAGTATAATACTTTCATGGATGGTGGTATGAACTATTCCATTTTCATTTCCGTATTTTATCTTATATTCCACTTATTACATATTTGTCAGGTATTATACTCAATGTCTAATTTATCACCATATGTGTAAGGATTTAATGATCATTAATTATAATATAATATTTAAATATAAAAAACAAGTTATAATACGAAGTAAAATATCATTATGGAATAGAGGATTCATAGCATTCGTTCTTTAGTTGATGCCTCCTAGTTATTAAATACAAAGTGATTTTTTTTTTCTTTTTTCCGTATAACATGAATTTAATATATTCCTTCTGTCTCAATTTCAACTTCACACATTCTGTTTTGTTCCATTTCAAATTCAACTTCACATTTCTATAAAAGGAAAAAGTAACTAATTAATATCTCTCCATTTCAAATTCAACTTCACATTTCTATAAAAGGAAAAAGTAACTAATTAATATCTCTCTAACATACAATAATTCCAAATTTGTCGTTATATTTTTAACACACATAATATATTTTATCATTTATTTATTATTTATAAATATTATACTACCCTAAAAAATAAGTTAAAAATTTACTTTTCTTAAACTTCGCATATATAGTAAACATGAAGATGAATTTGGGACGAGAGTAAATGATAAATACTCGTGTGCATTGGTTGTATCCATGCGATCAGGGGTACTCTATACAATGTAGAGTTACTATTCCATATAGAAGATTGACGTTAATTACTGTTCAGCACAAAGAATAATATTATTGCTAGACGCAGTCAGGGGCCCAAATTCCTTCCTCTTACAAAACGGTTCATATTTACAGTTCTTTATTATTTAAGAAAAATTATTTATTTACTAACTTTGCTAACATTTTTTAGATATTTTAGTATTTTTACATAAATGTAAAGTTGTATTGTATGTATTAACTGAGATTGATAATTTTAAAATTTTAATCTTTTAAATATCATATAAAAATATTATTATTTTTAATAGTTTAAAAAATTTTGTAATATAACAAAGAAGTGTAAATAATTTTGTAATATAAAAGTAATATCAAATACGACTCCAATGTATTTTTGGTCAAATAAACATAAGTAAAATATTTTAAGTCAAATAAATCCATAAATAATAATATAATGATATGATATAAAAAAGAAATATTAATAAATAATCAATTTAAAATAAAAGAAGGATCTCATTACATCATTCATTAGGCAAACCACTAGGCCACTTGTAGATATATTATATCTAGTATTATATACTCCATTCGTCCCGCCGAAGGAGGTGCATTTACTATAATTTTTGTGAGAGCTTTTTATGGTCAAACGTAGCAGTTTGACCGGGATAGAGAGAGTATATCCTAATTATTCTGAAAAGTTCAGGGTGGCCCAGTGCTCCCTGGGCCCAATGTGCGTCCGCCTCTGGCAACATGTGTATGAACTTTTATGAGTAGGGTAATTCTAAATACTCTCCCCTCCCAAAAGAGAAATTAATATCTACTGTAAATAATGAGTTTAAGAAAAAGTTTATTTTTACTGGTAGTTTGATATTTTTAGATAATAAATAAATTATAATGTAAGTTAGGTTAGTTATAAAGGAGTGACAATTTCGAAATTAAAGTATGTTGTAAGGTTATTGATTTGGGGTAGGTCTTGCATGAGACCGTCTCACGTGAGACCATTTTTCACTTTTTAAAATAATTATCACTTTCGCTATAAATCGTTATCACTTTCGCTATAAAATGTTATCACTTTTTATTTACACTATAAATTGTTCATGAAAGAGCATTTTCACTTTTCATAATTTATTATCACTTTTCTTTATAAAAGTTATCACTTTCTGACCGTCTCACGTCACTTTCCTGTAAGCCCTTACGTGAGACGGTCTCACACAAGTCTTTGTCATTGATTTGGGTGTATTTCCTTATGTGAGAGTGTGAACTTATTTATGGGACGAACATTAAGAGTATTAACTTATTTATGGGACAAAAAAAATAAAAAATGTAAATTTATTTATGAAATTGGGGGAGTATTATTTAAAATACTTATGCACCGTGGAATCGGCTCCACCCTATCACTAATAATAATTAAATATTAACTCTGATCTATATAAGGCATGCAGTAGATCCTATTCTTTTCGTCCTTCTCCCAACTAGACCTCCCCCCACCCCCCATTCTCATTCATGGTAACTATGTTGGTAAGTAAGGGTCCAATTTTATGTCCATCAATCAAGGTAGGAAAGGGCTTGTCAAGTGATAAATGCAAGAATTCCTTCTTAGGATATTATAAATCCAATAATAAAATTATGCAAAATAGAACAATATTTAGCCACTATAGTGAGCTTAAAGTAGCAAATGGTAACGCCCTTTCAGCCACAGAAAGAGAGTGTGAATTTTCATGGGACGTTGGGCCCACCAAGGGTATAGGGATACTTGATTATTTCCAAGGAAAGAATATTTTCATCACGGGTGCCACTGGCCTTCTTGGTAAAGGTATGTAAATATTTATTTATTTTTTATTTCATGTGGTTGTACGTACGTATGAATAATATACTCCCTCCGTTCCGGAAGAGTTTGCGCTCCCTTTTCGGCACGAAATTAAGAAAGTGATAATTTTTAGGGGTATAATGATATTTGTATGTAATAAATAAATTATAAAGTATGTTAGGTAGAGATGGTTTTTTTGTAAATAAAGTGTATGGGGAATGATGATTGTTTTTTACTTTTTGCATTTTTTGGAATGTGCAAACTTTCGTGGGACAACCCAAAATGGAAAGTGTGTCATGTGAAAGGAGACGGAATGAGTATTCAGAATGTGTTTGGTTTATACATTCTATTTCTACGAGGATGTGCTTGTGTTTCGTAATGTATAATTATATACTAATCTTAAATTAAGATTTAATATTGTTTGGTTTATACAATTTACGAGGATGTATAAATTAGGGTTTTTGGCATATCTAATTATAAAATCTTAAATTAAGATATTGTACTATAAGTAGGTTCGTTTATTTAATATTTCCTATGTATCAAATTTATCTTTGTAAATACGTAGTTTAAGAAAATTTACTTATTAACTTACTTTTGGAAATAGTATGATATTTTTTAGTAATAAATAAATGATAAAGTATATTATGTGTGTTAAAAAGTTAATGACCAATTTATAATTAAACTCCCTCCTTCCGCCGGGAAGGTATACATTTTGTTATTTTGGGTGTCCACACCAAAGGTATACATTTCTCTTTTTAAACATATGTGACCCACACACATCACTAATATATTTAATATATGGGTCTCACTCACCTCATTAATACAACTATCTACTACACATTAAATAATAATACTCTTTAATCCACGTGCAAAAAACAAATGTATACCTATTGGGCGGACTGAGAGAGTATATTATAAGGATAATAGTTAATTGTTTTTTTCTTTTATAAAAGTATGAAGTTGAATTTAAGACCGACAAAACGAAAAGTGTGGAGTTGAAATTGGAACAGAGAATAATAATGTAATCACCATTATAAAAGTAAAATTATTACCCACCTTAGATAAGATAGTTATTTTACTATTCTGAGTGTTTCCCTTTAATATGTAATAAACCGTATTTCTTATTCTTAAATATATCCTCACAAATTAAATCTTGCATATAGTTCTTGTGGAGAAGATATTAAGATCAACTCCAGTGGACAAAATCTACGTCTTGGTCAAAGCTGACGATCTTGAAGCAGCAAGGCAGCGTTTGGCGAAGGAAGTATGTTTTTAGTTAATTAGGAAAACAAAAAACCCTACTGCGATTATTCTATTTTTATTTTATTTTATTTTATTTTTTAATCATATGACCTATTAAT
The DNA here is from genome assembly GCA_023678885.1 of Pogostemon cablin. Classification (NCBI taxonomy): domain Eukaryota; kingdom Viridiplantae; phylum Streptophyta; class Magnoliopsida; order Lamiales; family Lamiaceae; genus Pogostemon; species Pogostemon cablin. Next base: position 22,826,436 of record CM042975.1, on the reverse strand, counting down.
TAATTTAGTGTTATTTTTAAGCTTGTAAACTCAGATTTATTCAGATGTCTTCGAGAAAAACATGGAAAATGTTACCAAGATTTAATGAAGGAGAAGTTAATACCAGTTGTTGGAAATATTTGCCAGCCAAACCTTGGATTGGACTCTCAAACTGCTACCACAATTATGGAACAAGTTAATGTCATAATTGGATCTGCAGCCATTACTACCTTAAATGAGAGGCAAGTTCATTTTCACTCTTTTCTATTTTTTAAAACAAATCATAGTATTAATTTTTTGGGCACATTGAAAAAACAACTCACGTTTTTTTAATTAAAACTATAGCATGATGTGGTAGTCACTTTTTATGGTACATCCTCGTAAATAATTTTTTTTTTTTTTTTTTTGGGTGAATGTTCAAAATATTCCATGGTACATATTATTGGTGAATTATTTACGGCGCCATGCGGGTAGGCCCAATAGGCCCAAACCCATTTCACAGTAATAAGGACTGCATGAATTTGTATCAAATAAATATACTCCATAGAGTACTATAAAGTATAAACATTTTTATTCATGACCTTAAAAATAGTTACCAGGAATTAATGTCATACTCAGGCCAGAGGAGTAGTAAAATTTTCTCCCAAAGTTTAGCTAAATTAAATTACAAGTAAACAAACCCTTCACTAATAAATGTACATAACAGAAATAATTTGCCATAGTATATGTAAATAATCGTTTTGTTCTAGCTACCTCAACATTAAAGTAAAGTTGATGTGCAATTTATTTAGGGGTAAGATCATCTCACCGAATGAGTAAATACTTATCAGACGGAGAAAAATGGATAAGATTATAATAAAACATGATATCTAATTGATGAAAAGTTTCAATTGGACGTCTCATTCAAATGTTCTTATTTTCCCCTTTTAGTAAAAGGCCCAATATATGGCCCACCACTCACTACTACAACTACTCAGTACACATAAAATAATAATAGTCCTTAATCTGCGTGCAAAAAGCAAATGGGGACATTTGTTTGTAACGGAGGGAGTAATATTTTTAATGAAAAATAAATGGATCGATCTGACACAATTGTTGGTCGATAATCATTTAATAGCCTGTCTGATGATTATATGTGTGGAATTAATGTATCAGATACGATTTGATGGTTGAGGCGAATGTGAATGGTGCTGAAGGGTTGATGAAGTTTGCAAGTGCATGCAACAACCTTGAGCTGTTGGTCCATATTTCAACTGGTATATGATTTCATTAATTTTTTGTGGAATTTTGTAAATGAAATTACGTGTTGAGTTTGTTGCAGCATACGTGAGTGGAGAAGAAGAAGGGATAATCTCAGAAAAGCCACGGATTATGGGAGTGAATCCAAGAAAAGGGGATGGCAAGACGACGTCGTGTTTGCTTGATGTACGTGGTGAGGTCAATCTGGCCATGACATCAACAACACCCACAACCAACTATCAAATCAACATGGATATGAAAAGGCTGGGTATGGACAGGTACATCCTTAATATTTTTTAATTTTTATTTTCTTGAGGGCAGTGGCAGTAATTAATTTCTTGGGTAAATTAATGTTGTATGTAATAGAGCAAGGTTGTATGGATGGCATAATACTTACCAAATGACGAAAGCAATGGCAGAAATGGTAATCAATGAAAGAAGAGGGAATGTACCAGTTGTGATCATTAGGCCATCTGCTATCGAAAGCTGCTACAAACAGCCTTTCCTTGGATGGATTCAAGGAAACAGGTTTTTTTTTTTTTTTCTTTTCTTAAAATTGTTGGGATTAATATTCTTAACTTAATTAATTATGTTATTTTTATATGAAATAAAATGGTAGGATGCTTGATCCCTTGGTTATCTCATATGGAAAAGGCCAGCTTCCTGCTTTCTTTGGCAATGCCCATACACCCGCAGATATTGTGAGTACCTTATAACTTCTAAATTAAATCGCAAAATATGTATGCAACAAAAAAGTAATATAGGAGAGTAATAATATGGAGCACAAAAAAGACAGAGAATTAGGACCAATACCGTGACACTCACGGTGGTATAAGCTGATAAAAATATATTTCATCCGTCCCGCATAACGCTTCACATTTACTTTTACATGTTGTTTAGATTCCACTTGACATTGTGGTGAACACAACGATAGCAGCAATTGCAAAGCACGGTTGCATGCCTAAATCGGATCAGTTGACAGTCTACCAGACAGCATCTAGTGTTGCCAACCCTTTAACATATTCACAGTTCTTTGATTATATATATGAATATTTCGATTCGAATCCTTTGATAGACTTGAAAACTTGTAGTAAAATCAAGCTTACACGCATCAAGTATTTCGAAGATTTCAACGAGTTCTCTAAATTTACACGAAAAGAAATATCTCGACGTTTCGGGATGAAATATACAATCAGCGTCGATGCGATGATCGGGAACCCGACTCTAGAAAAGAGATGCAAGGCTCAGATCACCTATGCAGAGAATTTATGCAAGATGTATGGATTTTTAGGGTTCTTCAACGGAAGGTACGTACCCATTTCATTGCATGCATATTCGTCGGGAAAGTTGCAATTTTAGGACAATAACTTGGGGGATTTTACATTTTTAGAACAGTATGTTATACTTATAGCAGTTATAGGACATTATGTCCTATAATTTTTTATTTAATGGCGATATTAAGGCATAATGTCTTATAAATAATGTAGTCCTAAAAAATAATGAAATTAAGAAATTTTATCAATGAAATATTCTCTTGGTAATATATACATATATTTTCAGTGAAAAAAAAAAATTTGTCCCTGAACAAGTTATAAAATTAAATATAATTTACAACTATCAAAATTGCATCAATTTAAAATAATTTTAAAATTTGTCACCCATTTGTCATTGGTACAATAGCAAAAAATACAATTTTCAGTGAAAATTAATGTAAATTAAAATAATTTTAAAATTTGTGAGACTAAACTGGATTTTTTAAATATTTTTTTAGATCATTTTTAGAATAAAATGGAAAGTTGTGGGGCTGTTACGGTTTTTAACTCGATATTTATTGGAAGAGAGAGATTTATATACTATATCTTTATTTAAGAGAGAAAGAAAGCATTATTTTTTTTTTCTTTGGTGGGACAGGTTCCATGCTGGCAACACTCGAAAGTTATGTTCAGAAATGTCAAAAGAAGAGAAGATTGGCTTCGACATTGATATAACAAAGATTGATTGGAGAGAGTATTATCAAGACATTCATATCCCTGGTTTGATAAAGCACGTGATTAGTGACAAAGTAATGTCTGTCGTCTAATTACTTATTTGAAGCATGAATTTGAATAAATGAAATGGAATTTAATATCAAAAGTTGTCATGTATTTTAATTAATAAAAGAGGGAATATGGTACAACCTTGGTCCCCACCCTTAATTAATTTCTGCTTGTGTTTTATTTTATTTTTAAGTTTATTTTATTTTAATGATTATTATATCCTAAAACCTAAATTTTAGGGATAAATTATACCATAAACCACAATGGTAAAATTACAATTATACCCTAAACTCTAAACTCTAGGGATAAATTATATCCTAAATCACAAGGATAAAATTACAATTATACCCTAAACCCTAGGGATAAATTTTACCCTAAACCACAAGTGTAAAATTACAATTATACCATAAACCCTAAATCCTAGGGGGATAAATTATACCCTAAACTAAATTACAATTATATTCTTAAAATTAAATAAATAAAAAATTTAAAAAAATGAAAAAAAAAAGTAACAACAACCGTTTAAAAAAAAAGAGAAAAATACACACTGAAAGTGAAGAAAAATACACACATTGAAAAATACCCTAAGACTCTGATACTCTTGATTTAACGTGGAGACTGGAGAAGTATTAACTCGGTCTTTCATTCTCATTCTTACATAAGTATAAACTTGGTCTTTCATTCCCTTAAACTCGGTCTTTCATTCCTATTTTTACATAAGAAATGAACTCGATCTTTCATTCCTGAACATGAACTCGGTCTTTCATTCTTATTCTTACATACCCATGAACTCGGTCTTTCAATTCTTACATACGTTTCATACTTACTCAGTCTTTCAACACGTATATTACTCGGTTTCATTCTTATTCTTAAATATCACTCAATTTTTCAATACATGTATCAAATCGGTCTTTCAATCATACGTATAAAACTATGCTTTAATAATACATATGATATTGAGATTTTATATAGTTGTAATAAAATCAGCAAAAGTTAATGAAATATATTATTTAATATTTTTATCTACTCTCTCAAGTTAATATTAAATACTAAATTATAATAAAAATTGAAAAATTATAAACAACTTTATATTTTTATTGACATACATTAAATGTTTTATAAAAAATGACAAAATAAATATCGATATTCAAATAGAAATTAATATTTAAAGATGGATATAAGTAAAATTATCAAATTAATATTTTAAAAAATATTTGTATAAAAAACTCATCAATTCTCAATCACTGGGTCTTTCACTTTAAATATAAATTTAAAAAATAAAGTCGGTCACAGCCCCTTGTCTTTCAGTGTAATAATTAAATTTAGGATTAGTAAAGAGCAGGTATATTGAATATATTTTTATTACTATATATAATAGTCTCTCCGTCCATTCTCAATGTATCTATTTTATTTTTGCACGTGAATTAAGAAGTATTATTTTTTTATGTGTAGTAGGAAATTGTATTAGTGGAGGGTGTGGGGCCATATTTTATTTGTATTAGTGGAGGGTGTGAGTCCCATAGTCCAAAAAGGGAAATGGATAGATCAAGGATGAGCGGCCCAAAATGGTAAAATGAATAGATTAACAGTGAATTGAGGGAGTACGTTGCTTTGAAAAAATTAGTACTAACTACACAATTATAGGATATAGTGTCTTTAATACCCTTAGCTCATAACTAATTGTACAATAAGAATAATAAATACCACAACACACCCAAATTCTTCTCCATAATTTCCCGTACATAAAATATTCTTTCCTGAATTAGATTCAATATCCAAACTTTCCATAATTTTTATTCATTATTTATAATTAATAATTATAAGGGTTGTATTGTACCACGAATATTATATGAATATATAATATTTTAAAATTCAGAAAAAAAATTTTAGGTTCGAGTTACCCAAATTAATAATTTATATATTTTTATTTATATTTAATACACCATTTTAATAACTAATATATTAATTTTAAATTTAATTTAATATTTTATTTTTTCATTTGCAGCATTAATATTGTATCATTTGAATTTATTTGTTGCGTAAAATGATGTTATGTGCAGCATAGTGTTGTTTCGTGCTGCATAAATTTTGTGTGCTGCGTAACATGTGTGTCGTTTGATATTATGTGCAGCGTACGTATAAGGATGTTGTGTGTAGCATAATTATTATGTGTATTAATAAACTTTCGCGTGCAGTAAAAATAACTCGTGTGAAGCATTAATTTAGAATGATTTGATATTATGTGCAGCAATAATAAGTCAATTGGGACGAATTCATTTGTATATGTATGTCTAAGTGATAATAAGATATTTTGAAAAACTTTTAGATATATTAAGTAGGATTACATTTCTCATTATAAATCATAATTGGGCTAATTGAGAATATATTAGGTATACTATTATATTATTTTGTACCCTACAATAATATTTTATATTGTATGTATCTAAGAGTGATTAGGGTTACTAATGTGTATCTCTCAATAATTAATCCTTAAATATATTTATAAACTCTATCTTTTAAGGCCACTCGGTCTTTTGACTCTTTTCACTATAATTATGAATTTAATTATAAACTCTCTCATTGCACACTCGGTCTTTCACTTTATAAGTTATAAATTTAATTATAAACTCTTGTCATAATGCCACTCGGTCTTTTCTTCAAATACTCAAAATAATATTTTGTCTTCATGTATGTTAGCTCTCAAAAAGCCTGACACATAGTAGGGGTAAATCAGTAAACTTATTTTCAAAATGGGCATTTTTGCTTATATTTAGTCAAAATAGGCATTTTTACAAGTGTTTAAATTAGTTTGGGCAACATACCACATTTCTCTTTAACATATTCACACTTCTTCGATTATATATATGAATATTTCGATTCAAATTCTTTGGTAGACACGAAAAGTTGTAGAATTAAGTTTGCACGCATGAAAAATTTCGAAGATTTCAAAGAGTATTTCGAGTTAAAGATTTTGAGTCATAGACATTTCGAGTTAAAATTTCAAGTTAATCATGAAATTTGGAGTTAAAATTTTTAAGTCAAATTAAATATTATGAGTAATGGTTTTCTAGTTAAGGAAAAATATTTGAACTAAAATTTCAAGTTAATTAAAATTTTTCAAGTTAAAGATATTTTGAGTCTCAATAGACCTTTCGAGTTAAAATTTCGACTTAATATTAAAATTTTGAGTTAAAGATTTAGAGTCAAATTATTCGACTCAATAGATATTTTGAGTTAATGGTTTTCGAGTCAAAGAAAAATATTTGAAATAAAATTTTGTGTTAAAAATTATAAGTCAGGCTATTTGACTTAGTAGATCTTTCGAGTTAATCATGAAATTTCAAGTTAAAAATTGAGTGAAATTATTCTAGTCAATAGACATTTCGAGTTAATGTTTTTAACTCGAAATATTATCAGGTAATGGTTTTTTCGAGTCAAAGAATTTGAAATAAAATTTTGAGTCAAGTTATTCGAGTCAATAAGCTTTTCGAGTTAATACCTTACGAGTTAATGTTTTAACTCGAAATATTTGGAGTGATGGTTTTCGAGTAAAAAAAATATTCCATCCGTCTCCTTAATAAGTGTCTGTTTGCTTCTTGCACGTGGATTAAGGAGTATAATATTTTAAAGTGTACTCCCTCCGTCCCACAACTAGGTATACATTTTTCCATTTTGGTCGTCCCAAAACAAAGTATATATTTCCTTTTTTGGTTGATTTGACCTACACAAAACTATTATTATATCCATATGACCCCCACACACTACACTAACATAACTACCCACTACACATTAAAATATTATTTCTCTCATTTTACATCACATTAAAATATGTGAAAATGGCAAAAAGTAGTCACTATTACTTAAAAGTAATTTTAAGTGGCCACAGATGCTATATACAATTTATTCTAGCCACTTTTTATGGAATAGACCAAAATACCCTTGAGGGGCCCACTTTTTCACGTGTTTGAGGAATCAGATTCCTCACTTTTATTATCAAAAGTATGAAAAGTACACTAGGGGAATCCGATTCTTCTCTATTTCTGAAAAAGATGTCAAAGTACAACTATGTAGGCATGTGTTCCCTCATATGCTTACAAAGAATGAGGTATATATATATATATATATATATATATATATATATATATATATATATATATATATAATAGCGGTCCCTCATACACATATATTCATTTTCATTGTTCTAGTTTTTTTTTAGTGTTGAGCATTGGGGGAGTAACTATTTTAACTAGATTTTTAGGGGCATGAGAATTTGGGAACAGTATACAAGGTATGTTGTAAACTTGTTTTAACAGCTATGAATGCATTAATTTGATCATTTTTACATGCCGTATGAGTGTATTTTATATATTTCAACGTTTTATAATAGAAATAATAGTATGTCGAATAGTGTATGTGAAGTGTAAAATGTATCCACATTAAATTTTATTATTTTTTTAAATTAGTAACTCGTAGGCCGAACAGAACAGGAATTGTAGGCCGAATAGAACAACATTGAAGGCCGAATAGAAGAAACGTTGGCCGAAAAGGCCCAAATATCCTATTTTTTTAAAAAAATAAGTAGGCTGAATAGAACATGTGTTGTAGGCCGAATAGAGCAATCTTATGGGCCGAATACAAGAAACGCAGGCCGAATAGAAGAACTTAAATTTTCACATTTAATTTTTATTAATATGTAAGCCGAATAGAAGAATTATGGTTGGCCGAATAGAACAACCTTATAGGCCGAATAAGAGAGACGTAGGCCGAATAAAAGAAAACAAACAGAATTTGAAAGGCATCTGAAGGTAGGCCGAATAGTGAAACAGTGTATGGCCAAATAAAATAATACGTTGGCCGAATAGAGTACATTGTTGGCCGAATAGAACACTTGCAACTAATTATGATGTCGTCATTTATATTTTCTTGAAAAAATGTGCAGATGAGCTATAAACAAGTTGGGATGTGTTGGGGTGGATATTGGGATGAGTTACTATACAAAGGTGGATAGGTTCACTGGTTATACTTGTGGGATGACAATCTGTACTATACTAGTTTGCTATTAGAAATTGATAACATAATACAAGCTGATTTGGATAATTTGGGTTATGAAGTTCATTCTCTCATCGAGTACAGTGGCCGTATGTGTAAATATAAGATAAAGAATGATGCTCGTGTGGCAGAAGTTTTCAACTGTGTTGATGTAGGAATAGTGTACGTGACACTCGTTCCTGTCGCTGGCAATGCATTCGTTGAACCTCCTGCACAAGATTCAGGTCATAGTTGGAGTTAGGGTTGGGCTATAATGATGAAAGTGCTGGTCCGAGCAATGATCCATGTTTGAGGGCACAGTCTAGTGCTAGGCCTGATTTTGATTTGAATATGGCGTACAGTCCGGCCACAGAGATACAGCGGTGTAGTTTTATGGAATCTGTAGATGCTGAAGATGATGACAACTCTGGTGAGGGTGAGGATGATGTACATGCTTATAATGAAGATGTTGAGCCCGGGAATATGACTATCGAAGAAGAACATGTAAACAACGAAGATGACATACAGCAGGATTGTAATCAGTCTTCTAGCGAAAGTGTTGAGGGTGCTGAGGAGAGAAGAATCCAATTGTATGAAGAAGTCTGTGATTACATACGTCAGAGAGGCGGCCCAAGCTTTCTTGAACCGATTAGTCGCGAGTTGTCCCGTCCTGAAATGCAGCCACGAGATTGTCAAGGTATTCGGCCCACCACCCGTCCCTGGTTGATTCCAGGTATGAATACTATGTTTATTTAGAGGAGAACTAAAGTAAATTTGTACTTTGAACTAATGGACCTGATACGGTTATAGGCATTCCGGTTGTAGCTGACAGAGAAGATCAGATGACTGTCCCTGACTTTGATTCGTCTGGCGTTCTTCACGAGAAAAGTGTATTTGATACAAAAAAGAAGTTTCAGACTGTTATAGGAATGTATAACTTGCGGAATGGAGTTGAGACTCCTGCGTAATAAGTATGCAATCAGAGATGGTGATAAGCTATTTACAGTGGATTTGAACGACAGTAGCTGCACTTGTGAGAATTCCAGAAAGAACTTATTCCATGTATTCATGCGATGAAGGCAATCGAGTACGTATTCATACCCGCTATTTTGTTACGTCGAACATCAGAGTGTGTGCTTCTTATATTATACGTTCTTCAGTTCTTGCAGGTTGCCAGCCAGTAGCTTCGTGTCGACCTTTTTTCATCGCACCACTGTGTTAGGGATGTGGTCCGGTCCAGTGATGCCTGTACCGCATTACACTCAATGGGATACACCTGAAAGTGTCAAGTCACAGACTGTTAACCCCCCATTACCACACAGGCAGGCCGGCAGACCTCGAATGTCTCGGATAAGGTCAGGTGTGGAGTCATCCAAGAGATGTCACAAAGAGCATGTTTGTTCACGCTGCCGACAGTCAGGTCACAATCGAATAAATTATACTGGAGCTTCATCATCAAACAGCAGTCAACCTCCTCCTCCGATGGCTAGCCCGAATCCCCGTATACGTAGAGAAAAAAATGTGGCATTTGTGGTGAAATTGGGCACATTCGTCTACGTTGTCCTTCTCAATTATAGCAGTAGTGTATAACTTAAAATTTTTATCAATTATAGCAGTAGTGTATAACTTGTAATTTTTATCAATTATAGCAGTAGTGTATAACTTATATAAACATAAAATAAAAAAGTAATTAAGTGTAAGCAACATTTTTTTTTTGTAATTAAGGAAACCAAATGTCATCCCTTTTCATTAGTGTTGCCATGAGTACATCATGCTGAGGTAACAATGGTACCAGTCTGAAAGATTAGGAAAGCAATATGCCTTCGGTAACGCAACATGTGATGGGGAGTGCTCCAGTTAAAGTCCCTCATTAATAACCCGTCAATGGTCCTGAGACACGCTGGGCCGCAAATGGAGTTGTCCTCCTATCTGTAACAAACCTCTGCCCGAGCTGGATTCAATGGGAAAGTGTACGGAACACCTTGGGGTCAATCTCGCGCAGCAAGGCTGGAATGACGCGTCTGAATGGTAGAGTCTCTGTCATCCGAAGATCCCTCATGTCGGGCTCGTCATCCTACCTATGCCGGAAGGAGTCAAAACAGAAAAAGCTCATATCCTTCGTAATCAGTGCACATGGGTAGTAGTGCGCAGCCGTGTGGACTATGAACATAATCTGTCAAAATAAGTTACGAGGAATGCATATATAAGATGTAGAATCCATGGTCAAAATAGGAGATATAATTCACATCATGGGTTAAGATACAGTACTGTTGGATTGTATACTAAAAGTCTAGCTTTTTGTATGAACAATGTTATAACAATTAATTTGAAATGAGAATCATATGATCAAATGATTGCATCTTATAATTTATTTATATGTTCGATGCAATAGTCCACTTACTTTATACTGTAGATAATATGTTGTGCGACAACACGCGGAAGATCATATTATCGGTTTCCTTATAAAGTATAAACAGATGCTCACAACCGAGATAGACGGGGACTCTCTATCGGGATGGTTGTAGTGTGATTTGGTATTAGCTTGTCTTGGCTATAGAATCGCATTAGTGCACTTGTGTGTATTGAGCAGGACCGCTTGAGATCGTTCGATTTATACTGACTTATAGGAGAACTTGATCTCAGTTATTATGGAAGTTCGTGCTCTTAATCCCTATACAATAACCTCGACACGTAGGACAGTATGTATTTCTTTGATTCATCAATGGGTGAGATTTACATGTAATTAAATCAACAAACTCGATGAGTTGGGTAGTAGTGCTGTCTCTATGGTGTGCTGTTGATTGTAGAAGGAATCCGTGTCCGTCATAGGTTGATGATGTCCCTTTGAGGAGCTCATAAGGATTATCATGTAAACCCTGCAGGTGGAATTTATTCCGACATGATAATGAGGTTGAGTGGTACTACTCTTGGATGAGATATTAATTAATTGGGTTGTCAGTAACTTAATTAATTAATGGACATTGTATATCTTAAACATGGGGAGACTAACGGGCTCATAATAAGAAGGAGCCCAAAACGTAATTTTGGGATTGGTACGGTAGTGCAATAATAATATTTTAGTGGAATATATTATTATTATTGGACTTAAGTATAAGCTTTGGGCTAAGCTTGGATACTTAAGCCCAATGGAGGCCCAACCCAATTTCTCCTCCTGGTCCCTGTTGTAGCCCATGTATATAAGTCACCTCAGCTTATCTGGAACCCTAATTTTAATCTAATCTAATTGATTATTCACGTGTGATGAGGGTTGAGAGCAGATTGAGGAGGTCTCGTAGATCGTCGCCCACACGACGTCGAGATCGGACTTGGGACATACAGCAGAAGACCAGAAGGTAGTTTGCTGCTGCTATCTGCGACCTTACGAAATTTGTATAAATTCGTACAGTACTCAGAATTTGATGATCAATATACTGACGGAAAGCTGTCGAAGAGAGGATCGTCTGAACGCAAAGATCATTCAATTCCGATATCAGACAAGGAAGTTATGGCCATTCTCGTGGGACTGCGCAGGCTGCCTGCGAGAATTAATCTTCATCAACATACCATGGTGAACGGTAATCGTTTCTATGATTTATTACTTTCGCTGTGTTAGAAACACATGGTATTCTAACGGGTCATGTTAACCAATCGATCCAAGTGCCAACAATTGGTATCAGAGCTTCGGTTTCATGGTGAAGCGTGACACGTTAGACTAGGGTTTATGTGGTTAATTTTTTGAAATTAGGATCGCATGTTTAGGGTTTTGGTTTTACTGCGCAAACCATGAATATCCCTATGTGAAATATACCCTATATCATATCTGTTCATTGACGGTTGTGTGTGAGAGGATTCGACGAAAACTGTTCGTCAATTTCACATGGAATGAAGAAATTGAGAGAAAATCCAGCGCAGTGATATTGCAGAGGCAATATACGGAGTTTTAACCGTCGGATCAGGCTGATTTTTGGTCAGCACGTTCGGAATTTGTGGATGTACATTCTGAACGGTGAAGATCGTATTTGGAACTTTTTTGGTCGGGAATACGTCGAAAACAGAAGCAGTTTTTTGGGCGATTCTGTTCTGCGCAGTCGAGGGAAAAGAGATGTTTCTCACAATCTAACCGTTGGATCGATCTGTAATTTGGACAGCATGTTCAAGACTTACAGTAGTAGATTCTGGACGGTGGAGATTGGATTCCGAGGATTTTTCAGTTTCGAACTACGAACGACAATTGGTGTAGTTTGGTGTTGCGCGTTGGGCTGAACTTGGTTCCATGCAAGTAGGCCCTTGGACGAGCGACAGTCCGGGCGAGGGACGCTTGTCAAGGCACTTGGTGCTCCCTGATGGTGGAATATGACGATGGACGTCTTGGGGCACAAGCAATCCTGCTTGTTGCGTAAGGCATCGATTCCACAGTAGGAGTGTCGGACAAGACATTAAAATTTAGAGGCGTTTTTATTCCTAATATATATAACTGTCATAATTGATTTAATTGTCTATTATTGTTATATATATATATATGGATGCCTGATCTCTATGATTTATTGTCTTATATAGAAGCATGCTAGATTGCGTATTATATTTGGTATATTATATGCATGTATTGCTAGAGTGTTGGATAAGACATCCAATTTTAAGAAAACTAATTCCTAATATATAACTGCCATAATAGATTGTATATTATTGTTATATATGGATGTCGAATTAATTCCTAATATATGACTGCTATAATTGATTTAATAATCTATTATTGTCATATATGAATTTCGAATTAATTCCTAATATATAACTGCTATAATTGATTGTCTATTATTGTTATATATGGATGTTGAATTGATTCCTAATATATAACTGACATAATTGATTTAATTATCTATTATTGTTATATATGGTTGCTCGTCGATATCGATGATTTTGATAATCTAGACGATATGACGATCGATATCGATAGTTTCGAAATTTTGATAATCTTGATGTTTTTCGAATATTTGATAATCTAGTCGATATCGATGATTTTGATAATCTGGATGACATCGACGGTCGATATCGATGGTTTCGAAAATTGGACAATCTGGAAATTTTGAAAATTTGATAATTCGGAAGTCTTTGCTGATATTTGTGCCTGGTGGCGAACAATCGAATTCGCTGATATATAACTGTTAATGATTGATTTAATTATTGATTATTGTTATATATGTATGCATGACTCTCTGTGATTTACTGTCTTATGTGCCGTAATAGAAGCATGCTAGCGTTGCGTATTTTATTTTTAAATATTATATGCATGTAAAAACCCTCGGTGTTGAATAACTAAGTGGGAGAGGGGATTGGTAAAAATTCCCGCGGCCTCCATTATTGGTTTGTTAGCAATGTGAATAAACTTGCGCGTCGGCATTAGAGCCTTCCTCCCCATCGGATGAGTTTATTCATGGATTGTTGGGACAGACTTCTTTAAATAATTATGTTTGTAATGTGATGCATATGAACTTGCGCGTTGGCATAGACCTTCCTCCCTATCGGATGAGTTCATGTGCGGATCACTGTACAGACTTATAATTGATGACTGTAGGAAGTTATCCGAGCGCGTGTGTACTTCTCCATCTGTAAGGCACATAAGCTTGGGCCGCGGACTTGGAGTCAAATAATGGTGTACACTTAGGTGTAAATAATAAGTATCCTTCCCATCGGAGTCACTGCTTTTATTTGCATGGCTAAAGAGGAACCGACTATTAATTATTTTGTCATAAAGTTAGGTTGACAAATGAAATTAATGGGTAAAACCTTCTCTTGTAAATGTTCGGGTTTGTAAACGTCCACACTATCGTGGCTTGCAGACTCACGGTGCTTGAGATGTCGGTGAATTTTATTTTTATATTGTTTTGAGGGAATCAATATAAAAGGATAAAATTCGAAGTTTTGATCGGTATATTTATTTGTGATTCTCTGATTTTCAAATGGTTTTATCTCACTTATTATTAACTAAAAGAAATTATATTTACTTGTCCAAATTAGATGATTAGAAAAGAATCTTGATTTTGAATTTTACTGCTTAAGAAAATACATGTGTGTTCTCACAAAGAACGTCTCATGATGCCTATTAAAGTCTCTAGTGAAGAGATGAGAGGTTCATAGAAATATGATTGTCTCATGTAACTCTTCGGATACTTGAGTAAGTTAAAAGGCAGAAGATCATGATTTAATTTGATGAATGAATTGGGAAAGCATGGAGTATAAATTGAAGGGAAACCTAGATCAATTTAATTCTTCATGAATTGCCTAGATGTTTTTGAGTAAGTTCCACCTGAATTACAATAGGATGTATATGGTGGAAAACTTCTGGCAAAACATGTGGCAAAGGAAAGCCATTTTCATCATAATGTGAACAAGTTTTATATCTTATTCACTAGTTGTTTAAAACATGATTAGTGATGGCATTTACTGACACGAAGTGTGTAGATACTGGAATCACTAAATGTTTATTACTAAGTGAGGATAAGATTGTTATGACATGGGTAAAACTACAAGAGTTGTGGCTATTGCAGTGAGAGTTGTCTATTTATCTAATGATATGAGTAGACGTTTGATTATGAGAAATTGTTTTACGTAAGTTTTCATAGAAAGAATTTGATTTCAGTTTCTATGCATTAATAGATGGATACTCCATTTCATTTAAATGACATGGTCATTATAATGAAGGATAGAGTTGTAATCTGTTATTGTACGTTGGTGAACAATTTGTATACTCTTAAATCATGTATATTCCACAGATGCAACAAATAGTAATTAATAATGAATCTTCTAATCTTAGTAAGAGAAAGATACCTTCGGATATGAACTAAACATATATTTGGCATCTAAGACTAGATCATTTTACTTGAGTAGGATTCAAAAGTTGATAGCCGATAGACCCTTAGGTTTATCTGAAGTGGAAACTATCGGACTTACGAGTCTTACTTGGAAGTAAAAATGATTAATTACCTTTTCAAGGTAAAGGGGTGTAGAGCCAAAGATATATATGTTGGAATTGGTTCATTCTGATTCAAGCGGACCTAATATTATCTAGGCAAGAGGTGGTTATGAATAATCGAAGATTATTCTAGATACCGATATATTTATTTGATGCACTGCATGTCTAAATTCTTTGATTTATTCAAGAATTACAAGATTGGTACAGTAAAGCATCATGAAAAATATATCAAGTCATTACGGATTAATCGTATGGCGAGAACCTCTTAGGATAATTAAGAGCTATTAATCAGAGGTTGAGATTAAATCTCAAATTATTTACACCGGGCATACCCCAGCTGAATGGTGTGGCGGATAGAAGGTGTAGTACTCTTGTGGAAATGATTAGATGGATGATGAATTATTTGGAATTACTAAATTCATTTTATGGGTATGCCCTAGAAACAGTAATTCGTATGAATGTTTGTCTGTTTGTGGGATATCCTAGAAAAATGAAGGGTGATTTATTTAGTCCAAAAGATCGAAGGGTGATTGTTAACACAAACACTAGATTTTTGAAAAAAGACTATGTATTAAATCATAAACCCATGTATGAGTTGTTCTAAAGGTAGTGAGAAGAAAACACAAAGTATAAGTACCAAGTGTACAAGAGGATATACCACAAGGTAAACTGCAACGCGTGTCACGTCTGATACACAATTACATGTAGTGCCTTGTCGCAGTGGGAGGGTTATTCGACAACCCGTGAGATACATGTTTTGGGAAAGTCGTAAGACTTGATCCCTAGTAAACATGGTATTATCCCAGGGATACGACGTTGCACTACAAAATTAGAATGTGGGATCTTAGTAAGTGCAATGAATATTAAAATAGAATCGATGGATTTTAAATTAGGTCTGGATGCTTGTTGAACCGCTAAATGGCGTAAAAGCCATTGAAAGCGGGCATGCAAGAATAAAAGAGGATCATAGAATAAGGTGAAAACCTTGGAAGCAAGCTTGTTGCGAAAAGGTATACTCAGAAAGAAAGGGTTCGATTATGAGAAAACCTGTTCGCCGGTAGCTATGCCTAAGTTGATCCGGACTCTTTTATTTGTTGCTACTCATATGAAATATGATGGATAGCAAATAGATGTCGAGACAGCTTTCCTGATTGGAAGTCTTAAGGGAAATATCTATGTGAAGCAACCAGAGTGATTCATTGCAAAAAGCTAAGAGCATTGTGATAGTAAGCTTAAAAGTGTCCATTCATGGACTAAAGCAATCTTCAATATCATGAAACATCCATTTTGATGAGGTAATCCAGTGACATGGATCTAATCAATGATCGGATGGGTCTTGTGTATTGAAAAGAGTGATGGAAAAATGGTGGTATTTCTTGTACTATACGTAGATAGTATCTTGCTCATTGGAGACAATGAAAGAGTATTGTCGGGCGTATGGGTATGGTTGATAAAGCGGTATGAAATGAAGGACTTAAGAAGAGCAAAAATATCCTTTTGATCACGGTAATACGGATCACAAGAAAGGATATTATGCTTATCTTAAGTTTCATATAATGATACGATCCTTACTCGTTTAGCATGTGAATTTATCTAAGTGAATGTGTCTTGTGACACAAAAGTAGATATAGAAGATGAAAGCGGTTCCTTATGCTTCGGCAAATGAGGAAGCTTAATCTAAGAAATGCTATGCACGAGATTGGATATCTGTTTTGCCGATGGCATGAACAGTGGGTATCAAGGTAACCCAAAATAAGAATGTTGAACTGTGGTAAGACATATACTTATGTACCTGAAAAGGACTAGAAACTATATGTGGGCTTACCGAACAAATTCACTGATTCTTATGGGTTACATAGATTCAGTTTTTTCAAATCAGATAGGGACGACAGTAAATCCACCTTAAAGGTTATGCGTTTAATTTTAGGAAGTAGAGTCATAACGTGGAGGAGTGTTATATAGAAATATATTTCAGACTCCGGATTCCATCATGGAAAGATGATAAATTGGATCCATGAGGCAGCCAAAGTATCTGTATGACTCTAGAAACTTCATGATGGACTTTGGTGTGATTCTAAGTTTGCCCAAGGTTATCACAATTTACATTGATGATATTGGTGCAGTTGCAAACTTGAAGGAATCACAAGTTCATAAGGAAATTAAACACATGGAGCGCGAGTACCACCTGTTACGAGAAATCGTATGATGAGGGGAAGGTTGTTGTCACCTAGATTGCATCGGATGATAACCTAATAAATCCATCTACAAGGACCTTAAGGTGAGAGCTTTTGATGGTCGTGTAGTGGGAGTGGAAATCAGATGTATGGCAGAAGACATGACAGCATAGTCTTTTAGTATAAGTGGGAGATTGTTGGATTGTATACTAAAAGTCTAGCTTTTTGTATGAACAATGTTATAACAATTAATTTGAAATGAGAATCATATGATCAAATGATTGCATCTTATAATTTATTTATATGTTCGATGCAATAGTCCACTTACTTTATACTGTAGATAATATGTTGTGCGACAACACGCGGAAGATCATATTATCGGTTTCCTTATAAAGTATAAACAGATGCTCACAACCGAGATAGACGGGGACTCTCTATCGGGATGGTTGTAGTGTGATTTGGTATTAGCTTGTCTTGGCTATAGAATCGCATTAGTGCACTTGTGTGTATTGAGCAGGACCGCTTGAGATCGTTCGATTTATACTGACTTATAGGAGAACTTGATCTTAGTTATTATGGAAGTTCGTGCTCTTAATCCCTATACAATAACCTCGACACGTAGGACAGTATGTATTTCTTTGATTCATCAATGGGTGAGATTTACATGTAATTAAATCAACAAACTCGATGAGTTGGGTAGTAGTGCTGTCTCTATGGTGTGCTGTTGATTATAGAAGGAATCCGTGTCCGTCATAGGTTGATGATGTCCCCTTGAGGAGCTCATAAGGATTATCATGTAAACCCTGCAGGTGGAATTTATTCCGGCATGATAATGAGGTTGAGTGGTACTACTCTTGGATGAGATATTAATTAATTGGGTTGTCAGTAACTTAATTAATTAATGGACATTGTATATCTTAAACATGGGGAGACTAACGGGCTCATAATAAGAAGGAGCCCAAAACGTAATTTTGGGATTGGTACGGTAGTGTAATAATAATATTTTAGTGGAATATATTATTATTATTGGACTTAAGTATAAGCTTTGGGCTAAGCTTGGATACTTAAGCCCAATGGAGGCCCAACCCAATTTCTCCTCCTGGTCCCTGTTATAGCCCATGTATATAAGTCACCTCAGCTTATCTGGAACTCTAATTTTAATCTAATCTAATTGATTATTCACGTGTGATGAGGGTTTAGAGCAGATTGAGGAGGTCTCGTAGATCGTCGCCCACACGACGTCGAGATCGGACTTGGGACATACAGCAGAAGACCAGAAGGTAGTTTGCTGCTGCTGTCCGCGATTTTACGAAATTTGTATAAATTCGTACAGTGCTCAGAATTTGATGATCAATATACTGACGGAAAGCCGTCAAAGAGAGGATCGTCTGAACGCAAAGATCATTCAATTCCGATATCAGACGAGGAAGTTATAGCCATTCTCGTGGGACTGCACAGGCTGCCTGCGAGAATTAATCTTCATCAACATACCATGGTGAACGGTAATCGTTTCTATGATTTATTACTTCCGCTGTGTTAGAAACGCATGGTATTCTAACGAGTCATGTTAACCAATCGATCCAAGTGCCAACAAATACCACATCACATTCTATCCATGGCCTGGACCCCCTCCACACGGGTAACCTCCCTGCTGCGTACGCACGAAGATCTGTCAACAATTCATCTTCAATGTTGGCAAATATCATTCTATCATCTTCGTACCGCCTCGTGTGCTCATTCCATACGGATTGAACTCGGACCTTAGAGGAAAATCATTGTATATGATTGGTCTCAAAATTACATGGAATATTTATACATATGTTGCTAATGTGGTTGTTACTTACAGAGAATTGCATGTCCAGAATGCAGTAGTTCCCAACATCCTGATGGACGTGAACGCCTATGGCCGCCGGTCGCTCTGATAATAACCGGAGGTATGCATCTAGGTGCTGAAACATATAAAAATTTATTACATAATATTGTGAGATAGTGAACATATTTACTTATTAAGTATACACATGAAGGCTCTCTCAATTACCTGGTCGTCAAACCAAGTACTGGGGTCCTCCATCTCATTGAAAAAAGCACTGCCGACTCCATAGCTGAGTCCGACGTCGATCCTAAAATCAGAAATTCTTTAACAATAAGCGCAAGTATGTAAAGTAACATATGAAAACGTCTAAAATAGTAGATTAGCACGTATAGATCGTTGCTTATCTTAAATCGCATGTACAGTTGCCAGCTACGCTCGTGTTCAATCGTTGTGAATGGTGACTGTAACGCTGCGCTTGGATTTCTTAGCCGCTTAGCACTCATCAAATCATCTTGAGCGACACTAGGTGTGGGAGCCATCGGACTCACAGGATCCACCACTGTAGGAGGGGTAGATCTAACCCCTGACCTCGAGCTAGATGGCTCATACTCAGGCCCCCGACTCCGCGAAATATCAGCTTGAATGCGCCTGAACTCCTGTGTAAGCACAAGTCGAAATAAATGATGTGTCTGGTGCTCAGCCGCCATCTGACATGCAAGCTGGGATAACAACTCATCCTGCTGATCCAGCATATGGAGGACCCTATCTTTGAAGTCCTGATCATATCCGTAGTGGTCCTGCGCATATTCGTGATCCTGCTGATCATATCCGTGGTCGTCCTGATCATTATATCTGTGATCCTGCAAAGGATCATCATCTATCCCAATCCAATAAACCTTTCTGTGCTCCTGGGGGAGCACCCGCGGAAAATCCACCACTACAAGATCCTGATTCAAAAAAACTAATACATTTAGATACAATTTCACTGATTTGTCTGTACCGACATGGATTAATAATTAATAAAAATTTAGATTTCATACCCAAGAAAACAGATTCCTGTCAACCTTCTTCACCTTACGAAAAATCCATCGCAAGCAAAGTGGCCTATTTTCCTCCCTATCCGTAGGGACATTGCCATACGGTTCAGCAAGGGCAGGTAGACGCTCGTACGCCCAAACCTGTTACACGTAAACTATATATGTTAGATTATTACTGTTGCTGAAACTAGTAATACACTATAACTTTAAGTGATCTGCTACAACACGTACCAGCAGCGCAAACGTGCACCTGTAAAAGTGGTATCTGTACTTGTTGGGGTTTACTCCTTTAGGAATTTCGGTCAAAATGTGGTCCATAAAGTGCAGTAGAGTCATATAACTGACCTGGCCCCAAGGGAATAAATTCCATCTACGTTCGTCCTCTACTAGGACCCAAACCCAGTTGTCTACACTTACCTTGGTAACATCCGATCCAAGGAGAAAGTAGTACAACAACAGTGCCTTAGCAATTTTCACCGCGTTCTCGGGGCTAACACCACTAAATTTTGTACCCTCAAAGTCACGGGCAATCTCACTTACTAATGGTCTTTCGCCCTGACCATAATAGATATCGTATACCCCACCAGACAGGATATGATAAGACAAATTAGGATCAAACCTCACTCTGTCCCGAAAGCAGAGCCCCATTATCCGCATGAACTCTACCCTAGTAAAGCAAAGACACTCGTTCCCAACTTGAAAATATCTAGCGGTTACATCATTCCCGCCACGTATGATCTCCCGTGTCATGAGACCGTGGAGATTAGCATGCGCGATCCAATCGTCGTGAAGGCCCCAGTAATGACCAAAACAAGATCGCCTGAACATCTCCTCTGCATTACCCCCAACCGTTGTTAACTGCTTACGGATAAGTGCCATAACAACCCCAGGTTTGCAGTAATTATGTACACTGCAGTTCTGCCCCTGCATGGTTGGATGCTTCCATTCACCCTGCACAAATTTAACTTTTTGTTAAATAATATGTAATACACATCAAACAGATGTACTCTGCATCAATTCAACCAACTTACTTATTAAGACAATAACTGATAATTATATCAAATAACAACAAGTTCACTGCAGCAACTGAACAAATATTGGCACAGTCAATCATTTGTTCTATTCGGCCTACTTTTTCTTCTATTTGGCCTACATACTGTTCTATTCGGCCTACGATTATTGCTCTATTCGGCCAAGGTCAGCGCTATGACATTATTCAACTACAATTTGTTCTATTTGGCCTACACTTCTTCTATTCGGCCTACAAATCTGTTCTATTCGGTCTACAAAAAATCTCTATTCGGTCAACCAACATTTCCAAATATTCCAAAATTCAAGTCCTAAAATTTGTTCTATTCGGCCTACACTTGTTCTATTCGGCCTACACTTTGTTCTATTCGACCTACAGCTTTGTTCTATTTGGCCAACCAACATTTTCAAAAAATTCAAAAAAATAAACTCCTACACTTTGTTCTATTCGGCCTACACTTGTTCTATTCGGCCTACAAATTTGTTCTATTCGGCCTTCTAAATAACTCTATTCGGCCAACCAACATTTTCAAAAATTCAAAAAAATAACTCCTAGAATTCGTTTTATTCGGCCTACACTTGTTCTATTCGGCCTACACATTCGTTCTATTCGGTCTTCAAAATAAACCCTATTCGGACAACAAAAATTTACAAAAAATAAAAAAAATAAAATAAAATAAACATCACCACACAAAATGTACTTCGTATCCTCGTAAACGAGTACCACAAACTCAATGATAGAACACATTATAAACAAATAACTCACAATTTAAAAATGCAAATATAACTACTTTCATACATACCCGAAAATTTGTCATTTTGAAAATTCACCTCGTCAAAAATGCCTATTCCGGCAGATGGAAAGGAGATACTGAGAAATGGGTACTTAAAATGGCTGGCACCGTTCTTTGTGCTTTGGGACAAAAGGAAGAGAGGAAGAGAGAGGATGTTGGACGAAAATGAGAGAGGAAGAGAGAATTGATGTTGGAGGAAAGATGAAAGAGAAGAAAGATGGAGTATTTGGAATGAAAATTACGTTAATGATATGATATACCCCACCAACCCACATCCAAAATTTTAATTTGAAAAATTTTAAAACTTTAAATGTGGTCCACTAACCCACTAAGTACAATTTTAAATGTGGTCCACCCACCCCATTTACTGCAGTCAAAACTGACATGATATAACCCTTTATTTTCGTACTTTAGCCGACAGTTATTGAGGGTAATTTGGGGAGTCCACTAAATAGTGGCTAGTAAAAATTATTCTTAACGGATGTGGTTATTTAAAATTGTACTTAGTCAAAAGTGGCTATTAAAAAATCGCTCCGATAAAATATTATACTCATTAATCTCTGTGCAAAAAGTAAATGTATATCTTGTTCCGGGATGGAGGGAGTAATGAGTAATGAGGTAAGAGAAATAATATTTTAACTGTAGTGGGTAGTTGAATTAGTGTTGAGTGTGGGCCCCATGTGTAGTGGGTTGAGTATAATAATACTCCCTCCGTCCCTTTGATAAGTGTCCATTTGCTTTTTGCACGTGGACTAAGGAGTATTATATTTTAAAGTGTAATGAGGTGAAAGAAATAATATTTTAATATGGAGTGGGTAATTGTATTAGTATTGAGTGTGGGCCCATGTGTAGTGGGTTGAGTATAATAGTATTATTGTGTATGTCACATCAACCCAAAAAGAAAATTGACACTTTGTATTTGGACGGATCAAAATGGCAAAATAGACACTTATCAAGGGGACAGATGGAGTATTATTGTGTGTGTCATATTAACCCAAAAAAAAAACGGATATTTTGTATTGGGACGAACCAAAATGACAAAATTGACACTTATCATAAGAACGGAGTGAGTATAATCATTTAATTAATATTTTACTCGAATTTATTACTCCAAATTCAATACTTTACACGATTTATATTCGTGTAAAGTAATTTTAAAATCTTTTCTACAATATTATTGCTTTACTCCATATCTTTACTCGATATTATAGACTTTACACGAACTGAATTGGTGTAAAGGTTAGTTTTATTATTTCGGTAGGAAAGGTTTTAGTTAAGTTATAATGAGTACAATATACTCTTTCCGTCCGCTTCTAAGGTATCAATTTTATTATTTTAGGCGTCCGCTTTAAAGATATCTATTTCTCTTATTTAGTAAAAAAAGTACAATAATATGGTTCACCACTTCCCTCTAATACAACTACCCACTTTATATATAATAATAATACTCCTTAATCCACGTGTAAAAAGTAAATAGATACCTTAGAACCGGACGGAGGAGGGAGTATTATTTGACTAAATTCTGCATAACACTATCATCAATTCCTTCATGCGGATATAGATACGGGGTACGATTTATGTATATGCTGTCAATGTTAGGCGTGCGCCGTCCCGGAGAAATTGACACATTTTTTTTGGGCACGGAGATTAAAAAGTAT
This sequence comes from Pogostemon cablin, assembly GCA_023678885.1. Taxonomy (NCBI): domain Eukaryota; kingdom Viridiplantae; phylum Streptophyta; class Magnoliopsida; order Lamiales; family Lamiaceae; genus Pogostemon; species Pogostemon cablin. The sequence goes on along the minus strand of CM042975.1, from coordinate 22,802,682 downwards.
AATAAATTAATGTAAAGTGAAGTGCGAGAAATAATATTTAATGTGTAGTGGGTAGTTGTATTAGTGGTGAGTGTAATGTTTGTGTGGACCCATGTAAATAAATAAATAGTTTTTGTGTGGATCTCATATCTTTAAAGGCAAAAGCTCCTGTGCGCCCGGGGACACGGAAAGATGCTCCGTGTCTCCATGTGAACACAACCCTCCCCTCCAATCCTATTTAAACCTATGTATTGCTAGGGGTTTAAATTGTAAAGGGGCATGAAAATTGTAAAGGCGCACGGAATGTGTTCCGTGTGCCCGGGTGCACAAGAGCCTCACTCATCTTTAAAAAGGAAATATGTCAATTTATGTGGGACAACCCAAAAAGGAAAGCGTGTCAGTCTGACGGAGGGAGTACTTCTGTTACATCCTTCAACCTTCTATCCATTTCTGGCTAATCTCTTTTTTATAACATGTTTGTTTTCTCATACCCTCAAAATTCCCTCACACTCCAACGTACAATAATACATACTCTGCAGATCTTTTCATTTTGATCCACAGAAATGGTGAGGGGGCCGGAAATTCAGAGGGACTTTACGTTTATAGTCAAGGTTTTGGTGGACTACCCTATCAGACTCGTAAGTTCTTACATCCAAATTCCACCTCGCAGTCGCACACAAGCTGTTTGATGAAATGCTTCTTTTTCTTTTCTTTTTTTTTTCTTTTTGCAGAATCTGCCACCTGTTTTGGGGCTGTTACACCGCGAATTTGTTCCTCGAAATGCCGTACTCGGATCGAGTACTGGGCAGACATGGGATGTGAGAGTTGAAGAGGAGGTGAAGGATGATGAAGCTGTGAGAACTCTGTGCTTTTGTGGTGAAGGGTGGACCAAATTCTTGAACGATTGGGGGATCACCCTTGGGGAATTTCTCTTGTTCAGCTTTGATGGTGACTCCACCTTTGATGTCACTGTTTTCGGCAGAAATTGATGTGAGAGAAAGCTTGAAGCCATGGAAGTCTGAGATCTTCTCAGTGGAAGAGAGAGACTACGAATCTGTTGGAAGAAGGTTATTCTTTGTTGTTAGATTTGTTTGTTACTTCCGATGTTGTTTCTTTCTGTTATGTAATGGCTATAAATGCCATCGGTATGTTGTTAATGCATTATTTTTCATTCCTCCAATTCTATTGTTTTCCAACATTCTGAAGATGAAGGTGATTTTGAAAATTTCACCAATGTAGTTGTAATGTTTCAGGTTAACCATTTTCATTTTTCATGATGACTATTTTTCACTTAATCAATTCACGAGCACATAATTTTAATTAAAAATATGCTTCAAAATCCCAATGCATAATAATTTAGATCTGAATTTTTCGCTTTACTGCAAAATCCATGCGGAAAAAAAAAAAAAAAAAACTCATACTCCCCCGTGTAACTATTAGAACTGACTTTCCATATGTTTTTAATTTTATTCATGTAGAATCATATAAATAGAATGAGAGTAGGCCTCTAAATCTTTTTACGTTTTTATTTTTAAAATTCTAATCTAAATACAATTCATGAAATGTTTAAAATCACATATTTATAATTTATTTAAATTTTAAATTAGTCGATCTCAATTCTCATGCAACTGTGAATGGATTATATTTTTGGGCAACAAATGTTTGACACCTAAGTTTATTTCTTCATACAAAACAATATTACTGAGTGGTTCCTATCCAAATATGAATTATCACATACTCCCTCCATCCCATTTCAGATGACACACTTTCCATTTTGGGTTGTCCCACAAAAGTTTGCACCTTCCAAAAAAAGCAAAAAGTCAAACACAATCATCTTTCCCCATTCACTTTATTTACAAAAAACCACCCCTATCTAACTCACCTAACATACTTTATCATTTATTTATTACCCATAAAATATCATAATACCCCTAAAAGTTATCACTTTCTTAATCTCCGTGCCGAAAAGAGGTGTGCAGTCTTTTCCAGGACGGAGGGAGTAGTAAATAGTACTGCTCGTTTGGTAAGTCGGTATTAGGCGTAATATGGGATGACGTATTATGGGTCTGAGAGGAGTCAAGAATATGTCTCTACAGGTGTGTTTGGTAGTAAAATTTGTAAATGAGATTAATTTTGTTTGAAGTTTAGTAGGGTTTATTATTACTCTTTAGTAGTGTAATATGACTTTTATGCACCTAACAAAAGAGAAAGAGGAAAGGGTAAATAAGCAAGAAAAAGGATGAAAAGAGCAAAAAGAAGAATGCACATGCAACCTCAAAACAAAAAAATGAGCAAATCAACAATAATATGCTCAAGTACTTAAAAATCAAAGAAAGTGGCATGAATCTATAAGAAGCTCAAGAAATCAAGGAAGTGATGATTAGTGCTTGTGATCAATAAAGAAAAGAAAGGAAGAAAAGGAATGTGAAGGAATGGAAGAAAGTAGCTACCTCTTCGATTACTTACACTCGTTTAGTCACTTTTATCTAAATTATTCCTACCCTACCAAAGAGCCTATCATTACATCCTAATTAAAGACCTTTTTGATCATTGATTAAAATTTTGGTGGTTTGTGAATAGAGTCTACGAGCAAGTGTATGGTGATTCGAACCAATTGATTGAGGAGTGTTGATTTACCTTATTTAAAGAGTGTCGAGGGAAATTGATAAACTTATGCGAGGCTTAGACTAAAAGGGACTATATTGCACCTTACTCTCTTTTGATTGAACTTGTTAATTTCTCATATCATGAATCTAATGTTGTAGGATAGCTTAGCATAATTTGTAGTTCTTGTTGTTAATGATGTGTTATTACTCGTGTTCAGTTAGTCTTTTTACTAGGTGAAAACTCCTCCCTCGGTTTATCATTTTTATTGTTCGGGGACGAACAATACTTTAAGTTTGGGGGTGTGATTGTCGTTATTTTTACCTAAATTTTAGTGTTTTTTGTGTGTATTTTTTTATTATTTTATCCGTATTTTCGTGTATTTTGGTGGTGTTATGTGTTTACTTGGGAATGTGTGAGATTGATCGTAAACATATGTATAACAGGTGAAAATGGAGTAAAATTGGAGACGGGAGATCAAACAAGGAAGAAGAAACAAAAGTGCAAGAACACAGCTGGCCGTGCTAGCAACACGACTCGTGTTGCAGCACACGGCCCGTGTACCAGACACGGGCCTGTAAGCGACGGCCGTGCGGAGCCATAGATTTGTCCAACACGGGCATCCTTTGGTCGTACGACGCAGCTCGACTCGTGTTGCAGCACACGACCAGTGTAGCCAACACGGGCCTGTAAGAAGAGGCCGTGCGGAGTCATCAATTCACGCAACACGGGCACCTTTTGGCCGTGTTGCGTCACACGACTCGTGTCGTGTCTGGGATCAGAAAAAAATCAGAATCCTTCTAGAAGGCCCATAAGGGTATAAATACCCCTCAATTCAGATTTTATTAGGAGAGATCCGATTTTTCCACCTTACCCACACACCTCACACACCAATCCTTTGATTTTACACCATATTCTTCATCACATTCATCCCTCTTTTGATCCTACATAATCTCTCCATAAATTCTACCATCCAAATCAAGTGAAGAAGCAGAGAAGAGTGGGTGATCACCAAAAGAAGAAAGGAGATTCAATTGGATCCATTTTCAAGGGAATTTTCATTCCAATTTTGTGTTAATCCTTTAGTTTACCATGATTTGTAAGGTTTTTAATGTCTATGTTATGGATCTTATGAAGATTATAGGCTAATCTCCCTTGTGAGATTAGCAACATGAAGGTTGTTGGTTAATTTGTGGATCTATGTAATTAAATTCATATGTTGATGGGGATGTTTGATTTTCTATCATTGGTGCTTACATATCTTGAGATCTATGATGTTTTGTGTGTTTGATTGTTCTAATTATATGATTAGATTGAGAAATCAATTATGTGCTTAGGATATTCAAGTGAATCATTTAATCAAACATCTCATGTGCATTATAAATTGTAAAGTGATTGAGAAGTCCTTTATTATTTAGAACCCTTTGATAGAACATGTGATTAGTTAGATTGAAAAGTCAATTAATTATATGAAGGGATTATTTAATTGAACTTAGTACCTAGTTGGAATAGTTTAATTGAGAACCAACCTTTGAGCTATTTTGAGATTGTGCAAATGATCTACATCCTATTCATTTCGAGAGGAAGTTTAGGTGGTATATGTGTTGGCCCTTAGTCTTAACCCTTGATACATATGAGTTTAATGCATGAATCCATGAGTTACCACTTCATTAGTGTTGTTAATCTCACTTCTACTCAATTTGGAAAACCACTCATTTCATCATTTTATCTTGTTACTTGATAATTGCTTGTCTACTTGCATTGATTTTCATTTAATTACTTGTTTAATCAACCATCCCTCTATGATTCGTTTCTATAAAATCGTGATAAACGTGATCTCGCTTAAGTGCTAGCATCGACCTCCCTGTGGTTCGATAAATTCTTGAATTGGTCAACCCGACTACAAGTTATGGCTAATCAACTTAAATTAATGATGGTTCAAAAGGAAAGAAGGTTTAAGAAACAACTTAAAATTTAAACATTATGTTCGTTTAAAAGTAATGAAGTTTGAACTAAACGTGGCTTTAATGTTTGGGGTAACTTTCCAAAAGAATTATTCCAAAAAGATTAATTAAGAATAAAGCCTTTCATGATATAGGCTTTTACTGATCTTGATATTTGTGTGCTTTGCATTAAAGAAAAGTAAATAAAACACACAAAAAATAGAGTCACGATAACTACACAACTTCTTATAATAGTTTACACCACTAAATGTGAATCTTATGATAATACCCTTCTTAAAGAAATAATAATATTCCATCATTTTTAATTTTAATTTTAATTTTTCACATTATGGTTATATTTATCTTGGCAAGAAAATTCTCATTCTATAAATGCTCGATAAGCATTTATTTATTATGTTGAGAAAATTAGATAGAAAAGTGAAATTTACAAAGATGTGAAGAAGTGATGAATTTTATGGAAAGTATGATGAATTATCATGCTCAATCACTAAATTACAAGAAAAGCTGACATTTATACTTAATATTGCACACCAAAATATATTGTTGTTGCAGAATGATATAATCGTACTTTACTGAATATGGTTAGAAGCATGTTGAATGATTAATCTATACGTATAACTTGTGGATATATGCACTTAAAACTACCACTTACTTGATGATCGAGTTTCTAGTAAAGAAGTTTTCAAAACACCTTATGAACTGTGAATTGGTAGAAAACTCGATCTTAGGCAGTTGCATGTTTTAAATTTACCCGAGAGGAACTATGTTTTACAACCACATGAAAAGAAATTGGATATAAGAAACTTATGTTATTTCTTTATAAATTATCCAAGTCTAAAAGGTATGGATTTTATGGTCTTAACCATAGTACGAAAATTTTAAAACTGGAATGTTAAATTCATTAAGAACTATAAAATCAGTGCGAGTATGAAACCATGAAATGTGGTTATTGAAGAAGTTTGGTGGAGAATTTAAAAATATATTTATCTAAAATTTCTTCTATAGTTGTCGAATAGTCAAACAACTTTCAAGGACAACATATCAATTGTTCTACTCTCTTAATGATTCTGATTTTACTAAATCAATGGTCAATGAGCTTTCATTAGATATATCACGTCAAATAGCATTAAGAATGTCTTAAGGACAACATATCTGCTATTTCTAACGATTGCATATGTGGTACAATAAAATTAGCTAAAATTTGACATTATAAAATTCTAGTTTTGGAATAAGTCATGGAAAATACTAATTCTATTAAATGAGTAAATGCTATGAAAGACGAGTTGAAATCAATGACTCATAATGAAGTTTATATCCTATAAGAATTGCCATAAAGGTATAAAAGAATTGGATACATATGTATCTTTATGATCAAGAGTGAACATATGGCAATATCAAAAGATATAAAATTAGAGTTGTTGCTAAAGATTTACTCAAAAAGATGGCATAATTGTAAAGAGATACAACGAGTTGTTTCTATATAGGACTCCATTAGAATTATCATGGCTTTGTAACTCATTATAACTTAAAGTTGCACCAAATAAATGTTATGCCTGCTTTTTTAAATGGTGATTTGGTATAAGAATTTAAATGGATCAACTCAAAAGTTTTTCCATTGAAGGAAAATATGACATGGCGTGTAAACTTAAAGAATCAACATACGACCTTAAGAATGCTTTCCTTTTAATATATCTTTTGGATTTAAGAAAACATCGTAAATCGATGTACATATCTGAAAGTCAGTGGGAGCACATTAATTCTATATGTTGATGATAAACTTGCTTGCAACTGATGATCTTGGTTTATTATGTGAAACCAATAAATTATATCTCTCAAAGAACTTTGAAATGAAATATATGATGAGACAACTTATGTGATTGAGATAGAAATATTTCAGTACATATCACAAAGATTACGATATCTCAGTAAGTATATGTTATTAAAGTTCAATTAAGATTATGGTTGGAAAGGTGTTTGTAAAGCACGTTCCAATCCGGAAGGGAGATAATAAGTTCAATCTTATGTAATGTCCAAGAATGAATTGGAACGTATTGTGATATTTCTTATGTATATGTTATTGGTAGCTTATGATATAAAAAATTATACAAAGACCAAATATCAGCCTTGCTGTTAGAATGCTTGGTCATTAATGAAGAGTTTCAGAAATGGATTACCAGAATGTTGCATAAGGAAATATTAAGGTATTTGTATGAACTAAAGCACTCGTGCTTACTTATCAAAATTTTAATTGCCTAAAAGTAATTAAATATAGGTTCAGATTAAGATGATTATATGATGCAAGAAACTTTACTTCGACTTTTATGTTTCTTAGTTGGAGATATTGTGTCATGCAAAAGTGTGAAATTTTTTTTGAAAACTACATTCACTATTAACGTTTACTTGTAGAATGATTTGAAGCTACAATTTAAGTAAATTGAATGTGGAACTTAATTTCAGGACTTGAAATAAGTTGACAATAATGTCAAGTTGCTGAAAACTTATTATGATTATTCCGCTGCATTGTTCCTCTCTAAGACGATAGATATTCCAAAGTTGCTAAAACGTATGGAATAAAAGTATTTGTCGTTAAGAAGAACTTTAGAAACAAAGAAGTCAATTGAGCATAATGGCACCAATCTTATGATTTTTGATCCGTTACGCAAATGATCTTCTCTAAAGATATTCATTGAATGTACGTGAATACGATATCATTGAAAAGTTGTAACAAACTTATGATGAACAATTGACATTAAGAGCTCATTATGATTTGTTTCTAATTAATATATATTGTTTTTTCATTTTAGTATACATGAATGTTGACATTAATTAAACAAGATTTTATCTCAAATTGAGATACTTATGTGGACCATTATTGATCCTTAGGTTGATGAGTCACGTTGAGTAGAAAGCTGATATCATAGTACATGGAAGGAACTATGTCGAGTAAATGATATAGAACCGCCATGACTTGTGTTAGTCTATACTTAATATTGACATTATGAGTTGACCAATTACTTTTATCTTATAACGCGCACATTATACAAATTATTTAAACCCTTACGTTTAATAATTAATTCTGTCACTCGCCAAGTGGGAGAATGTAAAACTATTATGGCCTAGTGTCATTAATAATTATATATATAAGATATTTATTATGATCAAATATCTTAAATAAATATATGGTTTAAATAAATAATATATATGAGATAAATAAGGTCATATATGTATTTATGGATAACGTCAATCACATTGATAAAATGTGATTTGATAAAAAATTAATATCCGATCTGGTCCTCTCTCCACCTATAAAGAGACACAGTTTTATGAATTCTCTATCACATTAAGTCTTACGTACTGTGCCATAAAGAAAAAGGGTGAGGAGAGAGAAACCAGTTCCCGGCGTAATTCGTAGGAACGTATCACAGGAGGACCGCCATTAATGACGTTTCAAGGTAAGTCTTCTAATCGTGTTGATGGGGTGTGAAAATCATGAAGATCTAAGATCATGTCAATTAATAAATTAATTGCTTATGTTGAATTACGATTATACAAGAGAATTACATAAAATTATAACCAATAGTACAATTACTTGAGACATTTTTACATTAATAGTAATAATAATGTAAACTTGAGACACTTTTACATTAATAGTTATATAAGTAATAATTATTTTATGAAGAATTTATAATAAATTTTTTCATAAAAAAGTAATAACTAAGAACACGTTAAATAATCATACAGTAGATTGCATTATACAAAGATTGCCCCTACAAATTTATAAGTCGAAACATATATATGCATTTTTCGAATTGCATTACGATACAATGCCTTGTTTAATTTTACACTATTTATTTATTTATTTAATTTAAGGAACACAACTCAGAATCCACTATTTGAATACTGGGACATCAATTTTGTCCAACTTTTAAAAAACCATCTAATTTGCACACTTTTTCATTAATATACTTGAACTGCCCCACTTACACATGTCAGAATTTTTACTGATTTATTGAAAACGTGGGCTAACAGTTACCACTTTCATTGTGCACATGTGTAATTTTAGAGTGTTATTAAATACACATCCTTTTTTTATTAAATACACACCCTTTATTAAATACACACCATCTTTAATATTTTATTTCTAAATTTTATTAAATACACACCCAAAATTCTAAAACTATGTACCCTTTTAAAATTTAACTTAGACACACCCCCAAACATTAACTCTAAATCAAATAGTAAACTTCCTTCATGCACGAAAAAAGAATTAAATGAACACAATCTATACCATACAGAGTACATTCAACATGTACATACATTGATTCTATTGTCCAACATTTGGGTCTAGAAATTATTTATCAAACAATTAATGTCTTTCAAACATAAACATAGACTCAATCCTTTCTTTCATCTCCAAAGAATATTTACGTATAAGAAGCCGCCGCAATAGACGCCAAAGTACCACCATTGGAAGAACACTCTCTTCTTATCCGCACTCTTGTCATGGTCGCAAGGAGGGGTTATAACGCCCTTGGCCAATTGAAATCAGGTAAGGAGACGATAGGGATGATTTGGGATTGTGGACGTTGTTCATCGGAATCCATGGCCATTCAACTACAGTTGATGTCAATGTTAAAAGCCCCTACAAAACATATACATGGATGTGTAAATTGGGAGTAATACATCTTATTAATTATTCAATCAAAATAAAACCATACAACATTAAATTAATCAAGATCATGAGGTAGCCAATAAAATGTCAGGGAATGCAGTCAAAGTTGTGAATAACATGTTTACAAGTGGCAAAGTAATTTGGGTGTTTTCCAATAATATATATCTAATGTATGAATCAGTGTTAAAGAAAGTGGATAGTGACATTGGTTCCATGATACGAGGCTTGTTTATATATCTGAGGTTTGTTAGTAGAGCAGAGAGAGGTTGGTGCCGATCTCGAAACAGTAGTTGGGTTGCGGAGGTGTATTCTTCATGAATTAATCTTACATATACAAGGGGTGTGTATTTAATAAAGGAATGATAATTTAGACTTTTTAGAATATATATTTAAATTAAATAATAATAAGGGTAAGTATTTAATAAAAGGGGGTGTGCATTTTGTGGAACCCTTTTATTTATTTAATTTTTTTTATCTTCATTGGAGGACATGACTTATTGTTGTTTATTTCTTTTAATTTTTTTCTCTCAGTGGACACCCTTAAATCTTTGAATTAAATTATACAGGGGTGGATATATAAATATTGTTCCCGAAATTTTTGGGTGATTGAGAAATAAACCAAATATTATTTTATTGTAATTGATAGAGATAGGAGAACACATGTCTACTGAGCGTTAAATGCACTTAATTTTGGAAATATGATTCTAAATATTTATTAATTTACATTAATTAATTTTATAAGTTTAGAACAATAATATTGTAATGGGGGCCACTATTCACACCCGACATTGCTAAACATACCCCATTTTTTATATATACTTTAAATTATGACAATTTTGTCCTTTTAATTACGAGAGTGGATATGACTGTAAATTTGACTTTCATCGTCTCTATCCATGTCCTCTCTTTGCCTCCTGTAGTGGCCACTATAATAAATTGTTAAGATTTAGGTCTTCTCCAACTAAGTTCTATGTTATGAGCATGAGATTAACAAGTTCTATGTTCAAGAGTCGAGCAGACTTGTGGGCTTGGCGCATTCACTTAAATTTCTACTCCACAAATCCCTTGTGAAAGACCTAATTTTGCTAATGAATGACAACTTGTGATGCATTACTTAGTTTCTTGTCGCAAATTACATCTTGGATCAAGGAATTCCACATCATGCTTACTTCTGCAAATTTATGATTCCTAAAATTAAAGGTGAAGAAGAAGACATGTGTTGATGTGCAAGCATCCAAGATTGTTCGGCTAATATACCCGAATAATTATCGTAGGTTTGGTTATGAAATAGGTAATTAGGATTTAAATAGGGCATATTAAAGTAATTTTGGAAATTATCTAGTAATATACTATATTTATTAATATATGATTCATAAGGGTATTTAAGTCATGTTTTTAATTTTTTTTAAAATTCTTTTATGAGGTATATATAGTAATTTTGAGGATGCAAATAGTCGCCCACTATTGTAATTGATAGAGATAGCGGACGCATGTCCACTGAGTGTTAAATGCACTTAATTTTGGAAATACGATCCTAAAAATTTCTTAATTTACATTAATTAATTTTATAAGATTAGAACAATAATACTGTAATCCATCCGTCCGCTCAAAAGAGGGTTTTTTTTTCCATTTTGATCATCAGCTCCGAAGAGGGTTATTTCCCTTTTTACACACATGGGACCCACACATCCTCACTAATACAACTAAAATATGGGGTCCACTCCTACTATTACAACTATCCAGTACACATTAAATAATAATACTCCTTAATCAACGTGCACAAAAGTAAAAGGAGTAACTCTCTTGTGAGACGGGTTATTTGTGAGACGGGTGTGAGACGGGTCAGCCCATCACTAAAGTATGCTTACTTTATAATTAAAGTATGCTTATTTGTAATTAAAGTATGTTAATAATAAATCATATTATTACACACTAAAATCATACTTTAATGCATAATTCACCATATTTTAAAAAAATATATTTTAACAATCATTAAACATATTTTATGTATACAATAAGCATACTTTAGTGATGAGTTGACCCGTCTTACTAAATAACCCGTCTCACAAGAGAATTTGTCAAGTAAAAGACCCTCTTTCGGGCGGGCGGAGGGAGTAATTGATAGAGATAGGCGGACACATGTCCGCTGAGTGTTAATGTACTTAATTTTGGAAAAATGATCCTAAAATTTTTTTAATTTACATTAATTAATTTTATAAGATTAGAACAATAATATTGTACTCCCTCCGTCCCACAATACGCTTCACAGTTACTGTTCAATGTTGTTTAAGAAAAGTTGCACTTTTTGACGAACTTTATTGACTTTAAAGGGTGTTGTAGTATTTATAGGTAATAAAAAAGTATAAAGTAATAGTATGTGTGTGAAAAAATAAGTGGCAAATTTGAAATTAAAGTAATTTTTTAGGTTGTTGGATAAAGTGTTTTTTTCTTTTTTTAGGGATGTGAAGGGTATTGTAGGATAAACAAATGAGGAAAATGTGAAGGGTTTTGTGGGATGGAGTGAGTAATTAATTGACATATATAGTCTATATAGGCGGACACATGTCCACTAAGTGTTAAATGCACTTAACTTTGGAAATATGATCCTAAAAATTTCTTAATTTGCATTAATTAATTTTATAAGGTTATAATAATAATATTGAAATTGACACATATAGGCGGACACATGTCCGCTGAGTGTTAAATGCACTTAATTTTGGAAACATGGTCCTAAAAATTTCTTAATTTACATTAATTAATTTTATAAGATTAGAACAATAATATTGTAATTGATAGTGATAGGCGGACACATGTCCGCTGAGTGTTCCTAAAAATTTCTTAATTTATATTAATTAATGTTATAAGATTAGAACAATAATATTGTAATTGATAGTGATAGGCGGACAAATGTCCGCTGAGTGTTCCTAAAAATTTCTTAATTTACATTAATTAATTTTATAAGATTAGAACAATAATATTATAATTGATAGAGATAGGCAGACACATGTCTGCTGATTGTTAAATGCACTTGATTTTTGAAATATGATCATAAAATTTCTTAATTTATATTAATTAATTTTATAAGATTAGAACAATAACATTGTAATAGCTAGAGATAGACGTACGGTTGTCCACTAAGTGTTAAATACACTTAATTTTGGAAACATAATTTTAATATTTTTTTATTTACCTTAATTAATTTTATAAGATTAAAACAATGGGCTTATTAAATGCAATTAATTTGTGTCCCCTTATTAAGTGATATCAGGTGGTATCATTTTAAAAATTTATTTTATTTGTAAGTAATGTCATAAAACGTAGGCATATTCTAACACATGACTTGTGTCCTCCCATTGTACTTGTCATCTCATTCCCAAATGTTAAAGGGTGGGCCACCCTTAGGGATATTCATGGCATTACATGTATTTTGTGAGTAAATTAGATGTATTACAAATGATAGATTAATTTTGATGTGGCACATATAGGCCAAGTTATGGGATTTCCCTTAATTTAAGTATGTCACAGCTAGCATTAACAAAAACATGGAATTCAAACTAATAGAAAAAACGATCATTTTTCTTGCCAAAAAGACCAGGGCCGTAGGTTGGTAAAATGATGTTTGCGCTATAAGCGTGCGTGTAGAACGAATGAAAATCCTTCTATCTAACGTTGATTGACTGAATATCGTAGATAGGCAGTAGGGAAAAACCCTAGAAAATTTCAATTCATTATCTTCTGAAAACCAAACAAGTTGTACAACCCTTATAAATAAACTAACAGGGTTCTCAAAAATAAAAGCCCACAAATAAAAAAGTCCAATAACTTAAATAAATAAAACAATAATAATAAAAGGCTTATGAAGCATTAAGTCTTGATCAGATCGGGTCCTGTTTCTCAAGGAATAATAAAGCGGCTTCATCTCCATCAATAAGTGAGGTTGAAAATATTCTGGAAGCGATTACTGGCTGCAAGGTGCACGATGTTGCCTCCACTTCTGTCCGCAGCGCCGGTAACCACAGGAAACATCTCCATGATCACTTCCACTATCTCACTGATCCCATGTTTTGCAGCACGGGTGATCGAATCTCCCAGCATGCCCCAAGCATCATCTTCACCTAAAGATTTCATTTCTTGGCACAAGCACTTCACTAGATCAACTGCTTGTTTGTGCATGACTTTCTTATCCCTTATCTCCTTCACTCGAGGCACTGATATATAGATATTTTCACAATTTTCAGAACCAGTTGAATTTTTTTTTTTTAAAAAAGAATTCACATTTGGTATCCAATTACTAATATCTGCCTAAAGTTTGCAGGACTTCCCAAATCAAAGGTTCAAATTGTTTCCACACTTTACACAAGTCAAATGTGGTGGAGCATTTCTTGCAAGTCGGAGTATCATTTTCTAGATCATTCCCACCAGCTTTTGGTTCATGCTTTTTTTAGAGGAATACCTTCCAATACCGCAATATAAAAATACTCATATCAGACAAGAGTTCAAAAACAACTTCTACATGTCTGAATTTGTAAAGAATTACCACAAATATACAAGCTTTGGGTGTGATATATTCCATCCGTCCCGGCGTAAGAGGACCATTTACTTTTTTGCACGTAGATTAAGGAGTATTATTATTTAATATGTGGTGGGTAGTTGTATTAGTGGAAGTGTGGGTCCATATTTTAATTGTATTAGAGCGTGTGTGTGTGTCCCATGTGTACAAAAAAGGAAATGGGCTCTTTGGGTGGGACGACCAAAATGTGAAAAATGGCCCTCTTAACCTGGGACGGAGGGAGTATATATATGTGTGTGTGTGTGTGTGTGAATGAGTTAGTCTCTTATAAACAGAGTTTACATCATAAACCCTTATAAACCCTGAGGTCACCTTATTTAAACACCCCAACAATACATAGTGTATATAGGATAAGAAGAGACCACAAAGTTTTAAACTGTGAACCCGGTTTACTCAAGTGTTTATATATATATATATATATATATATATATATATATATATATATATATATATATATATATATATATATATACTTACAATTGTAGATGAAATTCTCCCACCAGCTCAAACTTTGTCCACTTGGGAATACAGAACGCATTTCAGCCATGTATGACAATGCACATCTGTCACCCGATCTTAATCGTGCCAAATTGGGATATTTGTCAACCAAATCCAGTGCAACATCTCACAAAATAACCATAATTATCAATAACACTCCAATTGAGCGGTTGAAGTATCAACCAATATTAAAAACACAATTTTTTAGTATTCCCTCCCTCCATTGAAACGAAGATGTTTGCCTTTTGTATGTGAAGTAAGGGAGGAGTATAATATTTTAATGTGTAATGATATTATAAAAATAATATTTTAATATAAAAAGAGTAGGTGTATTAGTGTGATGTGTAGACCATAAAAAGAGAAGAAATTAAATTGCTTAGGTTATTTTTATGAATTAGGGAATGCATACACACTCTATATTAAGATAGACTAAAATAATAAAATGTGCAAGTTTAAGTGGAATGAAAGGGATATCTTTTTTCTTTTATTTTAAATTATTGCATTTCGTGCGAATACGCATGTGTTCCTCTCAATATGGGTCTTTTATGAGAAGTTGCTATTGTTGTGTAAGCTGTTACTTCGGTAACATGAAATCATAAAAAGTACTCCCTCTGTCCCACAGAAGTTGTGACATTTTTCTTTTTGGGTTGTCCCACAGAAGTTGTTACATTTTCTTTTTAAGCATATGGACCCACACAAAAAATATTAATATATACACATAGGGTCCACACATACTTTACACACACCACTAATACATCTACCCACTACACATTAAATATTATTCTCTCACTTCACTTTACATTATAATATTATACTCCTTAATCTCCGTGCCCAAAAAAATTGTTACAACTTTAGTGGGATGGAGGGAGTATATTTTAATCGTTATGGCTAAAATGATTTTGCGAAGTAAAATTGGACAAAAACAAAGTATTGAATATTGAAAGCAATACTTAAAGTTTGTTTTTTCGTAAAAATTAAAAATTATACTCCCTCCGTCAGCTTTTAATGTGTCCATTTTATTATTTTCGGCGTCCGATTCAAAGATGTCAATTTTACTATTTTCGGTGTCCGGTTCAAAGGTGTTCATTTCCCTTATTTAGTAAAAAAATACACAATATGGCCCACCACTTCTCTCTAATACAACTGCTCACTTTACATATAATAATAATACTTCTTAATCCACATGCAAAAAGAAAATGGACACCTTAGAACCGGACGGAGGGAGTACTATTTTAATATACAATAAATTGAGAATATAATATTTTAATATAAAGTGGGTAGTTATATTAATTTTGTGTGTGGATCCCATAAAAATATACACCTTCCATCCCATGTTAAAGGTTTACATTTTCTTTTTTAATTTGTCTCAAATTAAGGTTTATATTTTTTTTTTCAAGTTTGGCATATACAAAACAATTAATTATTACATATAGGGCCCACACACCACATTAATACAACTACCCACCTTACATTAAATATTATTTCTCTCACCTCACTATACATTAAAATATTGACAATGACTAAGGTGGGAAGGGGGTACCAATTTTGAAATGTACAACATCCTTCCTTCACCTTCAGTGTGTGTTTTTTTTTTCTTTTTTTTTTCATTTTTTTTGTTTATTTTTCTAATTTTTTTATTTATTTAATTTTAGGGGTATAATTGTAATTTTATCCTTATGGTTTAGGGTATAATTTATCCCTATGGTTTAGGGTTTAGGGTAAAATTGTAATTTTACCCTTGTGGTTTAGGGTATAATTTATCCCTAGGGTTTAGGATTTAAGGTATAATTGTCATTTTACCCTTGTGGTTTATGGTATAATTTATCCATATGGTTTAGGGTATAACTGTAATTTTACCCTTGTGGTTTAATGTATAATTTATCCCTATGGTTTAGGGTTTAGGGTATAATAGTAATTTAAATATAATAAATTTAAAAATAAAATAAAAAAACATTAATGAAGGAGCAGGAATTAATTAAGAAGAGTGGCGACTGATCGTCTTCATTTTTACCTAAATTTTAGTGTCTTTACTTGTGGATTTTCAGATATTTTTATCCGTATTTGTGTAACTTTGATGGAGTTTTATGTTAATTAGGAGAAGTGTGGTATGGATTGATAAAAGTGTGTAAATGAGCTTATATGTATGTAAAACAGCTTAAAAATAGAGAAAAACGGAGTCGGGAGCTAAAATGGATAAAGAAGAACAGGGCATGCTAGGACACGCCTCGTGTGCAGAACACGGGCCTGTCCGAGGTGGCCGTGCGCCATCAGAAAATGCTACATGCCCAGAAGAAAACCGTGTGCGGCTACACGAGCCGTGTCCGGTAACACGCAGAACACGTCGACCGTGTGTGCACTACACGAGCCGTGTGTTGCTACACGACACGTGTAGATGCAGATCCAGTTTTAAGTTGGCACATGTTCTAGAAGATTTCAAGGGGTATAAAAACCCAATTGGTGCGAAAATTAAAAGAGAGCCACATTTTGAAGCAGTTTCTAAAAATTAAAACACACACTATCACACCATACCTTCACACACACTCATTCTAGATCATCCGTTTCCACACTTTTCATCCATTCAATCCATTGGTTCTCCCAAAATTCATCCATCAATCTACCATTCCATCAATTTGAGAAGAGAAGATCATCATAGATTGAAGAATTGAGCATGTTGGAAGGAAGTAAGACCATCTTCACAAAAGGAAAACCGATATACTTTTCAATTGCTATTTTTCTTCATATTTTAGCACAAATGGAGCAAGCCATGAGATGTATTGATTTGAACATGATGAGTAGTGGCTAGTCCTATAGTAGGGTTAATCATATGATTGGTTGAGAAGAATGCTAGATATGTAGGATTTTAGATGTTGAATTAAGTTAAATTTTGGACTTCCTTTCATGATCAATGATTCATGTTTCATTTCACTACTTGTGTGATTAAATTCCTAATACAATATGTTAGGATGGTCATTCCAATGTCTTGTCTTATGATTTAATTGAATAATTTAGTTGAATGAACTTGTATGTTAGTGTGAGGGGGGTAAGCCATACTCTTCTCATGCTTAGAACACTTATAAGGGGACACTTAAGAAATTGAGTGAAAAGAACCAGACTTATGATCATAGTACCTTAAGGGAATTGAGAATAAGAACAATCCTAAGGGATTAGACTTGTCAAAGAGTCGAGAACCTAATCACCTTGGCTATGGGGGTTAGGGGTAAAAATGTGATTGTTTTTAGTCCACGATTAATGAAGTTCGATGTTAAACGTTATGCATATCTAGCTAGTTTCTTAACCATAATTATGATTAGTCTTGCTCTCTTCTTAAATACATTCTATCCACTTCCATTCACTTTGTTACGTGATTGATATTTGATTCTATTAGTTGTTAATTTATTTATTTAGTTAATTGATTTGAGTAATCATTAGTATGAAATCAAACCTTCAATCTTATTACTCTTACAAAGTATAATTGATGACAAATTCGGATACAACTATGAGTTTACTTTCCCTTGGGATGACATAAATATAAATTTTGTTACTTGGTCACACGTGTACAACAATGATAGAGTTTGTTACTCTAATTCATTTTATTAAAAATGGGACTAAGAACATGGCGCCGCTTGCCGGGAAAATGTTAAAATCTTAGTTGTAACGAGTTTGAATTTGATTAGTTTTGATAAGTTTATTTCTTTTATTTGTTTACTTGTTTACTTGTCTTGGTTATTTGAGGAGCTAAATGGGAAATTTTTGTAGGTACATGCGAACTCGTTCGAGGTCTCAATCTATTGAACCTTTGAACTTGGAATTGGAAGCTACCTTAAGAAGACAAAGAAGATGAGTGTTAGATCTTACGGAGGAAGTAATGAAAAATGTAATGGATAATGCCAGTATGGTTGATGAAGACGGTCATATGAGGAATTTTCAACAAGGGGGTGATAATGTTCGAGGAGGACATATTAATCCGGAGTTTGTGCCACAAGCTAATGCTCAACAAGTGTACTTGCAAAACCAACAATTGTAAGATATTATTCAACACTTGATATCACAATAAGAAGCTAGAAATAATCAACATGCTCCTCTGGTGGTGCAAAATCAACCTCGAGGTCATGGATATAATGGAGTAGGGATGAATATTCGAGATCATTTTCAACCTCAATATGGAAATTATGCTATGGGGCCGTGATGAGTGTTTTCTCAACACACAATTTTAATTCCCAAGTATGAAGGATATCAATTGTAGTTTCGAAGGTGACAAGTTATATATCGAATTCACGGGACGGTTAAATATCTCTTTTATTATGTTCTAGTAGATTATGACTATGGTTGGTAATTATAATGGTGTAGATTTCAAGTAACAACTAAGAATTGAAATAGCAAATTGAAATAACAAGAACAAGAGATAAGTGAGTTGTGATCAAGTAAGATAATAGGTAGTTCGTCAGGTCCTCCAGTTTCATTCATTAATTCATACTTTCGTGTCTCGATGTCCGACTCTGCCTTGTGGTTTATGGACGCATCGCTAGACCATGCAAATTTACTCTATAGACACAAGTAAATATGCGTTTGACACGTGTGAGTATCCTCGGAGCAAGATGTATACTTTACCTCCCTTTCTAGGTACTATCATAATCCATTATTTTCTACGTCTAGAATCTAACCCGATTTGATCTCCCTTTTTAGGTACTATAAAGTTATACTCTTTATCCTACTTATCAACCCGAATTCAATTCAATTAATAAATATTCATATAAGACGGTTCTAATAAGACTTCAGAATCCCTTCACTTAGAATTATAACAATAAACCCTGCTCAACAGTGAATACACACAACCAATAACCATAATATGTATTCAGACTCTACACAACGATTATTGATGCACAAAACGACTATGAGTATGGATTAAAAACGCACAATCTTATATAAACTAAACCACAAGTAGTGTTGTACGGAGTGTATACACGAAAGATAAATTAACTCATGAAACTTTCATAACCCTAGAACTACCGAAGCGGCTCTAGCCCATGATTGATCTAGGAACAATCATGGTTAGATGGACCGATCTTACTTGAACCTCCAGCGAAGCTCTGTCACAGCCCCTTAGATGGATCGCTAATCTCGTCTCTTGTCTCCTCTTATGATTCACGATCAAAATTTCTGCTCCTGGTTCGACCAATTGTCAGGTCGAACCCCAACGTCGTGGTCGAATCACACTTCTTGCGAACTGGTTCGACCATGGTTCAACCTGATGAACAGGTCGAACCATTGAGTCGTGGTCGAACCCTCCTTCTGCACACTTTGCAATGCTGGTTCGACCTGTAGGAGAGGTCGAACCCTCCTCCAATAGGTCGAACCCACCTCTTTTCTTGATGGTTCGCGTGGCCTCGACTTCGTCTCTTCGATTCTTGGCACTTCCACTCTGATTTCGCTATCAAAACCACTCAAATAACTCCAACAACACATGATTCATGCTCATTCACAATATATATAGGTTTTCCACCTATTTCAATCTTCAACTCTCCACAACTAGCATAAATGCCGGTGCTAAACTCGTGAATTTACACACTCATCAAACCCCCAAACTTACATGTTGCTCATCCCGAGGCAACCAATTCAAACCACAGGAGTCGTGTATAATTCACCAAGATCAAGTACAACACACATTACACATGCCACTTCATTAAATCAAACAAGTATTAATTGCATCATATGTGTCACTCATGAAAAATCAATCCAATCACACACTATTCGGAGTACTAAGTAATCTAGCTCACAAGATAAGTATTTACCCTCTCACTCAAGTGCGTTAGGCACTACATAGGCTAGTATAAACAATCGTATTAATCCATATTCACGCGTAACCATAAGCTTGGCAAGGGTCTCAAAAATCAACTTATAATCAAATCATCACTAGGATCACAAAGGACTTGTTTTTCGGGTTGTAATGTTGGCTTTTTGGAAAATGTAGGAAAATTTGGACTTAGTGACTTAAGACACTAGTAGAGAGTTACCTTAGAGGTTCTTGATTTTTTCTTCTTACTGCAAGTTCTCCTCCAATGTCGCCTCTTGAATTTGTAAAATTCCTGAATTTTCCTTCATTTCATGGCATCAACATCATCTTCTCGTTGGACAACTTGGGTACCGGTTTTAGGCACTACCCTTCTTCTCATGTATAGGCCATCAGCTGTTAAGCTTCATGCACCATGTATAAAAACAATCGGGGTACCAGTTTCGGGCACTACCCCTAAACAAGATTTAAACATATACTTCCTATTCTTCTCTCAACACTTAATCTCCTCAACTCTCTACCAATGAATAGGACAAACAAGACTCAAGTGAAGGTTCATAAGGATATAATGATTCGGCTACCAAAGAAAAAGCTTTTAACGGCTCAACGAGGCGACCAAAGGTTAATAAGATCATTAGGAAGGATAAAATTTGGCTAAGTAGCTTAATCACAAAATAATGGCCTAAGATCATGTCCTAGCAATTCATCAATTATAAGTTTCACACAAGACTCCAAGCCAAGTTCTAAAATACGTTCATATGGATGATCCTCTCAAGAATAAACGATCATGACTAAGCATAATAAAAAGGCTCAAATCCTCACATAGGTAAATCCTAGTACTCCTCATAGCACATAATCAAGGTCAATTCCTCACGAATTCAACATACTTATCAACTAAACATGCTCTCTTCAATGAACATAAACATGTAAACACATGAATGCACATAAACATTAAGCTCATACCCAATCAATCATACAAGCTCCTCAACAATCCCAACTCATGCAACATAGAAGAACGGGGTTAAGAACACATTTTCCTGCCTCAATTCTGCCTGGATTCGACCTGTTGAAGAGGTCGAATCAACTTCTGGACATTTTCTCGTTCTGGTTCGACTTGGGTTCGACTTTCAGAACAGGTCAAACCGAGAACGTCGTGGTCGAACTGCACTTCTTGAATTTTGCTGGCTCTGGTTCAACCTTGGTTTGACCTGACATTCAGGTCGAACCATCTTGCTCGAGGTCGAACCATCTCTCTGGATAATTTTTGCACTTTGATTCGACTTTCACTGCTGTGTTCGACCTCTTGACTTGGTCGAACCGTCCCCGTGAAGCTTCAAATCCGAGTGTTCTTCAATCTTTACACATTTCAAATTTCAAAACGAATCATTATGTACCAACTAGAGCACAACTTCATCAAAAATAGCTCCTTCAAAACGTATCATTCATGAGTAACTCTGCAATCACTCAAAACACTGAACAAAAACACCACTAAACATTAGGCAAGTTACAAAAAATTGACACATAAAAACCGGTTAAAGTTTTAAATATGCCGCAAAAAATTAACTCCCCTAACAAACGTCACAAAGAAAAGATTATACTATCGGTGCTTATTGAGGTAAGTACATCACACCCCCCCAAACTTAGTAGAAACTATAGTCGAAACTAAGTTTGCAAAGAGATGTAATTGCCGAAAAGTAAGAACTTCAAATATAAAAATTTCTTACTCACACAAAAGAAATAAAGCAATAAAATGGGAGGGAAAGCCCCCAACAGGCGCTCTTGTTTAACGTCGGAGAGTCACGATGGTACCTCTTTGTAGACTACTTGTTCAGAGGATGATCTCGTCGCATCCTCACCTTCCAATACTTTCTCCCCCTCTTATTATCCACACTTACCACCTTACCTTTCTTAGGCACCATACGATCAGTAGAATCTCCTCTCTCAAACTTCCTCGTCTCATCCCTGTCAATCTTCCATTCAATTCCAGAATCATTCCCATCACCATCAAGAACAAGGTCAGAATAAGAACGAGAGAAAGAACTCTCAAATTTGTGGGTATCCGGTGGTAAGTTAGCAGGCTTCAAGTAGGCATCATCTTCTCTTCCATTGTCTACAGTCAGCACTGCACTTTTATTGCTCACAAAAATATGATCATTAGAATTACCTTCATCCCATGGTCGTGTAGACTCCTCCGGGTCAATCTTCCTCCTGAATTTCGAACCACCTGATGGATCTTTTTCATTTTCACCAAGATAGGCATACGATAAGTGTTCCGGTAATGGTTTTAGCTCCTCTTTCTTTTCTTCCATTGGAGTGCTCTCTCTCTCCAACGGCAAGTACTTCCTAGATCCTTTCACTTCTTCAGCCTTAGCTTTCCCCAATGCATACCTAGCATCACCCAAAGCAAGTAAGTTATCAAGATAATCAATACATTCATCATTAGATAAACCATCAAGCTCCGCAGTGGAATAAGTAGGAGACTTCACAATCTCCTCCACCACGTCAATACTATGACACTGAGACTCCATGGGCATCTTTATTGCTTTGTTAAGGTTGAATAGCACCTCTTCTTTATCCATCCGCAACCTAAGCTCCCCTTTTTGAACATCAATCATAGCTCCAGCAATGGCAAGGAAAGGTCTCCCCAAGATTAAAGGAATATTATCCTTGTCATCGTCCATCTCTAGCACAAGAAAATCCACAGGAAATACTAGTTTCTCCACTTTGACGAGGACATCTTCAATAATACCTTTCGGAAACGTCATCGACCTGTCCGCCAATTGTAGAGCAACAGTAGTAGGAGTTAACTCCCCCAAGCCAAGCCTTTTAAAGATGGACAATGGCATCAAATTGATGCTTACCCCAAGATCGCACAAAGCTCGTCATGCCGGCCCCTTTCCGATCTCACATAGAATTGTGAAGCTTTCCGGATCCTTCATCTTTTGTGGCACCTTCCTTTGAATGATCGAGCTGCAATTTTCAGACAAGTTCACCATGTCAACTCCATTCAAGCTCCTCTTCTTCAACAATATGTCTTTAAGGAACCGGGCATAGTAAGACATCTCCATTATTGCTTCCGAGAAAGGAATGTTCAAGCTTATCTTGTTCATTATCTCTGAAAATCTCTTGAACTTCTCCTCCAATCCCTTCTTCACGAGCTTAAAAGGAAACGGTGGAGGTATCTTTGTTTTGGGAATGCCCCATTCATCACGTTCAACCTTCACCGCTTTATCCTTCTCGGCTCTCAATCGCTTGGCTCTCTTCCACTTTTTTTCAGCTATAATCTCTGTACTTTGCTCATTCTGAACCACTGGAGTAGCATCAACATCATCGAGAGTGTTTGGTGCAACAACAGGCATATTCTGGATTGGTTCGACCAGGGTTCGACCTGTGGAACAGGTCGAACCAGACACGTAATGGTCGAATCGTCCGTCTGGAATGATGTTCTCACTTTGAAGTTGAGGTTCGACCTGGGTTCAACCTGTCAGATAGGTCGAACCATGCATGTCGTGGTCGAACCGTTGCTGCGGCAAAACAGGGTGCTCCGATGTGTACGGTTCGACATAGGTTCAACCTTCTGTCAAGGTCGAACCGGTGTTCTGGAAAAATAGAGTGCTCTAAATGATGAGGTTCGACCATGGTTTGACCTATTTGAGAGGTCGAACCATAGGTATGTTGGTCGAACTTTTGCTGCAATGCCTCCTGATCGTGTGCAGAGCCCTGGTTCGACCTCCCCTGTGTGGTTCGACCTTCAATGTTGGTCGAACCATGGTCGAATCTTGCCCTAGACATGTCCAAATTTGATTCTGGCTTCATCGGTCCCTCGTATTGCATTCCAGACCTCAATGTGATGGCGTTGCAGGACCTTGGATTCTCAATACTTTGAGACGGGAACATCCCTTTCTCAATAGTATGAGTGAGCTTGTTAATACCTCTTGCCATCTCCCCCATCAACAATGTAAGGTCCTTCACGTACTTGGATATAACCTCATGGTTCGTATCAATCTTCTTTTTTAACTTGGCCTCAAGGCGGTTCACTCTTTCATCATTCCTTGCCATGTACTTGTTCACCGCATCCTCGAAATCAGGCTTTCCTTCTTCCACTTTCGCACTCGGATCAATACCCATCGGAGGTTGAATTACATTGTTAGGATTGCTCCATGAAAACTCCGGCCTCCTAGGCTGTTGATAATTACCCGGGGGACCACGATTGTTGTAGATCCCCTGATAATTCTGGTTTCCTTGATTCGGGTACCTAGTTCCTTGAATACTTTGACCCATGGTGTAGTTCGCCTCTTCCAACTCCTCTTGGATCATGCCATCATTCATTAGTTCCTGCTGCATGATTGGTACGCGCTGAGATATATCGCTGATTTACTTTTGTTGAGACTCTAGTAGCTTGTTGATAGACGACAAGCTATAGACGATCTCATCCTCTCTACTTGTTTTCACCATTATATGTTCAACTTTAGCTACTTTCCCAAGAACATAAGTACCTCTAACTCTATCAGTTGGCCAATCCCTCGAATTCATCGAAATATCTTCAAACAACTTCTTGGCCTCTACGGATGACTTGGTAAGCAATGCTCCATTAGAAGAAGCATCCAATAACACTCGCGAATCACAGTCCAAACCATTGTAGAATATACTGATATATTGAGCTTTAGATAGCCCATGTTGAGGACACTTACGAAGCATGTCCTTGAATCTTTCCCAAGCTTCATGAAACTTCTCTCCTCCACCGATAGCAAATTGGTTAATCTCTTATTTCAACTTAAACACCTTTGACGGTGGCATGTACCTCTCCAAGAACCTTAACTTTAATTGCTCCCAAGTGGTGCACTCAGCTGCGTTTAAAGTATCGTACCAATCTCTCGCCTTTTCAGTAAGCGATAACTTAAACAAGAGGATCTTCCGCGCATCTTCATGTTCCCCTGCATCTTTTTGAGTACTTGCATAGCCCAAGAACTTGTTTAGATGCTGCTGCGGATCCTCGAAAGTCCCTCCTGAAAAGGAGTTCCTTTCTATCATGCTAATAAGAGCAGGGTGAAGATGGAAGTCCGCGTTAGCCCCTCTCGCTTCTAGAAGCCCAAAGTATCCACCCCCGTTATTCTTGAAAACCTCTCGGATGGCCAGATTATCCGGATTCGCTGCCATGTTGACTGTCTCTACTCCCAAATTAACTTCAGTTGTAGCTTCAATCGTTTGCAAAATTTGCATGTCAACTTCAACTCCAAGGTTAAGAGATGCAGTTGGATCTATGGTCTTGTTCGTACTCTTCTTCTTCTTCTTCCTCGATGAAGCTCCGATCTCAGGATTGTATGGTTCTAGTTCACCTTGTTTTGATCTCGTAAGCATACACCTGAAAAGAGAAAACAGTAAAACAAGAAAAATAGTCCTAATAAACTAAAAATAACAAAAAGATATTTTAAGCCGTCCCCGGCAACGGCGCCAGAAACTTGATGAGTGTTTTCTCAACACACAATTTTAATCCCAAGTATGAAGGATATCAATTGTAGTTTTGAAGGTGACCAAGTTATATATCGAATCCACGGGATGGTTAAATATCTCTTTTATTATGTTCTAGTAGATTATGACTATGGTTGGTAATTATAATGGTGTAGATTTCAAGTAACAACTAAGAATTGAAATAGCAAATTGAAATAACAAGAACAAGAGATAAGTGAGTTGTGATCAAGTAAGATAATAGGTAGTTCGTTAGGTCCTCCAGTTTCATTCATTAATTCATACTTTCGTATCTCGATGTCCGACTCTACCTTGTTGTTTATGGATGCATCACTAGGACATGCAAATTTACTCTATAGACATAAGTAAATATGCGTTTGACACGTATGAGTATCCTCGGAGCAAGATGTATACTTTACCCCCCTTTCTAGGTACTATCATAATCCATTATTTTCTACGTCTAGAATCTAACCTGATTTGATCTCCCTTTATAGTTACTATAAAGTTATACTCTTTATCCTACTTATCAACCCGAAATTAATTCAATTAATAAATATTCATATAAGACGGTTCTAATAAGACTTCGGAATCCATTCACTTAGAATTATAACAATAAATCCTGCTCAACAGTGAACGCACTCAACCAATAACCATGTTATGTATTCAGACTCTACACAACAATTATTGATGCACAAAACGACTATGAGTATGGATTAAAAACGCACAATCTTATATAAACTAAACCACAAGTAGTGTTGTACGGAGTGTATACACGAAAGATAAATTAACTCATGAAACTTTCATAACCCTAGAACAACGGAAGCGACTCTAGCCCATGATTGATCTAGGACAATCATGGTTAGATGGACCGATCTTACTTGAACCTCCAGCGAAGCTCTGTCACAGCCCTTCAGATGGATCGCCAATCTCGTCTCTTGTCTCCTCTTATGATTCACGATCAAAAGCTCCCTTTTTTCTCTGCATGAGACTCCTTTTTATACTTGTAATCACGTCTCTAGGGCTTGGAATGGGTTTTTCAAGTGATCTCACGCGTTTAGGTCTCGAAAATCTGGAAAAGGTAAGTTTTCGCATCTTGGTTCGACCTCAGCAAATAGGTCGAACCACTGACCGCAGGTCGAACTATAGGTCGAACCCTGCTACTGGACACATTCTGCACTTGGTTCGACCTCTTGTACAGGTCGAACCACAGGTCGAACCGCACCACTGGACAATTTTTGCTCCTTATTCGATCAACTGTCAGGTCGAACCCCAACGTCGTGGTCGGATCACACTTCTCGCAAACTGGTTCGACCACGGTTCAACCTGATGAATTGGTCGAACCATTGAGTCGTGGTCGAACCCTTCTTCTGCACACTTTGCAATGCTAGTTCGACCTGAAGGAGAGGTCGAACCCTCCTCATCAGGTCGAACCCACCTCTTTTCTTGGCGGTTCGCGTGACCTCGACTTCGTCTCTTTGATTCTTTGCGCTTCCACTCCGATTTCGCTATCAAAACCACTCAAATAACTCCAACAACACCTGATTCATGCTCATTCACAATATATATAGGTTTTCCACCTATTTCAACCTTCAACTCTCCACAACTAGCATAAATGCCGGTGCTAAACTCGTGAATTTACACACTCATCAGGCCGCCATTAAATGTCAACAATTTTGAGATCAAGACAGGGTTGATTAACATGGTGCAAGCGAATCAATTTGGTGGTGGTGCAATGGAAGATCCAAATGCTCACTTATCTCAATTCTCAGAGTTAGCTAATACCATCAAGATTAACGGAGTGAGTGAAGATATTGTCAAGATGAAGTTCTTTTCCTTCTCATTAAGGGATCGAGCTAAGGTTTGGTATCATACTATACCTCTGGGATCTTATACTATGCTTGTTCACCTTTTTGCGTGTCCCCAAGTGTAGGAATCAATTGTAGCTCAGCGTGTGACTAAATCTATTATCGAACCCAAATGATAATTCTAGACTTACTATTTAACCTATTTATGACTATTCTATTATAAGACAAATCTGGGTATTTTTAGAAAATTACCTAAATTTAAGATGCAGAAAATAAGTACTAAAAATAACAAAATAGCAAATAAAATAAATATGGAAGTGTTCAAGAGAAAAGATAGATAGCACTAGGTAATACAGTTAAATTGGTCAAATCAAGTCACTAGACAATCGGTTAGAATTCCTGCAAATTTTATGAAAGCAATCACTTAATTATGTTAAATCCATTTGCTAAAGTAAACTTAACATATAAATCTGGTTCAAATCCTCAGATGCAGAAGAATAATTCATACTCCCATCTAGGTACTTAAGAAATAAACTTCAATTCACACTTAGCAATCTAAGAAACTAAATCTGGTAATTAATAGATATATTAAGCGTCCAATATTAATTATTCTAATGAATAAAGGTTATATGGTTAAGTCCCCTGTACCAATAACAGATAGACAAATATAATTACTTTATGACACAAGCAATAATCATAAACATGCAAAGGTAATTGGCATATTCATGAATAAGGACAGATCATATAAGATAAAAATATTAATCTTAATTTAAAACATTAATATTGATATAAGAATGCTGTAGAAATCCATAACCTAGTCTAGGTCATCAATTAAATCCAATTAAACCTTCAAAACCTAGCACTATCTAAGAAGTACTAGCCCATGGTGCTACAAGCAACATCCATGGCTATGGATGAAAGAAAACCCATAAGTCTATTATTCAAAATAAAGAAAGAAAGAATAAGAAAAAACCCTTGATGCGACGTGATTCTCCATTCTCTCTTTCGTGATTCTGAACCTTCTCGTTCTCCTTCTCAAGTAGGCAACCCATGTCGTGCAGCACCTCTCGGCAGCTGGGCGTACGGGTGCTTGCTAGCTGCACGGCACGAGTCGTGCCAAATGTGGCACGGGTCGTGCCACCCATCGGCAGCCTGCGCGATCTCACAGTTTTGATCATAACTTCTTCATACGGTCTCCGATTGAGATGATTTTTATACTCACGCGATCCTCTATTCTTTGGCTTTCTAATCATATAAAGAACTCCTAAAAATTCTTCCATTTGAGTATGGCACGAATCGTACAGAGATAGACATGAGTCATGTTCTTCCGGGACGTGCTGGGCGGTGGTGGCCACTCGTGTTGCATATGACCGGCGCGAGTGCTGCTTTTGGCTGGCATGAGTCGTGCCGGCGCTGTCCTTCTCTGACTTCAGTCCAACTTTCATTTTTTCTCTTTTTATCCCCGTTTTCCATCTAAAACACAAAATAACACCTCACAAGCATTTATAACACAAATATATGCAATTCAATCAAAAGATTCTCAAATACATATTTAAATTCCACACAATGGTGCTAAATCGGACCCTAAAACACGCAAATTTTCACACTAAACAAATTCTCCAAACTTAAGATGTTGTTCATCCCCGAACAACAAAATCGAATAAAGAAGAAAGATAGTATGTAAAATCTAAGGGAAAACAAAGGATGTCATAACTAGGCCATTCAAAACACAATTGTCATTAACTTCGGTCATGCAACTCTCATTACATGCAATAATTCATTCATAACATACAAGTTAAGACTATTACCACCAATTAAAATGCTCTATCAACTTATTCTCACGGGAAGTATATCACTCGCACTCAAGTGTAAAGGTGTACACTTACGGGGTATGATGTTTACTCTCAAATTCAATTCAACTGCATGTGTAACCATAAGTTTGCCAAATATCTCAAACTCTCCACCACTAAAAAGTATGATTCGATAATAGGATCAAAAAGGACTTTTATTTGGATGTAATGTTGGCTCTTTGGTTAAGGTAGGAAATATATGAATAAGTGACTCAAAACTCGGATCAATCAAGCGTGCACTCTATCATGATCTTCCATTCTTCTTGCTCACTTCAATTCAAGCACATCATCCTCCTTTTCTCTTCAATTTTTCTCTTCCACGCACATGTACATATATTTTTTCCTTCCTTCTTTCTTCTCTTAAGGTACCAGTTTTGGGCACTACCTCACGCAGTCACGCATCCTCCATAAGGTATCAGTTTCGGGCACTACCCTAGGGTGTTTATTTCAATAGAATACTAGATTTAAGCACTACTCCATGATTTTCTTTAAATGTATTATCAAGCTCAATCACTATTATAACACCAATTTCATTCCTACCCAAGCTGTTATCAAACTCCATCAACACACTTTGAAAAGCCATTAATTATCTTCTAGAAGGACAATTAAGGCTCAAAACATTCAGATACTCAAAGTGGTTATTTCTCGTAAGTTGCCAAAGAATAAGATTTTAAGCCTCAACGGGGCTAACTACGGATAAACAATCATATGGGTAGAGAATTATTTGGCTAAATGACTCATAATAATCAAGAATGGTCTTAAATCATCTCCCATCATCTAACATAACATGTAGTCTCAAGTAAGACAAAAGGCAAGTTCTAGAATACACACACAAGAATGATATTCACCAGAAAAGAAATATCATGTGTTTATGTAAATGAATAAGGCTCAAAATCTCACATGGGTTTTAACAAGTAACAGAGCACTCCTCATGGTAAGCAATATCTCACAAGTACACATAAA
This sequence comes from Pogostemon cablin, assembly GCA_023678885.1. NCBI lineage: Eukaryota > Viridiplantae > Streptophyta > Magnoliopsida > Lamiales > Lamiaceae > Pogostemon > Pogostemon cablin. The sequence continues at coordinate 22,772,523 of CM042975.1, read as the reverse complement.
ACTCCATATCACAATATAACTTAAGTACACTTCCTTCATCAATTTCAAGAGCATATGAATTTATGGCAGAAATCTAACAAATAAAATCAAACTAAGCGCATAACCAGAAACTCCAACTATAACACCTCAACTATTCAAGAATCAACACAATATACCACATAAAAATTAAAATAAGGAAACGAAAGCACCTGATTTCAATCTCTTCCACATCTTGCAATCTCCTCGAGTTATTCAACTCGGTCAGGCGTAGGCGTCAGATAGAACTCACTTTTCTTTTACTCCGATATCCTTCATAACCATTAAGCTCAAACACATCTTATCACCAATCAGAACTCATCAGTATAATCATAGGAGAACTCAAAGATTCAACCAAAAATTAATCACACCTAATCTAGAAAACACACTCAAGACACACAAGACACTTGGAAAATCGTAAAAAAATTCGAAAGATCAAAATAAATTCCAAAAATTCTAAAAAAAATCAACCTCCAAGCATCAGACACAAGTGAAGAAAAACTTACCTCTGTGCTTCAAGACAATGGGATGCACGTCCACCCCCCCAAACTTTGTTCAAACTAAGTGAGAAACTAAGTTTGTAAAAAGTGAATATTATAGACAAAGAAGCACCTAATAAAATTTTCTACACCAAACAAACATATAAAAGCAATAAAACAGGAAGGTAAGCCCCCAACAGGCGCTAATGTTTAACGTCGGAGAGTCAGGACGGAATATAGAATATGTAGACTACGGAATAAGAGGGCGGTCTCTGATTAGTGTGAAAATCTGTATGTTTTAGAGTCCAATTTAGCACCATTGTGTAGAATTTATATCCGTATTTGAGCATCTTGTAGTAGAATTGTATAAATTTGTGTTTCAGATGCACGTGAGGTGTTATTTCATATTTTCAGGTGGAAAATGAGGTGAAAAGAGCAAAAACGGTGAAGGCGCGCAAGCTGTACTGACCAGCACGACCAGTGCCACTTTGCACTAGCCGTTTCATACTCAAATGGAAGAGTTTCCAGGATTTCGTTATATGTTTGGAAAGCTAAGGAAAATAGGATCGCGTGAGCGCAAAAATCACCTCAATCAGAGATCGGATGAAGAAGTTATGAGCAAAACCGTGAGATCGCGCAGGCTGCCAAAGGGCTGCACGACCCGCGCGGGAGGCGGCACGACCTGTGCAAGGCCGGCACGACTCGTGCCACCCTTGGCACGACTCGTGCAACTACCCAGCAGGCCCGTTTCATCGTTTTTTGGCCCGTTCGGCATTTTTGACGTGAAAAAGCCCTATTTTGAGGTGGAATTCGATTTTTAGCAGCCTTCAACTATAAAAGGACTCCTTGGGGTGTTCAAAACTCTCCATAACTCTCCACAACTCTACACACCCTTTCATAATTCACAATCCCATCCACCCATCCCGGGGAGTTCATCAGTATTGCTTACTTGAGAAGGAGACCAAGAAGATTCAGAATCACGGAGGAAAGAACAAAGGATCACACCATAACTAGGGTTTTTCTTATTCTTCCTTTCTTAATTTTAAACATGTTTTCATACCTAACTCTGGGTGTTGCTTGTACACCATGGGCTAGTCCTTCTTGGATAGTGCTAGGTTTTGAAGGTTGAATTGGTTTGAATTGATGATCTAGATTTAAGGTTGGATATCTGCAGTATATTTATTCCTTTATTAATGTTTTGATTTGAGATTTATATTTTGTCTTATATGATCTGTCCTTATTCATGCGTATGTCAATGCCTTTTGCATGCTTATGTTTATTGCTTATGTCATAGAAGAGATTATATTTGTCAACCTGTTATGGGTAAAGGGGATTTAACCATATAACCTTTATTCATTAGAATAATTAATATCGGACACTTAATATATCTATCTTAGATTGTTAGGTGGAAGTTGGGGTTTAATTCTTAAGTACCTAGAAAGGGAGTAGGAATTATTCTTCTGCATCTGAGGGTTTGAACCAGATTTACGTGTTAAGTTTACTTGACCAAAGGGTTTTAACATAATTAAGTGATTGCCTTCATAAGAACTACAGGGATTTCAACCGATTGTCTAGTGATTTGGTTCAACCGATTTAACTGGATTTTCTAGTGTTGTCTGTCTTCTCTCTTGAATACTTTCCTTATTTATTTTAATTATTATTTTATTATTTTTAGTAATTATTTTCTGCATAGCTAATTTAGGTAATTCTAAAAATACTCCAGATTTATCTTAAATTAGAATAGTTATAATTAGATTAAATAGTAGATCTATAATTATCCCTTGGGTACGATATTATTTTTTACTTGGTCACACGTGGAACTACAATTGATTCCCTACACTTGGGGATACATGCAAAAAGGTGAACAGTCTCCTTTCATCTTCACCCTCCAATACTTTCTCCACCTCTTATCATACACGCTTACCTCTTTACTTTTCTTAGACACTATATGATTAGTAGAATTTCCTTTCTCAAGCTTTCTCATCTCATTCCTATCAATCTTCCACTCAATTTCAGAATCATTCCTATCACAATTAAGATTAAACTCAAGATAAAATTGATCACAAAACAAAGAAAAAGAAAAAGGACTTTCAGATTTGTGGGTATCCGGTGGTAAGTTAGGAGGCTTCAAGTAAGCATCATCTATTCTTCCTTTGTCTACATCCTTCTTCTCCACCTTAACTACTACATCCTCCGCCAACTTTAAAGGTGTTATGTCTCCTACACTTGCAACCTTGAGGCTCGCAGTATTCGGCTTAAGCTTTCCTGCTAAATACCTGCAATTAGATTTATGTAAGTATTCAATGTATCCATTAGAAAGCTCATCATACCTATCATCAAAATCAGTAGAAATAAGAGCTAGAAGTTCACTTTAGCTTTTTTCAACTGGATCTTTAGACAAGATCAAAGGTAAGCTCTCCTCCGAGGCTCCCTCTACTTCTTTGATTCTTCTACACTCTTGCATATCAGTAGGCCACTTCATAATTCTCTCAAGTGAAAAGACGACTTCTTCATCATTAACTTGCAACTTCAGTTCCCCCTTCTTCACATATATATATTCACTCCTGCAATCGTAAGGGACGGCCTTCCCAAAATTAGAGGAACTCTGTCATCTTCTTCTTCTTCCATGTCCAGCACAATGAAGTCTACTGGAAATATGAACTTCCCAACTTTGACTAAGGCATCTTCAACTACCCCCTTAGGTAGGTCAAAGATCTATCAGCAAGCTGCAATGCTACAGATGTCGGCTTCAGCTCCCCCAAACCAAGCTTCTTGAATATGGAATGTGGCATCAGATTAATGCTAGCACCCAAATCACATAAGGCTCTCTTAGCTTGTCCATATCTAATCTAACAAGGTATGGTAAAGCTTCCCGGATCTTTCAACTTCAAAGGAAGTGTCTTTTATATCACCAAACCGTAGCTCTCTATCTTATTCACAGACTCATCTCCGGTCAAACTCCTCTTCTTAGACAAGATATCTTTTAAGAACCTTGCGTAGTTGGGCATCTCTTCTAAGGCTTCTGCGAAAGGAATAGTAATGTGAATCTTCTTGAACATCTCCATGAACTTCTCATCTAATCTTTTCTTCAAAAATTGTTGTGGAAACAGAATAGGATGTTTTGTCTTTGGAATTCCCTAAATATCCCTCTCAAATTCCATTTCTTTTTCTTTCTCTTTTCTTGCTGCCTTAGTTATCTGCCATTTTTTCAATCTAACTTCATGTTTCTTTAATATTTTCATCAGTTTCAGGGACCTGGAAATCATTTTGGAAGAGATCAGTAGCGCGAGGATCGAGATGAAATTCTGACATTTCCACCAAAAAGTGGTACGAGTCATGCCAGCAGTCGTGCCACTCAGTATCAGCAGATTTTGTGCCTTCGCACGAATCATGCTAGTGAATTGATGGGCCATGCCGGCCACCCTCGGTGATTGCGCCACCCACAGTGGCTTCTGTCTGCTAGCACGATGCGTGCGGCATACTGATTTCAAGGCAGCACGAGTCGGGCCCAGGGTGGCACGAGTCATGCAGCGTGTCAGCACCGACGTGCTCATTTTCGTATAATTTTTTTTGCCTCTGTTTCATGTCCAGCTCAATCTGATGGCATTGTGGACCTTTGTACTGCGTTCCACTCCTCAGGGTGATAGCCATAACTTGCTACTTTAGATTCGTTACCGTTTGGGATGAAAACTTACCTTGTTGCTATAATCTTCCAACTGCAGCTTGCAACTTCCCAATAGAAATATCAGTTTCTTTCTGCTTGCTTTCAGATTGCTCTTTAGTTGTCATCATCAGCTTGACCATCAAGTTCAATTATTCTCCTTGCAGCTTCATCCACGGTTTCATCTCATCATCCATGGATGCTCTTTATTCAATAGGCTTATGGGTTGGATCTACACTGGGAAGAGGTGCTACTGCATTACTCAGGTTTCCATAGGACAGATTGTCATTTCTTCACTGATTGTTAAAGTTGAAATTTCCTTGGTCATTCCTTCCCCATTGCTGATTACTAGGTCTGAAATTCTGTCTATTTCTGTAATCCCCTTGAAAATTCTGACCCATAGCATAATTCGCTTTCTCCATCTGATCTTCATCTCCATCCATTCTAGCTTCCTCTCCTATGTTTCCTAGTCTGAGACGGTCCATCTTCTTATGCAGCTTACTGAGTTGACTCTTGAGTTCTGATATCTTACTGCTGTTGACCTGAACTTCTAATTTTGCCACTTTATCAAAAGCGACTCCTTCAGATCTCTCCATAGGCCAATCATATGTTTAGCCGCCATCTCCTCAAAGATCTCTTCTGCTTCATCTGCTAACTTTTTGAAGATCGGTCCACCAGTTGCCGCATCCACTAACACTCTTGATTCACCGCTTAGGCCTTGATAGAAGAAGCCTAAGTAAGTGTCTTTTAAAAATCCATGATGTGGACCACAACGTAACAGCTCCTTGAACTTTTCCCACGCTTCATAGAAACTCTTCAAGCCTCCTTGTTTAAATTGTGTAATATTTTGCTCCACCTTGAAACTCATGGAGGGAGGGAAATATTTATTTAGTAACATGTCAACCAATTGCTCCCATGTAGTACAACATCCTGCAAGAAGGTTGTTGTACCACTCCTTGGCTCTCCCCGTTAGTGAGAATGGGAAAAGCCTCATTCTGATAGCATCCTCCGGAACATTTCTATGCTTCTGCTGTTGGATTGTATACTAAAAGTCTAGCTGTAGTATGAACAATGTCATAACAATATTTGAAATGAGAATCATTGATCAAATGATTGCATCTTATAATTTATTTTATATGCATGATGCAATAGTCCATTTACTTTATACTGTAGATAATATGTTGTGCGACAACACGCGGAAGATCATATTATCGGTTTCCTTATAAAGTATAAACAGATGCTCACAACTGAGATAGACGGGAACTCTCTATCGGTATGGTTGTAGTGTGGTTCGGTATTAGCTTGTCTTGGCTATAGAATCACATTAGTGCACTCGTGTGTATTGAGTAGGATCGTCTGAGATCGTTCTTCTTATACTGACTATATAATAGAACTTGATCTCTGTTATTATGGAAGTTCGTGCTCTTAATCCCTATACAATAACCTCGACACGTAGGGCAGTATGTATTTCTTTGATTCATCAATGGGTAAGATTTATAAGTATTAAATCAACAAACTCGGTGAGTTGGGAAATAATGCTGTATCTATGGTGTGCTGTTGATTGTAGAAGGAATCCATGTCCGACATAGGTTGATGATGTCCCCTTGAGGAGCTCATAAGGTTTATCATGTAAATCTTGCAAGTGGATTAATTTCCGGCATGATAATAAGGTTGAGTGGTACTACTCTAGGATGAGATATTAATTAATTTGAGTTGTCAGTAACTTAATTAATTAATGAGCATTGTATATCTTAAACATGGGGAGACTTCGGGCTCATAATAAGAAGGAGCCCAAAACGTAATTTTGGGTTGGAGTGGGTAGTGCAGTAATAATAATTTAGTGGAATTTATTATTATTATTGGATTAAATATAAGCTTTGGGCTAAGCTTGGATATTTAATCCAATGGAGGCCCAACTCCAATTCTCCTCCTGATCCCTGCTGTAGCCCAGTATATAAGTGAACTCAGTCTCTTGGAACCCTAAGAAAACCTGCGCCTCTTTTGACGTAAGTTAGGGAAAGAAGCAGATTGAGAGATCCTGCAGACTGTTGCCCACACAACAGCAGGATCACACTTGGGACATACAGTAGAAGATCAGAGGTAGTTCCCTGCAGTTCATCCTCTACACCAACCCAGAAGTACGGTAAACGATTTAATTGCTTCCCCTGCTAATTGTTTGCCTTAAATCCTAACGATCACGTTTGAACCACAAGATCCAATTGCCAACATCTGCGTCCTCGCATACTCATCAAATAACTGCAGATGCTCACTAGGATTCTCCAAAGGATTACTACCAAACTGATGTGCCTGTACAATTTGGATCAGTCCAAACAGCAACTCAAAACTCTCCGCAGTGATTGCAGGTCCATTCAATCCAGCGTTCATAGTATGCTTCAGCTTATACTGGTCCCGCATAGGAGTTGAGGCTTGCTGATTGTCATCCATCTTAGCTGTTTTTACCTGTGCTCATGCAGCTGATTAGAATAGTTTGGATATAAAATAAAATAAAATAAAAAGTAATTAAAAATTTAACATCCCAAAATAAAATAAATCATAAAAGAATTAAATAGTAAAGCCTAGGGAATTATCCCCGGCAACGGCGCCATTTGCTTGTTCACATTTTTGTTAGTCCCCAAGTGTAGGGAATCAATTGTAGCTCAGCGTGTGACCAAGTCTATTACCAAACCCAAATGATAATTCTGGACTTACTTTTTTAATCTATTTATGATTATTTTATTATAAGAAAAATATGGATATTTTTAGAGAATTACCTAAATTAAAGATGCTAAAAATAAGTCCTAAAAATAATAAAATAGCAAATAAAATAAATATGGAAGTGTTCAAGAGAGAAGATAGATAGCACTAAGTAATCCAGTTAAATTGGTCAAATCAAGTCACTATACAATCGATTAGAATTCCTGCAGATTTTATGAAAGCAATCACTTAATTATATTAAATCCCTTTGGTAAAGTAAACTTAACATATAAATCTGGTTCAAACCCTCATAGGTAGAAGAATAATTCATACTCCCTTCGAGGTACTTAAGAAATAAACTTCAATTCCCAATTAACAATCTAAGAAACCAAATTTGGTAATTAATAGATATATTAAGCGTCTAATATTAATTATTCTAATAAATAAAGGTTATATGGTTAAATCCCCTTTACCCATAACAGATAGACAAATATAATTACTTTATGACACAAGCAATAATCATAAACATACAAAGGTAATTGTCATCTTCATGAATAAGGACAGATCATATAAGACAAAAACATTAATCTCAATTTAAAACATTAATACTGACATACGAATACTGCAGAAAATCCATAACCTAGTCTAGGTCATCAATTTAATCCAATTAAACCTTCAAAACCTAGCAATATCCAAGAAGTACTAGCCCATGGTGTTACAAGCAACACCCATGGCTATGGATGAAAGAAAACCCATAAGTCTATTATTCGAAATAAAGAAAGAAAGAATAAGAAAAAACCCTAGATACGGCGTGATTCTCCGTTCTCTCTTCCATGATTTTGAACCTTCTCGTTCTCATTCTCAAGTAGGCAACACTGATGAACTCCCCAGGATGGGTGGATGGGATGGTGTGGAGAGTTATGGAGAGTTAGGGTTTGGAACACCCCAAGGACTCCTTTTATAGTTGAGGACTGATAAATCCTGAATTCTGACTTAAAAGTGGGTTTTTTCATGTAAAAATACGAACAGGCCAAGTAAATGACGAAAAACGACGATTGGGCTTCGCTAGGCAGTGGCATGAGTCGTGCCAGGGTCGCACAGGTCGTGCCACCCATGTCGTGCCGTACCTCTCGGCAGTTGTGCGCACGGGTGCTTGATGGGTACACGGCACGAGTCGTGCCAAATGTGACACAGGTCGTGCCACCAGTCGGCAGCCTGCGTGACCTCACGGTTTTGCTCATAACATTTTCATACGGTCTTTGATTGAGGTGATTTTTATGCTCACACGTTCCTCTCTTCCTTGGATTTTTAACCATATAAAGAACTTTTAAAAATTCGTCCATTTAGGTATGGAACGAGTTGTGCAAAGATAGACACGAGTCATGCTTTTCCGGGACGTGTTGGGCGGTGGTGGCCACTCGTGATGCATATGACCGGCACGAGTGATGCTTTTGGCCGGCACGAGTGCCCTTTCTGGCCAGTACGAGTCGTGCCAGCTGCTGTCCTTCTCCCGACTTTGCTCCCAACTTTGGTTTTTGCTCTTTTTACCCCCGTTTCCACTTAAAAATACAAAATAACACCTCACAAGCATCTATAACACAAATATATGAAATTCAATCAAAAGATGCTCAAATACAAATATAAATTCCGCACAACGGTGCTAAATTGGATCCTAAAACATGTAGATTTTCACACTAAAAATGCTACATGGAGAGAGTTGGCTCAAAGGTTTTTAAGCAAATATTTTCCACCATCGAAGATGTTGCATTTAAAAGGTCAAATCTTCCAATTTAAGCAAATGCCTCTTGAAACTTTTAGTGAGGCTTGGGATTGATTCAAAGAAATCCTAAGGAGGTGTCCACAACATGGATTCCCCGAAGATCAACAAATAGGATTTTTCTATGCCGGATTGAATGAAAGTGAGAGAATGCTTGTTGATGCTTCGGCGGGAGGTTCTATATTGGGGCAAACTCCGGAAAGAGCTATTACTATATGCGAAGAGATTTCTTTTCATACGGGTCAATGGCCTATGGATCGTTCACCGGGAATGTATGAAAGGAAGAGAATTGCTAAGATGGAAGAAGTATGATTGCAACAAGTGAAAAAGGTGGAAGCACCAAAGGAAGATGAGACCGACAAGGCAATTACGGAGATACTTAAAAGGATGAATGCTAATTTGCAACTATCTCCCGATTTTTTATCTAAGCCTATTGTGAATCAACAAGTGCCTCTGAATTCAATGACCATACCTATGCCTTTGATGAATCAACAAGTGTTTCCAAATCCTCAACAAGGCATTTATATGCCTAATATGGGTTAATCTTCTTAAAGTTGTCAAATGCCTACGCCTATGCCTCAACAAGGTATGTCTCCTAATTTTGGATATCAAGATACTTGGTACCAACTAGATATGTCATTTGAGAAAGTTGCCTTCATGCAAGGAAGGAACTTCCAAGGAAATTATGGTAGTAATTTTGGTAACCATGGAGATGTTAAACACAAAGACAAGGAGGATGGATTCAAGGTAATTATGGAGGGAATTTTAACCAACCTCTTAGGTATCAGAATTTGTCATATGGAAATCAAGGGAATGCCCTTACTCTTCCACCATTCACTAATCAAGGGGATAAATCTCCAAATGGTGAAGGGAAGCCTACAATGGAAGATCAAATGGGTAAGGTGTTGGAATATATGAAGGAAGATAAAGAAGACAAAAGACAAACAGATGATGTGAATGAGAGGAGATTTAAAGCGATTGAGACTCACATTAGTCAAATGGCAATCGAGCAAGGTGAAATGCATCGTAAAGGTAAGTTTTCCTCAACTACCGTTACTAATCCTAAGGAACAATGTTTGTATATTACCATTTGTAATATAGAAAGTAAGGTGGAGAAAGGGTTTGTGGAAACAACAAACATTGTTTCAAAGGTTGAAGAAGTAGTTTGTGATGAGGTCGTGTCCAAAGTGGATGAGGAAGTTGCCATTGATGATCATTTGTCTTTTAATGATGAGAGGATTATTGGGGAATTTTTGTCTTCATTTGTTGATGAAAGTAAGTGTGATAAAGAGTTGTGGTTGGAACAAGATTATAAAATAGTTGAAGCTGATGCTTCATTAAAGGTTGAAGACCCCGGTAAATTCATTCTTACTTGTAAAATTAGAAATGGGGAATATTTTAATACTATATGTGATCTTGGTTCAAGCATTAATGTGATGCCTTTAGAAATTTTTGAAAAACTTGGCATTGGGAGGTTAAAGTAAACGGATGTGGAAATCGGAATAATGGATGGTTCAATGATAAAGCCTCATGGAGTTGTGGAGGATATGCTTGTGAAAATAGAGAATTTTGTCTTTCCGGTGGATTTTATGATAGTTGAGAAGTAAGCGGATCCTTTGATCCTATTGATTTTTGGAAGGCAGTTTTTGGCAACCGGAATAGCAAAATTTGACATGGATAAGAAGGAACTCACACTTTGTTCAAATAAAAAAGAATTGGTATTATCAAGCAAGAATTTAAAAGGGGGAGATCTTCATTTGAAGCCACCCATTAAGTCTCTAGATGATCGAGATCGAGTGGTAGGTGAAATTTTAAAAGATGAAGATTTAACTAATTTTTTACTTGAATTTGCAGGAAATTTTTCTACAAAGAGAAACAAGTTCGGGAGTAATCCACATGTTGATTAGAAAATTGATAAAGGGCCTCCGGGGTTTGAAAATATGAGAAAAAGAGGCAATGAATTGAGTTCAAGTGTTAGAGGAGCAAGAAGTGTGGATAAGAAAATTGTTAAAGAAATGTTTAAAGTGAAGATGAGGTCCGATGGGGTCTTGGATTTCTCTGATTGTTAAGAGCTTAAATGTGTCTAGTTCGACGGCGTTAAATCGAGCGCTTGATGGGAGGCAACCCATTTTACACATAAGTCATTACAAGGTAATCTCGTGAGGATCATTGGTGGAAACTATAAGGGTAAGTCTCACCACTTTTGCAAACTTAATTCTCAACTTGTTTCTATTTAAATTTGGGGGTGAGTGCGTGGTGTGACTCACCACTTGTATATTCATGATGTATCATGTGTGATAGATTATCTTGTGCAAAATGGATAAATTTTGAACTTTTTCTCATGAGTTACGTTCGTTTTGGTACGCTTGGTGGTGTTGAAGTTCATGATAGTCCATTATTTGATCATAAATTATGGAGCTGATGTTGTAAGGAATTTTGAGCATGAATAGGATGTATTGGAAGTGCAAAAATAGGGCAAACAAGGTTTGAAGTTAGAAATTGGAAGAAACAGGGAAACAGCTACACGAGCCGTGTTCACTATACGCGCCCTGTAAGGATTGGCCATGTACTGACATCATAATTCGCTACTCATCCAGGACCAAGGGCGAGTTCAGAGCTCGAACCGTATAGGAGGCAGAGGCACGCCCCGTGTACCGTGCACGGGCTTATAAGTAATAGTCGTGTACGAGCATCAGAAAATGCTACACGCTCATGACTGAGGGCGTGCACGGAACACGAGCCGTGTTCTGTTCAAAATCAGATTTTAAAAAGCCCAATTTCATAACAGTTTGAAGCATCCACTCACTCCGTACGCACTTCAAATTCGTCTTTGAGTCCAATTACACCTCATTCTTCACCCATTGTTCGTAAATCTCCATTAGTAAGAAAAGGTGCAGCAGATGCATGGTAAGCATATCCAAGAGCTGCGAGATGGACAGCGTCGCCGTGAGTACTATGAGGAGCAATCTCGTGTGCACTCAAACAACATGAAGGAGATGATGACGATGATGTTCAATTTCTAATTCCCAGTATCTCCTCGTGCATACATACCATGGAACATGTATCACCACCTCCACCTCCGGAACCATGAAGGGAATTCTTTTGATGCTAAGCACTTCGTTTAGTTCTTTTAGATTATGTTAGGAATTTGATTTGACAATTATGAATTGGATTGTACTTTAAGTGTTTTGAATGTTTGGAGGTTTTACTTTTAGTTTTTATTTTGGTTTTATGCGATTTAATTTTCCTTTATTTTTTTAGTATTTTGGTTTGATTTTTATAATTTGGATGTGATGGGTATTTGAGCTTATTTGTTATGAATGGAAAAGTGGTGAGCTTTAATTTCTTGTAGTGGATGATTTTTGGTGATGCATGCTATAAGTTGTGCTATGTCTATGTTGTGGCAAAATTTTGCTTATGTGTTGTGATTGAGTTTTTCATTCTTGTATAGGTTCGGATTGGTGGTATGTTTTGGGAAAGTGTAAATATTTTTAATATGAGCTATGATACATTATTTGTGATAGGTGATAGCAAGCATGTTAAAGGTTCCTACTAGTTGAAATTGTGACATGAATTATATATATGTTCAATTTTGAGAAGTATGAAGGTTAATTAGGTTTCTTTTTGGTCCAAGCAAAAGCTTGTGAGAGTTGAGTCTCAAGCGTGCCTCCACAATTAATTCTTGATGAGAGGACCGGTTGAACTTAGACAAACTAGAATTTGCTCATGGACTACAGGAACGAAGCCCGAATAGTGGATCTTAATTTGTGAAATGATCTTAAGCCATCCTTGTTAAATGAGTCATAGCCATAAAGTTCCTTACCTAAACATCATCCTTAGTTAACCATTTTGAGCCTTGAAGCCTATTCCTTGTGATATTAGCACAATACAAGCCTTGAATATCAACTTGAGCCTTACATATATAACCTTTGTGTGGGTAATTGAGGAGATGATTGTTTACAAGGTTTGATGGTGAAGTTGTGCAAAAGAAAGAAGGAAATGGTGAATAAGCAAGAAAATGATGAAAAGAGCTCAAGCAAAAATACACATGCGGCCTCAACACATGGAAAGAAAAGAGGATCAAATCAATAAAAACATGCTCAAGGAATTCAAAAGTAGAATGAGAGGAAGCATGCAAATCGAAAGAAGATCAAGAAATCTATGGCATGATAATGTTCTTACTTAAGAGCATTTGAAAAGAAGGGAAGAATGAGAAGTGAAGGTAATAACATGGATTATCGTCTCTTTGATTACTTACACATGTATAGTCATAATTATCCATATTCTCCCTACCTCACCAAAGAGCCTAAACATTACATTTAAAGATAAAAGACCTTTTTGATCACTTTGTGAGACTAGGGTGGCTTGTGAACATAGTTCATGAGCAAGCCTATGGTGAGTCGATTCGATTGGTTGATGAGAGTTGTCTTACCCTACTTCATAGAGTGTTGAGTGCAATTGATATCATATGAGAGGCTTGGATTGAAAAGAAATTGATTAATCTTTTGATGTCTTGAAATTGAAATTGTTAATTCTTGATGTTATGAATTTAACGGTGTAGTGACATTTAATATGATTTTGTAGTCTTTATTATTTGTGATGCGTTGTAGTTTGTGTTCTTTAGGTATTTTCCTAGGTGAAAATTTCTCCTCTTGTTTATCATTTTTCGTTGTTCGAGTACGAACAACACTTTAAGTTTGGGCGTTTGATCGTCGTCATTTTCACCTAAATTTTAGTGTCTTTACTTACAGATTTTCGGATGTTTTTATCCGTATTTGTGTAACTTTGGTAGAGTTTTATGTTAATTAGGAAAAGTGTGGTATGGATTGATAAAAATGTGTAAATCAGCTTAAATGTATGTAAAACAGGTTAAAATGGAGAAAAACTGAGTCGGGAGCCAAAACGAAGAAACAAGAACAGGGCATGCTCAGACATGCCCCGTGTGTGGAACACGGGCCTATCCGAGGTGGTCGTACACCAACATCAGAAAATGCTACACGCCAAGGAGGAAGCCGTGTGCGGCTACACGAGCCGTGTCCAGTAACATGCAGAACACGCTGAACTGTGTGTGCACTACACGAGCCATGTGCGCTACACGACCCATGTAGTTGCGGATCCAGTTTTAAGTTGGCATATGTTTTAGAAGATTCCAAGGGGTATAAAAACCCAATTGGTGCGAAAATTAAGAGAGAGCCACATTTTGGAGCAGTTTCTAAAAATCAAAACACACACTATCACACCATACCTTCACACACACTCATTCTAGATCATCCATTTCCAAACTTTTCATCCATTCAATACATTGGTTCTCCCCAAATTCATCCATCAATCTACCATTCCATCAATTTGAGAAGAGAAGATCATCATAGATTGAATTGAGCATGTTGGAAGGAAGTAAGGTCATCTTCACAAAATGGAAGCCGATCTACTTTTTAATTGCTATTTTTCTTCATATTTTGGCTCAAATGGAGCAAGCCATGAGATGTATTGATTTGAACATGATGTGTAGTGGCTAGTCCTATAGTAGGGCTAATCATATGATTGGTTGAGAAGAATGCTAAATAAGTAGGATTTTAGATGTTGAATTGAGTTAAATTTTGGACTTCCTTTTATGATTAATGATTCATGTTTCATTTCACTACTTGTGTGATTAAATTCCTAGTACAATATGTTAGGATGGTCATTCCATTGTCTTGTCTTAGGATTTAATTGAATCATTTAGTTGAATGAACTTGTATGTTAGTGTGAGGGGAGGTAAGTCATACCCTTCTCATGCTTAGAACACTTATAAGGGGACACTTAAGAAATTGAGTGAAAAGAACCAAATTTATGATCATAGTACCTTAAGGGAATTGAGAGTAAGAACAATGCTAAGGGATTTAGACTTGTCAAAGAGTCGAGAACCTAATCACCTTGGCCATAGGGGTTAGGGGTAAAAACGTGATTGCTTTTAGTCCATGATTAATGAAGTTTGATGTTAAAAGTCATGCATATCTAGCTAGTTTCTTAACCATGATTACGATTAGCCTTGCTCTCTTCTTAAATACATTCTATCTACTTCCATTCACTTTGTTACGTGATTGATATTTGATTCTATTAGTTGTTAATTGATTTTTTAGTTAATTGATTAGAATAATCATTAGTATGAAACCAAACCTTCAATCTTATCACTCTTACAAAGTATAATTGATGACAAATCCGGATACAACTATGAGTTTACTTTCTCTTGGGACGACATAAATATAAATTTTGTTACTTGGTCACACGTGCACAACAACGATAGAGTCTCTTACTCTAATTCATTTTATTAAAAATGGGACTAAGAACAAGGACCAAGGGGGGTACCAATTCTGGTTGTACCCTAGTCACTCTCTAAAATATTATAGTATCTCTTAATCTATATGAAAAAACAAATGTAAACGTTAACTCGGGACGGAGGGAGTACTAATTATTTTGTATGTATCTCATATATATATACTAAAAGAGAAACGTAACTATTAAAATGTGACGCCATAATTAAAAATATGTAATCATTATTGTGGGATGGAGAGTGTATATATTACTCCATCTGTCTCACATGAAATTTCACACTATATGTTTCTTTCGTCTTATCTCAAAGTTAAAAAGAAAAAAACCACATAAATTATCAACCTTAAAAATACATTTTAATTATAAATTTAATACCCTCACCTAACACACAACATATGTTATATTTATTCCTCCATCCATTTCATAAAATGCTTCATGTTTACTTTTCACGTTGTTTAAGAAATACTATTGTTCTTTTTTACTCAGGTGTGTTAGTTACCTGACCATTGAGCTCCTCACTAAAGTGAATGAATCAGGTTCGATTTCCTTTGGGAACGAATTAAGGGAGTTATAAGGGGATTTTGGAGAAAATCTTGGAGTATGGGTGCTTGGTGAACTAACTACTAACAATTAATATTTCCTAATAAAAAAAGTTGTTCTTTTTATCAACTTTGTTGACTTTAAATGGTATTTTAGTATTTGTAGGTAATACTTAAAAAATATAAAGTAATGGTATGTGTGTGAAAAAAATTGTGACAAATTTGGTAAAATAATTTTTGAAGTTATTGAATAAAATGGTATTTTTTAATTTAAGATGTGAAAATTTTATGGGACAAATAAATAAGAAAAGTACAAATGCTTTTCTTAGAGGGGGGAGTATTTAAAAAGACTACATTAGTTGTAAGAGCGCATAAAATTGATTAAAAAAAGAAAAAGGGCTAATTTTTCTTAGGGGAGGATGTGATATTATATTTTGTGAAAGAGTTTATGATAACTCACCAAAGAACTCAGATCCAATAACTTCAATCAAGAAGCCAATCCCTAAGTGTCCTTCAAAAGGGGAGTACTCCACGTTGGGCTTGGAGACTGATATCAAGTACTGGAGTGTTTCCTTCTGACAGTAGATCGCTGCAACAGTAATAGGCAGCAGGCCAGCATCACTCAACATGCAGAGCAGATCTGGATTATTAGCCACCATAGCCATCGCAGCCTCGGTGTTTCCAACCTTGACACCGCTGTGCAAGGCTGTGTATCCGTACCGATCCGTGAGGGCCAATGCCTCGGGCCGCATCGACGCCACCAGCTTCCTCACAAAATCCTTTGCTCTTTCGCTCTGAGCCGCCATGTGGAGAGTCGTCTCGTGGTCGAAGGAGATGATGGCTTCGGTTTTGTCTGTGTTTCCTTCGAAGAACTGATCATTCACCGTTTCCTAGTCGCCAGTTACGGCGGCGTTGTACAGCGGCAAATACTTGCACAGCTCTCTCGCTGTACAATGTTTACATAAGTGCATTAGGCCATCTCCAATAGTTTGCATCATTTTGCAGCACATTCAGCACAAAAATGGTGTGAAAATAGTAATTCATCTCCAACCGTTTGCGCTACCTTTTCCTCTAAAAAATATTCATTTAATCTTTATTTAATTTTTTCCAACATAATTAAAATTATTATACATTTAATTTTGATATATTTGTCTTTAATTTAAACAAAATAAATTTATCTTAAATATTTAAAAGATATTCATTAATTAATAAAAGACTTGAAAATTAAATTACAATATGATCAGTAGCTTAATAATTTTATTTTTATGTTTAAATCTCATATTTATTTTAATTATTTTTTTAAATATATATTTGATATACTAATATATAAAACTGTAACACTATTAATAATAAATATTTTAACAATAAAATATTAATTAATGCAGCAAAAATAAAATAGAAATGCCGAGAAAATATCAATTGGTGTGAAGTATTAACAATAAAATATTAATACAGTAAAAATAAAAAATAAGTTTTAATGCAGTAAACTAAAACAGAAAATAAAAAATAAATAAAAAATAAAAAAGAAGAGAAGTCAAGGACGGCATCCCAACCACAAATTGAAACGAAGTAGATACCCAACACAAAAATGCCGAGAAAATGCAGTTACTGCTGGAGATAATTTTTCACGCCATATCACCTTTCCACCGCATTTTACAGTTGTAACACCCCAATATTTCAAAATCTATATTTTCATTAAGTTTTTTCTTTTAAATAAAAGAACTTATATTGTTATATTTTTAATCAAAAGTGTGTGTGTATGTGTGTATATATATATATATATATTATATAATAATAATAATATATGTAAGATATTTTCTTAAGTTGCATTTTTGGATAAAGACTAATTATAGATAAGATTATCATGATTAGATAAGTTTGATGACATGGGTATTGGATAAGTTTGGGAGATTTGAAAATAAAAATTTATTACACTTATCCATTTTCTTCTATATAAATATACATATATATACACTACGCATATACATATTTTCTCATGTTTTTAAAAACACGCGCACACATATACATACACACTGTTCACATTGTAGCTTCCTCATTTCGTTATTTAATCTTATCATGTTATATACAGAAATACTCGCCTCGAAGCGTAGATTCCAAATATATAATTCTTTTATAAAATAGATATCATTTTGAGCCAGAAAAGCTCCGTCAAAGTTTCAACCCCTTTAATGGCAGATTTTGTTTTGGTGTGAGTTAGCTTTGATATTATAGTCCGTTTTGAAGCTCTCCTCACGAGGATCACAAAGGTATAATTAGTTTTGAGTTTTGACGTAAAATGAGAAAGTTGGGAAGAAACCCACTTCACGGTATAATTTCAAGTTGGGTCATTTTGTAATAAGTTTAAAGTTTAGGGTAAGTTTAAATGAGAATTTAATATAATGTAGGGACTTAATTGTAATTTATAAAAAATATATTTTATATAATAATAAATAAAGTTTGAAGGTTTGATGCAAGCAGTAGTAGGTATTATAGTATATATATTATACTTATTTTATAATTATATTTTTAATTTTATGATTATAATTTTATATTATTATCTTAACTTTTTATTTTAAATATTATTATTTTACTTATCATTTATAATTTTTATATAGTATTATTATAATTTTTATCATTATTATTATTTCAAGTGAAAATTATTTACTTTATATTTATAATAAAATTAGTATATCATTTTCAAGAATTTCTGAGATCGTAGATCAAGCCTTGTCCACTCTACAATTTCCAAGGTGGGGGTAACTTTCACTCTTTACCAAGTGCTACATTTTTATGTCATGATTGCTATGTTAAGATGTGATATCTGTTACTGATATGTCATGATATGTGCCATGTGTGCTTTTAGTTCGATGACAAATATATTTACTAACACTTGTACGTGGTGACGACTCGGTGCACATATACCAACTAACACAAGTTACTGGCTACGTCGATTCAGTACTAAAATGTATTTCAAAGTATGCTAACATCGTACTGGGGTGACGGCCCGGTGCGCACAGACCAACTAACACAAGTTATCGGACGACAGTTCGGTCTAAAATATTTTCAATGAGTTATCGAACGACAATGTGTAAATTATTTTATTAAATGGCATATGTTATATTTTATGATATATTTGGCATGCATATTTATTTTTAACTGTGCAATCATTTAAGTTAACCCACTGAGTGTATTTCACACGCTCACCCCTTCCACTCCAAACTCTTTTCAGGTTGAGGCTGCGATGGCGTACCAGGGGCGGATGTGTTGTGTGAGAGATTTTTAATTAATGTGTTGTGTCAAAATCTCTTTATATAATTTCTAATGATATACTTTTGTATAATTTTCACTGTTTATGATATTTTATTTTATGACTTACGCCCGCATTGAAGGATGATATTATCAAAGAATTGCGAATAAATCTCCCTTTTTATTTATTGAAAAACTGGGGCGTGACAGCAGTGCTGTTGGAGATGGCCTTATTGCTTTTTGAACGTATAATGTAAAAAAAAAAAGGAATAAGTTAGGTAATTTAAAGACAAAAGCTTGAATAAAGTTGCTAAAAATTATGATGAATTATGAGTAAAAAGGTAAATAAAATTATTAGAATTGATAAATAAAGGATAAAAAGTATATAAAATACATAATGTATTTTTAACTTTTATGAAAATAAGAAAAAAAATTGTATTTGAGTGACTTAAGAAAATGTGCAAAAATATGAGGAATTGAGGGAGTAGAAAAGCTGTATGATTAATGTGTAGTGCTTCAAGATATAATATTTAGATATATACTCCCTCCGTACCGTGTTAATGTTTACATTTTCTTTTTACACGTAGATAAAGAGATGTAATATTTTAATGTGTAATGAGGTGGGAGAAATAATATTTAATATAAAGTAGGTGGTTGTATCAGTATTGTGTGTGAGTCCTTCATGGAATAATTAATTATTTTATATGGGTCCAACTTAACAAAAAAGAAAATGTAAACCTTAACTTGGGACAACCCAAAATGGAAAACGTAAATCTTGGGACGGAGCAGTAATTGTTTGCTGTATTAGTGTTTTTGTGGTTTATGTAGAAATATTACTTTCTTCGTCTCACAAAATGCTTCACGTTTATTGTTTTATATTATTTAAGAAAGTTGCATTTTTTGACCAATTTTGTTGACTTTACAGGGTATTATAGTATTTTTAGGTAATAAAAAATATAAAATAATGATATGTTGTGAAAAATGAGAAGCAAATTTGAAATTAAAGTAACTTTTAAGGTTGTTGAATAATGTTTTTTTTTGTATGAAGGGTTTTGTGAGATAAACAAATAAGAAAAATGTAAAAGATTTTATGAAACGAGGGAATAATTGTTTTGTATGGTCCCATTTGTCATAAAAGAAAATATAAACCTTACTTATCCTGGAGAAAATAAAAAATCAAATGTAAATCTTACCTTTGGGATGGAGTTAGTATTTTTATCATATATACATCCTATATCCCATTTTCATCTTACATTTATTGTGCACATGCAAAAAAAGAAAAGTAACTTTTTTTTAGGTAATTTGATATTTTTTGTAATAAATAAATTATACTCCCTCAATCCCATTTTCAATCTTTCTAATTTGGGCGTCTCAATTCAATCTTTATATTTCTCTTTTTGATAGATGTGATTGATGAGAGGGAAAATAAGCGTATTTTAGTGTCTAATCTAACACCGTTTTTATGAGTATTGTTGTTATATATTAGCACAAGTGTCTTATATTCAATATATGTGAGAAAAAGGTACCCTTGAGGTGTTTTATTGTGTCTTAGGTGGAAAAAGGGATCAAAAGTGCAAAGTTGGAGAAAAGGTGCAATTTATGCAAGAATGCTAAAAGACGCACGTCCAATTTGTGTAATATTTCTTTGTTCGTGTGGAGCTCTGAATTAGAAGTGTGATACATATTTGGAAAGCCAAGGAAGAGAGGATCACGTGAGCACAAGAATTACTCAAATCAGAGGTCGGATGTGGAAGTTATGTGCGAAACGGTGAGACTGCGCAAGCTTGCACGACCAAAGGAGATCCGTTCGACTAGCATCGTCTTGGTCGAACGGAAGAGGGAAACTCGAGCAAAATGACCAAAAACTTACAGAGCGCTTGCTCGACCAGTTGCTCGACTTGGAGGCCTTGCTCGACCAAGAAGGTAAAGTCTAACAAAATATCGCTGGTTCTATTTTTGGTAGTTTTGGATTTCTTTTACCAAATTTGTCATATGTCTCAAGTAAAACCCCATTCAAGGCCTATAAGGAGAGCTCACAAGTATAAAAGGGGGTGTAGATCACGTCATTATTCATCATAGAGTCATACATATTGGAGAGGAGAGGCCACAAATCCATCCTACACCCCACAAGGAGGGATCATCCCTAACCATCATCCACATCCTTTCCTCCATCCATCCATCACTTTGAAGATTCGTTCATGGAATTAAGAGGAGAACCAAGAGGAGAATTCAAGACGGAGAAGGACGCGACGACTCCCGAATCTAGGGTTTATTTCATTTTATAATTTATCTTATAATTTTATAGACATTCAGGTAAGATCTATCAAATACCCATGATTGTTTTTCGCAACATCATGGGCTAGAGTCTTTTTAGGGTTGAGAAAGTTTTTACTAATTAATTGAACTTTCTTGTGAAACTCCATACAACATTACTTGTGGATTTATTTTATAAATGATTGTGCCTTTTTAATTCATACTCATGGTCGTTTTGTGCATCATTAACTGTTATGTAGAGTCTGAATACATATCTTGGTTATTTATTGAGTGCGTTAACTGTTGAGCAGGATTTCATGTTATGATTCTAAGTGAGGGGACTCCGAAACTTCATTAGAACTATAATATATGAATACTTATTAATTGAATTGAATTAAGGTTATTAAGTAGGATAAAGAGGATAATTTTATAGTACTATAAAGGGAGATCATATCGGGTTAGAGTACCAATTGGCCAGGGAAATAATTGATACTAATAGTACATAGAAAGGGGGGTGAAGTTATATCTCTTCCTCCAAGGTTATTCACACGTGTTACACGCATGTTTACTTTTGTCTATAGAGTAGATATGCATGGCTTAGTGATGCGTCCATATTCCACAAGGCAGAGTCGAACATCAGCACACGAGAGGGAAATTAATAAGTGAAACTGGATTATCCTATGGCTACCTATTCTCCTACTTGATCCACTTTCATATTCTTCGAGTGATATTTTATTTTATTTTCTATTTTAATTACTTGTTTAGTAGTTTAATAATTAAATCTCAAATCTTATTGACATATTGTCTTAATTAATTTAATATATAATTAAATTGATAATACGCCGTTCTTTGGGTTCGATAATTCACTTGGTCGCTTGCTTAACCTGCAACTGATATCCTTAATACTTGGGGATTAATTTTGCGTGCAAAGAAAACGCACATCAGTGATCTACTCAAAAAAATTAATATATGTCCATAGGATCCACATCCAACAATAATATAACTACAAACTTTAATTTATACTCCCTCTGTCCCCTTCAAATAGGGACTTTTTTCCATTTTTGTCATACCACCCAAAGAGTCTCATTTCCTTTTTTACACACATGAGACCCACACACACTAACTAATACAATTAAAATATCGGACACACACTCCCACTAATACAACTACCTACTACACATTAAATAATAATATTCCTTAATCCACGTGCCATAAAGCAAAAGACCCTTTTAACAAGGGACGGAGGGAGTATATTAAATATTATATCTTTCAACCAACTACATAATAAAATACTATATTCCTTAATTTACGTTTAAAAGACAAACATAAGTATTATAACATGATGAAGGGAGTATATATATATAATTGTTATGAGTGGAAAGAAAATGTGATAATTATAAATTAAGTGTTGTGAGAGAATAATATAATAGTTGATTTTTTTTAGTGAAGTTTAAATTATGATGAAATAAAACGACAAGTTTAAAGTTGATGTTGGGACGAATAAAGTGTTTAATAGTAAAAAAATATATTGCCCTTAAAATAAAAGATTTAATTAAAAGACAATAATTTTAAATTCTTAATTTTTACAATAAATAAAATTGAAAGGTCAATGAAAAGGAGGGAGTAGTTATTATACTCCCATCACCTGCCAACGAGTCTAATTTTATTGTTTTGGGCCTTAACTTTAAAGGGTATGATCATGGGGTGGATATTCGCACTCCCGAAAATACTTAGCGTACCCCCATTTAAGTTAAAGACTAAAATATCCTCAAATCATAAGACATAAATATCCTTATACAATTATATAATTAAAATTAATTAAAAACAAAGAATTGGTTGCTCCTAGGGCTCAAAATCTCCATACTCTGCCGTTATTCACCACTTCACACCAAACTACTCCTCCATCCAACAGAATCGGCTCCACAACATCATGCCTAATCAATTCAAACCCTCCTCCTCTTCCTCCCTACCCATACTGCCACTCTACCCATCCCATTAGAAACCCTGCAGGGATTGAGATTAACCACACGACACCCGTAATTGGGATTGCGAGACTGTACAATCAAATCGTGCTCCGCGGGCAGAATATGGAGGCGGGATCGGCGGAGGAGGACGTGGTGGAAAAGACGTGGGATAGGGATGGATTGAGGCGGAAGAAGAAGGAGCCGATTAAAACGCCGACGAGGACGAAGAGAAGCCACTGCTCTCAAAAAATGCAATTGATGGGTAGAAATCCAATGTGTTGCTCTTGTGGGTGAAAATCACACCGTTTGATGCTCACTAGAAACCCTCCTCCATTGCCGCCATTATTTTATTTCTTAACTTTTTTTTTCTTTTTTTGTTGAATTGATTTCATAATTTCTCTTTCGCAAATGATTTCTCTTAGAATTCTGGCCCTTTTTTTTCTTTTTATTGAGTTGATTTCATACTCTTTTTCACAATTGCTTTCTTTTAGAATTTCGGCTAGACATTGCCCGGTTTTCGCTGTTAGTTTCTTGATGGACAAAATTTAATTGTAATGATGACAAGAACATGGACGGCGTAAAAATCGAATTCAAACTTCTGTATACACCATTTCCATGTCTATGTAATTTTAGCCATATTGGCATAATACTCCATTTGTTCTTTTTTTATTTATTATAAAAATAAAGATAAAATAAAAAAGGTATATTGGTCTTAATTGGGGTTATTTAGTAATGTTAAGATACATATAAATAAAATATTGGGGTATAGTTAGTAAATGGGGTGCATCAAGTATTTTCGGGGGTGCAAATAGCCGCCCCCTATGATCATTTATTTACTTCCTCCATCCAATTTTAAGTTGTTTGTTTGCTTTTTGTACGTGGATTAAGGAGTATTATTATTATATATAAAGTGGGTAGTTGTATTAGAGGAAAGTGGTGGGCCATATTGTGTACTTTTTTACTAAATAGGAGAAATTGATACCTTTGAACCGGACGCCAAAAATAATAAAATGGACACCTTAAAAGCTGATGAAGAGAGTACTTTTTTAGATGTATGAGACCACACACATCACCAATACAATTAAAATGTGAGATTCACAGAATTCACTGATACAACTACCCTCTACACAAAATTATACTCCATCCGTCCGCTGATAAGGTATCAATTTTGCCATTTTGGTTGTCCACTTTAAAGATAACCATATTCTCTTTTTAGTAAAAGGGTCTCACACATGGTCCACCACTCACCACTAATACAATTACCCATTTTATATAAAATAATAATACTCCTTAATTTAAGTGCAAAAAACAAACTTTACCGACTAAGGGGGAGAAATTATCACAAATGGTAATCTAAGGGGGAGAAATTATCACAAATGGTACTCTAAGTATGAGAGAATCCACAAATAGTCCTATAACTTTGAAAATTATCAATTTTAGTCTTTTTAATTCAATTTTGGTCCTATTTGTCCAATTTTAGTCCAATTCCCAAAAATAAAAATAAACCCACCGGAGCCGATTCTCATCCTCAGATTTGAGACATTTCCGGCAAGCCACATTATGGAACATCCCACGTGGCAACAACAAATTAATAATAAAAAATTAAGTTGCCATGTCAAATCTTAGTCCATCGCAGATGAGCTGTTGCTCGTCAATTCAGGTGAACAGCCCGCGCCAGGAAGAAGAAGAAGTGGCCATGTATTACCTTTCTCCATTAGCAGTGGCTCGAGATTCCCAAATCCCAGCGGGTGATTCAGAGCGGCGGAGTGTGGCATGCAGAATTTGACAAATCTGGGGCCGTGGCGATTAACACATGGGTCTACATCTCCGGCTGTGTTGGCGACGAGAATATAGTGATGGGTCGTATATAGTCGGAATGACCAATTAAAGAATTTATCGCAAGGGAGAAAGGTACTAGAGTTTAAGCAATCTCAAGTTTATTGTGATTTTATAAGGACAACGGAATGGGATAGAGGATAAGCGTGCAAATGAATGCACCTAAACTAATGAAAATAAGATAAAAGCAAAGATAAATGATGGGTTCCAAATGATGCAAGGATGAGATTAACAACAATCATGTCATAGATAATTAATTAATTATGCAATTAATTATAATCTCTCATGGACATGGTACAGAAGCGATCACTAATTCCACCTAAACTCTCTCTTGAGATGGATAGGATGTAGGCCCTCAATAAGGCTCCCAAAAGCACTTATGATCGATACCATAGCGAACACCTCCCACTAGGTACTAATTACTCTACGAGTTCCCTAATAAGGTACTAAATCATAGGCAATATTCCCTTTTAAGGTACTATGAATTCACAAATGGTTTGGGTCTCCTCACCTAATCAACTAACCTATCGATTAAGCCAATTAAATATTCTATCAAAGGGTTCTAAATGTAGAAGAATATCTCTATCTCATTCTAAATTAATGCACATGAAGTGTATGATGAAATGATTCAATGAACTATCATAAACACACAATTGATTTCTCAATCTTTTCACATGTCTAAGACAATTAATCACACATAACATCATATAAATCAAGCAATGAATAATCAATAATAGAAATAACACAAAGCCCATTCAAGATTAAAATCAAATTGCATAAAAACTAAATTATCCAACACCAATCATGGATCAAATCTCACAAAGGAGATTAGTATATCATAGTCTTAGAGAAAACAACATAGACAATTGTATCTACAAATCTCATGACAAATTTATAAAGAAGTTCAAAAAAATTAGAATTAGATTCCCCCTTTGAAGGTCTTCAGTGGAGATGTCCTTCTTTTCTTGTAATCTTCACTCTCCCTTACTTCCTTGATCACTTGGATGGTGGATTTGATGGAGAGAATCAAGTGTAGATGGATGGATGAAGAATGGATGAAAGGGATGGTGAAAAATAGAAGAAAATGTGTGTGATGTGTGTGAAACATTAAAAACCCTTGAATTATATCAAATGCTGAACAATTGGGTATTTATACCCCTTGGGAAGCTTTTAGAAGGCTGCTGAAATTTTCTCAAGTTTTTTGCACGGACATGGCTCATGTGCATGCACACGGGTGATGAGCATTTTCTCAACACACAAAATTAATCCTCAAGTGTAAGGATATCAATTGTAGTTTCGATAGGCGACCAAGTGATTATCGAACCCAAGGGACGGATTATTATCAATTTAATTATATTCTAATTAACTAAGACTATGTTGGCAAATTAGTTTGGAATAGTTACTAGATTAAATAATAATAACTTAAATAGCGAATTAAATAAACAAGCCATAGAGAAAATACGACTGTGATCAAGTAAGAATTAGGTAGTTCTTCGGGTCATCCAATTTTACTTATTAATTTCCTTTCCATGCATTGATGTCCGACTCTACCTTGTGGTTTATGGACGCATAACTGAACCATGCAAGTTCACTCTATAGACATAAGTAAACATGCGTATGACACGTGTGAATATCCTCAGAGCAAGAGATATAATTCATCCCCTTTCTAGGTACTATCAGTATCAATTTTTTCCCGTGCCTTAGTACTCTAACCCGATATGATCTCCCTTTATACGTACTATAAAATTATACTCTTTATCCTACTTATTAACCCAAATAATATTCAATTAACAAGTATTTATATAAGATAGTTCTAGTAAGACTTCGGAATCCCTTCACTTATAATTATAACATGTAATCCTGCTCAGCAATGAACGCACTCAATCAATAACCAAGAGATGTATTCAGACTCTAAATAACAGTTAATGATGAACAAAACGACTGTGAATATGAATTTAAAAAGCACAATCTTATATAAAATAAGCTACAAGTAGTGTTGTACGGAGTTTACACATGGAAATTCAATTAACTCATAAATTTTCATAATCCTAGAACTACCATGATTGATCTAGGAACAATCATGGTTAATTGGTATTATCTTACTTGACTCGTCAGGCGAATCTCTTTTCACAACTCCTTGAGATGATGGTAGGGTTTCGGTGGTGGATGGATGATGAGTGATGTCGTGTCCCTTTTCTCCTGCGAAAGCTCTTCTTTTATACATGTAAACTCTCCTTACGGGCCTTGGATGAGCTTCTTGAGCGAACACACGCATTAAAGGTGTAAAATACTAATATAGTAAGTTTACGTGCATCAGTTCGACCAACATGACAGGTCGAATCACTATGAGCTGGTCAAACTGCAGGTGCGTCTCTTCAGGCTTCTAGTTCGACAATGATTCGACCAAATGGCTTGGTCGAACGGAAATGTCGTGGTCGAACGGCACTCCCAGTGCTTTTTCTCCATCGGTTCGACCACAGGTGCTGGTCAAACCATCTCTTTCTTGGTCGAATCCCATGCCTGCTTGGTCGAATCCACCTCTAAATCTCCCTTTTTCTTGATCCGATCACTTCCAACTCGTTTTCCTTCGAAAATCAACTCAAATAGCCTTGAAGACACCTGATTCGTGACTTTCCACCATGTATATCGATTTATATCTAATTACAACCATCTAACTCACTATTATTATACAAATCCGAGCTCGAAACATGTGAATTTACATACTCATCAAACCTCCAAACTTACATGTTGCTCGTCTCGAGGAAACGAAATCAAAACCATAGAGTAGTGTAAAATTCACTCAGCTACCACATTAAATACAATTCATATTCACACATGCAATTCCATCAATCAAAACAAGTATCACTAGCATAATATATATCATTCATGCAAAACATTACTCAATCATAACGCAATTCGGAGTACGAAGTCATCTAGCTCACAAGATAAGTATTTACTCTCACTCTCTAGTTTAAAAGAAGTACACTTCATTAGGTTAATATACTCTCATATTCAATTCATACTTCCGCATAACCATAAGCTTGGCAAGGGTCTCAAAAATCAACTTACAATTAACTTATTACTAAGATCACAAAGGACTTGCTTTTGGGTTGTAATGTTGCTCTTTGGTAAAGGTAGAAAAATTTAGGTAAAGTGACTAATTCACTAGTAGAGAATTACCTTGGAGTTTCGCTTTTCATCATACAACTTCATCTTTTTCTCCAATTTCTTCTCATGCTCTTCATGGTTCGAATTCTCCTTCTTTTCCTTAGCATCAACATCATCTTTCTTCCATGAGTAAGGGTACCAATTTCGGGCACTACCCTTCAAAGCAGTCGGGGTACTAGTTTCAGGCACTACCCCTAAACAAGATTTAACCATACTTTATATTTTTCATGTTTCTCAACCACTCTTCTACCTTCTTCATTCTTGCTAGTACTTATTCACCTCAACTCTCTATTAAAGAATAGGGTATTCAACAAGGCTCAAGTAAAGGTTAAATAAGGCTTTTCTATCAAGCCTTGCCAAAGAAAAAGCTTTTTAAGGCTCAAAAGGGCTTCCAATGATACATATATTATAAGGTAAGGTAAAATTTTGGTTAAGTAACTCAAACAAACAATAAGGCCTAAGATCATGTCCTAGAAACTCATTAATCATAAGTTTCACACAAGAATCCAAGCCAAGTTCTAGAATACGGTCATATGAATAATTCTCTCAAGAATAAACTATCATGAACTAGCATGATTCAAATGGTTTAAACTCTCACATGGTAAATAGAATCCTAGGTACTCCTCATAGCATATAATCAAGATCAATTTCGCAATGAACCCCACATACTTATCAAGTTGTACATGCTTCTCATCAATAAAAATTAACACATGTAAAATATGAATGCAACATACTAATGCCAAAAGCCCACATATCATGACAATCCATACAAGTATCTCCAACCAATAACACCCTCAGGTATCAATCCTCACATCTCAATCAAATCATACGTACATGCCACTCACACCACAAACCCAACCTACAAAGAGAAAAAGAGAAGGGGGATTGATGCGTGTTTTCTTTGCACGCAAAATAAATTCCCAAGTATTAAGGATATCAGTTGCAGCTTAAGTAAGCGACCAAGTTAAATATCGAACCCAAAGGACAGCGTATTAGTAATTTAATTATTTACTAAATTAATTAAGACGAATTGGCAATAAAGGTTGTGAATTTAATTATTAATCTACTAACAAAAATATTAAATAACAATTAAAATAAATAACACTAGAAGAATACGAAAGTGGATCAAGTAGGAGAATAGGTAGCTCTAGGGTAATTCAGTTTTACTACTTAACTTCCCTCTCATGTGCAGGCTGACTCTGCCTTGTAGACTATGAACGCATCACTAAACCATGCAAATCTACTCTATAGACACAAGTAAATATGCGTGTAACACGTGTGAATAACCTTGGAGCAAGAGACGTAATTTTGTCCCCTAGGGGATGGCGGAGTGGTAGAAAGGGACTAAGCGGGATTTTCAACCCGTGTTCGAATCCCCGAAGCACTCCGTGGAGCCGGTCAGCTAGGGTTTTCCTAGGCTAGTTTATCCCCTCCATGGTCTTTGCCGGCTAGGCCAGTGGAGGGTCCGGATTAGTCAGCGAAGCTGGACACCGGGTTATCAAAATAAAATAAAAAAAAGACGTAATTTTACCCCCCCTTTCTAGATACTATCAGTATCAATTATTTCCCACGTCTGGAACCTAACCCAATATGATCTCCCTCTATAGGTACTATAAAATTACCCTCTTTATCCTGCTTACTAACCCAAATTCAATTTAATTAATAAACATTCATATATGATAGTTCTAATGAAGCTTCGGAGTCCCCTCACTTAGAATCATAACATGAAATCCTGTTCAACGGTGAACGCATTCAATCTACAACCAAGATATATATTCAGACTCTATATACTAATTGAAGATGCACAAAACGACCGTGAATATGGATAAAGAAAGTGATTGATGAATGTAAATCCTATTGATTGTCCTTCTTGGATCCACAGATGAATCTTCAAAGTGATGGATGGATGGAGAAAAGGATGTGGATGATGGTTGGGGGGTGATCCCCCCTTGTGGGGTATATGATGGATTTCTGGCTCCCCTCACAATGAATAATGATGTAAAATATATATAGGTGTGAGAAGGGACTTAAATAAGGAAATAAAAGATATGGGTAAATCATGGAGGATTATATGATAAGAAGATTAATTGTGCTCCAAGAACTAGGCAATTTTCGAAAATTCTGGGAAATTCTCGGTGCCATCTGCGCGACTTCACGATTTTGAGTACAACTTCCTCTTCCAAACTCTGATTTTAGTAATTCTTATGCTCACGTGATCCTCTCTTCCTTGTCTTTCTATCCATATAAAGAAATCTTAAAAAATATAACATTTGAATATGTAAAAAGTCATGCAAAATGGAACATCTGTTCTGAACAGGAACAGCTTGCGCGACGTCACCATTTTGATCTTAACATTCTTGTTTGAAATCCGATTGAGGTGTTCTTTTCGCCAAAACAACCCTCTCTTCTGTTTCTTTCCAACCATATATCACACTTCTAATTTAGAGATCCACAAGAACACAGAAAAATTACACAAGTTGAATGTGCGTTTTTCAGCGTTCTTGCACATATTGCACATTTTCTCCAACTTTGCACTTTTAATCCTTTTTAAACCTAAAATACAATAAAACACCTCAAGTGCACCTTTTTCTCAAATATATTGAATATAAGATACTTGTGCTAATATATGACAATAATTCTCATCAAAAAAGATGATAATTGGACACTAAAACACGCTTATTTTCACTCTCATCAGTCCTCCAAACTTACTCGTTGCTCGTCCCGAGGTAACAAAATAAAATAAAAAGAGAGAGAGAGAGAGAGAGAGAGAGTAAGAAAATTAGCGGGGAAATAAGGGCTATGACAAATATCCCTTTCAAAATACAATTGTCCTCAACTTAGGTCATACAACTCTCATTACATGTAATAATAAATTCATAGCATACAAGTTAAGACAATCACTACCAATTCAAATTCTCCATTCACATGTTCTCACGGGAAGTATATATCACTCGCACTCAAGTGTAAAAGATGTACACTTATGGGTTAGGTGTTTACGCTCAAATTCAATTCAAGTGCATGTGTAACCATAAGCTTGCCTATTGTCTCAAACTCTCCTTTTACTTGTAGCTAGCAAATCATGAATCAAAAAGGTCTTTTTATTTGGTTGTAATATTGGCTCTTCGGAAAAGGTAGGAAATTTATGGATAAGTGACTCAAAACTCGGATCAATCAAGCTGCAGTCTCTCTCAATCTTTATTTTTTCTCATCACTTTCTATTCAAGAACAACATTCACATCAAACTCTCCCATCTTTCTCTATCAAGCACAACATTTACTTTTTTTCCAACTTTTTCTAGCTCTTCAA
Organism: Pogostemon cablin; assembly: GCA_023678885.1. Taxonomy (NCBI): domain Eukaryota; kingdom Viridiplantae; phylum Streptophyta; class Magnoliopsida; order Lamiales; family Lamiaceae; genus Pogostemon; species Pogostemon cablin. The sequence goes on along the minus strand of CM042975.1, from coordinate 22,741,276 downwards.
CTCCATCATTCTCCTTTTTATTTCACCCCTTTTTTTCTTCTCTCAAGGTACCAGTTTCGGGCACTACCTCTCACATCCTCCATAGGGTACTAGATTTAAGCACTACCCTAGGGTGTTTGTTTCCATGTAGTACTAGATTTGAGCACTACTCCAGAAATTTTTCTTTTCATCTTTAAGACTCTTCTTTCATCATCCTTTTCATCTCTCAAATCACCACTCTCTTAAATTAAGCTTTATTGACTATCAAAAGAATTGATTTAAAAAGGCTCAAATGGGCTGACAAGGTAATGAATTCAGGTAAAATATATGGGAAAAGATGGGCTAAATGGCAAAGATGGCCTAATATTATTTTCATAATCCGCTAGACTAATCTTGAATATTCAAGGAGACTCATGGCAAGTTCTAGAATACACGCACAAGAATGATACTCAACAGAAAGAAAATATCATGTGATTATGTACATGAATAACAAGGCTCAAAATCTCACATGGGTTTTTAACAAGTAACAGAGCACCTTTCATGGTAAGTAATATCCCACAAGTACACATAGAACTTCATATCACAATATAACTTAAGTACAATTTCTTCACCAATTTCAAGAGCATATGAATTTTAGGCACAATTTAAACATATAAGCTCACATGGATCACAACCATAAACTCAATCCTTCTACTCCATGAATTAAAAGCACATATAAAAATTAGAATAAGGAAACGAGGGCACATGATTTCTCTTCAACGTATGTACGAGCTCCTTGAGTTGTTCAACTCGGTCAGGTCAAACCTCAGTGTAGAACTCATCTTTCCCTCTTGTACCTTTTTCTATCATCAAAACTAAAGCACACTCATCATCACATGATTCATCAATAATAAAATAGGAGAACTATAAAAAATACTCAATTGACTATCTAATCGACTCCACCCACTAGATACACCAACACAACACACTAAACATTAGGTAAGTTGTAAAAAATCGACATACCAACACCGGTTAAAATATTAATATGCCGCAAAAAATCAACCCTCTAACAACAAACAACCAACGAAAGGAAAAATTATACCCTTAGTGCTCATAAGACGAGGTAAGTACATCACAGCCCCCCGAACTTAGTAAAAACATAAGTCGAAACTAAGTTTGAAAAGAGATGTAATTGCCGAAGCGTGATCACTTTGAATATAATAACTCCTCACTCACACGAAAGAAATAATAAAGCAATAAAACAGAAGGATAAACCCGCAACAGGCGCTCATGTTTAATGTCAGAGAGTCACGACAACAAAAGTCTTAATCAACTAGAAATAATAAATCAATAATAACAGCCATCTCCGGCAACGGCGCCAAAAACTTGATGCGCGTTTTCTTTGTACGCAAAATTAATCCCCAAGTATTAAGGATATCAGTTGCAGCTTAAGCAAGCGACCAAGTTAAATATCGAACCTAAGGGACGGTGTATTATCAATTTAATTATTTACTAAATTAATTAAGACGAATTGGCAATAAAGGTTGTGAATTTAATTATTAATCTACTAACAAAAATATTAAATAACAATTAAAATAAATAATACTAGAAGAATACGAAAGTGGATCAAGTAGGAGAATAGGTAGCTCTAGGGTAATCCAGTTTTGCTACTTAACTTCCCTCTCAAGTGCAGGCCGACTCTGCCTTGTAGACTATGAACGCATCACCAAACCATGCAAATCTACTCTATAGACACAAGTAAATATGCGTGTAACACGTGTTAATAACCTTGGAGCAAGAGACGTAATTTCACCCCCTTTCTAGGTACTATCAGTATCAATTATTTCCCACGTCTGGAACCTAACCCGATATGATCTCCCTTTATAGGTACTATAAAATTACCCTCTTTATCCTGCTTACTAACCTGAATTCAATTCAATTAATAAACATTCATTTATGATAGTTCTAATGAAGCTTCGGAGTCCCCTCACTTAGAATCATAATATGAAATCTTGTTCAGCGGAGAACGCACTCAATCTACAACCAAGATATATATTCAGACTCTATATACCAATTGAAGATGCACAAAAAGACAGTGAATATGGATTAAGAAAGCACAATCATATATAAAATCAATCCACAAGTAGTGTTGTACGGAAGACACACAAGAGAGTTTAATTAATTCATAAAATCTTCAAAATCCAAGATCTACAAAAACGGTTCTAGCCCATGATGTTACGAAAAACAATCATGGGGTTGGATAGATCTTACCCATAGTCTGGAAAATTAGAAAATAGAAGAAAAGAATTAGGAAAGCCCCTGGTGTAGAAGTCTCCTTTCTTCTCTCTTCCGTATCTTCAAATCCTCTTGATTCTCCTTCTTGGATCAACAGACGAATCTTCAAAGTGATGGATGGATGGAGGAAAGGATGTGGAACAAATCTTCAAAGTGATGGATTGATGGAGGAAAGGATGTGGATGATGGTTGGGGGTGATCCACCCTTATGGGGTGTAGGATGGATTTGTGGCTTTCCCTCACAATGAATAATGATGTAAAATATATATAGGTGTGAGAATGGACTTAAATAAGGAAATAAAAGATATGGGTAAATCATGGAGGATTATGTGATAAGGAGATTAATTGTGCTCCAAGAAATAGGCAATTTTCGGAAATTTCCGGAAATTCTAGGAAATTCTCGCTGCCATCTACGCGACTTCATGATTTTGAGCATAACTTACTCGTCCAAACTCTGATTTTAGTGATTTTTATGCTCACGCGATCCTCTATTCCTTGGATTTCTATCCATAAAAAGAACTCTTAGAAACTCCAACATTTGAATATGTAAAAAGTTATGCAAAGTGGAACATTCGTGCTGAACAGGAACAGCTTGCGCGACGTCACCATTTTGATCATAACGTTCTCGTTTGAAATCTGATTGCGGTGTTCTTTATGCCAAAACGACCCTCTATTCTGTTTATTTCCAACCATATATAACAATTTTAATTTAGAGATCCACATGAACACATAAAAATTACAAAAGTTGGACGTGCGTTTTTCAGCATTCTTGCACAAATTGCACATTTTCTCCAACTTTGCACTTTTGATCCTTTTTCCACCTAAAACACAATAAAACACCTTAAGTGCTCATTTTTTATGAAATATATTAAATATAAAATACTTGTGCTAATATATGACAACAATTCTCATCCAAAAAGGTGTTAAATTTGACACTAAAATACGCTTATCTTCACTCTCATCAGGGATGAGATGAAACAGACAAAAAGCAAAAACCTGATGCAACCTACTCCTTCGGAGTATCATCATCGCTTGCATCCTCTTCGTCATCACCATCACTCATCTCCGAGCGCAATCGATCCAAATCTCTATAGAGACTATTAAGCTTCCTATCCAACTAGCACTCATCAGCATGAATCTTTCCTAATCTCCTATCCATCTCCACATAGTTATTCTGCAGTGTTTTGTACCTCGCATCCAGTGCTGCATAGTTTGCATTCGTCAATGCCAGCTGCATATTTATTTCCTGCTGGTCCGCATTCAGTATGGCGAACTGCTCATGAATCAATCGAAACTGCTCTTGATAATAAGCATCCGTACTAGCCCACTGCTGCTGTGGCACTGCTGGAATGGGTCGTGGTGGCATCTCATGCGGTTGCGGAACCTCCATCTCTGGATTCACCTGATCCACTCCATGCTCCTACTGCTGCTGTAGTTGTGGTCGAGGATGTGGCTGAAACCGCCCTTCGTCTACAATCATCTGAAGCTCCACATTCATCCCCTCAGCATACATCTGAGCTACAGTCCTCCAATCACCTTTAGTCAAGCAAGTAATGGAAAGAGCATCATGCCCCAATGTGTTCATCAACTTGTTACCCTCATTCCAGATAGAAGTCTGCCCACTCACATCAAACAAAAACATGAAAGTAAAGGACTTAGATCCCCTCGTGTAGAACCAATCTCCATCACGAAGATGAGAAAATCCACCCTTCACACATGTACTCATAACCAAGTCTGGATCCTCAAGGATGGGTGTAATACTGGTGAAGTCTATGTGATAATACTCAACCATAGTAGTAAGCAAACCTCCTATATTAACTTCCTGAAACGGAAAGCTCCTAAACCTGTATAGCTGATGAATAAGGTAAGATCCCACATTGAACCTCACTCCATTGGGCATGCACCATAGAGCATATAACTCACCCCTCGACACACAGCTCCCCTCAGATCGAGCTAACAGTGTGTTGCTCAACACTCGATCCATATATCGGAGTACAGAATTCCGAATCAATGAAGCACGAGCACTACTAGTCTTAAAATCCACATCCTCTCCAAAATATATCCGAGTACAGGATTCCAAATCAATGAAGCACGAGCACTAATAGTCTTAAAATCCACATCCTTTCCAAAAATCTCTCTCCAGAAGTTATTTGTATTGAAAAATCCATTCTCATTCCTCGAGATCCCTCTCGGGGTCTGAAACAGTGCATTAAACTCCTCAGCCGACCACGTCCTCATCTCACCTCCAAGTTGGAATGTACACTCATATGGGAGATGGCTCGAAACTTTCTTAACAGTAATCGAACATAGCACCTCAGCAGTCACATGGAAGTATGTCGGCTTCTTCGAATCCATGAAGCGAAGAATCCCCACTTGATCAAACATCCATAGGATATCATCTCGGATGTGCATTGTAAGCATCGCCTCATCATCCTGATACCTTGTTCTAGCAATCTTATCCGACATATCACTCTATTTATCCTTAATCTCCTTCCAATCATTCATCCGAATCTTAAAATTCATAGGCAACCTCTCCTGAAGTCTTAGCTTCTTTGTCACTACATCTTCACGAGACGGCCTATCTTGCCTCTTTTTGGAATGAACCTCGACTTCCTTTCCTTTTTCTGAAAACAATACTTCAATACCAACAAACAAGAAAGACAAACCAAGCTAATTCATACTCAACTAGGATTCAACTCTACTTAAGACTTCAAGATTCTCTATGCATAACCACTCCAAACAAGCATGTTCCTCCCTCATAATTCAATACTTTAATTCTCATGCTTACTCAACTCCATTCCAACATCAATTATACAATACGAACAACCAACAATGCTATCAACCACAAGCATGCTTAACAATTCAAAAATTTACTCAAAATCCAACATGCTTCATCTCACATTACTCAAATTACTCCTAACTTCATGTAAACATCAAGGTTTAAAAATAATTAAACAATCAAAACCGAACCCATCGACTGTTCATATGAAATTGGACACAAAAATTCAAATTACACCATGAATTCCTATATAAACTAGTTCAATCAACTTACCAACTTGTAATCAATAATTAGAACTTCAATCATAGGGTAATAGAGTCGAGAAAATGTACCTTTTGAACCGGCCATGACTTCAGATGAACAAATGTGAATAATATCCTCAAATTCGCTTCAAAACCCTAGTTTTGAAACTAGATTGTTCCAAAATCGCGACGAATTGAGTGAAAGGAGTGTGGAGTGTGGTTTAATCAGAGCGAAAATGAGTGGAATCGAAGATTAGAAGGAAGGGGTTTTCGATCCGGGACGAATTCGAGTGAAGGTGGTGTGTAAAGTGATCGAATAGGGGTGAAAAACACGTTTAAAAATGGACTTACCTGGTATGATTCGACCTACTGGAGTGGTCGAACGGATTGACGTGGTCGAACCACGTTTCTGGAGGCTTTCAGTGTCTCAGTTCGACTAAATGCCTTGGTCGAACCATATGATAATGGTCGAACTTCTCTGTTCAAACTTTCAGGTCCGCAATTCGACCTTGGTTTGACTAACTCTTTGGTCGAACCAAACCCAACTTGGTCGAATCGGCCTGTACAAAATTCTCTGATCTCCAGTTCAACCTTCATCTTGGTCGAAGCCTTGGTCGAACCACCCCCTGTGTGGTCGAATCGACCTGTAATGAAGTCTCTGATCACCAGTTCGACCTGCACCTTTGGTCGAATCGGACACCTAATGCTCCAAAGTCAAATTTTCTTCATCCCTTGCACACTTCAAGCTAAAAAAAGAACATTAGGTACCAAAACAGAGCAAAACTTAACTCGAAAATCAATCTTAAAACTCAATATTTATGTATAACTCCGCATACGACACTCAAAAACAACACAAAACACCACTAAACATTAGGCAAATTGTAAAAAATCGACGCACTAAAACCAGTTAAAGTTTTAATATGCCATAAAAATCAACTCCCCTAACAACCGTTACAAAGAAAAGATTATACTCTCGGTGCTTCAATAAGGTAAGTACATCACACCCCCCCAAACTTAGTAGAAACTACAGTGGAAACTAAGTTTGCAAAGAGATGTAATTGTCGATAAGTAAGCACTTCAAAAATAAAAATTTCTTACTCTCACAAAAATAAATAAAGCAATAAAACAGAAAGGAAAGCCCCCAATAGGCACTCTTGTTTAACTTCGTAGAGTCACAACGGTACCAATCTAGTACAAGGTATCCTCAAAGATGACACAAGCATCATCCGACGACTTGTAATGCTTCAATCGATGTCCATTCGCCGCTATGATGTCTCCGTTTTTGTCCATAAGCTCAAAACTCCCCCTCCGTAGGCTCTATGGATAATGAACGGCCCCATCCACTTTGATTTTAATTTCCCTGCGAAGAGCTTCAAACGAGAGTTAAAAAGTAATACCTCATCACCTTGCTTGAACTCCTTGTATGAGATCTTTGAATCATGCCATTTCTTTATTCTCTCCTTGTAGATCTCCGAATTCTTGTAAGCTCGATTCTGAAACTCATCAAATTGATTTATATGAGTCATCCTTGACTCCTTTTGATCCTTTAAAGACAAGTTCAAACTTCTCAATGCCCAAAAAATTTGTGCTGAATCTCTACGGGTAAGTGGCACGGCTTCCCATAAATAATTTGATACGGTGACATATCTAATACCGTCTTATAAGCAGTCCGAAACCCCCACAAAACACCATCGAGCTTCATAGCCCAATCCTTCCTATTGGATCCAACTACTTTCTTCAATATTTATTTCACTTGTCGGTTGGAGACTTCAGCTTGCCCATTCCCTTAAGGATGATAGGGTGTAGTAACCCACCCTATGCTTCACACCGTAATCCTTAAGCACCTTTTCAAGAAGTTTATTAACAAAGTGATACCCTCCATCACTCACTAGTGCTCTAGGGACTCCATAGCGAGCAAAGATATGTTTCTTTAAGAAAGACAACACAGTCCTTGAATCATTCACGCGAGTGAGAATGGCTTTCACCCACTTAGAAACATAATCCACTGCTAACAGGATGTAGAGAAATCCATTAGATGAGGGAAAAGGCCCTATAAAATCAATCCCCCATACATCGAAGATCTCAACAACAATGTTTGGTTGAAGTGGCATCTCATTTCTCCTACTTATGTTCCCCATCCTTTGACATCTATCCCATGTCGCCACATAGGTTTCACAATCTTTAAACAATGTAGGCTAATAAAGAGCAGATTGAAGTACCTTCGCTGCCGTCTTTTGCGCTCCGAAGTGGCCCCCGTTAGGTTGTGCATGGCAAAAATCAAGAACGCTCTCCATGTCCATCTCGAGCACACACCTACGGACTATGGAATCCGTACATATCTTATAGACAAACGGATCATACCATATAAAAGCCTCAACATCCCGCTTGTATTTCGCAAGTTGATATCGGTTGAAATCTCTTGGAATTTCTCCTATGGCAATGTAATTAACATAATCCGCATACCATGAATCAATCCCTTGGGCAGCCACCACACATGCTCTTTTCGCTCCTTCAACAAACACAGCCATGATCTTCTCATCAGGGAAATAATCATCACAGTGCTCCCTTGTCTCCAACCTTGATAGGTGATCCGCCAAAACGTTCTCCGTACCCTTCTTATCTTGGATCTCTATATCAAATTCTTGCAGAAGAAGAATCCATCTAATGATCCTTGGCTTCGTTTTCTTCTTCTCCATCAAGTACCGAATCGCAGAATAATCCGTATACACTATAGTATTCATGCCAACCAAATACTGTCGAAACTTATTGAATACATACACCACAGCTAGAAACTCCATTTTAGTCACCGTGTAGTTCTTTTGTGCAGCATCAAAAGTTTTACTCGAATTGTAAATGGCGCAGAACTTCTTATCCCTCAACTGCCCAAGCACCAGTCCAAGTGCTAAGTCACTTGCATCACACATAAGTACAAACGGCTGAGTCCAATCTGGTGTGATCAAGATAGGTGCAGCAATAAGCACCTCCTTCAAAACCTGAAAAGATGTTAGACATTCTTCATCAAAAACAAAAGGATCATCATTTTCAAGTAAATGAGATAAGGGCTTGGAGTATTTTGAGAAGTCTTTTATGAATCTTCTATAAAAACCAGCGTGTCCAAGAAAGGACCGCACTTCCTTTTCATTAGTAGGTGGTGGAAGCTTCTCAATCGCCACCACCTTTGTCTATCCACCTGCAATCCCCTGACCGAAATATAATGGCCAAGAACAATCTCATCTCTTACCATGAAGTAGAACTTCTCCCAATTCAAGACAAGATTAGTTTCTTGGCATCTCTTCAAAACAGTAGCAAGGTTAGATAAACAAATATCAAAGGAGGAACCAAACACAGAAAAATCATCCATAAACACATCCATGATCTTTTCTATCAACCCATCAAATATGGCCATCATGCAACACTGAAATGTAGCAGGCGCATTATACAATCCAAAAGGCATCTTTCTAAAGGCAAATTAATGTTCCATAAGGGCAAGTGAAAGTAGTTTTTTTCTTGATCCTCGGGTGCAATCATAATCTGATTATAACCCGAGTACCCATCCAAGAAACAATAAAACTCATACCCTACAAGACGATCAAGCATTTGATCCATGAAAGGAAGGGAAAAAATGGTCTTTGCATGTATTTTCATTCAGTTTCCTATAATCCGTACACACACGCCATCCCATAGGAATCCTAGTGGCTAAAGTCTCACCATCATTGGCTTTCACAATAGTCATGCCCCCCTTCTTAGCTACTACATGCAATGGACTCACATGGGGACTATCACTAATGGGATATATAATTCCAACATCTAGCCACGTTAGGATTTGCTTCCTAATCACTTCTTGAATAGCGGGATTCACCCTCCGTTGATTCTGTATACTACTCTTGGCCTCATCTAACAAACTTATTCTATGCATGCAATATGAAGGACTAATACCTTTTAAATCATCAAGAGACCACCTAATCGCAGACTTATACTTTCTAAGCACATCTAACAATTCCTCAAGTTGATTATCATCAAGGGAAAAGATACAATTACCGGATATTATTCATTGTCACCTACGTAGGCATACTTCAAGTGCTCCGGTAGTGGTTTCAACTCCTCTTTCTTCTCTTCTTGAGGTGCGCTCTCTCTATCTAATGGTAGGTACTTCCTAGTCCACTTGACCTCTTCAACCTTTGTCCTCTCCGATTCATACCTGTCATCACCCAAAGCAAGCAAGTTTTCAAGAAATTTAATACATACCTCATTGGAGAGTTCATCTAGCTCAGTAGTGGGAAAAGTAAGAGACTCCGCTAAGCATGTCTCAAGAGGATCCTTTGAAAGGATCAAGGACATATCTTCCTTCACGATCTCCTCCACCACATCAATACTGTGACATTGCATCTCCATTGGCATCTTCATTGCTTTGTCAAGGTTATATAAGACCTCTTCTTTATCCTTCCGCAGCCGTAACTCACCCTTCTGCACATCTATCATAGTTCCCACAGTAGCAAAGAAAAGTCTCCCTAAGATAAGAGGGACATTATCCTTGTCATCTTCCATCTCAATCACAAGAAAATCCACAGGAAAGACTAGCTTCTCTACTTTTACAAGAACATCTTCAATAACACCCTTCGAAAAAGTTATAGACTTATCCGCTAGTTGTAGATCAACTATTGTGGGAGTTAACTCCCCCAAACCAAGCCTTTGAAATATCGACAATGGCATCAAATTGATGCTTGCCCCAAGATCACACAAGGCTCGACGTGCCCGTCCCTTTCCAATCTCACACAATATAGTGAAGCTTCTCGGATCCTTCAACTTAGCTGGCAGCTTCCACTGAATGATCGAGCTGCAATTCTCAGACAAATTCACTGTTTCAATTCTGTTCAAGCTTCTCTTCTACAAAAGTATATCCTTCACAAAATGGGCATAATACGGCATCTCCAGTATCGCTTTAGAAAAAGGAATGTTCAAGCTTATTTTGTTTATGATCTCTGAAAACTTCTTGAACTTCTCTTCCAATCCTTTCCTGACTAGCTTGAAAGGAAACGGCGGAGGTATCTTTATTTTGGGAATCCCCCATTCATCACGTTCAACCTTCTCCGCCTTATCCTTTTCGGCTCTCAATCTCTTGGCTCTTTCCCACTTCTTTTCCACTATAATCTCAGTATTCTGCTCTTTGGAAGGTATTGTAGTCGCATCATCATCATGTGGAGCATTTAATGCATAAAACGGTGCACAACGATACGGTTCGACCTGGGTTCGACCAGGGTTGCTGGTCGAACTGGGTGAATAATGGTCGAACTGAGACCTGAAAGTTCGTTCTCCCCCTTACAGATCGGTTCGACCACGGTATGACCAATGGGGTTGGTTAAACCATAGTGATCATGGTCGAATCGGGCTTTAGACAAAACAGAGCGTTCTAAACAGTGGGATTCAACCTGAGTTCGACCAGAGCCTTTGATCGAACTGTCCTATTTTTAGTCGAACTGCTCTTCTGCAACCTTCAGATGTCGCCCAGATGCCTGGTTTGACCTCTTCTGTGTAGTTCGACCATCAATGTTGGTCGAATTGGGGTCGAATCGGGCTTCTATCATTTCAAACTTCAATTCTAGCCTCATTGGTTCCTCATACTGCGTTCCAGACCTTAATGTAATGGCGTTACAAAACTTTGGATTCTCAATACTTTGAGACGGAAACTTCCCCTTCTCAATAGTTTGAGTTAATTTGTTCACGTTTCCTGTCATCTCCCCCATCAACAATGTAAGGTCTTTAACTTGCTTAGACAAATCCTCATGATTAGAATCAATCTTCTTTTCTAATTTGGCCTCAAGACGATCTACTCTCGCATCATTCCTCACCATGTACCTGTTCACCGTATTCTCAAAACTCGGTTTCCCTTCTTCCACTTTAGCTCTCGGATCAACACCGATAGGAGGTTGCACCGCATTATTCGGATTACTCCATGAAAACTCCAGCCTCCTTGGTTGTTGGTAATTACTGGGGGGACCACGATTGTTGTAATTCCACTAATAATTCCGATTTCCTTGATTTGGGTACCTAGTTCCTTAAATACTTTGACCCATGGCATAGTTAGCCTCCTCGATCTCCTCTTGGCTAGCTCCTTCATAGCCACCATCCTGCTGTATCATTGGTACTCTCTGAGATAAATCCGTTATCTGCTTTTGCTGAGACTCTAGTAGCTAGCTAATATTAGTCAAGCTAGAGACGATCTCATCATCTCTTCCTGACTTCACCATAGTATGCTCAACCTGTGCTACTTTACCAAGAACATAAGTGCCTCTCACTCTATCAGTCGAGCAATCTCTTGAATTCATCGAAATATCCTCAAAACCTCAATGGGTGACTTCGTAAGCAATGCTCCATTAGAAGAAGCATCAAGTAACACAAAAGAATCGCAATCCAACCCATTATAGAAAATACTGATATATTGAGCTTTAGATAGCCCATGATGTGGACACTTACGAAGCATGTCTTTGAATCTGTCCCAAGTTTCATGAAACTTCTCATTACCATGGATAGCAAATTGATTGATTTCTTGCTTCATCTTGAACACCTTTGAAGGTGGCATGTATCGCTCCAAGAATTTCACTTTCAACTTCTCCCATGTATCACATTCAGCAGCATTGAGATTATCGTACCAATCTCTCGCTTTTTCATTCAGCGACAACTTAAACAATATGATCTTCCTCGCATCCTCATGAGCTCCTGCATCTTTTTGTATACTTGTATACAAGGAACTTATTTAGATGTTGCTGAGGATCTTCAAAGGTTCCCCCAGAGAAGGGACTCTTTTCAATCATGGTGATAAGAGCAGGGTGTAAATCAAAATCGGCTCCGGTCCCTCTTACTCCTAACAGCCCCGCATTGCCTTCTCCGTTGTTCTTAAAGACTTCACGGATGGCAAGTGTATCAGGATTCGCAGCCATGTTGACTGTTTCAGCTTCCAAGATAACTTCGGTTGCAGCTTCAATCGTTTGCAAATTTAGCACGTCAACTTCAACTCCTAAATCAAGAGCCTCAGTTGGGTCTACGTTCTTTTTCTTGTTTTTTTTCTTCTTTTTCTTCCTCGACGATGCTTCAATCTCCGGATTATAAGGTTCTAATTCACCTGTCTTCGATCCAGTGAGCATACACCTAAGAAAAATAAGTGTTAGAAATTAAAGACAAGAATTATATAATCTCAATTAAAATAGAAATAATAAACTAATAATCTATGCCATCCCCGACAACGGCGCCAAGAACTTGATGAGCATTTTCTCAACACACAAAATTAATCCTCAAGTGTAAGGATATCAATTGTAGTTTCGATAGGCAACCAAGTGATTATCGAACCCAAGGGATGGATTATTATCAATTTAATTATATTCTAATTAACTAAGATTATGTTGGCAAATTTGTTTGGAATAGTTACTAGATTAAATAACAATAACTTAAATAGTGAATTAAATAAACAAACAATAGAGAAAATACGAATGTGATCAAGTAAGAATTAGGTAGTTCTTCGGGTCATCCAGTTTTACTTATTAATTTCCTTTCCATGCGTTGATGTCCGACTCTGCCTTGTGGTTTACGGACGCATCACTGAACCATGCAAGCTCACTTTACAGACACAAGTAAACATGCGTATAACACGTGTGAATATCCTCAGAGCAAGAGATATAATTCACATCCTTTCTAGGTACTATCAGTATCAATTATTTCCTGTGCACTTAGTACTCTAACCCGATATGATCTTCCTTTATAGGTACTATGAAGTTATACTCTTTATCCTACTTATTAACCCGAATAATATTCAATTAACAAGTATTTATATAAGATAGTTCTAATAAGACTTCAGAATCCCTTCACTTAGAATTATAACATGTAATCCTACTCAGCAGTGAACGCACTCAATCAATAACTAAGAGATGTATTCAGACTCTACATAACAGTTAATGATGCACAAAACGACTGTGAGTATGAATTTAAAAAGCACAATCCTATATAAAATAAACCACAAATAGTGTTGTACGGAGTTTACACATGGAAATTCAATTAACTCATTAAACTTTCATAACCCTAGAACTACCGGAGCGGCTCTAGCCCATGATTGATCTAGGAACAATCATGGTTAATTGGTATGTTCTTACTTGACTCGCTAGACGAACCTCTCTTCACAACCCCTTGAGATGATGGTAGGGTTTCGGTGGTGGATGGATGATGAGTGATGTCGTGTCCCTTTTCTCCTGCGAAAGCACTTCTTTTATACTTGTAAACTCTCCTTAAGGGCCTTGGATGGGCTTCTTGAGCGAACACATGCATTAAAGGTATAAAATTACGAATATGGTAAGTTTTCGTGCATCAGTTCGACCAACATGACAGGTCGAATCACTATGAGCTGGTTGAACTCCAGGTCGAATCGACTTGTAAATTGGTTGCGGGTCCCAGATTCGACCAGAATCCTGGTCGAATCACATACTCTCTGGTCAAATTGCAGGTGCATCTCTTTAGGTTTCTGGTTCGACCACGATTCGACCAAATGGCTTGATCGAACAAAAATGTCGTGGTCCAACAGTACTCCTAGTGCTTTTTCTCCATCAGTTCGACTACAGGTGTTGGTCGAATCATCTCCTTCTTGGTCGAATCCCGTGCCTGCTTGGTCGAATCCACCTATAAATCTCTCTTTTTCCAGATCCGATCACTTCCAACTCGTTTTCCTTCGAAAATCAACTCAAATAGCTTTGAAGACACCTGATTCGTGACTTTCCACCATGTATATCGATTCATATCGAATTACAACCATCTAACACACCATTATTACACAAATCTGAGCTCGAAACACATGAATTTACACACTCATCAACGGGTCGTGTGCTTGCACACGGCCACAGGATGGCCGTGTAGGTGTCTTAGGTACCGGAACACGGCCACACCCTTATGGGGCTGTGTTTGGAACACGGCTCGTTAGGTGCATGCCCTTGTTTTTCTTCTTTTATTTTGGCTCGTTCTCCCTCGTTTCAACTCCGAATTGAGATTCATTTTTTCCTACATCTTTATTTTCGCGACTAGGATCTATTTTTGCCTAAAAATCATACATTTAAACTCATTCTCACACATTTCCATAAAAACAAAAAACACAAACAAAATATACATAAATACAGATAAAATAATACAAAAACGGATATAAAAAGGCACTAAAATCTAGGTGAAAATATCACTCATCATACCCCCAAACTTAAAGTATTGTGCATCCCCAAACAACGAAAATGATAAAACAAGGGGAGAGATTTTCACCTGGGAAAAGACTAAACGAACATAAGTAATAACACGTCGATAACAATAAGAATCACAATTTATACTAAGTCATCCTACAACATTAAATTCATAACATGCAAAAAATATTAACAAGTTCAATTCAAAGTGAATAAAATGTAATATAGTCCCTTTTGGTCCAAGCCTCACAATGGGATATCAATTTCACTCAACACTCTTTAAGGTAAGGTAAATCAACACTCATTAACCAATTGGCTCGACTTGTTATAATCTCGCTCGTGGAATACATTCACAAACCACCAAAGTTTCAATTAGTGATCAAAAAGGTCTTTATTTAGGATGTAAAGATAGACTCTTTGGTATGGTAGGAAGAATTTGGGTAGTAGTGATTATACGAGTGTAAGTAATTGAAAAGATGATCAACTTCCTCAACTTCTCCACTTTTCTTTCTTCCTTTCTATCTTTGGTAATCACAAGCACTAATCATCAACTTTCCTTAGATTTTTTAGCTTCTTTTGATTCATGCTTCCTTTCTTGGACTTTTAAGTACTTGAGCATATTGTTGTTGCTTTGCTCATTTTCTTGTTTTAAAGTTGCATGTCCATTCTTATTGGTGCTCTTTTCATCCTTTCTTACTTGTTTACGCTTTCCTTTCTTCTTTTGCTTTCTCATCAAACTTTTTCAAACCACATCTCCTCAATGACTCACACAGAAGGATGAATATGTAAGGCTCATGTGGGTAATCAAGGTTTGTAATGTTCTTATATCACAATAAATAGGCTTTAAGGCTCAAAGTGGTTGACTAGGGATGATGTTCATGGTAGGAAAATATATGGCAATGACTATAATAACAAGGATGGCCTTAGATCATTTCACTAATCTCCACTAATTGGGCTCGTTCATATAGTCCTTGAGCAAGTTCTAGCTTATCAAACACAACCAATCCACTCATGAAGAAAACCATGTATGGACAGTTGAGGCTCAAATGCTCACAAGCTTATGCTCGGACCTTAAAGAACTTATTACACCACATTCATCTCAAAATTGAACAAATTAAATAGAACATGTCACAATTCGAAAGTGTAGAGATTCTTAATCATAACTTGTCAACACTTATCACCACAATATGTCATCGCTCACATTCAAAAATGACTCACGACATCCCAAAACAAACCACCAAAATGACTAAACAAAAATAAGAAAACACACAAAACAAATAAGACAAGACACACCAAACAACAAACTATACAAAAACACATAACTTGCAAAACAAAACCATCCATAATTAGACAATGAAGCACACATTCATATCATCCATGATCAATTAGGCTCACAAACATCCCCATCTTGATTGAAAAGGAAATCCTAAATTAAGAAATTAAACCTCCCACAAACATAACACATGAAGTAGCATACTAATCAACAACAATCCAAATCAAATCAAATTATGCTAAGCACATAGAAGTGATGAGTGTAGAGTGAACTCCCACAATAGGCATTTAGTAGTGGAAGTTGTTAGCTCCGAGCTCAATTCGTGCTTCCAATACCCTTCATACATGCTCAACAACTCATCAAAACCATTAGCTCAACAATTGCATTTAAACTATGGACTATCATACACTTCAACACCACCAATCGGACCAAATTCAAACCAAAACTCATGAGAAAATTTTTAAAATTAGCCTAAAAACACGAAAAGTATATGCCTTCAAGAAAAAATATGTCACACCACGCCATATCCCCCCAAACTTAAATTAAAATAAGAGTTTCGAGTTAAGTTTGCAAAAAATGGTGTGACGTACTTAGACACTTCAAATCAAACACTTCTCGTATCTTCAATACACATTCTCCTCATGAGCACAATCAACCTACATACCAAAAATTGCAAAACAAAATCAAATCCACAATCCTTATTGAAAACATTAAATAAAGCAATAAAGATAATGATGGGTTGCCTCCCATCTAGCGCTAGCTAAGTTTAACATCTTCAATCCGGACGATAGTATTTAGCTCATGGTGGTCTAGAATAGTCATTAGGCACTGTCATTGGTTTTTTCTTGAAGTAGTGCCTTGTGCTCTCACGCTCAACCACAAGAACATTTCCCTTCTTGTTAAATAGCTCAAACAATTATTCTCCGAAGGCGTTCTTCATAAGGAATGGCCCTTTCCACTTGTTCCACTTGTTCCATCGAACTTTATATGCATTTTGAACTTCAACCACATCCCCTGATAAGAATTCGGGCATTGACAAGTGTTGGTGCCCTCTTGCAACCTTTTTCCTACAATCACCAAACAAATTTTTATCAATAAAATTATGGAAGTTCTTAAAAGAATTTGAAATTTCAATAGAATGAGAAGGTTTTGGCTTGTGTGGGGTATCATCAATAATCTTAGTTTTCCGAGGCTTCTTTTCTTCCATAAGGGCATGAATCTCTTCTTGATTTTGAAGCTTTACTTTCTCAACCATCACTTCAAGAGACTCGACAAATCTATCAAATTCCCCGTTCAACCTTCTTTCAACTCTTTGGCTTTCACCCACTTAGGAACTCTTTCTCTCATCTCCTTCATAACCTCATCAACCCCCAAACTATCCTCTTTTCTAGCCTTAACGACCATGTATTCATTCTTTGTTCCGGAAGTAGAAGGCTTGTTGTTTTCTTCTTGAAGTCTCTCCACGGTGGACACGATTTGACTTACTTGGTGCTCTAATGAATTTAACTTAGCATTGAATGCTACCATTGTATTCGTCATCATTTCACACAAGTTTCCGATTCTATCAATCCACGTTTGATTAGACTTCCTCCCATCTTCCAAGCGCTCCATAATCATTTCAAACAACTTTTCTCCAAGCATCACTTTGTGGTCATTTTGGTTGTAACAAAAGGAGTTTGGGTCTTGAAAATCCCATAGTTGTGGTTGATTTCCTTCTTGATGTCTAGAAAAATTTTCTTGAAAAATATCTTCCACAATTAGAGGGTATATTTGTTGATGCATTTGATGAGGAACTCCAAAATTCTCATAACTTTGTTGTTGGAATTGCATATCTTGTACTCCGAAATACGATTGGAAATTCGGCTCACAATTTGGCATTTGAAATCCTTGAAATTTTCCTTGTGTGTTCATAGTGGAATGAGCACTTCTATTCACCATATCTCGAAGAATATCCATGTAGCTCATATTTTTGTTCTTGTTCTCCTTCTTCTTCCTTCTCAAGATATGCACCTACAAGAGAAAGAAAATTTTGAACAAAATTTTCTAAAGCAAATACAAGATGCAAAAAAAATAAAAAAAATGTCCTTATTAAGACCACTCTAAACAATCCTTCGTCAAACTACTAGCGACTGTTACCTCCCCAGCAACGGCGCCATTTGATTGGTCGTATATAGTCGGGATGACCAATTAAAGAATTTATCAAACCCAAGGGAGGAAGGTCCTAGAGTTTAAGCGATCTCAAGTTTATTGTGATTTTATAAGGACAACGGAATGAGATGGAGGATAAGCGTGCAAATGAATGCACCTAAACTAATGAAAACAAGATAAAAGCAAAGATAAATGATGGATTTCAAATGATGCAAGGATGAGATTAACAACAATCATGACATAGATAATTAAGTAATTATGCAATTAATTCTAATCTCTCATGGACATGGTATAGAAGCGATCACTAATTCCACCTAAACTCTCTCTCGAGATGGATAGGATGTAGACCCTCAATAAGGCTCCCAAAAGCACTTAGGATCGATACCATATATAGCGAACACCTCCCACTTGGTACTAATTACTCTACGAGTTCCCTAATAAGGTACTAAATCATAGGCAATATTTTCTTTTAAAGTACTATGAATTCACTAATAGTTTGGGTCTCCTCACCTAATCAACTAACCTCTCGATTAAGCCAATTAAATATTCTATCAAAGGGTTCTAAATCTAGAAGAATATCTCTATCTCATTCTAAATTAATGCACATGAATTGTATGATGAAATGATTCAATGAACTATCCAAAACACACAATTGATTTCTCAATCTAATCACATGCCTAAGACAATTAATCACAGATAACATCATATAAATCAAGCAATGAACAATCAATGATAGAAATAATACAAAGCCCATTCAAGATTAAAATCAAATTGCATAAAAACTAAATTATCCAACACCAATCATGGAGCTAATCTCACAAAGGAGATTAGTCTATCATAGTCTTAGAAAAAACAACATAGACAATTGTATCTACAAATCTCATGACAAATCTATAAAGAAGTTCATAAAAATTAGAATTAGATTCTCCCTTTGAAGGTTTTCAATGGAGATCTCCTTCTTCTTCTTGTAATCTTCACTCTCCCTTACTTCCTTGATCACTTGGATGGTGGATTTGATGGAGGGGATCACGTGTAGATGGATGGATGAAAAATGGATGGTGAAAAATGGAAGAAAATGTGTGTGATATGTGTGAAACAGTAAAAACCCTCGAATTATATCAAATGTTGAGTAATTGGGTATTTATACCCCTTGGGAAGCTTCTAGAAGGCTGCTGAAATTTTCTCAAGTTTTTTGCATGGACACAGCTCATGTGCATCCACATGGGTCGTGTACGTGCACACGGCTCGTGTGCAAGCACACGGCCATAGGGTGGCCGTGTAGGTGTCTTAGGTGCCGGAACATGGCCACCTTATAGGGACGTGTTCGAAACACGGCTCGTGTAGGTGCATACCTAATTAGTCGTATATAGTCGGGATGACTAATTAAAGAATTTATCGAACCACAGGGAGGAAGGTACTAGGGTCTAAGTGATCTCGTGTTCATCATAGTATTATAGAGATGATCATGAAAAGGGATGGATAAATTAATAAATGACAATAAAATAAATGGATAGATGAATGGGAGATGGATGAATGAGCCAAGTAGATAGAGATGAGACTAGCAATACTTAAAGCATGGAAAATCTAGGTATCATGCAATGAATTCGTATGTGTCATGGGTATAGACTAAGGGCCAACACTAGTTCACCTAAACTCCCTCTCGGAATGAATAGGATATAGTTCAAAACGTAGCTCAATGATTGGTTCTCACTCAAACAATTCCAACTAGGTACTAAGCTTGAAATGAGAGTCCCTTCACACGATTAATCAACCTCTCGATCAAACTAATCGGATGTCCTATCAAAGGGTTCTAAATTCTAAAGGACTTCTCAATCTCTTTACAATTTACAATGCACATGAAGTGTTTGATGAAATGATTCACTTAATTATCCTAAGCATATAATTGATTTCTCAATCTAATCACATATCTAGAACAATTAAACACACAAATCATCAATACAAATCAACCAATTAATAATCAATGATAGAAAATCAAATACACCATTAACATAATCATTCATTTGCAAATACCTAAAATTATCCAACACAATTCATATTGTTAATCTCACAAGGGAGATTAGCCTCTCATGTTCATAAGAAAATTAACATAGACATTAAGATCCTTACAAAATATGATAAACAATAAGGTTTCAATATAAAGTTTGGATGAAAACTCCCTTGGATGTCTCCAATGGTGATCTTCTTCTTCCCCCTTGCAATTCACCTCTCTTCCTTGCTTCTCTAACTACTTGGATGAAGGATTTTATGGTGGGATGATGGTAGATCTAATGGATGAAGAATGAATGAAGGTGAAGGTGAAAAATGGAGGAAATGGTGTGTGAGGTGTGTGTGGAAGTGTCGATTTCGGATCTCCTCATGAAATATTGAAGTATGGGGTATTTATACCCCTTGGGAAGCTTCTAGAAGGGTTCTGATCTATTTTTGATCTCGTAGCAATACGGGTCGTGTGCTGAAACATGGCCACGGGGTGGCCGTGTAGGCGTTTCAGGTGTCCGAACTCGCCCAAAGCTTACAGGGCCGTGTTGCGTAACACGGGTCGTGTGCTGCAACACGGCCGACCATGTTGGTGCTGCGCAGTCTCACCGTTTCGCGCATAACTTCCACATCCGATCTCTGATTTGAGTAATTCTTGTGCTCATACGATCTTCTTTTCCTTGGATTTCTATCCATATAAAGATTTGACAAAACTTCTAATATTTGTGGGTGTAACAAGTCATGCAAAGTAGCACAACCGTACTGAGTAGGAACAGCTTGCGCTACATCACCATTTTAATCATAACTTTCTCGTTTGGTCTCCAATTGAAGTGTTTCTTATATTAAAATAATCCTCTTTTCTGTGGCTTTCCAACCATGTATTATACTTCTAGTTTTGAGCTCCAAAAGAGTACAGTAAGATTGCACAAGTTGGACGTGTGTTTTTCAGCATTTTGCTTTGACTCATTCTCCCTCGTTTCAACTCCGAATTGAGATCTGTTTTTTCCTACATCTTTCTTGTCGCGCCTAGAATCTCTTTTTACCTGTAAATCATATATTTAAGCCCATTCACACACATCTCCATAAAAACACAAAACACAACCAAATAGCACATAAATACGAATAAAATAATACGAAAATACATATAAAAAGACACTAAATTTTAGGTCTCACTTATCAATACCCCTATTTTTCTTCTTTTGTTTTTGGCTCGTTCTCCCTTGTTTTAACTCCGAATTGAGATCCACTTTTTCCTACATCTTCCTTTTCGCGACTAGGATCTATTTTTGCCTGAAAATCATACGTTTAAACTCATTCTCACACATTTGCATAAAAATACAAAATACAACCAAAATACACATAAATACGAATAACATAATACGAAAATGGATAAAAAGGTACTAAAATCTATGTGAAAATATCACTCATCATATAGCAGCGCCGAGACTCAACAGATCCGATTGGGAAACAGCGGCACGAGCTGCGAGTACCAAGGGGCTGAATGCATGACCGATGGCAAATGGTGGTAGGCGAACTGGAATCTCCGGCGGGCGGCTAGTCGATGACAACTGGCACGAATCGATGACTAGACTTGAATTGGTATGACGTCACGGCCAGATTCGGTGTAAGGGCTCAGATCCCGTTCGGTGAGGGGTGGATCTGACGGCGGCGAGCAGCATGGGGGAGCCAATGAGTGGTAGATGGCGGTGCTAGTCCTGGTCCGATGCGCTTGCGGCTGGCGGCAGTCTTCGAACCGAAGACGGTTTACGGCCCAAATCCAGCGATGAGATTCAGACTGGAGAAGATGACCTGCATAGGAGAGCACAACATCTTCAGAGCAGTCGGAGTCGATTGCCGCGGCAGACGGAGACATCACTATTCACTTCTTCACTGATGCTTCGGGTTCCACACGTTCTGAATTGGAATGGGACTAAGATTTGAACATGACGTGGCAGGTTAATTTTTTATTTTTAATTTGATGTTGCCACGTGGAATGTTTTGTAATGTGGCCTGCCGGAAATGTCCCAAATCTGAGGATGGGAATCGGCTCCGGTGGGTTTGTTTTTGTTTTTGGGAAATTGGACTAAAATTGGACAATTATGACCAAAATTGGATTAAAAAGAACTAAAATTGATATTTTCCAAAGTTATAGGGCTTTTGTGGGTTCTTTAATACTTAGAGGACCATTTGTGATAATTTATCGACTAAGGGGTAATAAAATTAAAAAGTCAGTGAAAAGAAGGAGCATTTGAAATGTCGATGAGATATAAAACTAACTCTATTAAACACCCAGAATAAAAGGTAGAGGAGTTGACACAATTCCTGTCACATGGCAATTTAGAGCATCTCTTTATTTCTTCTTTTATGTAAAAAAAGAGTGTTAGAATTAATGACATATTCAACTCATTAAATTTTAAAGAATTCTAAGTCTCTAAATTTTCAATTATGTAAAATTTATTGTTTGTTTAAAAAGATTGTTGAAGATAATTTTTGTTGCATGACTCTTAACGAAAAACAAAAATATTTGCAAGTTAATCGAATTCATAATACGTTGCCCAAATTGTTTAAATTCTGCAATGCCCGATCAATATTTCAATAAGTTCAACCTTTTCTCTTTATTAATAAAAAGGCAAGAGAATTAACTAAAATTACATGAAATTAAAACCATTACTATGACCAGAGACATTTTCAATAAAAAAAGTTATAAATAATTAATGAAAATCCGTCTAATTACAATGTATGTAGATATTTGCTTTTTGCATGTAGAATAAGTGATCGATATAATATTTTAATGTGTAAGTATCATATTTTAATGTAAAGTGGGTGTTTTATTATTGTATAGTATAGAGTCATGGAGATATATTAATTATTTTGTGTGGGTCTTATCCACCAAAAAGGAAAATGTGCACTTAGTATTGAGATAAACTAAAATGGTAAAATATGTATGTTGCAACGGGAAGGAAGTATGGGTAATAAATTATTTTATGAATAATTTATTTTATAAATTAAAAGGGGCCGGCTATTCATACCCCAAAATAACTAAAACGTACTCCATTAATATTTAAATAAAAAGATCCCTAATTATATTTAAGATTTTGCGCTCACTCTGAATAGATCAAGATCGCCTCTAATTTAATCTCCCAAATATAAGTATTTTTCTGGGGATAATGTATTTATTTGTCCATTAACTTTGCCTAATTTTGATTTTAGTCCATAGGTTTCCCATTTTTTGAAATTCGTCCATTATGTTTAGAGAATTTTGAAATCCATCCATTATGTTTACTTAGTTCAACAATACAGTCCTATTACAAGTCACAGCAGGTCACTTGTAGGTAATTCTGAAAAAAAATTTTTGGAATTACTTAATATTTCTTAAAACAACCTCGGGTCGAAAACTTATAAATCAAAAACTTGAATCATACTCATTTTATATCCATTTTAAGCCGAATTTTATTCCACTTTCCACACGCTTCAAAATGGTATCAAAGCCTTAGGTTTATTTATTTATGAATGGGAAAAATTATTATATACTTATATCACTTAACGAGAGGAGAGTTTCAAAGAGATATGGATTCGAACGAAAGTTCGACATCCGAGGGTGACAGGTATATCAGCCCTGTTCCAAGCTGGAGTAACCAGGACTACTGGCCGGTTAACTATGACGAAACAAGTAGCTCTATACAACAATATTATTGTGTGTTGTATAGACAAATTACGGAAAAACGAGACGAAGATGCCAACCGATGGTTTGAAGGCATACACAAAAGAAGAGAGTTTGCCGAGATTCGTGCCAACCACACCAACGAAGAATCTTTGGAGGAACTACGCCAGATGCAGATAAGATACTCGAAAGAAGTATCAAGAAACATCGTAGAAATCCAAAGTTTTACCGAGATACATGGAAGTATCCCCAAACACAGACAATGGAGGAAACGACCCAACCAGGGTCCAAGAGAGATCTGCAAGCCATATCACTTCTCCCATTGGGACGAATGACGGAATGAAAAGAGATCGAGGCAGACAACTCTAAGATGAACCAAGATCTTAGAGAATTACAGAATACGGTGAGATTCTTTGGAGAATATTGCCAAAGCATGTCCAAGACAAAGTTCGAGATCAGCCTCAAGATGGATAAGGTGGAAAAGCTGCAGATCAAGCAACTCGACCTCATCACGAAGATGATAGAACAAGTAAAGTCCCTGGAAACCAAGGTATCAGGAAGAAAGCCTGGAGGAAGGTTACCACTAACCTTCGGAACAGAACCCCTTTTATACTAAAAGGAAAAGATGATAGAGGTCATAAGGCCAAAGTCGGAAAGCGAAAAGACGATTGCCATCCTTCAAGGAGAATCCACATTCCCGAATGGAAAAAGCAAATCTTGAAGATCTACGAGATCTATATGAGTCCTTCCAAGGACTATCAATTATAGATCTAAAGATGAACGTTGGAGAGGCATCAAGTACTCAACAACAGTCCCAGGCTCACCAGATATAACAGGATCGGAGCCAAGATGAAGGAAACTCTGGATCACACGGAGTCCATAGACAAGAAGAAATATTCCAACAACCGGGAAACTTCAAAATGAAGGCCATAGGAATGTCAACAGGAGCAAGCCGAGTTTGAGGATCTAACCTACACAATACCCCATATGGTCGGTCTCATCTTGAGCCGATAAATCAATACGGGTTAATCCTGAACTTCGACACCTTAGACTTCAAGAATAGAGAAGCCTTGATCGATAAATGGACAATGGCCATGAAGATCGCAGGCGGCGCATTGGAACTAGATAAAGAAGGGTCCATAAGATTCCTAACTATGAGCCTGGAAGGATCAGTAAAATACGCCTGGGAGGAACTCTCAGACGAAGTCAAAAAGGAAGCCATGGAAGGTGAAGATCTAGGTAACATCGTTGACCGAATGGCCAAGATCTTCAAAATCCATTTCATCGGAGTAGGGTACTTCGAAGGGATGGAAGAAGAAAAGAAAAAGAAGTATAGGAATGCCCTATACAGTCTAGAACTACTTGACATTATTCACGTAGATGAGTACATCAAACTCTTCACAGAGTATAGATGAAAATCTAAAGTCAAGGAGGAAGAAGTATTCCATCTATTCTTTGCCAAGATCCCGAGCCCATGGAGAGAAATGCTGATCAAGGAATATGAACCATGCGAGCTGGACTCGATAGCAAGGAGAATGTCCTTCCTCAAAGCCAAGATTGTAGAATGGTGTCATCAAGCGGCGCTACACAAGAACTACAAGAGATTAAGGGGAATCAACAAAACAGTCCCCTTATGTTGCAAAAGCAATGATCTTCCAACTATCATTGGAAGAAACCCAAAGAAGCAGAAAAGGATGAAGAAGAATCATCCTTACAATCAAAGAAGTGGAGGATGGAAATCCAGAAGACCAAGATCTTTTTGGTCTAAACAGAAGGCCCGAAACTGTAAATCAGGGCAAAGATCTACACCATCAAAATGGAGTTCAAAAAGCCAAGCCTCATCCTCAGGGTCAAACCAGAGGAGTACATGAAGGATTCCCACAAGAAAAATATTCTGAAGAGCAGCTACAAGAGTCAATGAAAGATTCAAAGATTGTAACAGCTACACGTGCGGAGCCAGAGGGCATATCTCACCTGATTGCCCAGAAAACCAGAAGCGAGGAGTACGACAATTCGAAACAACTCCAGAAATGGAGGAAGCTGTCTACTTCCAAGACCTAGTACATGTATATCAGTTCGAAGATATACCCTCGGATGAAAGCATCTATGAAGAAGAATTCTTTAGCAAGGACGAATCTTCCAAAGATGAGTCGGAGTGAAGAGGAAATCTTCAGGAAAGATATGCAAGAAGATATGTCTGGATTCTTTTCCCAGACATCCATTTCTCATAAAGCCCTTATGAGAATTATGAAAGAGGATCCAAGGCTCAGCCTATACGATGGATTCACTGTGGGAAAATTGGAAAAATTCTTTCCAAGTTTCAAAAAGAAGAAACACAACATCATATACAAAGTGACCGAAGGGGAAATTGCTATCCCAATGGAGCTCACATGAAATATGATGGAAATGCAACTGGTTCCTTATGAAGAAATCAAGAAGGAACTAAGTAAACTCCCAGAGAATATGTCCAAGACTATGTCTTGGTTACATATCGGAGCTATTTGGATTCTTATCAAAGCTACATTCAAAGAAGGAATCAATACACCAATCGATATTGCTGTCTTTGATAAAAGAATCAAGAGCACAAGAGAAGCATGCCGAGGAGGACTCTAGGGAAATCTGTATGCAGGAAAAGTAGCATCCTACATTTATCCAAGGATCGCGTACAATCTGGCAGACCGAGACTTCAACAGGGCACTTACCCTTCATCAAGATTTCAAAAATAAAGATTTGATGAAGGAAGGGAATAGGCCTTACTCTATCACATATAGTATCTCATACGCCCTCTCTAACACTCATCATTCGGACCTATTCCAAATGAAGGAGTATATTGAGATACCTGAAGTATTCGAGAAAGTTGCGTGTGCGACTAGGCCAGAAATAATGGAGCTACCGCCAATTCACGATATGGATTTGCGGATCAAAGATAAACCGATCTGGAGCAGACAAAACAACCTCATATTTGAGCAAAGAAGAATTTATTTCCAAGAAGACAGAATGATCAGCGAAAGATGGGGAAAGAAATCTATTGTGGAGGTAATCCAGGAACCAGAAAAGTTCACAACGAAAGGTGAACTAAAATGCCCAGAAGGATGGAGAGGAGTCGAAGTAATATTCGATATCACAAAAAAGGAAAACTCTATTCCTTGTGATGTCGTGTATTATCTTCAACAACCAACAACTGGGAGATATCAAGGACAGCTCAAACTCGGAGAACTTGAGCTGATTATTGAAGGAATAGCAGGAAGATTCCCAAAACAACTAGTGTTGGGATTGGAGTTTCTCGAGGATCACAAACCTTGGGAAAGATTACAAGATGGAATAGAGTTTACGGTCAAGGAAAAAAGATACAAGGTTTACTAATAGAGGTTCCGACTTACAAGCTCTGATCCACCCATGGCCACTAGTCCATTCTCAATATATATCACTATAGGGATGATATATAAGGAGTATCGTGCAGAGTATTTTGCGGTATACATTGATTCAGGAGCCGGAATCTGCACAACAAAAGAAAGAGTCTTTCTTAAAGACTCAGATGAAGAATTGCCAACAGTACTAGGAAAGGATTTCTTACAAAGGGTGCTAATCCTTAACAGAGGAATCAAACAAGCGAAAATCATAATTGGAGGAGCGAATCGTACCCCATGGTACAAGGTGAAAACTAACCGATATATTTTCACGATACCGGAATGGATATTCTATTAGGAAACAACTTCCTACAGACATTCAAGCGTTTTACCCCAAGAAAATGCAACAAGAAAGCTTATTTTCACAACCCTTTGTGAACATAAGATCATCGCACCAAGACTGCGTAATGCATTTCAGAGAAAAATGCCAATCACATTTCGCAGCAAGCGTGGTGATGAAGGAAAACTTAGCCACCCAAAGATGAATGATCGGAGGAGATATGGTAAAGCGGTCCTTCAGATGAGAACCGAGACTAAAGGAGGATGGAAGATGGAAAAGCTAAAAGAAAATACTATCCACCTTCTCAAAGCAAGCTTGGGAGAAAGCTTACAGAAAGACGTTACAACCAAAGAACAGACATCTTTAGAAGACGTCAAAAAGAAGATACAGAGGAACTTCAATAAGGATCCTCTAGCCTGATGGGATAAAAACAAGCTCAAAGCTTCACTTAGAGTAAAAGAAGGAAAGGAGCATGAGTTCGTAAGATACAAGCCTATCCTGATGAACCAAGATGATCGAAAGGATATGCAGTTGATACTTAAGGAACATCTGGACCTTAAGTTAATATCACCAGGAGTATCTCCATACAGCAGTCCAGGATTTCTAGTTCGAAATCATGGAGAAGTCAAGCGGGGAAAGCCGAGACTTGTGATCAGCTACAAAGGAATCAACAACATCTTGGAGTTCGATGGATAGTACATACCAAGTAGAGAACACTTGGTCAACTGTACCAAGAATTCCAAGGTATTCTCAAAGTTCGATTGTAAATCTGGGTTCTACCAGATTATGATGGAAGAAGGGAGCAAGAAGTTCACAGCTTTCTCCACGCCACAAGGTCATTATATCTGGAATGTCATGCCCATGGGTTTGGAAAACGCGCCCCAGATATACCAAAGGAAAATGGATAATCTTTTCAAAGATTATTTCTCATTCATGTTTGTTTATGTGGATGACATCCTCATAGCCTCAAAGAACATGAAGGAGCACTTGGCGCATCTTGAAGTATTTTCAGAAGCGTGTCACAAAGAGGGATTAGTGCTTTCTGAAAAGAAGGCAGTGATTGCAACAAGACAAATAGAGTTTCTTGGAGTAGAGATCGATGAGTCTGGAATTATTCTACAACCACACATTGTAGAAAAGGTTCAAGGATTTCCTGAAGATTTCAAGAACAAGAAACAACTCCAAAGTTTCTTAGGAGTGGTCAACTTTGTTGGAATGTTCATTAACAATCTGGCACAATACAGGAAGGTGTTTTTTAGTCCTCATTTGAAAAAGGATGCTGAATTCAAATGGGAGGAATCACATCGAGCAATGGTTAAACAACTAAAGGAGGTTTGTAAGAAACTCCCCAAGTTAGCCATTCCTAATGACGAGGATGAACTGGTGTTATATACAGATGCCAGTGACCATTGGTGGGCAGCAGTTCTAACAAAGGCTACACCAGAAGGAGAAATGTCATGCAGATACTATAGCGGGCTCTTTACAGAGAACGAAGCAAATAGATGGCACATCAATGAAAAGGAGTTCTTTGCGGTTCGAAAGGAGTTCAAGAAATGGCCGCTATTTCTTCTCGCGAAGAAATTCATCCTTAAAATTGATAATACAAGCTTCAAAGCCTTTTTGAAAAATAAAATTGAATCTAAACCAGAAAAGGCTAAACTCTTAAGATGGCAAGCAGAATGCTAATATTATTATTTTAATATTGTCATTATTAAATCTGTGGATAATGTTTTGGCAGATTTCCTGACGAGAGATGGAAGGAGCTGAAATAGACTCCATCCTGACTGTATCAAGACACCTGATGGACAACCTTGAGTTGCTCCAAAGGGAATTCGAGAATCTGGCACTCAATGCAAGGCGTGCCGGAAGAATACAAGATAGTGATCAGACCAAAGTGTCTAATCGCATATGTGACTGCATTCAAAACGGTGCAAGTTTGTTCGAGGCAACACGAGAGCCACTCCTCCGGGCTGTTGATAGCAATTGCAATCAATAAAAGAAGAGTAGTCGAGAACGGGGCTCTAAACCCGGAGCAAGGGATTCAAGTACCCTTAGCACAAGTCCTAGATTAGAACCTCCAAAAGAGGAACTGGTCGAAGGAAAAATCGAAGACCTGGAGTCACATCCAGAGTCGACGAGTCAACCCAGCATCTCTGGGAATAAAGAGGGAGAGATCAACCTTAGGCCTATGACAGGCACTGCTAAGGTTGGTATTGATTTCTCTTATTGGCAGGAATACCAGGCCAGCTGGGAGAAATTGAATACCAGACAAGGAATCCGACCGGAGAAATGCCGGGTGGATATATCTGGGGAATATCCCCGAGTTTGGATGCGAGAAGGCTCAAATCCAAATGATGTGAAACAATGGTATGATTTTGGAGCACTAGCTTCAATATATACTATTGCACCAGGTTTCCCAGAGCTTTCAAAATTACCAGAATGGCTGAAAAGCACAGTTTTCAAGGCATGGGAAAACAACGCAACTCTATCCAGAGGCAATGTATTGGAGCTATACTTCACCAGTGCAGCTCCAGAACCAGTTGGGAAAGGCAACCACGAAGCCTTTCATTTCATTAAGCTAAGAAGACCAGATGTGTCAGCATCAAATAAGATCAATGAGTCTTCTGGGAAGGAACCAGTCTTGGTTGCTACATTTTCTGAAGAACAGATCTCTACGCGTAGAGCGAGGGGTTTGTATGCCTGCATCAAAACCATGGTGGAGGTGAAGTTCCCATTCAAGTTCGAACACAAGTCCTTGAATGGGTCTTTCCTGTTGAACACTTTAACAGGGAAGAAGACAGGATTTGCAGAGAAGGCATTCCAAGAGAAACAAGAACTTCTCTGGAAAAACAAGATTTCGGTGAGTAAACAAACTCATCGGAGATATTGCAACATGGCCCATTTTGGGCAATGGACGAACAAGGTATGCACAAGCTGTTCCACCCAAACAGAACCAGAATTTTGAAAAGGGATAAGATTAGGCATAGGGATGATCAGAACTGTTGATCCACCCCCAACAAATGAGACACGTGGAAAGAAGAGGGTGAAACCTCTTCGAAATACCTAGGAGCCGGGAGAATCATCAGGCACCAAAGAGGACAAATGACTCCTCAAAAAAGCAAGAGCCAGGTTACCTTTTCGAAAGGGTAAGATACATGTGACCGACAGGAGTGGCCCACAAAAGGGCATCCAATAAAGAAAGAGGACTAGCCAAGCAATAAAATTGGCATCCAATAAAGATATGGGACCAGCCAGCTGTTAAAGTTAGAATCCAATGAAAAATGTAAGCAATGACGTCAGACAAATGAAGTAAGCAGTGACGTCAAAAGAAGTTAAGAAGTTTTGAAATCCGGATTTCAAATCCGAAAGCCTCTATAAATAGGTGTGTTGAGGAAGCAGAAGGCATCGACCATTCCCCTCTATTTTCTCTTTCTAAAATAAACATTGTAGTCTGCAGCAAACACTACGGTGGTGATGAGTGCAGCTGCAATACTACATGCATTGGCTGTGTCTTTCGTCCACCTCTCTCCCTCTGCTTTCAACTCCTGGTGTTGCTCTGTGAATAGCATTTTGGGAGTTTTGCGGTCGTTGTTCACCCAGGTTCTGCGTAAAGGAGGGACAAATTTCTCCATCTCCTATTCAACATTAACATAATCAACATTTAATTCACAACACCTAAAATCAAGTATTCTCTGCTGAAGAATTAACAGGATTTGTAGGTGCAGCTATTCGTGAAAGATGTTAGTTACATTGAACCAATGTAATTCCCGCTGCATCTGCAAGGCGGCGCCAGGAACAAGATTGAGTCTGTCGGGAGGGGCGAGTCGAGCATAAATGCGCATCAAGTTGTTGCCATTGAAGTCCACACCGTTGGAAAACAGATGTTTGCGGTCACTCATGCTATAAGTTAGGTTGAAAACATTCTGAAAGCGATTAGTGGTTGCAAGGTGCATGATGTTGCCTCCACTGCTATCCACAGAGCCAGTAACCACAGGGAACATCTCCATGATCAATTCCACTATCTCACTGATCCCGTGCTTTGCAGCACGGGTGATTGAATCTCCCAGCATAATCCATGCTTCGTTTTCGGATAAACATGTCATTTCTTGGCACAAGCAATTCACAAGTTCAAGTGCTTGTTTGTGCGTGCTTTTTTTATCCCTTATATCCTCACTCGAGGCACTGTTAGATAGTTTCAGCATTTTCAGAACCAGTTGAAATTGAAACATTATCCACATTTGATATCCAATTAATATATACCTAACGTTTGCAAAACTTCCCAAATCTTGGATTCAAATTGTTTCCCCAACGTACACATGTTAAATGAGGTGGAGCTTTTCTTGTAACTTGGAGTATCCTTTTCTCTGTCATTCTCAGCAGTTATTGGTTCACGCTTTTTGAGAAAAATACCTTTAAATAAAACATAGATATATACTCCAAATCAGAATAGAGTTCAAAACACAACTACTACGTCTACATGTCTGAATTTGTAAAGAATTGTGGGGTATATTTGGGTTTCGGTATAATATGTTGACTAGAAAAATGTGACAAAAAATTATAGAATGGAATTTGAGTCGAGTTAAGAGTTACACACTTTCTCCTTAAGATGAAATTGCCCCGCTCTGATACTAATGGTTTTATGGCAGTCATCTCCAAAATACAACGACTCACATCTTGTGATAGTAGCACTACAAATCACAAGATAAGCCAACCGGTATTATGAACTCAACTTAAGAGTAGTACGACTTAGGAATACACTACGACTTCACTCGACTTGTGTGTTTGAGATCAAGACTTTCGGATACGTTTTCGGAATTGATCAAGTGACATTAAAGTGAAATTCAAGTTAAATTTGAGTGCTGGATTATGGAATGAAATTGTCTATTTATAAATTTTAAGGCGTCTTTTCGTGAATTGATGCAACCATTATATTTGATTTTGATTTTTAAATTCAAATATCTTTCCATGAAAAGACGTAATTATTCAATAATCGCATCATTTTATCACCTCTTCATATACACACTATAATCTAATAGACTAGTTAAGGTTACTTTTCTATTCACCCTAATTTTCCAACAAGAATTACTACTATTCCTAAGCTTGCTATACATATACTTACGATGGTAGATAAACTTCTCCCACCAGCTGAAACTTTGTCCACTTAGAAATACAGAATGCATTTCAGCCATGTATGACGGTGCACATCTACCACCCGAGCTTAATCGTGCCAAATTGGGATACTTGTCCATCAAATCCAATGCAACATCTCACAAAACAAACATGAATAGCAATTATAGATTATCAGGTATCAACCAATATCATTAAACACAATGTATGAAAGAAAGAAATTACCATTTTTGACCCATATGACACGCAAGCTCTTCAAAATGATCTTAAAGAATTTTTTCTTGTACATAGTCCCAACATAATATATTTGTTAAATTTTATAGTAGAACATAAATTTGACATAATTTGATGGCGACATGAGAGAAACATCAAATTTTTAGGGCAATGCAATTTTATAAACTTATGGATCAAGTATGCAAATAAAAAAAAAACTAGGGCCTAAAAGAAAAGGCTTTGGGGCCATTATGTATGAAAGAGTTTATGATAACTCAGCAAAGAATTCAGATCCAATAACTGCAATCAAGAGGCCAATCCCTAATTGTCCTTCAAAAGGGGAGTTCTCCACCTTGGGCTTGGAGACTGATATCAAATACTGGAGTGTTTCCTTCTGACAGTAGAGCGCTGCCACTTCAACAGGCAGCAGCCCACTACTGCTCAACATGTACAGCAGATCTGGATTCTTAGCCACCATAGCCATGGCAGCTCCGTGTTTCCAACTTTTGCACCACTGTGTAAGGCGGTGTATTGGTACCGATCCGTGAGAGCCAGCGCTTCCCGCCGCATCGCCGCCACTAGCTTCCGCAAAAAATCATTTGCTCTTCCGCTCTGCGCCGCCACGTGGAGAGCCATCTCGTTGTCGAAGGAGATGATGGCTTCGGTTTCGTCTGCGTTTCGTGCGAAGAATTGGGTGTTCGCAGTTTCCCAGTCGCCGCTCACGGCAGCGTTGTACAGCGGCAAATACTTGCTAAACTCTCTACCTGCAAAATATTGGAGTTTAATACGTATGTTTAGAAGATGGATGAAATGAAATAAATAAAATGAAGTACCTCTGGAGGAAGCCATTGATGAAATTTAACGAGCTTTTACTTGGAGATGTCACTGCTTGGTCTTACTATCGTCCTTCCTTCCCTTCTATCAAAACTGTAGAGCTAATAAATTGGTGTGGGGTCCACGCATCAGTGGTTGCTTGTGTAAATACAATCCAAAGAAAAATATAATTCGTAAGCGTAAGCAGTTAAAATTTACGATCCAATTAAATGGCGACACGTGCATTTTATTTATTAAATATTAATTTATTTTGGAATTTAAATAAATTAATTCCTAAAGTAAATTAATAAATAATTTAAGCCCAACAAATTAAATGGAGCTTAAATTAAATGAGGTCTGACTTAAGTCAAACAAGCCCAACAAATTAAATGGGGCTTAAATTAAATGAGGCCTGACTTAAGTCAAACAAGCCCAACAAATTAAATGGAGCTTAAATTAAATGAGGCCTGACTTAAGTCAAATTAAATCAGGCCCAAATAAAATAGGCCTGATTGCAGCCCAAACAAGTGGAGGTCCAAGCCCGCAGAATCAGGTCAAATCAGCCTGGACCAATCAAAATGCAGGGCATTAATGAGGGAGTCTTCACCTCTCACCTATATAAAGGGGTCTTTTCTCTCATTTGAAAAGACACAGACACAAATATCTGAAGACAAAAGCTCTGAAGAGATCAAGAATACGAGCAGTGCTCTCTTGAATACTTCAAGCATCTTCAAGCGAAGAACAGCCACCAAATCGAAGATCAAGGTTCTAAACCCCTTCGATCCGGTGTTCTTCAAAGTAATAACCACCAATTGGAGATCAAGGTTCTGCACCCCTTCGATCCGGCGTTATTTAAATCAAGTTCTTCAGCGTTCTTCGCGGAAAGCTTCAAGAATAACGTTTTAATCCGAACAAAGGCTCGACCCCTCCGGATTAACGTTATAGGTTCAAGAATAGCGTTTTAATCCGAACAAAGGTTCAATCCCTCCGGATTAACGTTATACACTTTAAATCCGAGTCCGGATAAGCTTCATTTGAAGATCCGACTCAACACACAAGTCAAGTCAACACAAGCTGTCAACACAGTCAGCATACACTTCGTCAAAGAGGTCAAAGTCAAGTCAAAGCCACATTGGTTCGAGAGAAGAATCAGAGGATTGATAGAGATCGCTTCCTTAATTATCAAGTTTAATCCTTCTGGATTATTATTGTAATTAACTTGTATTTATTTTATTATAAATACAAAATTTGTTGTTACAAATTTTGGCACGCCCGGTGGGACCATCTCTACCTCTCATCTCTTCTCCCTACAAAGATACAACATGACTCCTGTCAAGATCACAGTAGGAAGGACTTCTGCCTCCAAGCTCTCCGCCTCGTTGAGTGAACAAGTTACTGTTGTTACAAGGAGTATGTCGATGAAAGCTCAGTCAGAGGCCTCCTCTGGCTCTAACTTTTCGGTTGAAATGGCTTCAAGAAAACAGCTACCCATGAAAGAGGATAGTGATGAAGATTCTGCATGCTCACACCCTCGTTCATCCTCAAGCTCTTCATCGGACTCAATTGCAGCCCCGGTAATGATGGCCGGCACTACGACTATTGAGGAGCAATTAGCAAATATGATGAAAGCTATCGAAGGGCTCACAAAACATATAGAAGCTCAAGACACCAAAATCTCCCAATTGATGGAAAAAAGAGACGTTGCGGAGACTAGCCGTGCAAACGGAAAAGGAGTTGTGGACGAGAGTGAGGTGGAAGAGTCCACAAAATGCCAAACTACTGAAAAAGAGCAAACTGAAAGAGGAGTGCAACTTTCAGCTGATGGAATGCTCCAAGTGGAGCAACTCAAAGATATTATACTTGGAACAATAAAAGAAAGGTTTGAAGAGAATGTCAAGCCTACCGTCACTTATGTTAAGCCTTACACAAAAAGAGTGAATAACTTAAGGTTGCCACCTGGTTATCAGCCTCCTAAATTCCAGCAATTTGATGGCAAAGGAAACCCCAGACAGCATGTGGCACACTTCATTGAGACGTGCAATGATGCTGGTACTTATGAAGACTATATGGTGAGGCAATTCGTTCGTTCTCTCAAAGGAAATGCCTTTGATTGGTATATCGACTTGCAGTCTGAGTCCATCGACAGTTGGGCACAAATGGAATATGAATTCCTCAATCGCTTCTACAGCACGAGGAGAACCGTTAGCATGACTGAGCTAACTAATACTCGTCAATTGAAGGACGAGCCTGTGATTGATTATATCAATCGATGGAGAAATTTGAGTTTAAATTGCAAAGACCGATTATCCGGAGAGTCTGCTATCGAAATGTGCATCCAAGGGATGGAGTGGAATTTACTCTACATACTCAAAGGGATTCAGCCAAAGACTTTCGAGGAGTTGGCTACAAGAGCTCATGATATGGAATTGAGCATGGCAGCCAGTGGAATCAAACACTCACCAGTGTCGGATTCTTACAAGTCCAGAGACAGACAAGAGACCAAGAAAGGGGGCAAGCCTTATGCAAGAAACTCCAATAAAGAATCAATGGCCATAAACACTGCTACAGTCAAGATTCGAAAGAATGGAGATGACAAGAAAGATAAAGGAAAACAAGTTACCCAAGAGTGGGGGCAAAGAAGGTTGACCCTGAAGGAGATGCAAGAAAAAGAGTATCCATTTCTGAACTCTGATGTTTCTGGCATATTTGATGATTTGATGAAAGACAAACTCATCGAACTCCCCGAAATGAAACGTCCAGAGGAAGCGAGTCGAACCAATGACCCAAAATATTGCAAGTACCATAGATTGGTGGGTCATCCCATTCTTGATTGCTTCATCTTCAAGGAAAAGATCATGCAGTTGGCTAAGGAGGGAAAGATTGTGTTGGAGGATGAAGTGGCCGCAAACTTCGCTTCCATAAAAGAAGTTCACAATGAAGGCTTTTGTCATGTGGTGAGTGAGGAGGGCAATGAAGATAAACAAGTTGAGAACAAGGAAAAAGCTTATTCTATGAAGGTGACCTTCACAGATGAAGACATGTTGTTGGGTTCACAGCCTCACAACCGACCTCTATTTGTAACTGGTTATACGCAAGGGCTGCAAGTAAAGCGTATACTTGTTGATGGAGGCTCAGCAGTAAACATTCTGTCTTTAAGAATGTTGAAAAAGTTAGAGATACCGGTGGATGAACTCAATCATAGCCGATTGATGATCCAAGGGTTCAATCATGAAGGGCAAAGGACTCTCGGCACGATTGTTCTAGATTTGATGATTGATGAGATGAGATCAACTGTGCTCTTCCATGTCATAGACGCAAAAACTTCATACAATATGCTTTTGGGGCGTCCATGGCTGCACGAGAATGGTGTGGTCCCTTCTACATTACACCAGTGTTTCAAGTATAATGAAGGCAACAATGTGAAAAGAGTATTCGGCGATGATAAGCCGTTTACTGAAGCTGAATCTTACTTTGCTGATGCTAAATACTTCTTCAAGAATACAAAGGAAGTAAACCGAGAAGAAGCCCCAGCACAAGATAATGGGGGCAGTAAACAAATAAAGGAGGAAGGTAGCACATCATCCACCACTCTCAAGAAGAACAAAGGCAAAGAGCTTGAGGCCCTGGAAGAATTAACATTGCCTTTAACAAAAATTGATGAAGGTAAGACTTCTTCTCCACCACTCAAAGGATTTGTACGTCCTATTGAAGGAGCAAAAACCGAGCATGGTGAAGTATTTGAAGCAGAAATATCTAAGTCATATGGCCCGCAAGCTTTCAAACTCCTCAAGAAGGCTGGGTATGAACCGAAGGAGAAACCGGTGATGAGCAAGTTGCCTCAAGAGACTGTCATCTCATTTGAACATGGGCTCAATGCCACTCAGAAAACGTTGAAAAATAGTGGCCACACTGTCAAGAATGCTAAGCCAGGTTTGGGATATGTCCCTCAAAAGCCAGTCTGCATAGCAATCAGAAGAGCAAACGCAAATTATATCACAGAAGGAGAAGCTTCGTCCACAGAAGACATTTTTGATGAAAGTGGAAGGAAAATCAAGAGGAGTTCTGTCTTCGAAAGGCTTGGAAGCATTTTCGAGAGGCTCGGACCGTGTGAAAGGAACAAGATTGGGAAGAAAAATAATTTCAAGTCTCCTAACTTCCCAAAACTCCGAAGTCGAATCCCTTCTCGTATGAAGAGGCGAAATATCTTGACAGTCTCATGTGGAAGAGAGTTGAAGGCTAAGATGCAGACAATTGTCTTTACTAAAGAAGATAATGATGATGATAAAGAAAGTGTAGCTTCCACCAACCATATCACTGCTCTTGAGGATTCTCAAGTGGAGGAAGTGGATGCCGAAGATGCCCCTCCGCAATTTGAGGAGGGTGTGAAAGCCACTGTTGATGAGTTGAAAGAAATCAACTTAGGTGACGAAAGCGACTCACGTCCTACTTACATAAGTGCCCTGCTAAGTAATGAGGAAGAAGAACAATATATCAGCCTTTTACGAGAATTTCGGGATGTCTTTGCATGGTCACATAAAGAAATGCCAGGCTTGGATCCAAAGATCGCAGTGCATCATTTGTCCATCAAAAAGGGAACTCGACCAATTAAGCAAATGCAGCGTCGATTTCGACCAGAGTTAATTCCATTAATTGAAGATGAAATTAATAAGCTTCTTGAAGCAGGCAAGATCAGAGAAGTCAAGTATCCTACATGGATTTCTAACATCGTGCCAATGAGAAAGAAAAATGGGCAAATCAGAGTATGTGTTGATTTTCGAGATTTGAACATGGCGTGTCCAAAAGATGACTTCCCACTGCCAATTGCTGAGCTCATGATAGATGCAACAACGGGGCATGAGGTCCTTTCGTTTATGGATGGGTCATCTGGTTATAATCAGATTGGTCTGGCTCCCGAAGACCAAGAGAAAACAGCCTTTCGTACTCCGAAAGGAATATATTGCTATAATGTGATGCCATTTGGCTTAAAGAATGCTGGTGCCACTTATCAACGAGCTATGCAGAAGATATTTGATGACATGCTTCATAAAATCGTCGAATGCTACGTTGATGATATTGTGGTGAAATCAAAGAAAAAGAAAAATCATCTCCATGATTTAAGGCGAGTGTTTGAGCGTTTAAGGGAGCATCAACTCAAGATGAATCCACTCAAGTGTGCATTTGGGGTTACATCCGGAAAATTTCTTGGATTTATTGTTCGCCGTCGAGGAATCGAGATTGAGAAGGCGAAGATTGATGCAATCATGAAGATGCATGTGCCTCGGAACATCCATGAACTCAAAAGTCTGCAAGGAAAATTAGCATATTTGAGAAGATTCATATCAAACTTGGTCGGTCGATGTCAACCGTTTAGTCATCTCATGAAGAAAGGCAGTATATTTGAATGGGATGAAGCTTGCAATAATGCTTTCAATAGCATTAAAGAGTACTTGATGAAGGCACCAGTGTTGTGTGCACCAATACCTGGCCATCCGTTAATTCTCTACTTAGCTGCTCAAGAACGTTCTGTTGGAGCTTTACTCGCACAAGAGAATGATGATGGCAAAGAAACTGCCCTTTACTATTTGAGTAGAACCATGACTCCAAATGAGTTGAAATATTCACCAATTGAGAAGATCTGCTTGGCCCTTATCTTCGTGATTCAGAAGTTGAAACATTACTTCCAAGCTCATACAGTTCGGCTAGTTTCAAAAGCTAACCCACTAAAATTCATCATGTCAAAGCCAGTACTCTCAGATCGGCTTGCCAGGTGGTATCTCCAACTTCAACAGTTTGAGATTATATATGTCCCTCAGAAGGCCGTAAAAGGACAAGTGTTGGCAGATTTTCTAGCTGATCATCCAATGCCTGCGGAATAGGAACTGTCTGATGAACTCCCTGATGAAGATGTTTTCGCTGTGGAGATAGCTTCTCCTTGGAAAATGTATTTTGATGGAGCATCTCATAGGGAAGGGGCCGGTGCTGGAGTCGTATTCGTAACATCCCGTGGCGAAGTTTTGCCATTTTCATTTTCCTTAACAGAAAACTACTCTAACAATGTAGCCGAGTATCAAGCACTCATACTTGGTTTAGAGATGGCCGTCGATATAAAGCAATTACACCTTAAAGTGTATGGTGATTCGTTACTTGTGATAAACCAACTACTTGGGGTGTATGAAGTAAGGAAGCTTGAGTTGTTCCCATACCACAAGTATGCTCAAAAGCTGATGAGCTGGCTTGGTGATGTTGATATCGAGCATTTACCCAGAAAAGAGAATAAGCAAGCTGACGCCCTCGCCAAGCTAGCATCAAATATAGCTATGCCGGAGGCGCAAGTTCAAATTTCAGTGTGCAAAAGTTGGGTTGTACCACCAATCTTCGAGGATGATGATTATGAAGAAGTCGAGAATCATTTGGTGGAGGTCTTCGAAATTGAAGAAGAGGATTGGCGTCAACCACTCATCGATTATCTTAAGTATGATAAATTGCCAAATGAGCCACGCCAAAGGATTGATATTCGGCAACGGGCACCTCGATTTATTTACTTCAAAGGCACAATGTATAGAAGATCATTTGATGGAATTTTCTTGAGATGCCTAAGTAAAGAAGAGTCTGTTCAAGCAATGGAGGAAGCTCATTCCGGAATTTGCGGTGCTCATCAGTCTGGGCCGAAGCTACACTTCAGAGTCAAAAGAATGGGCTATTATTGGCCAACAATGGTGAAAGATTGCATGGAGTATGCACAAAAGTGTCAGGCTTGCCAATTTCATGGGAACTTGATCCATCAACCTCCGGAGCCTTTGCACCCGACAGTTGCTTCATGGCCTTTTGATGCTTGGGGATTAGATGTGGTGGGGCCTCTCACAAAATCTTCTGGTGGTCATCTCTACATCCTTGCTGCCACCGATTACTTTTCCAAATGGGCTGAAGTTGTGCCTTTGAGGGAAGTAAAGAAAGAAAATATTGCTGATTTCATTCGG
Organism: Pogostemon cablin; assembly: GCA_023678885.1. NCBI lineage: Eukaryota > Viridiplantae > Streptophyta > Magnoliopsida > Lamiales > Lamiaceae > Pogostemon > Pogostemon cablin. The sequence goes on along the minus strand of CM042975.1, from coordinate 22,700,908 downwards.
ATCAACATCATTTACAGATATGGTGTTCCCCGCTATATCATCACCGATAATGGAAAGCCATTCAGCAACAGCTGGATCGATAAGTTGTGTGAGAAGTTCGACTTCAAACAAAGGAAGTCGTCAATGTATAATGCAGCTGCCAATGGTCTAGCTGAAGCATTCAACAAAACCCTGTGCAGTCTGTTGAAGAAGGTGGTATCCAAGTCTAAAAGAGATTGGCATGAAAGAATAAATGAAGCTTTATGGGCGTACCGCACCACCTATAGAACTCCTACTCAGGCTACTCCGTATTCTTTGGTTTATGGTGTTGAAGCTGTGGTACCTCTCGAGAAACAAATTCCTTCTTTAAGGATGGCCATACAAGAAGGCTTAACCGAAGAAGAAAATGCAAAGTTACGCCTTCAAGAGTTAGAAGCTCTAGATGAGAAGAGGTTAGAGGCACAACAGAGACTTGAGTGTTATCAATCTCGCTTATCCAGAACATTCAACAAAAGGGTGAAGATACGTTCTTTTCAAGTTGGCGACTTGGTGCTTGCTGTGAGAAGACCTATTGTGGTCACACATCGTGTTGGAAATAAGTTTCTCCAAAAATGGGATGGCCCTCATGTTGTAAAGGAAGTATACACAAATGGCGCCTACAAGTTGATATCAGAAGATGGCGTAAACATTGGCCCCAAAATGGGAAATTCTTGAAACGCTATTACGCGTAAAACAACTACAAGATACAACGCTCCTTGATATGAGCTAAAACTGTCCACATGATACTCCTTGATATGAGTTTAAACTATCTGACACAAATAATACAAGGCTCCTTGACACGAGTATAAACTGTCTACAAGTTCAAATTCAAGACTCATTGACATGAGTATAAGTTGTTAGCAAATTCGAACACCATGCTCCGTGACGCATGAGTCTAAACTGCATGTTACTCCTGGTCCGCACGAGTATAAACTGTGTACGACAAACTCCTGGTCCGCACGAGTATAAACTGTGTATGACAAACTCCTGGTCCGCACGAGTATAAACTGTGTATGACAAACTCCTGGTCCGCACGAGTATAAACTGTGTACGACAAACTCCTGGTCCGCACGAGTATAAACTGTGTATGGCGAACTCCTGGTCCGCATGAGTATAAAATGTGTACGACACACTCCTGGCCCGCATGAGTATAAACTGTGCACGGCACCCTCCAATCAAAACCATGTCCCTTTGAACTACGTTATGACTTGATTCTCTTTAAGGGGATACGTAGGCAGCTTAATACTTTGTTAAGTTCAGTCATGTTTTCATTTGTTCGCATCAAGTTTGTGAAGCAAGAAGAAAGTTACCATATCAATAAAAGAAGAGATAATTTTCAAGTGATGAGACAAATTGAGATATAAGCCTACTGATGAAAAAATATAGTAAAGCAATAGAAATGAACGAGAAATATTTATTTCTATTCGCAAATTACCGACATTCGGTATATGGAAAGCATACAAGGAAAAGCAAGTAAATGAAAAAAAAAAGAGAAGAAAACAAAGCAGTCCTACACTAGACAAAAAAATCTCGAGAAGCTATGTCCCGTACAGCAGACTGCAAAGATGTCTTCGCTTTCTTCAAATCTTTAAACTCTTTTAAAACAGCTGCTTTGTCAAGTGCAAGGATCTCCTCCTCTACATTCTCGATTTCCTTCTTAGCACGACAAAGTGTTTGTAGAAGATGATCAGCTACCTTGGGTAAAGTCTTTCCACCTTTTCCCAGATTAGCCATCTCTTTACTTATCTTCTCCAATTCTTCACCAGTTGTTCTTAGTTGCTTTGCTTCCGCTGCATAGACGTCTTTACAACTCTGCAGACGACCCTTGAGGTTAGTGAAATGTTTGACATAACCTCCCGTGGATGATTCTTCATCATATTTTACTTTTGCATCAGTATAAGCATCAGCCTTATCAAATAGGGGCCCCAAGGCTTCCTCCAAGGGAGAACAGTCAACATTAATAGCCTTCACATCTTCCACTAAGGCAAATACTTCTTTCTTCAGAGAAGATAAAAACTCGAGAGGAGTTCGTTCAAGTTTCTTTCTTATAACCGTCCATACTTCCCGAGCAAGTTTTCCTTTGATACCATGAGTAATCTTCTTCGATGTAAATTCTGATATTGCTCCACCTCAGTGTTAGGGTCGCGACTTTCAACACATTCGTCATCATTATCAGAGCTAGAAGTGATGCCCAAAATCTGATAAAGAAAAGTAATATACTAAGGTAAAAGAGAGGTTAGATAAAAGTGAAATTTGTGTGAGAAAGAGGGGCAACCTCATTTGCCAAAGCTCTTGAAGTGCCAACAACAGCTAATTCTTTGCCTTCGGCAGCTTTAGAGCTAGAAACCTTCTGTGCAGCCTGAAAATATATATATATATATATATATATATATATATATATATATATATATATATATATATATATATATATATATATATATATATATATATATATATATATATATTTTTTAGAGAAAGGATTTCGTAAGAGGAAAATAAAAGGAGAAGGAAAAAGAATAAAGGAAACCTCATCAGCTTGTTTCTCAATAGATCTCTTCCTCTTCCAATGAGGTTCAGTAGCAGCACTACAACTTTCTGTGGATTGAGGAAGGTTTTCCTTCCTTTTATGTGACGCGGGATGTGAAGCTTCAGCATGCACTGGAGAAATATCTTGAACCTCTCGGTTATTTTCATCAAGATCATTTATGATATTCACTTCTTCATTCAAAGGTTCTGAAGTTGGAACGATTGTATCTTCAATATGATCATAGACTTGCTTCCACCATTCCTTATATTCAGATGTGGAGTAATTTTTAGGAGCTGAGGCAGCACATGGAAAATAAGTTTCAGAGTTGGAATTACACGTAGTACTGTGTCTCCAATGGGAAAATCCATCTCCCAGGGAAGCCTCGCGAAGGTCCGTCCTGAGCATCATAGGAATGCCTTGCATGAACCCAAATTGACGAGAAAATCTATGTGGTGAGTAAGGCTCCATCGCAAAATGATCACCTCGTCGCAAAGTAAGATAACTAGTACGAATAGCCACGAAATGGGCCCAGCTGTCCCAATTGCTTTGTCCATCATCCACAAAATGGATAGCTTTATCTTTTGAAAATATATTGCAAGTCCACGAAGCATTGTCGGCTATATGAATTCGTTTGTGAGCATCCTCGGGACTAAAACATCTTGCACCCTGCTCACCAGCATAAGCTACCATTCGAGGATGATTTAATTTACTGCCAATCGGAAAATGAGTCTTAAAGTAGTGGGCTAACCAAGCATTAACAAAATGAACAGGAAATGTTGATCTAACTTCTGAAGGATTTGGTGAGTTATAGATTGCGTTCAAACCACGGTAAATGCTTGTCAAAATTGGAATTGCCAGACTTACTTTTTTTCCAGCAGCCATTAGGCTTGCCACCTTAAAAGTACTTGGCCGTATTAAGCCTGGCTCAGTACCCGGGAATGCAAAAGTACAAAGCCAACAAGCTAAATAAGCAGCTAAGTAGGTCTCTTCGTGATGTGTAGGATGAATGCCCAACTTCTTAAATTGGTCTATCTCAGCAGACGTCCACGACCTATGATTGGGAACAATACCACTCGGATTATAAGTTTTCTTTGGACGAGAAGTTGATTTTTTTTTCGACACGCTTAGGAGGCGGTAGATAAGTTATAGTCTTTCTAGACCAAAAATCTACCCAATGTTCAATTGATACACTTTGCCTAGCGGTGTTTTGGCAAAGCAAATGATAAGCACCAAGTAAAGATCGACAGCTGTATGGGATTCGTAAATCATCTTTCTTGGAAAGAAGTTCAGCTGAACTTGGAATTACTTCATCATATATATTACCAGCTATCGGTAGTCCCATCAAATTATACAAATCCCATAGAGAAATTGACATTTCTCCAAAGGAAGTGAGAAAAGTGTTGGTAACAGGGCACCACGCCTCACAGAAAGCTTTGATAATCTCTTGGTTGCAGTCATAAGTAAAGAGGGATGCAAAGACAGCATCATAAAGCTTTATGTCATGAAGTCTCGGTTGGCATCGACTGAGAATATCTTCAGTCCACTCCCAATATCCTTTGGTATAATGGAAGTCACCACGAAATTTGAGGGGTTCCCCCCAAGCTGCTTCATTTTTTTCTTTTCCTTTCGCAAATCATCTTCTCAAAGATGGTAGGGGCTCCAAATTAGGGTTGGGCTCAATATCAGCTCCTTTCAAAGTCCAAATTATGTTATTTTTGCCGGAAGAAAGTTCGTGAGACCAACATTCTAAAAAAAATTGTTCTTGAATTTTGGAGGGATTATTGCGTGATTCCCAAGTAAAGAATCCTCAACTAGAAGGCGAGTTCCTTGTTGTAAAGGTTGGCGATCATCATTAAGAATCACCAAGTAGCTGAAGCCGGATTTTCCCATAGCAGGTTTGAAATAAACCATGTCGAAGATCGCGATTTGCTACAAAACAAGTGAAGGGATGTTAAAAATGGGCATTAAAAAATAATTTATGAATTTTATTTAAAGGACCCAAAATAAATTCTAGGGTCAATTAATTATTAAATTCAAAATTATAAATTAAACACGTGATGGAAGAGGGTTAATATGATGATAATGGATGATTAAATTAGTTCATGTGGAAGTTTAATTAATTTAAAACCTACGACATGAATTAAATTGAAGTTAAGCCATTAAATGTTAAGCCAACTCATAACACTTTATGCAAAGTTGTGATGGCCTAAATTCATGGATGTTGTTGAAGAGCCCAAATAGTGAGTGAGGATGGAAAGTCAAACTTGACTCAATCAAATTAATCCATTGCAAAGAGAAATCACGTGGGTGGGCAGCTTGTTTCCTATTCAACAAGAAAATTGCCTTCTCTCTCTTTATCACGTGATTCAATCTCTCCTCCTAGAGATTGACAGGTAGGCTGCTTCTCTGTGAAAAAAAAAAGACAGTTGAGTCTGCCCGATTTGCTCTTCTCTTTGCCAAATCAAGGGTTCTTCCTCGCTGGTCTGAGCGCCGAACACATCCACTGCTACTTGACACCGAATTGCACTGCCGACTCGCCACCACGAAGCCACCATCAGCGCGCTTCCCACATCGCTGCAACCCAACAGCCACAGCAATCTTCATCGGTCGCCTACCATCGTCGCTGGAACGACCATGTCCATTTGAGAAGCCGAATCTCCCGTCGCTCATACTCTTCGCCGCAACATCACAAAAAGTTGCTGCTTGCTGAAGCCGTTGCCTCACCAACATCCGCCAAAGACTGGTGACTCACCACTGCGAAACCGCCAACAGCCGCTGGTTGCCGCCCTCCATCGTCGTTGCCGCGCGCCGTGGGATCAGCCGCCCCCTCAATCGACGACCGCTGCCGGATAGGCTACTGCTGCCGCCTTCCCACACAAATCTAGCCTCAACACCACTACCGCGGAGTGCCGGCCTGCCGCTGCCTTGCCACATCACGAGGGCCACAGCGCTGCAATCTGGAAAATAGCGAGCCCTCGAGCGTGTCGTCGCCGACTGAAGCAAGTCGTTGCCCTTCAAGCGAGAACCAGCTGCTACACACCATCTCGCGCCGATCGAGCTCGGACACCATCCGGGTTGCTCGTTGGTTCCCTCCACCAGATCAGGCGAACTCCACTCGCCATGTCTCAGTCATCACCGCCTCCCGGAATCCGCTGTCCAGCAGCGCCAATTGCTGTCGAAAAAAAGCATCTGCCTTGTTGCTACTGTTGCCAGCCGCAGCTACCTAATCACCACCTATTATCGGATCCGCAACCAAAGAAGCCACCGGAAAGCCGCGCCGCCACCCCTCGGCCACTCCCGCAACCCACCGAATCTCATCGCTGCTTCTGATCCACGACACACTCCAGTCGTCTCTCACTCTTCGCTGGAAATAACCACTTCGCCACCAAAATCGTTCTTCGCGGGTTTGTAACACCGCCGTCAAATCGTTCTTCGCGGATTTGTAACACCGCCGTCAAATCACTCTTCGCGGGTTTGTAACACCGCCACCAAAATCGTTCTTCGCGGGTTTGTAACACCGCGTTATCATGGGTTTAAACTACCACTGTTGACGCAGGTTGACATACCACCACTCATCCGTATGGTGGTGATGTAATAAAGAGGCAGGGAATATTCAGAAGTAAAAAAAAATTAAGATACACTGTTGACACACAATGAGATTAAAGGGCAGAAGTAAATTGAGGATTTACCTTTGGAGTATGGATGGGATTCCTCGTAGGGTGTCCTATCTTGTGCGGAGAATCCTACCTTGTATGGTATATTATGTTGCGGTAATGTCTGGAGAAAACCTGCAAGGGAAAGGTAAATTATGTTAGGTTTATTACTGAAGAAATCTATCATTGATGATGAAATCTATATACACTACATGAGGAAGGGCTTGTGAGCGATGCTTTGATAAAAAAAGTTTGGACACCCTATTATGTTGATAAAAAAAATAAAAAAAGGTCATGATACCCTATTATATAATGATCAGCTATTCAGTATATATGGAAATTATTTGTATCTTGGTGAACAAGAAACAAATCTGTTCCATATTCTCTTATCTTGGTGGACAAGAAACAAATCTGTTCCATATTCTCTTATCTTGGTGGACAAGAAACAAATCTGTTCCATATTCTCTTATCTTGGTGGACAAAAAACAAATATGTCCCATATTCTCTTATCTTGGTGGACAAGAAACAAATCTGTTCCATATTCTCTTATCTTGGTGGACAAGAAACAAATCTGTTCCATATTCTCTTATCTTGGTGAACAAGAAACAAATCTGTTACATATTCTCTTATCTTGGTGGATAAGAAACAGATTTATTCCATATTCTCTTTTGGATTTGGGCTTGAGAAAATAAATTGAGCCACAAAAAAAGGAGGGGCCCAAATGTTAAAAAAAAAAAAAAAGGTACTTTTTGCGATTCCTTCACACCAAGACGTGACGTCCGTGAACAAATCGCAAGGGGGCATTTGTAAGCAGTTAAAATTTACGGTCCAATTAAATGGCGACACGTGGATTTTATTTATTAAATGTTAATTTATTTTGGAATTTAAATAAATTAATTCCTAAAGTAAATTAATAAATAATTTAAGCCCAACAAATTAAATGGAGCTTAAATTAAATGAGGCCTGACTTAAGTCAAACAAGCCCAACAAATTAAATGGGGCTTAAATTAAATGAGGCCTGACTTAAGTCAAACAAGCCCAACAAATTAAATGGAGCTTAAATTAAATGAGGCCTGACTTAAGTCAAATAAGACCAGACAAATTAAATCAGGCCCAAATAAAATAGGCCTGATTGCAGCCCAAACAAGTGGAGGTCCAAGCCCGCAGAATCAGGTCAAATCAGCCTGGACCAATCAAAATGCAGGGCATTAATGAGGGAGTCTTCACCTCTCACCTATATAAAGGGTCTTTTCTCTCATTTGAAAAGACACAGACACAAATATCTGAAGACAAAAGCTCTAAAGAGATCAAGAATACGAGCAGTGCTCTCTTGAATACTTCAAGCATCTTCAAGCGAAGAACAGCCACCAAATCGAAGATCAAGGTTCTAAACCCCTTCGATCTTCTTCAAAGTAATAACCACCAATTGGAGATCAAGGTTCTGCACCCCTTCGATCCGGCGTTATTTAAATCAAGTTCTTCAGCGTTCTTCGCGGAAAGCTTCAAGAATAACGTTTTAATCCGAACAAAGGCTCGACCCCTCCGGATTAACGTTATAGGTTCAAGAATAGCGTTTTAATCCGAACAAAGGTTCAATCCCTCCGGATTAACGTTATACACTTTAAATCCGAGTCCGGATAAGCTTCATTTGAAGATCCGACTCAACACACAAGTCAAGTCAACACAAGCTGTCAACACAGTCAGCATACACTTCGTCAAAGAGGTCAAAGTCAAGTCAAAGCCACATTGGTTCGAGAGAAGAATCAGAGGATTGATAGAGATCGCTTCCTTAATTATCAAGTTTAATCCTTCTGGATTATTATTGTAATTAACTTGTATTTATTTTATTATAAATACAAAATTTGTTGTTACAGTAAGATGCCAATTATTCCTTTTAACACGTACAATCCAAGTTCAATTTTATAAAAAAAACGGTTGTGTAAGACTTGAAAATTTTATACTCTATCTCGTTTTAAACATTACGTTTGTTTTTTCACATAAATTAAGGAATATAGTATTTTAATATGTAGTTAAGTAAGAGAAATAATATTTTAATATAAAGTGAGTAGATGTATTAGTCTGATCTGTGAGGAGAAAAAAAAAATTAATTTGTGTGAGTCTCATTTACTAAAAAGAGAAATATAAAGATTGAAATGAAACTCCAAAATTATAAATATGTAAAGATTGAAATAGGACAAAGGGAGTACTTAAAAAGTAATACTCCTTCTCTCCCATAAAAAGAGTTATGTTTATTATTTGTACAGAGATTAAAAAATATAGTATTTTAATATGTAGTGGGTTGAGAGATATAATAATTTAATTTATAGTGGGTAGTTGTATTAGTGTTATGTGTGGGCCCATGAAGATAAATTGATTGATTTATGTGGGTAATATCTACTAAACAAGGAAATATCACTCTTGTAGCGAGACGCCCTAACTAGTACTCCCTATGTCCGACCAATAGATATACATTTGCTTTTTGCACGTGAATTAAGGAGTATTATTATTTAAATATGTAGTGGGTAATTGTATTACCCATATATTAAATGTATTAGTGATGTGTGTGGGTCCATGTATTTAAAAAGGAAAATGTATACCTTTGGTGCGGACACCCAAAATAGCAAAATATATACCTTTTCGGCGAATGGAGGGAGTAAAATGTAACTCTTGTGGCGGGACAGAGAGAATAATATTTAATAAAAAAAATTAGAGGTAGTTACTACCGGGTACATAAAAAAACTCATTATTATTTTGAGATACATGCATAAAATATTATTATTATCAACTACTCCCTCCGTCCCGCTCAAATAGCACTATTTTACTATATTGGGCGTCCCGTCCAAATTGTCTCATTTTCCTCTTTTAGTAAAAAGGGTCCACCAATGGCCCACCACTATCCATCACATCTCTCTAATACACCTACCCACTTTACATAAAATAATAATACTCCATAATCTACGTGCAAAAAACAAATGACACACTTTGATCGGGACGGAGGGAGTACATAATTATAATGTAATATTCCATAATTACCTCTGTAGGTTACATTTCTTTTTTTCATAATGTTTTTGCACATTCTTTTTGCACAATGCTTTTGCACCCTTTTTTTTTGCATAATGTTTTGCACTTTTTTTACTGCATAATTTTTTTTTTACAATTTTTTTCACATTACATTATTATATATACATATTTTTATCTATCAATCTATCAAGTATCAACACTCTAACTTGATTAACAAGCAGTAGTTCAACTTCAACCTGCATCAATCTATTAATTACCAACCCTCTAACTTGCAGACTCACAATTAAATTTGAGTTTATTAAATTATTCTATAGAATAATTTTAAAAATACACTTTATCATATTTGATGGAGTTGATGATAAACCCAATATACTTTATTCAATCCAACTTGATGACCTGTTTTCAAAAAATAACAAAATTATAAAAATAATAATAAATTGCTCACAATTCGACTTCAATAAAAAAAATAAAATTAAAGGAAAAGCACAAAAAAAGAACAATATTGTTCGTTCAGGATTTGCAAACTCTAGCCACCGTCACCGAAATCAATCTCAAAACCTCAATTGCTTTATTTTTCATAAAAATAAATTATTATTATATATGCCATAAAATTTTGTAGAAAAATTGTGGTGCAAGAAAAAGTGCCGAAAAAATATGCAAAAATATTATGCAATAATAAATGTGCAGAAACATTGTGCAAACGAAAATATGTAAAAACATTGTGCAAAAACAATGTTCAATTACCTAAGGGTAATTTTGTCTTTTTGCAATGAATTTGTGTAGTTGATAGTCTTCCCTTATTTTCATAGTATCTAAGAGTAATTGAGTTCTAAAGTGTGTGTCTTATAATAATAATAAATCCAAAAAATTATACTCAATTAAAGAACAGTGATGATACTGTTAATTATTTGATGAATAATTTGTAATAGAAATAAAAAGTAACAATAATTTAAAAAGATGTAAAATCTGTCTCGCGTGAGATGTTATCACGCAAATGCATTAATTTTTTTAAGTACATGAAAATACTCACTCTGTCTCCCTGTAACGTATTCTTTTTATTTTTGCAAGTAGACTGGAAATATAATATTTGATTGCTTAGTGGATAAGTTTTGGATAATTTTACTCTTTTGCCCCTACTTTTTAAATAAATTGAATGACATATTGTACATAATTTTGAACTTTTGGTTTTCGGTTTGAGTTTCTTGGATTTTGAAAATCAAAATGAATAGTGGTAATAATATAAATTTGTTTTGAATTTTTAATTGTGATCGGTAGATTTTAATTTTATAAAATTAATGTGCAAGATATGAATAGTCATGTGTAAGAGATGTAATTAGGGTATATAGAGAAATAGATATATAGTTAGGTGTGGTTTATAAAATTTGATTTTTCAAAACCTAAACAAGATGTGGATTTTTAAAATCAAAATCTGAATTTTAAAATTGAAAACAAACAGAACGTTATGTGCACGCAGTATGGTGCAAAGAATACTTTGATTCTCTCTAAATTTAAATATTAATACTCTCCCTCTGGCTCGAGAAAACGTTTAAGTCTGCTTTTTATACCGTGATTAAGGAATAGAGTATTTTAATGTGTATTGAGATGAGAGATATAAAATTTTAACATATAATGGATAGTTGTATTAGTGTGGTGTTGTAGGCCCCATAGAAATATTTAAATATTTTGTGTGAGTCTCATTTACTATAAAGGGAAGACAAAGACTTGTGTGAGACTGTTACACATAAGCCCTTACGTGGGATTGATAAAAAATGATAACATTATTATCACTTTTACTATAAATTGTTATCATTTTTTATATACCCTATAAATTATTCATAAAATAGTTCATTGCACCATTATCACTTTTCATCGACTGAGTATCAATTTTCATTAATGATGTTATTACTTTTTATCTGTCTCACGTAATGACTTACGTGAGCCGATTTCACACAAGACTTGCTTTAAAGGGAAATATAAATCTTTTTATGCGATGTCCAATATGAAAATTTATGAAAATTTGTAAACATTTTTTAGGGATGGAGAGAGCATAAAGAATGGGTTGAAATTACGTTTATTAAAACACTAATCAAAATATAGATAAATTCTAATTTACATTTAATTTTGGAGACTGTTAAACAAATGATAGTTTTTAAAAAGATAATAATATTAAAGTATTTGTAAAATAAGATATGGCTAAAACTTATGAGTTCGGGGACATCGTGCATCCAAATACTCTTTAGTATTAAATGGTATACCCTTTAGTATAAGGACATGTACCCTTTATTTCTTGAAAAAATAAAAATAAATTTAATGAAAGTGTATACCCTGTAGAATAAAATGTTCTACCCTTATCCACCTTGGGCACCTGAGAATACAAAAACCAATTCATAAAATATTTCTCATCATGAAAAAAAAAAAAAAAAAAACTACCGTCAATTAACCAAACATTAATGTCAGCCAACGTCGACCGTGAGCGAAAATTCAAAACCCATCGTGATAGGAGACATGCACATAATATAGAAGATAAATTGAAAATAATTTGATATTTGGATTGCGATAGAGCTTTGACAAGATGCCGGGTGGCCTCTTTTAATTAAGAGCAGTACATGGAGTTGTTGAAGCATTTATAAGTAGAAATAAAATCAAGGTGTGATAGCTATCTATTAATTATAAAATTTAAATAGTTTGTTGGCAAATTTTTAGTAATTTTTTTTTAATAAAAATACTACTCTAATATTAGTTCTAATGAAAAATATGGCGCAGTTGTAAGAAAGGTTCTCTTGTGTGTTGGATGGAAATGGCATATTTCATGAGGTGAAAAAGAGAAAAAGAAAGAACAAGAGTTGAAGTGGTCAATCAACTTAAATTTTCAATTAGTCTTGAGTTTCCGCTTCCTATAAATTTTCCTATCCAAGACTAAAGAGCCTACATTACAATTCTATATAGAGACCTTTTTAATACAATGATTAATACACATACAAGTGGTGGAGAGTTTAGATTTTTGGCAAGCTTATGGTAATATCATGCATTTGAATTGATTTTTTAGAATATACACTTCTCCCATACACTTTTTTAGTGTGAGAGTGAAAAGCAAAATCGAGAGAGGAGTAGTGAAAATTTACACTTGCTTGCATATTTCCTAAGATTAACTTGTATGCATTTAAATTGAACTCTTGTTGCTTGGTTTGATTAAATTGAAGTAGCTTGGAAAGGACTCTATTCATTTTGAAATCTTGATCCAATTCTTTTGTAAATTTCTCTCCAATGTTCTTTCTTTTCTTTTGTTGTTCGGGGACGAATAACATTTCATGTTTGGGGGGTGGTTTTTGACATTAAATTCACTCAAAAATTGAATCAATTTTATGACTTTATTTCAATAATTAAGTATGATTTTCATGAAAAATGCAATTAATTGTTTGATTACTTGGAAAAAAGGTACTTTTGTTTTTTTTATTTATTTTTAGTTTTTGCAGAAAATGGGTGATTTTGAAATGAAAATTAATTCTAGAAGTGAAGAGAAAGATGTGAGAGAAAACGACACTCAATTCATAGTTAAAACGAGCGAGAACGAGCCACATTAAATAAAAATTAATTCCATAAATTCTATTTTTGTCCCATGAGCCAAATTATTTAATATTGAAAAACTTATCACAAATTCCTCACACTATATTACTATAAATACCCCGTTTTGAGAAAGCCTCCACATCATTCAAGTTTCATAATTTACATTTCATATTCTACATCACATTTGAGAGAATTCCCTCTTTTTTACTAGTTGAGATTCCTCCCTCTTTTGGGAGAGGAATCATTTTTAGTTCTTTTATGTAATTTTTATTTTTAGTTTAAGAATTAATGCTTTCCAAGAAGGTGGAGATACCAAGGAGATGATGATCTTCATGAATGTAAAACTTCATTTGATGAAATCTAATCCTACTTATTATTTTTTTATTTTCTATATACGTTTTGGTTGTTTAAGTGATGTTTAGATTATAGAATAATTTGTGATATTATCTAAATTGTGATCCCGGCTTTGATTAGTTTTATTTATGGGTTGTGTTTGCCTTATAATAATTTGAAATTTATGCCTTTGGTATTGATTGAGTAATTTTGACTATGATTGTGTATTGTGTCTTGACATGTCTCGTCGTAATTACTTTTACCTTACTTGATTTGCATGATTATCATATCAGAGTATTTTCTATTTATTACATAAGGATTAATATGGGAAGAGTTGGAGATGACCTCTCATGTTTAGAACTACGTAAATGGACTAGGGGTTAGATCGGGAGGTCAATCAATCTAGTGAGGGGAATCCAACCTTAGTGAATTCATAGTACCCAGAAAGATAATATTGTCTATGATTTAGTACTTAATTAAAGAATTCGTACGTGTAATAAGTACCTATTGTGAGGTGTTGGTTAGTACTTAATTAGTACATATTGTCTATGAGTACTTAATTAGTACCTATTGTCTATGAGTACTAATTAGTACGTGTAATTAGTACTTAATAGTACTTATTATCTATAAGTTTGGTTTGATTTTGGTTTGATTGGTTATGTTGAAGTGCATGATATTCCTTATTTTTATTAAAATTGTTGAGCTAATGGTTTTGATGAGTTGTTGAGCATAAATGAAGTGTAGTAGAAGCACGAATTGAGCCTGAAAATCAAGTTGAGATTCATTGTGCATGCAATCCGGAAGCCCGTGCCAACCATTTCTACTACCAAATGCCTTTCTAAGGGAGTTCAATTTACATCTCATCACTTCTATATGTTTAGCATGATTTGAATATTGATTTGGATTGTTTGGGATTGTCATGCTACTTCATTTGTTATGTATGTGGGAGGTTTACTTTTGTAATTTAGGATTTCATTTTCAATCAAAGATGGGGATGTTTGTGAGCTTACTTGATTATGGATGTTATGAATGTGTGCTTAATTCTCTAATGATGGTGATTTTTATTTTTGCATGTTATGTGTTTTTGTATTGTTTCTTGTTTGGTGTGTCTTTTGTTATGTGTTTTGTTTATATTTTCATGTTTGTTCAGGGATGTTTGGTGGATTGTTTTTGGGATGTCGTGAGTCATTTTTGAACACGAGTGATGACATGTTTTTGTGATAAGTGATGACAAATTATGATTAAGAATCTCTACACTTTAAAATTGTAATATGTTTTACTTAACTTGTTCAACTTTGAGATGAAGGTGGTGTAATAAATTCCTTATGGTCTGAGCACAAACTTATGAGTATTTGAGCCTCAACCGTGTATACATGGTATTTTTTTCATGAGTTGATCGGTTGTATTTGATAAGCTAGAACTTGCTCAATGACTATAGGAACGAGCCCGATTAGTGAAAATTGATGATATGATTTCAGGCCATCCTTCTCATTTATAGTCATTACCATATATTTTCCTACCATGAACATTATCCCTAGTAAACCATTTTGAGCTTTTAAGCCTATTTCTTGTGATGTAAGCACATTACAAACCATGATTACCCACTTAAGTTTTATATACATACCTTTGTGTGGGTAATTGAGGAGATGATAGCTAGAAAGGTTTGATAAGAAAGCAAAAGAAGAAAAGAAATGGTAAGTAAGCAAGAAAAAAGATGCAAAGAGCACGAGCAAGAACGCACATGCAATCTTAAAATAAGATAATGAGCAAAGTAACAAGGTGCTCAAGAAAATAAATGTTAAAGAAATGAAGCATGTATCAAAAGAAGCTCAATCTAATGAATGATGATGATTATTGCTTGTGATCCACAAAGATAAGAAAGGAATAAAGAGAAGTGAAGACGTTGAAGAAATTTTCCATCTCTTTGATTACTTACACTTGATTAGTCACTCTTAACCATATTCTTTCTACCCTACCAAAGAGTCTATCATTACATTAAATGAAAAGTCATTTTTGATCACTAATAGAAACTTTGGTGATTTGTGAATGTAGTCCGCGAGCAAGTATAGAAAATCGAGCCAATTGGTTGATGAGTGTTGTTTTACCTCATTTGATAGAGTGTTGAGTGAAATTGATATCCGATGTGAGGCTTGGAACGAAAGGGACTATATTACTCTTTGTTCACTTTTAATTGAACATGTTAATTTTTCATGTTATGAGTTTAATGTTATAGGATGACTTAGTATAGTTTGTAGTTCTTATTTCTATTGATGTGTTATTGTTTATGTTCATTAGATCTTTTTCTAGGTGAAAATCTCTCCTCTTGGTTTATCATTTTCGTTGCTCGAGGAAGAGCAACACGTTAAGTTTGGGGTGTGATTGGCGATATTTTCACCTATATTTTAGTGTCTTTTTATATTTGTTTTTATATTATTTTATCTTTATTTTATGTATATTTTGGCTGAGTTTCATATTTTTATTGAAATGTATGAGAATGAACTTAAAACGTATGATTTTCAGGTAAAATGAAGTAGAAACAAAAATGAGCAACAAACGGGCAGGAAACAAGCCAACACGACTTGCAAGACCCAACATGACTTGCAACATGAGTCGTGTTGGGGTCTGCAGAAATTCCAGTTTCAGAACAGGCCAACACGACTTAACAGGCGGAAACATGAGTTGCCAACACGAGTAGTGTTAGGGCTGATCCAAGTCGAGTTGTAGGTCGTGTTGAGCCCAGCAGATGTACAGGTTTAGAACGAACCCAACACGACTTAACAGGCGACAACACGAGTTGCCAACACGAGTCATATTGCAGTCCATGTAGGCAATTCAGTTTTAGAGCCTCGCGACACGACTAGACAGGCGATAGCTCTAGTTGACGACATGAATCGTGCTAGGATCTCACAAGTTACAATTCAAGGCAACACGACTCGAGTTGCTGACTCGTGTTGGGCAGGCCAACTCGTGTTGCGTGTTTTTGGGACAAAAATCAGAATTTACACCTTCCAGTGCATGAAAATGTGTTTTAAAAGCCCAGTTGATGCAAATTTGAGACCCAAGTTTAGAAGGAGTATAAATACCCTCAAGTTCAACATTTGAAGAGATTGGATAGGGCTTCACTTGGACACACACATCACTCACAATTCCTTCTATTTTTCACTATCTCTTTCATCCATTCACCATCCATTCCATCTATCTTCGTCCAACTATCAATTTTCAATCCAAGTAAGGAAGAGAAGCAAGGAAGAGAGGAGAATTGCAAGGAGAGGAAGGAGATCACCATTGGAGCCATCCAAGGAAGTTTTCATCCAAACTTTGTATTGAAACCTTATTGTTTATCATGGTTTGTAAGGATTTAAATGTCTATGTTGATTTTCTTATGAATATGGTAGGCTAATCTCCCTTGTGAGATTAGCAACATGAAAGTTGTTGGATAATTTTGAATTTATGTATTTAAATTCATATATTGATTGGGTTTATTGATTTTCTATCATTGATGCTCTAGATCTTGATGTTTATGATGAGATTTGTGTGTTTTGTTGTTTTAAACATGTGATTAGATTGAGAAGTTAATTAAGTGTTTAGGATAATTAAGTGAATCATTTTATCATACACCTCATGTGCATTATAAATTTTAAAGAGATAGAGATGCCCTTTAGGATTTAGAACTCTTTGATAAAACATTCGATTTGTTAGATCGAGAGGTCAATTGATCGTGTGAAGGGACTCTCCAATTGAACTTAGTACCTAGTTGGAATTGTTTGATTGAGAACCAACCTTAGAGCTATTTTGGGACCTTATTAAGGATCTACATCATATCCATCTCAAGAGGGAGTTTAGGTGAAATTCATGTTAGCCCTTAATCCTTTACCCATGATACATGTGAATTTGATGCATTAATCCTAGAATTGCCACTTTCTTAGTGTCGTTAATCTCACTTTTACATAACTTAGAAAACCACCCTTTATCTATCTATCTTGTTTGTTTGCTTTTTTGATCATTGTTTGTTTTGAGTATTATTATTACTTGTTTGAATAACCAACCCATTAATGATTCGTCTCTATAAAATTACAAGAAACGTGAGATCGCTTAAGCTCTAGTACCTACCTCCCTTGGGTTCGATAAATTCTTTAATTGGTCATCCCGACTACAAAATGGCTAATCAGTGTTTACTTTGGTCTCAATCTTATGTGCTATTTTGGGGGCTTTTGTAAGGGCCTACCTCCTATTCATCTCGAGAGATAGTTTAGGTGAAAATTGTGATCGCTCATACTGTAGGCACTTGAATTTTATTGCCTATTAAAGGAAAATATGTGGCAAATTAATTAATTAATATCAATTATTTATTTATTTATTAAGAAATTTAAATAAATAAATTCCTAAAATAAATTAATAAATAATTAATAATTGGGACAGATCCAGTCAATAAGCCCAAGTCGAACAAAGCCTGAAAAAGCCCAAGCCTGCAGAATCAGGTCAAATCAATATTGATCAATCAAATTGCAAGGATGGAAATGCCCAAGCCCACAGGATTAGGTCAAAACATCCCTGGACCAATCAGACTGTGAGTTATTTATGGGGCATCCTCACCCTCCACCTATATAAGGAGCCCTCCTCCATTCATTCCAGACACACTAAAACATCTGAAGACGCAGACGCTTATGAAGAGATCAAGAACACGAGCAGTGCTCCCTTGAGATCTTCAAGCATCTTCAAGCCAAGAATGGCTTGCGATCAGATATCAAGGTGTCAAGCCCCTCCGATCCGGCGTTCTTCCAGCCAACAGCCTCCGATCCCTCCGATCCAGCATTCTTCTAGAAGAACAGCCTCCGATCAGAGACCAAGGTGTCAAGCCCCTCCGATCCAGCGTTCTTCCAGTCAATGACTTTCTCCACAGAAGGCTCTCCAGTCAACATTCAATCCGAACAAAGGCTCAACGTCTCAGGATCAACGTTACAAGAATACACATCCGAGCTCGGACAAGCTTCATCTGAAGATCCGGCTCAATACACACACTGTCAACACAAACAACATACACTCCAGTCAAAGTCAACACACACAAGTCAAGTCAAGCAAATTGGTTCAAGAGAAGAATAAGATGATTTATTGAAATTGTAACTCGTTTACATATCTTTTTAATTAAATCCATCTGAAATTATCTTTGTACTCCAATTTGTATTTATTTTATAATAAATACAAAATTTGTAGTTACACATACTATGATAGTTTAAATTGGGAGATAATTAGATATTTAGCATAATTGATCCATTTGAAGTGCATCATGAAAATTTCCTTGCATTGAAAATCCCAAAAATATTGTACTTCCTTCATCCCATAGAAGTTGACACACTTTCCTTTTTTGTTTGTCCCATAAAGTTGACATATTTCCTTTTTTATACATTGAACCCACTTAAAAATAATTAATTTATACTCATGGGACCCACATACACATCTAATACAACTACCCACTAAACATTAAATATTATTTCTCTCACTTCACTATTCATAAAATTATTATACTCCTTAATCTTCGTGCAAAAAAAAATGTGTTGACTTTTCCGGGATGGAGGGAGTAATTAGTTTCTTTTTATGCTTTTATTCTCTCCCTTTTCGATAGTCCCTAATTAATACGAGATTATAACTTGAAAGCCTCGAATCTTAAATTTTCACGGTTCGATAATTTAACTTGATTGCTCAAGCCTACACAACAAGAATACATTTACTCTTTTATGCATAAAGAAAATACGCAACATTGCTTGATGGGAATATTGGATAATGAAGATAATGAGAATTATATTGTGTTAATTTCAATTAGAGGGCGGCTATTCGTACCCCCCACTTTACCAAACGTAACTCATAAATAATTATAAATAAAAAAAATTAAAATATCCTTAATAATAAGACATATATACCCTTATTAAAATTATTATTTAAAATTTAATTAGGGGTTGACTATTTCTACCCATAATTACTAAACGTATCCCAATGAAATTTAATTTGGTAATCACAGGGCTTTCTACCGTTTTGAGTATATCCTCCTGGAGAAATTTCTATAACTATGAATCATCTCTTACATATACTTCAATTTTTATCTTCATTGGTATGCATAGTGTGACCTAACAGATTGATTAAGGTTATATATTGTTGATTCGAGGTGATTGGAAACATATTCATATTGGGAGAAATTCAAATTTCAAGAAATAGAAAACAAGCCAACAACAGATTAGTGGCGTTGGTGGAAGGCCGTCGAATGACACCCCCCTTCAGCCTTCACACGCAGTCGTCAGTGTATTCATTAAATTTTGAGGAGTTCTAAATTATGATTAGGCAAAGTAGAAAAGATTATGGTGCTATGATTTAGAAATTTGGGTTTGTTAACAGTGGAGGAAGATTTGTGTCTTGGATGGTGGTGGAAGAGGCAAGGACATTTAATTATTCCCCTTATAGATTGTAGGAGTTCATTTTATTCACAATTCTAGATTGTAATTCGACTGTTGTGCGTTTCTTTTTCCTTAGATTGTCGTGCATCTTCTTCTTCCTCTCCTATTTTAAGTGTGTATAATTTAAAGGGCAAACTTGTCTTAATTGGGGTCTACTCAGTAATATATGTATATTTATTTATAATATATGAGTGTATTTAGTAGATTGGGGTATATTTAGTAAGATTGGGAGTGTAAATAGTCATCTCCTTTCAATTATTAATGCTTTGATTTAATAAAATAAAATCAAAATTCTTCAATAATTTTTATTACTTCAGTAACTACCTTTCGCAATGTATCAATTGTCATTAACATCTTAAATAATACACATGATTATTCTGAATGTGAAATTTAAACTAAAGGCATCAAAACTTTAAAATATCACACTACCAGTACCAAACAAACACGTTACCAATCCACTCACCACTCATATATTATCTAGCTCAATCAATACATTCCTACTTATATTACCACTCACTTATTACATAATAATTTGATGTAAAGTAAAAACATGTCAGGAACTTAAATTAAATTATAAATTAACACTATTCAAATTTTCAAATGTGATATTTTACGTGGATAGAAAATTCATCACTTTAAGGATTAGATCGAATACTACCTTAAAGATAATTAATTAAACAAGCACCACTCAAAGGAATACACTCAGAATGAAACTTGTAGAGAATTCTGCCCAAATGATAATAATATGAATACACTCAATTGGAGAATGAAACTTGTAGAGAATTCTGGCCAAATGATAATAATATTAATCTGCTGAATGATGGAGACCACAAAAATCTGTCTATTTAACTTGGAACAACCCTCTAAGAATAGAAATACTAATAATGAAACTTGACTAAACTTAATGAGATAGATAATGTAACTTAACCAATTTAAATGTTGTGATCTCTAATGCTTAGAATAGTTCAACATAATTATAGAAGATAATACGCTGCTCAAAGATAATGTTTTAGCCTGCTATTGTTTCCTGAACATTCAGCCTAGCTTCTTGGGTTCATCTGAATGTCCATCTGCATCACGAAAGGCTCCACTTGTTCATAAACTAGTACAGTAGACGATCACTTGTCTTGCTGAAAATGCCAGGGCCATATGTTGAATAGATGAGAGCTACAACGAGGGGAAACTGTAACAGCAGGAAAGAGGTTACAGGCAAGCAAGACAACACCAACACTGGAATCAGTAATCTTTCCACATCTTTGCCTCCGAACACAACAAACAGTACTACACTGAATGCAACCATCATAAACGTAATGGAAACGAAGAGGGTGAGGAGGCCAAGGCTGAGTCTCTTGGGCAGAACATGCAGGAAATCTTCTTCGGCATAGCGTGAGGTCAGGATGGACAAGAACATGAGAAGAGACGTGATGGATGTGAACAAGGCGATGGCATCTGAAGTGGAAAACAACACCACCACAAACTTGTAGGAGAAAATTGGGATGCCGGTTTCAGATTTAGGGACAGTGAAAGCTGAAGCAAACATGACGGTTGCGATTAGTGCTGCTGAAATAGAGCACGCGTTGGCCGTCTCTTTCATCCACTTCTCTCCTTCTTCTTTCAGCTTCTTGTGTTCCTCAGTGAACATCTCTTTCGGAATTCGTCCCGCTTTGTTCTGCCATTTCCATTTTCCACGAGGAGGGATGACCAATTTCTCCGTCTCCTGCAGAGTATATAGACAATGCATGTCAGCACAAAATTAATTAATCGAATTAATCATGTACTCCCTACGTCACACACTTATCTTCACCACCCAAAAAAGGAAACTTCACATCAACCAACAACTAAAATAATTATTTTAATTTCACAAATATCATAATATCCTTAAAAAATCAATAAAGTTGATCAAAAAGCAATTTTTCTTAAACTACGTATTACTGTACAAATAACTACAGGACAGGGGAGTATTTGTTTAAAAGGCATGCAATGCACCTTAACCCACTGTAACTCCCGTTGCATCTGTAGAGAGGCACCAGGTACAAGATTGAGCCTTTCAGGAGGGGCGAGTTTCGCAGATAGGTGCATATAATTGTTGAACTGATTATCCACATTATTGAAAAACAAATATTTGCGGTCACCCATACTGTAAATGAGGTTCAAGACTTTCTCAAAGCGATGAGCCACTGCTAGGTGAAATATGTTCTTGCCACTACTGTCCCTACTCAAGGCAGCCTTAGGATGCATCTTCATAATCACTTCCACAATCTCACAGACGCCATTCTTTGCTGCCGTGAGGATCGACTCACCCAACATTTTACTATCAGAAGACGCCATTTGTCTAGTCAAACATGTCACAAGTTGAAGAGCTTGTTGGTGTTGTAATTTTTTCTCCTTGATTCGTCTCACCGGAGGCACTGTCATTTAGATAGATGTCCACACTTATAAGATCAACAAACCATTACATTTACAGCATGATCGAGACTATGCCATACCTAAATGCTCCACAACTTTCCAAAGCATAAATTCCAACTTCTGCTTTACTGTACACCACTCAAACAACCAAATTTTAGATATACATAACTTTTTAAGAATATATATATAACTTATAATCAAAATTTTGAGTACTTTCCTCCACAAATGATAAGAAATGAGGTGCAGTGGTACTGATGCACATTTTCAATGTCGGATTCCCCCCTACCACTTAATTTCCATATGCATTTGGGGTGTTTCAGAGGAATACCTTCAAAGCATATATATATAGGTAAATATCAAAGCATTATATAAATGTTGTTAATTATGGAACCAAACCAAACTAGACTAGTACTACTTACGACGGTAGATCAAGTTCTGCCACCAGCTGAAGCTTTGGCCGCTACGGAATACATGGCTCATACCGGCTAAAACCAACAATGGGTGATATCCGCCGAATGTCTCAACTCCTCCACCCAAACTTGGATGCTTGTCAATCATTTTCAATGCCAAATCTAACAATTAATTAATGTCAATCATTCTTACACTATTTCATGTGAGTAAGGTATTTGAAGAGATCTAGTTTTTGCACGCACCAAAGTTTTTTGAAGCTATTAAGCTATCCAACAAATGAACACCATTGCCCTTAAATCCATTCGGTTCCATCTCGGATATCAAGCACCCTAGAGTGGTCTGGCCTTCAAATCCATTCCGCTCCATCTCAGATATCAAGTACTTCAGAGTGGTCTTATGGCAATACATGGCTGAAAATGAAACTGGCAACAATGCATGATCATTTTCTCCAATGTACAGCAGATGATGATTTTTTTTAACCAAAGCTTCTGCTGCTTCTGTGTTTCCAACCATGGCAGCTTTGTGCAAAGCTGTGTAACCCAACAGATCCTGTATGGCCACGGCTTCAGGGGTCATCGAATTCACCATTTCCGTTACAGATTCATACCCATTCGCCTTCCCTGTCACAACTGCCGCTTGTAGATCCGTTTCTGAATTCTCACCAACACGACCTGTTGAATATTAAACTTAATTTTATATGGTATAATATAGATTATTAGAGAATAAGTGAAGATTCTGCATTAGTAGAGATGATTGTAAAGTTAGAATTCTCTAGCGTAGAAAATACTAGAAATGTGATATAGCTAGAATATTTATCAAGGAAATGGTAGCTAGGATCTTCTAATTAAAGATTATTAATGTTGTGTAAGATGTAGTAGAAAGTGTAGTGTTAAAAATTTGGTTGGTAACATAACTAATGAAAACTTTAAGATTAGTCTCAAAAAGTTATTTGTGTCAATTTAGTCTCTATCTTATTTAATTATTTAATTTTGATCCAATTATCATTGGAATTTTCAATTTTTTGCAGGAAAATATTATGTGGGTCTCACGTGACACTAAATTTGAGACCTAAATTAATTAGGAGACTAAATTGACACATTTAACTGATTTGGAACTAAACTAAAGAGTTTTTAGTTATATAAGGGATAAGAAGATTTTATTATTAGTTTCTTTCTTTATTTATTTTTTTATAGAGTTTATATTGCTTGTATCCGGTGCACGGTCTCAATTATGATGCATATACATTCATTAAAACTTTAATAAATAAACAATAAAAATTCTTAGAATATGATTTAAAAACCTGATAATCATTAAATTACGAGGGTAAAAAGATATTATTATAATTTTATATATATTCAAGCTGGATAGAATCATAACAGGAGTAAACAAATATATTTTCCTTTTTCATATATATATATATATATATATATATATATATATATATATATATATATATATATATATATATATATATATATATATATAGTAAACCTTTATAAATTAATATTGTTGGAATCGAAAAATTTTATTAATTTAGAGAAATATTATATAATCGATAAATTAATAATTTATTAATTTAGAGATGTTATATACATAAGAAATATTTCATGATTTATATTATTAAAAAAATGTTGAATAGGAATATATAAGCATATAATATTTTAGGAGATTCTTAATTTATACATTAATCATAAATAGTTAATTGTATTATTTGATTATTATTATTGAGTATATTTATAAATACATCGAAATGAATATGAAAAAGAAACAATAAAAAATACAATTAAATATTTCAATAATGTATACATTGTGTATCCTTTAAATATATATATATATATATATATATATATATATAATTTTTTAATAATTATTAATTCATAATTTTAAATTTAAAAATAAACTCATAATTATGACCTACAATATACTATATATCTATGTAATATAATTTAAAATTTAAAAAAATTATGGAACAAAATAAATTTTTAACTTAGCTATTATTATTATTATTATTATTATTATTATTATTATTTACTGCCATTTTTAGTGATGGTAATAGAAAACAAGTGTAAATAGAGAGTAAATGAGCAACTTACTTGGAGTGAAAATAGTTTGGAGCTTTAACCAGACATCTCTGGCAGTTTGCAAGTTCCAGACTGCGTCGATGGCGTCTCTCCCGATTGTCCCCAAAATCCAGCCCTTGACAAGCCTATCCGTTCTTCTCCACAGCTTCTGCTCCGTTTCCGTCGGCGGTTCCGTCATTTCTCCGTCGATGAAACCCACAACGTCTTGGCTTTCCAGCAGGCACAGCATCTGTTCTTTCCAAATATGGAAACTTGCTTCTTCCTTCAGATCGAGTTTAACCGTTACAAAGGTGGCAACGTTAAGAGTTGAAGGCCATGGGTATGTCGCAGTCGAGCTACTCATCATCATTGATGGAGCTCCCAAGTTGCAGCACTCACCGTAATGTGCTTCACTGCTTCTAAGTTAAACGACTTGGACTAATACGAATTCTCAACCACCATGAGCATATTATTACGTGCCTGCTTTTTATATAGTGAAAAATTGGAGAAAAATCCTATTATTTAAATTTTTTATTCTAAATAAAAATTATTAAATTATATATAAAAATATTATCTAAATTATGTTATTTATATTGATACTTATTTTTTCTACATTAATTATAAATTTGAATTTTATTAATATAAATAATTTAATAATTTTTTTAAATTACCTATAATTTTTTTAATTTCAAATCATATAAAATTTTATTTTATTTTTAATCTCATACTATTTTGATTAGTATAATTATTAAAGTACTAATACAAAAACCCGCTAGTATACAAAGCGGAAATATTAAAAAAATATATATAATATTTCATTCATCCCATCCAAAGAGTCAATTTTTTTCATTTTGGGAGTATCATCACAGAGTTCACTTTCAATTTTTTAAAAAATGGAACTCACAACCATCAGACAATTAATGTTGCCCGATTGCTTATGTGACGCTGACATGATTGATCTTTTGTGCATCAGCTTCCATGTCATCTTTGATTAATGGCATGGAAAATCACAACTTTTATTTAAGTTGCGATTTAGTCTTAATTTTTTAAATGGTGACAAGAAAAATATCAAAATATATTTTTATCAAATTGCACCCATTTAAATAATTTGATATTTAATCTTAAATATTCAAAAATAATACTCCATATAAAATAATAAAATTCTAATGTAATATTATAATATTTTACAAAATATTACATAAAATTTAAATAATTTTATATTTAAATTTAAATATTCAGAAATTAATATATAAAATAATTATAAAATACCAATTCATAAATATTAATCTTTAAATGAAATACCAATTTATGAATGTATGTGTAATTTATGTTGCACAATTTATAAACAATCTAGCTCTAAAAAAATTTTGTTTCTTACCAACGGAATATTCTGTTGGTAAAAATCTTAATTACATTGTTAAATTTATTTACCAACGGATTAGCAACGGAATTAGTTGGTAAATTTCTGTTGGTAAAGTGGTGGTTGGTAAATTTTTAGCAACGAAAAATTATTTCCGTTGGTAAATAATTTCGTTGATAATTGTTGTTAAAAATTTCGTTGGTAATTTATATAAAGATTCCCTTGATAATCCGTTGGTAATTACCAACGAATTGAATTCAGTTGGTAAAATAGAGAATAAATTAATTAACATTCCATTACTAATAGAAAATTGTCATTTTGTTTTTAATCCATTGATAATTACCAACGAATTGAAATCCGTTCGTAAATTCTGTTGTTAAAAATAATCTTTTTTAGCATCTCCTATTCAATTTTTTATGGCGTAAGCGCCCGGTAACTATTTATGTTAGTAATAAATGGTAGGTACAAAACATATTTAAATATTGGTAAACCACATTCGCTCTAGAAAATAACTAATAAATAAAAAATTGTATTTTATTTTACCCATAACACCCTACTCATCCCAAATATTAGTGTGCATTGTTAAAATAGAAATAAAAATACGTAATTAAATATAATATTTATACGAATGTACATTACTGTGCATTCTTCAGAAAAAAATAGAAAATATGCGATTAAATTGAAGAATATCCAAATGTACATTAGTGTGCATTCTTGAGAGAAAAATAGAAAATACGCTGCAATCTTGAGAGATAAATAGAAAATACGCGATTAAATTGAAGAACTCTACGAATGTATATTAGTGTGCATTTTTTATAAAGAAACAGAAAATAAACCATTAAATTGAAGAATTGTTATAATTATATCCTTAAATTTCTCCTTAAATCTCTCACCCATTATTTTTATCTGATTTAGTGCACATTAGTGTTCAATGAAACTATTGTTAAGTGCAGACATTAAATATTAATCGTTGTGAATAAGGGTAAAGTAGGAAAAAAATAAAAGACGCTATGTATTCATCAGTTTTTATATTAGATCAATGTATTTATCATTAATTAGACTATACATACGCATACCTATCGGTAATTGATCACTATTTTCTTTCACCATCAAGTGTAAGGGATCGATTGTAGTGCATGTGACCAAGTGAAAATCGTTCCCACGAGATAGTTATAAACTTAACAATTTATTCTATTTTTGATAATTAAATTGCAAGACAAATCCGGGGGTTTTTGAAGGAATGATTAATTAACTAATAAAAAGTAAAATTAAATAATTTAACTAATTATGCAATAAAATAAATCACACAAGAGAAAACGATTTAAAAGTTCAAGGATGGAGAATTGGTAATACTCAGGAAAACAGATTAACCTATGTGACTAATTTATCTAGACCCAAATTAATTACCTGCTGATGCACGTTTTCTTTGCATGCAAAATTAATCCCCAAGTATTAAGGATATCAGTTGCAGCTTAAGCAAGGGACCAAGTTAAATATCGAACCTAAAGGACGGTGCATTATCAATTTAATTATTTACTAAATTAATTAAGACGAAAGGCAATAAAAGTTGGGATTTAATTATTAAACTACTAAACAAAATTATTAAATAACAAATAAAATAAAATATCACTAGATGAATACGAAAGTGGATCAAGTAGGAGAATAGGTAGCTCTAGGGTAATCCAGTTTTACTACTTAACTTCCCTCTCAAGTGCAGGCCGACTCTACCTTATGGACCATGGACGCATCACTAAACCATGCAAATCTACTCTATAGACATAAGTAAATATGCGTGTAATACGTGTGAATATCCTCGGAGTAAGAGACATAATTTCACCCCCCTTTCTAGGTACTATCAGTATTAATTATTTTCCACGTCTGGAATCTAACCCGATATGATCTCCCTATATAGGTACTATAAAATTACCCTCTTTATCCTGCTTACTAACTCGAATTCAATTCAATTAATAAACATTCATATATAACAGTTCTAATGAAGCTTTAGAGTCCCCTCACTTAGAATCATAATATGGAATCCTGTTCAGCGGTGAACGCACTCAACCAACAACCAAGATATATATTCGGACTCTATATACCAATTGAAGATGCACAAAACAACCGTGAATATGGATTAAGAAAGCACAATCATATTGATTGTTGTCATTTTCACCTAGATTTTAGTATCTTTATTTGTGAGTTTTGGATGTTTTTGTCCGTATTTGTGTAACTTTTGGTGGAGTTTATGTTATTATGAGAAATGTGGTATGGATTGATAGAAATGTATAAATGAGCTTAAATATGTGCAAAACAGGTTAAGAAATGGAGAAAAACGGAGTCGGGAGCAAAACGGAGGAGGAAGAACAGGACACGTTCGGACACGGCCCATGTGCGGAACACGGGCCTGTCTGAGGTGGCAGTGTTCGAGCATCAGAACACTGAGCACGCCCAGGAGAAAGGCCGTGTTCTAGCGCACGAGCCGTGCACCAGCCCATGCCCCATGTGCAGAACACGGGCCTGTTAGATAAGAGGTCGTGTGTGGGACCACGAGCTGTGCCCGCGAGCACGCACAACATGCCGATTCAGTTGTGCGCTACATGATCCGTCAAAGACAGACTTAATTTTACAATGTTCCGGAAGCTTCTAGATGGCCCCTAAGTGATATAAAATGATGACTTGTGTGGAAATTCAAAGGAGAGATCAGAATTAGAGCAGTTACACACACTCCACACTATATTTTCACACACTAGATCCATTTGATTCATCACCATAGATTTGATCCATTCATTTCATTTGATCTTCATCAATCCATCCATCAATTCATCCAATCACCACTTGAGAAGAGGAAAGCATCAAGGATTGGAGAACTTAGCATTTTGAAGAGAAGAAAGGTTTTCTCCATGAAAGGGAAGTCAATCTACTTTTCAATTGTTGATTTTCTTCTTATTTTGGCTCAAATGGAGCAAGCCTTTGAATGTATTGATCTAAACACAATGTGTAGTGTCTAGTCCTATAGTAGGGCTAATCATATGATTGGATAAAAAGAATGCTAGATATGTAGGATTAGAGATGTTGAATTGAGTTAATTTTGGACTTCCTTTTATGATTAATAAATCATGTTTCATTTCAATACTTGTGTGATTAAATCCTTTATTCATAGTGTTAGGATGATCATTCCAATATTATGAATAAGTGTTTAATTGAATCATTTATTAAGATGAGCATGCATGTTAGTGTGAGGGAAGGTAAGCCATACCCTTCTTATACTTAGAACATTCATAGGAGGACACTTAAGAAATTGAGTGAAAAGAACAAAACTTATGATCATAGTACCTTAAGAGAATTGAGATTAAGAACAATCCTATGAGATTTAGACTTGTAAAAGAGTCAAGAACCTAATTGCCTTGGCCATAAGGATTAGGGGTAAAAACGTGATTGTTTTTAGTCCACAAATTAATGAAGTTCACCTTCAAGAGTTATGCATATCTAGCTAGATTTTTAACCATGATTATGATTAGACTTGCTCTTTTCTTAAGTTAATTCTATTCACATTCCATTCATCTTATCACTTGTTTGATATTTGATACATGTAGTTGTTAGTTGAATTCTTAGTTAATTGATTAGAATAATAAGTAGTCTAAATACCAAATCATCAATCTTGTCATTATTACAAAGCATAAATAAATGACAAATCCGAAAATAACCATGAGTTTACTTTCCCTTGGGACGACATACTTATAAATTTTGTTGCTTGGTCACACGTGTACAACAACGGTAGAGTCTCTTACTCTAAAAATATATTACTAAAAATGCGACTAAGAACACATAAATAAAATCAATCCACAAGTAGTGTGGTACGGAGGACACACAAGAGAGTTTAATTAATTCATAAAACCTTCAAAACCCTAGATCTACCAAAATGGTTCTAGCCCATGATGTTGCGAAGAACAATCATGGGTGTTAGATAGATCTTACCCATATGTCCGGAAAATAAAAGATAAATTAGAAAATGAAGGAAATCTAAATGTGAGCGTCATCGCGTCCTTCTCCGTCTTGAATCCTCCTCTTGGTTCTCCTCTTGATTACACAGACGAATCTTCAAAGTGATGAATGGATGGAGGAAAGGATGTGGATGATGGTTGGGGGATGATCCCCCCCTTGTGGGTGGTGTAGGATGATTGTGTCTCTCATATGAATAATGATGTAAAATATATATAGGAGTGAGAATGGAATTAAATAAGGAAATAAAAGATATGGGTGAATCATGGAGGATTATGTGATAAGGAGATTAATTGTGATCCAAGAAATAGGTAATTTTTGGTAATTTTTGGAAATTCTCGGAAATTCTCACTTGCAGCTGCGCGACTTCACGATTTTGAGCATAACTTCCTCGTCCAAACTCTGATTTTAGTGATTCTTACACTCGAGCGATCCTCTTTTCCTTGTCTTTCTATCTATATAAAGATATTACCAAAAGTCTAATATTTGAATATGTAACAAGTCATACAAAGTGGCACATCCGTGCTTAGCAGGAACAGCTTGCGCGACATCACCATTTTGATGATAACTTTCTCGTTTCGACTTTGATTGAGGTGTTCTTTATGCCAAAATGATTCTCTCTTCTGTGACTTTCCAACTATATATAACACTTCTAGTTTAGAGCTCCACATAAATCCAAAAAAATTACAAAATTTGGACGTGCATTTTTCAGCGTTCATACACAAGTTGCACATTTTCTCCAACTTTGTACTTTTGATCTTTTTTCCACCTAAAACACAATAAAACACCTCAAGTGCACCTTTTTCTCACATCTATTGAATATAAGATACTTGCGCTAATATATGATAACAATTCTCATAAAAGATGTTAAATTAGACACTAAAATACGCTTATTTTCACTCTCATCAATCCCCTAAACTTACCCGTTGCTCGTCCCGAGACAATAAAATAAAAATAAAGAGAAAGAGAGAGAAAATTAGCGGGGAAACAAGGACTATGACCACTACCCCCTTCACAATGCAATTAATTTTCAACTTAGGTCATGCAACTCTCATTAAATGTAACAATCAATTCATATGATACAAGATAAGACAATCACCACCAATTCAAATACTCCATTCACATGTTCTCACGGGAAGTATATATCACTCACACTCAAGTGTAAAAGATGTACACTTATGGCTTAAGGTGTTTACGCTCAAATTCGATTCAAGTGCATGCGTAACCTTGCCTATTGTCTCAACTCTCCTTTTACTTGTAGCTAACAAATCATGGATCAAAAAGGACTTTAATTTGGTTGTAATGTAGGCTCTTTGGAAAAGGTAGAAAATATATATCTTAGTGACTTAAAACTCGGATCAATCAAGTTGCAGTCTCTCTCGATCTTTTATTCTTCCCCATCACTTCTTCAATCAAGCACAACATTCTCATCAAAGTCTCCCATCTTTCTCTTTCAAGCACAACATATTTTTTTCAATTTTTTATAGATCTTCAACTCCATCATTCTCTTCAACTTTTTCTAGCTCTTCAACTCCATCATTCTCCTTTTTATTTCACCCCTTTTTTTTCTTCTTTCTTTGAGGTACTAGTTTCGGGTACTACCTCTCGCATTCTCCATAGGGTACTAGATTTAAGCACTACCCTAGGGTGTTTATTTCCATGGAGTACTAGATTTGAGCACTACTCCAGAAATTTTCCTTTTGATCCTTAAGATTCTTCCTTCATCATCCTTATCATCCCTCAAATCACCACTCTCTTCAATTAAACTTATTGGCTATCAAAAGAATAGATTTAAAAAGGCTCAAATGGGCTGTCAAGGGATTTAATGAATTCAGGTAAAGTATATGGGCAAAGATGGGCTATTCAAAGATGGCCTAATATCATTTCCATAATCCGCTATACTAATCTTGAATATTCAAGGAAACTCAAGGCAAGTTCTAGAATACACGCACAAGAACGATACTCACCAGAAAAGAAATATCGTGTGATTATGTAACATGATCAACGAGGCTAAAAACTCACATGGGTTTTTAATAAGTAACAGAGCACTTTTCAAGGTAAGCAATATCTTATAAGTACACATAAAACGTCATACCACAATATAATTCAAGTACACTTCCTTCATCAATTTCAAAAGCAAATGAATTTCAGACACAATTTAAACAATATAAGCTCACATAGATCACCAAAAATATAAACTCAATCCTTCCACTCCATGAATTTAAAAGCACACATAAAAATTAGAATAAGGAAATGAGGGCACCTGATTTTTCTTCAACGTATGCACGAGTTTCTCGAGTTGTTCAACTCAATCAGGTCAAAGCCTAAGTTTACCTGTTTCTATCATCAAAGCTCAACCACACCTCATCATCAAAGATTCATCAATAATAATATAGGAGAATTATAAGAAAGTCTCAATCGATTATCTAATCGACTCCACACACTAGCTAGACAAACCACTGAACACTAGGTGAATTGCAAAAAATCGACACATCAAAACCGATTAAAGTTTCAACATACCGCAAAAAATCAACTCCCCTAAAAAACATTACAAAGAAAAGATTATACTCTTGGAGCTTCAATGAGGTAATAACATCACACCCCCCTAAACTTAGTAAAAACATAAGTTGAAACAAAGTTTGCAAAGAGATGTAATTGCCGATTAGTAAGCACCTTAAATATAAAAATTTCTTACTCACACGAAAGAAATAAAGCAATAAAATGGAAGGCAAACCCCCAACAGGTGCTCATATTTAAAATCAGAGAGTCACGATGGAATATCACTTTTTGAACTATTGGATTAGATTACGGTCTTCTCGCATCCTCACCTTCAAGTAATTTCTTTTCCTTTTCTTGTCTACACTCAGCACCTCACCTTTCATAGTCACAAAATATGATCCTCAGAATTTCCTTTCTCTCATGGCTGTCTTGATTCCTCCTTGTAAATCTTCTATTTAAATTTAGAATCATCTGTCCTTTTAAAATCAAGATTAAACAAGTTAGAAACAACATCTATGCTCTTGCATGACTGAGTCTCCATGGGCACCTTCATTGCTTGAAGGTTCGACTCGAACAGCTGATCTAATGGACCTCCTGGGCGTGACTGTGCAGTTTCACGGTTTAGAGCATAACTTTCGCATCCGACCTCCGATTGAATTGATTCACGCGCAAAAATAATCCACTCTTCCTTGGCTTTCTGTTCAACCCCTTTAGGAGCTGGTTCGACCAAGACATTGGTTGAACCATTGTCAAACCGACCATCGGCGACCTCCATGACATTCCCAGGTGTCTGGTTCGATTTATTATGGGTGGTTCGACCAAGGGTCCTAGTTGAACCAGGGTCCAACCGACTTTCTGAAGCTCCAGAATTCATTTTCGGCGTCATTGGTCTCTCATACTGCATTTTGGACCTCAACGTGATGGCTTTGCACTCTTTTGGGTTCGTTATGCTTTGAGATGAGAACATTCCTTTCTCCAACGTTTGTGTCAATTGATTCACATTCCCGGCCATCTGTCCCATCAGCAAAGTAAGGTCATTCAGATGCTTAGATAAATCTACATGATTAGAGTTCATAGTAGCCTCAAGACGATCAACCTTTGCATCATTCTTATCCATGTATCGATTGAAAGTATCTTCGACACTCTTCACTTCTTGCTGATGGATACTAGGCCCACTTTGTGTCAACTCTGTAATCTACTTCCGCTGGGACTCTAGTGGCTTGTTGATATTAGCTAGACTAGAGATAATCTCATCATTCCTATTTGGCTTCACCACTTGATGTTCAACTTGCGCCACGTTGCCAAGTACATATGATCATCTATCTCTCTCTACAGGTCAATCACGTGAATTCATAGAGATATCTTCAAATAATTTTTTTACTGCAAGTGTTTTCTTTGATAACAGCGCTCCTCCTGATGATGCATCAATAAGAATACGCGACTAACAATCCAATCCATAGTAGAAGATGCTTATGTACTCAGCCTTAGACATTCCATGTTGTGGACACCTTCTGAGCATGTCTTTAAACCTGTCCCACGCCTCATGAAATTTCTCACCCTTATTCATAACAAATTGGATGATCTCTTGCTTCATTCTTAAGATCCTTGAGGGTGGCATATATCTCTCTAAGAACTTCTGTTGCAGTTGGTCTCATGTAGTGCAGTTTGTGGCATCAAGAGTCTCATACCAAGCTTCTGCCCTATCAATCAAAGAGAACTTGAACAGGATGATCCGCATAGCATTATCATTAGCTCCAGCACCCTTTTGAGTGTTTGCATAACCACTGAATCTTTTGAGGTGCTGATATCAAATTGACCTCCAGAAAAGGGATTCTTTTCCACCATGCCGATAAGAGCGGGATGTATCTCAAATCATCATCTTCCCCCTTGCTCCTATCAACCCCATGTTGCCAATACTATAGTTCATGAAAATTTCACGTATGGTAACATTATCCGAATTCTGTCTTGCTCCGGTCATATTTAGCACTGTGTGTTATCTCTTCCTTTCCTTCCTTTCCTTTTCCTAGTACACAAGTACCTCAAAAAAATTTAAGGTTAGATAGAAATAAATAATCACAAATAAAAATCTTAATCAAACTAAAAATAATAAAATAATAATAACAGGCGTCCCTAACAACGGTGCCAAGAACTTGATGCGCGTGTTCTTTGCACGCAAAATTAATCCCCAAGTATTAAGGATATCAGTTGCAGCTTAAGCAAGCGACCAAGTTAAATATCCCAAAGGACGATGTATTATCAATAATTATTTACAAAATTAATTAAGACGAAAGGCAATAAAAGTTTGGATTTAATTATTAAACTACTAAACATAATTATTAAATAACAAATAAAATAAAATATCACTAGATGAATATAAAAGTGGATCAAGAAGAAGAATAGATAGCTCTAGGGTAATCCAGTTTTACTACTTAACTTCCCTCTTAAGTGCAGGCCGACTCTACCTTGTGGACCATGGACGCATCATGTTCTTAGTCGCATTTCTAGTAAAATATTTGAGAGCAAGAGACTTTATCGTTGTTGTTTACGTGTGACCAAGTAACAAAATTTATAAGTATGTCGTCCCAAGGTAAAGTAAACTCTAAGATGTATCCGGATTCGTCATTGATTTTACTTTGTAAGAGTGACAAGATTGAAGGTTTTATTTAAGACTAATGATTATTCTAATCAAATAACTAACGAAATCAATTAACACTAATTGTACTAAATATCAAACAAGTAACAAGATGAATGGAATGTGGGTAGAATGCATTTAAGAAAAGAGCAAGGCTAATCATACTCATTGTTGATGTGAAGTGTTGAGACCAGTGTCATCATATCTGGAATCACGCCTGTCCTCCACCAGTTGTTTTATTAACCATTAATGTTGTTTTGTTATTTCGACTGGTGTTGTGCTTAATGTTGCTTTCAGAGTAGTTGCGGTTGAAGTGCTGAACGTATTGGATGTAAAGACCAAGTCAAACATAGACCTTGAAGACCCTGGAGCCAACTGGAAAGATCCGAAAGCTCTAGAAGGATCTAAAAGGTGAAAATAACTACTTCTCTTAGTGGGCGGTTATTTGAGTCTGCATGGGTGGTATTTACATCTCCTACGTGGACCACTCATCATTTGGAGCCTGCAGCCATCTATAAATGGAAGCTGCTAGTTGCCAAGTCAAGTGATAAAAAAGGCAATCCCACTATACAGTGTAAAAGATCCTAGATAGGTTTCTATCATAGTGTTTGTACTGGTGTTGAAACACTTGGTTCAACATCAGTTGTCTACTGTTATTCCCGTATGTTTTGTGTGCGCTGTTCACAAGCAGTGGAAGTCCACATGTGAAGTAGGCTTAGATTCTAACAAGTGTAGGTTCTGCCATTTGGGAACGTGTTTGGATTGTAACACTAATGTAAGTTTTGTCATTTTATGTCGAAATTAAGTTATTTGGTGACCTATTTTGTTACTGCTAACTATATTCTGGTTGAATCTTGAGGTATTACTGGACATACACTAAAAGCACAGTTCTTAAAAAATCAAAGGTCCAAACATGCTGAGTAACTAGGCACACGGGGCTGACAACCTTGATGTGTTCTTTTCAAAAGGTTGTTATGGTTACAAAAATGGAATAAAGAACACTCTTGAACTGCTACTGAGTAACCAGACACGGGGCTGACAACCACGATGTGATCTTTTCAAAAGGTAGTATGAAATCTTGAGATTAAGTGCATCAAAAAATCCACAAAAAGATAAAAAGTGTATGTGTGCCAAAATTATTCATCCTTGATTAATTTTTCCAGAATGTCTTTATTCTTAACAAAATTTTTATTAAATTATTTATTTTCAATACATTAAGTGATAAAACTTATATTATTTATTTATTATTTTGTATTTTTTAATTATCATGCATTATTGTTTCTCCATATTTGATTATGGCCGATTTTTAAGGAAATATGCGTTAGTGGCCATGAGTTCTCATAATCTGATGCACTGCATATTCTTTCACACGTTGTTTGCAGTTTTTAATTAGTGGAAATAACCTTCATGCCACCACTGTTCATCTTCTCACTCACTGGTATCGATAAAGTCTGTCTCCCTCATATTTCAAATGGCACCTCTAAAAGCAACTCGTTCCACTTCCAAATCCAAATCTTCTTCCTCAAAAAATCCACTCCAAACCCTAGCTGATATGGCTGATAATGTCATGTCGGATGCTGCACCAAATGTCAATCTGAATGCTGCTACACAACCGACTGCTCCTGTTTCTGGAACTCCTCTTCCTCAGAGTATCGTCCTTTCAGATAGAACACCCAATTCTATTCTTGAATCTCTTTGAACTCAGTTCGCTGGTTCGAACATTCCTATTTCCATAATCTAAAATCCCATCCTTGAACCATCCATTCCCACTGAAGCTCACTCTGAAATTTCCACCGATACTCCTAATCAATCCGTCATTGTTCCTTTTGTGACTCCTGAAGAAAGCATACCTCCAGAGAATGTAGAGACTTAGAATCCTGATCAAGTCCCCAGTCCCTACATCTCCAAATACATTACCTACTCGTGCTGAACAGAATCCACAAGTGTCTTCTCCCTTGTCATCACCACCAATTCTAATCAGATCAAAAGTTGCTAAACCATCTGCTCCAAAGTGTAAAGCGCCTCCACAGCATTGGTCAGTCAGACTCCACAAGAAAGGCACTACACAGGATGTAACCACCTCTGAAAAAGGGAAGTCACCTATCTCTATCTCTGATTCTGATGAAGCTACTCCTATGGATGTAGATACTACAGGTGAAAATCCTACTATTGCTAATCTTTGCAAAGCTTTGAAGAAGAGATGGAGAGGAAAGAAAGCTGTGTCTGATGTTACCGCTCCTGAGGCAACACCAAATGAATCTGATGAGGAAAATGCTGATCTGAACCAGCTGATTAATGATATTGCCACAGATGTTGCTGCCTCAGTGCCAACACCTACTATTGCAGATGCAGAACCCTCTGATCCTGACCATGATTCATCTTCATCTTCTAATGATGAAGAGGATGCACCTGAGGATGCTGACGAAGGTGCAAAATATGATGAATCTGATAAGGATGTTGATGTTCAAAATGTTGAGAGTCTGATGGTGAAGATGAAGCCAAAGATGATGATGGTGATGAGTACCCACCCTGATGATGCTGATGATATATATGATGACTCTGACTATGATGTTGAAAACTTTGGAGTTGGGAACTTCTACTTTACTGATGTCAAAGCCAGATACAAAAAATTTGCCAAGAAGACAAAATTCATGAAAGAAAGATAAAGGATGCCGACCTCACTCCACACAACCTCATCAACTTCTTCAGAGATAGAAGCTTGTTGAAATCACTCAGGTACTCTACCTCATTTTACACTAATTGGATATGTGAGTTTTATGTCCACATCTGTGCTAGTATGATTAAGAGTACAAGTCCCAAATTTGGAAGAATTTTCTTTAGGAGTGAGATTTATGATTTTTCTCCTACAAAAATTAATGAGTGTTTAGGGACTGTGAATGCTGAGAGTGATGATGAAATTGATGATATGAATGAGATTGTGTCTGTGATAACTGGAGGTTTAATTGTTAGTTGGCCTAAGAAGTTGTTCAGTTCAAGTCTGACAAGTTTACATGCAATCTTGCACAAGCTGTGTGTTTACAATTGCCTGCCTTCCTCTAATACCACTAGAGTTACCACTGAGCATGCTGTGTTGATCTATAAGATAGGAAAGAATCTGCCTTTTAACCTTGGTAGAGTGA
Source organism: Pogostemon cablin (assembly GCA_023678885.1). Classification (NCBI taxonomy): domain Eukaryota; kingdom Viridiplantae; phylum Streptophyta; class Magnoliopsida; order Lamiales; family Lamiaceae; genus Pogostemon; species Pogostemon cablin. Next base: position 22,662,845 of record CM042975.1, on the reverse strand, counting down.
TTTACAAGAATCTGATCAGTTATGGTGGAAATATCTCCAAGGTTGGTAAGTTACCTTATACTGCTTTGATTCACTGTCAGTTAAGTAGTCAAGGTGCTAGGAAAGGTAAAGGTGATTTTCTATCCTCAAGTGCTCTAGTTCTTAGTATTGCTAAACCACTGCTTGAAGGTAATCGTGTAGTTGATCTACCCTATGTGAACCCTACTCCTACCATTGCTACTGCTAATACTCAGAATGTTGCTCCTGATACTGCCAACACTTCAGTTCGTACTGACACTTCTGTACAAGCTGGAGAAGTTATCTCTGTTACTCTTAACCACAAATACATTGAGCAACAAGCTGCTGCCCTGGCACGCCATATCTTGAACCTCAGACTCCAAGCCAGTGCTATGAACAGACAAGCAAACATTCTAGAACAAAGAGCTCAGTTCTGGAGTAAGCTGTTATCCACACCTATAAGGGGAGATATACCTGCTGCTGCTGCTCAACCTACTGTAGTTGAAAGCTCTGGCTCAGGAGGAATTTCGATTGAGGATATCACTGATGAACTAGAAGAAGAAAATGTTGCTGGAAATGTTCCTGATGCAGGTGATGCTGCTGGTGATGTTGCTAGTAATGCTGCAACTTAGAGGGAGTTCACATGGTGAGGGGGAGATCAGCAAAGAGATCAAAGTGTTCATGCTTGTTGTTGATGATAACTGAAAGTTGTTGCTGCCTCACTAACTTTTCTAACTATTTAATGATGGGATGTTAAACTAATTTTTTTTTCTGATGGTAACTAGATACTTTATTTAATGTTTAAACTCTGATCTAAGCTCTGGACTAATATATAAGTTACTTAAGTGGTTATTTTTAATCACTTTGGTAATTATGCTTTAGAATGCTTAGTTATTTTCACACAACTGTCAAACTAACATCTGATGTATTACTTTGGGTATCTTGTTCTACATTATTTTCTTGCATCAGGTTATGTGGTTGCGGATAGACGTGATTGGGAGAGATTGTTGATGTGAAGTGTTGAACCAGTGTCATCACATCTGGAATCACACCTGTCCTCCACCAGTTGTTTTATTAACCACTAACGTTGTTTAGTTGTTTCGATTGGTGTTGTGCTTAATGTTGCTTTCAGGATTGTTATGGTTGAAGTGCTGAACGTGTTGGATGCAAAGACCAAGTCAAACGCAGACATTGAAGACCCTGGAGCAAACTGGAAAGATCCAGAAGCTCTAGAATGATCTAGATGGTGAAAATAACTACCTCTCTTAGTGAGCGGTTATTTGAGTCTGCATGGGTGGTATTTACATCTCCTACGTGGACCATTCATCATTTGGAGCCTGTAGCCATCTATAAATGGAAGCTGCTAGTTGCCAAGTCAAGTGATCGAAAAGGCAATCCTACTATACAATGTAAAAGATCCTAAATAGGTTTCTGTCATAGTGTTTGTACTGGTGTTGTAACACTTGGTTCAACATCAGTTGTCTACTGTTATTCCCGTACATTTTGTGTGTGCTGTTCACAGGCAGTGGAAGCCCACGTGTGAAGTAGGCTTAGATTCTAACAAGTCTAGGTTCTGCCATTTGGGAACGTGTTTGGATTTTAGATCCGATTTTGTATTCGAAGGGTAGAAGAATTGTTTCCATACCTAAGAGTCTATTTTTGTAATCACATTTTCCAATAGTGATATTTGTGCCATGAGGCCGCCACAAACTTGCAAATATTTATGGAAATGAGTAATCCGTGTGTTAAGTCTTCTGCTGATTTACAACCTGTTCTATACTTAGTCAAGTTACATTCTGATACGTGCAGTGTTGTTCAAAGTGTCACCATACTTAAGACAAAATCGTACCAAAAATACACTTTGCACCATTGTGCACCTGACAAGTGGCATCAGAGCCAACACTTGACGATACTAAGTGTTGATTTCTGGTGTTAAGTGTTGAGTTATTATGGATTACTCTTCATCCGTCACTCATCCTCCCATTCTTGATGGAACAAATTATGCCTTGTGGAAAACCCGAATGAGGTCATGCATGAAAGCATATGATGATAAAGCTTGGAAGATCATTCTGTCTGGATGGACACCTCCAACTGAAGAAGACAGAGATGGAGATTAGATTCTCAAGATGAACTGAAATGGACTACCGAGGAGAGCAATCTATCTGCACACAACTTCAAAGCTCTCAATGCAATCAGCTCTTCGGTTTATCCAGGGATGTTCAACTTGATTCAGAACTGCATATCTGCTAAAGATACATGGGAAAGATTACAAGAACACTGTGAAGGTTCTGGTAGTGTCAAAAGAGCAAAGGCAAGGCTGTTGAGCATGATGTTTGAAAGATTGAGGATGAGAGAAGATGAGACCATCAACTCTTACAATGAAAGGATGTATGAAGTCGTGAACGAGCTGCAATCACTTGGTGACCCAATTTCCAATTCCAAGTTAGTAGACAAAACACTTCGTACTCTTCTTAGGAGATTTAATAATAAAGTTTGTGCTATAGAAGATGTTAGGAATATTGATACCTTGAGTCATAATGAGCTTATGAGCATTTTGAAAACTTATGAAATGGATATGTCTCAACAAGATTCTGTGTATGATAGAAAAGGTGTTATTGTTTTTAAAAGTGATGCTCCTTCATGTTCTGGAAGGACATCAACCATTACTAAAATTGTTCACATTCAATGGTGGTCTCATTCCATAATTCCCATATTGCGGTTGGAAGTGATCACGGATATTCAATCCCACTCCATTGTTTCCATTACCACGGGACTGATTTTGCACCATCGGAGGATCATTCCTTGCTTCTTATTGTGCCATCAAATATTGAATGATTGCTTGCAATTGTTGATTATGCAAGTGAACTTGTTGAACATTAGCTTGTGGCACAAACTCCGGATTCACATGTCCTCCTCTAACATTATCACCCCCTTGTTGAAAATTCCTCAAATTACCTTCTTCATCAACCATATTTGCATTATCCATTAAGTTTTCCATAACTTCCTCCGCAGGCTCTAACACTCCTCTTCTTTGTCTTCTTAAAGTATCTTCTAATTCCAAGTTCAAATGTTCAATAGATTGAGACCTTGAACGCGTTTGCATGTACCTACAAGAATTTCCAAATTAGTTCTCCAAGTAACCAAGACAAGTAAACAAATAAAAGAAATACTTTATCAAAACTAATCAAATTCAAACTCGTTAAAACCAAAAATTTAACATTTCCCTAGCAACAACGCCATGTTCTTAGTCGCATTTCTAGTAAAATATTTGAGAGCAAGAGACTCTATCGTTGTTGTACACGTGTGACCAAGTAACAAAATTTATAAGTATGTCGTCCCAAGAAAAAGTAAACTCTATGTTGTATCTGGATTCGTCATTGATTGTGCTTTGTAAGAGTGACAAGATTGAAGGTTTGATTTAAGACTAATGATTATTCTAATCAATTAACTAACGAAATCAATTAACACTAATTGTACCAAATATCAAACAAGTAACAAGATGAAGGAAATGTGGATGGAATGCACTTAAGAAGGGAGCAAGGCTAATCATACTCATGATTAAGAAACTAGCTAGATATGCATGTCTCTTAATATTGTACTTCATTAATTATGGACTAAAAGCAATCACGTTTTTACCCCTAATCCCTATGGCCAAGGCAATTAGGCTCTCGACTCTTTGACAAGTCTAAATCTCCTATGATTGTTCTTACTCTCAATTCCCTTAAGGTATTATGATCATAAGTTTGGTTCTTTTCACTCAATTTTTTAAGTGTCCTCCTATGAATGTTCTAAGCATAAGAAGTGTATAGCTTACCTCCCCTCACACTAATATGCATGCACATCTTAATATATGATTCAATTAAAACACTAATCATAATATTGGAATGGTCATCCTAACACTATGAATAGAGAACTTAATCATGCAAGTATTGAAATGCAACATGATTCATTAATCATAAAACGAAGTCCAAAATTAACTCAATTCAACATCTCAAATCCTATATATCTAGCATTCTTCTCAACCAATCATATGATTAGCCCTAATATAGGACTAGCCACTACACATTGTGTTTAGATCAATACATTCAAAGGCTTGCTATATTTGAGCCAAATAATGAAGAAAATCACAAATTAAAAGTAAGTGGGCTTCCCTTGCAAAGTAGGCCTCCTCTCCCTTCAATATGCTCAAATCTTCACTCCTTGATGATTTCCTCCTCTTAAAGTGATGGAATGATGAATTGATGGATGGATCCTTGAAGATCAAGTTGGTTTGATGGATTAAAAGTATGGAGATGAATCAAATGAATCTAGTGTGTGAAAATATGGTGTGAGAGTGTGTGTAAATGCTCTAATTCTGTGTTCTCTTCTTCACTTTCGCACAACTCAGCCTTTTATATCACTTAGGGACCTTCTAGAAGCTTCCAGAACATTTTGAAATTTAAAATGCTTTTTGCATCTACACGGGTCGTGTATTGCGTGTAGCAGTACACGGCTAGTGTAGTGCACACCTAGTTCGACGTGTTCTACATGTTCCCAGACACGGCTGGTGTATTCGAGCACGGCCTCTCCTATAGGCGTGTAGCATTTTTTGATGACTGCGTACGGCCTTCTCGAACAGGCCCTTGTTCTGCACACAGGGCATGTGCTGGCGCACGACTTGTACACCGGAACACCGCATTCTCCTGGGCATGTTCTGTGTTCTGATGCTCGAACACGGCCACCTCGGACAGGTCCGTGTTCCACACACGGGGCGTGTCGAGCGTGCACTGTTCTTCCTTCTCCATTTTGCTCTCGATTCTATTTTTCTCCATTTTTTGACCTGTTTTACACATATTTAAGCTCATTTATATATTTCTATCAATCCATACCATATTTTTACTAATTACACAAAACTCCACCAAAAGTCACACAAATACGGATGAAAACATCCAAAAATCCACAAACAAAGACAGTAAAATCTAGGTAAAAATGACAACGATCACATCACTATACCATACAAATATACTCTATAAACATAAGTAAATATGCGTGTAACACTTGTTAATATCCTCGGAGTAAGAGACATAATTTCACCCCCCTTTCTAGGTACTATCAGTATCAATTATTTCTCACGTTTGGAATCTAACCCAATATGATCTCCCTTTATAAGTACTATAAAATTACCCTCTTTATCCTGCTTACTAACCCATATTCAATTCAATTAATTAACATTCATATATAACAGTTCTAATGAAGTTTTAGAGTCCCCTCACTTGGAATCATAACATGGAATCCTGTTCAGCGGTGAACGCACTCAATCAACAACCAAGATATATATTCAGACTCTATATACCAATTGAAGATACATAAACGACCGTGAATATGGATTAAGAAATCACAATCATATATATCGTACGGAGGACATACAAGAGAGTTTAATTAATTCATAAAACCTTCAAACCCTAGATCTACCAAAATGGTTCTTAGCCCATATGTCCGAAAATACAAGATAAATTAGAAAACGAAGGAAACCCTAGATGTAGGTGTTGTTGCGTCTTTCTCCATCTTGAATCCTCCTCTTGGTTCTCCTCTTGATTCCACAGATGAATCTTCAGAGTGATGGATGGATGGAGGAAATGATGTGGATGATGGTTGGGGGTGATCCCCCTTGTGGGTGGTGTAGGATCATTGTGGCTCTCACATGAATAATAATGTAAAATATATATAGATGTGAGAAGGTAATTAAATAAGAAAATAAAAGATATGGGTGAATCATGGAGGATTATGTGATAAGGAGATTAATTGCGCTCCAAGAAATAGGTAATTTTCGGAAATTTTCGAAAATTCACGATTTTGAGCATAACTTTCTTGTCCAAATTCCGATTTTAGTGATTCTTGCACTCAAGCAATCCTATTTTCCTTGTCTTTCTATCCATATAAATATCTTACCCAAAGTCTAACATTTGAATGTGTAACAAGTCATGCAAAGTGGCACATCCGTGTTGAGCAGGAACAGCTTGCGCGGCATCACCATTTTGATCATAACTTTCTCGTTTCGGCTCTGATGGAGGTGTTCTTTATGCTAAAAACGATCCTCTCTTCTGTGGATTTTCAACTATGTATCACACTTCCAGTTCAGAGCTCTACAAAAATATAGGAAAATTATAAAAGTTGGACTTGCGTTTTTCAGCATTCATACACAAGTTGCACCTTTTCTCCAACTTTGCACTTTTGATCCTTTTTCCACCTAAATCACAATAAAACACCTCAAGTGCACCTTTTTCTCATATATATTGAATATAAGATACTTGTGCTAATATATGATAACAATTCCCATCAAAAAAGTCTTAGATTGGACACTAAAATACGCGTATTTTCACTCTCATCACCTGCAGGCGTTTATCAGAGGATCACTAAGCCCAGTTACCTTGATCGGATAGGACTAACACTTATAATGAGCTGCAAATCCTAGGATCCATAAGGAATTAATTCTCTCTCCCTCTATATGTACTTCATGTAAAATTCCAGCACTAGACTTTCCTTTCTAGGTACGCAATTATTAACCCCTTTTGTCTCCTTACCAACTACCTAATAATGATGTTTTACCAAGTATTTAATATTCCAAATTGATTGTCTAACACTTTTAGGAATTATAGAATAATACCTTAAGACTGTCACAGGAAACAACAATTATTATACAGAAATAGAGAATCCTATTAACTATCAATCCATGATACCGTCAAGAATAATTAAAGGAATCAAAACTAAAAAACACAATAAATTGAAGTCTTAAAATATCCTTTTCAATAAGGAAATAAACATTCTGCAGAGTAATAAATCTAAGTCTAGGGCAATCAAATCACATAGTCAAATCTGTCTTAGCGCCCTAACATTACCAATAAAGAAACTTAGTACATGGATTTACGAGGGCAAATCACAAAGATATAATAAGCCTCAACCATTGTTCTAAAATAAAAGAGATAAATAACTGAAAAATAAAGAATCCTTTTGAAGGACTCCTATTCTTCAATCACGATCTCCGTCTGAATCTCCATCTCCGATCCAAGTAGCAACTCCTATCGTCTCTCCAGAGGATGGATGAAAGATGGTGAGTGATGGGTGAAATTAGGGCACTGTGTATTGTGAGGTATCAAGCGTGTATGGGGTATGTCAGATGATTCAACTTTTATACTTCAAGTAGTGGGTCTAGGCCAAAAATAGATACGTGTTGCGTAAGCATTGGGCCACACTGTGTAGACTTCACTCACACAGTTGACACACGGTGGTCACAAGGCGCAGTGCGAGGGTCACAAGGCACATGGCATGATACTCTTCCACACACGGCAGCAACCGTGCGCAATCCTTCCTTGCACGGCGTCGTGATCCTCATGGACGGCTTCGTGTCTCTCGCTCTCGGTAGCTACGATCTCGACCCCTCTCGCCCGACTTCGTGTCTTATCACATGGTAGCAACTGTGTGTCAAGATTTCTCACACAGAAGAACCGTGTGAAAAGATTCTTAGTGCAAAACTCGCCACGTGCTCGCCACCGTGCGTATTGCTGCGTACTGCAGCAGCCTACGCAACTCCATGGTTTTGAGCATAACTTCTTCATTCGAATTTTGATTTGAGCGATTCATACGCTCACGTGATCCTCTTGTCCTTGGCTTTCTACTAATATAAATAGCACACAAAAATATAACATTTGAAGGTAGAAAAAGTCATGCAAATTGGCACAACCGTGCTGAGCAAGAACAACTTGTTCGACATCACCGTTTTGATCATAACTTTCTCGTTTGAAATCCAATTGAGGTGTTTCTTGAGCCATGATGATCTTCTTTTCCATAGCTTTCCAACCGTATATCACACGATCAATTTAGATGAGAAAATATCAATTCTGGTCATATATCTTTTACCAAATCAAAATTAAGTCCTGTAACTTTTAACATTTTCAATTTTAGTCCTTTAAGTTTTAATTTTGGTCCTATAACTTTTAAATTTTTAATTTTAGTCCTATAAATTTTAAATTTAGTCTTATATCTTTTTTATTATAAATTATATCATATTTCAAAAGATTCTGGACTAATTTTGATAATTCAAAAAGATATAGAACTAAATTTGAAACTTATAGGCCTAAAATTGAAAATTTAAAAGTTACAGGATCAAAATTGAAACTAAAATGACTAAAATTGAAAATACTAAAAGTTACAGGACTAAAATTGAATTTAGTAAAAGATACGGGACAAAAATTGATATTTTCTCCAATTTAGACCTCCGCACAGATACAGAATAATTATGGAAAGTGGACGTCTGTTTGGTTGCAAGTAGTACGAATTCATCCTTCATTCGAACTCTGCGTTCTTGATCCTTTTTTCTATCAAAATACAATAAAATACATCTCATGCACCTTTTAGTCGATAACAATTCAAAGTATTAACTTTTGTGCAAATAATATCAAATATACACACTCAAAGAGGTATCAAATTGGACTGAAAAATACATATATTTCCACTCTCATCAGTAATAATCCCTTTATATTTTTCTGTATGTATTAAATAGTATTCCTTCCATCCCAAAGAATGCTTCACGTTTATTGTTCCACGTTGTTTAAAAAAAATAATATGTTTAAAATTTTATTCTTTTTTTAACCAACTTTGTTGAGTTTAAAAGGTATGATAGTATTTTTAGGTAATAAAAAGTATAAAACAATTGCATATATGTTAAAATGAAAAATGAGTGGTTAATTTGAAGTAGGTTGCTGGATAAGTGATTTTTTTTTAATGTAAAGGAACAAAAACAAATAAAAAAAGTGTGAAGAGTTATGTGAGTGAAACGAGTTGTATTCATTTTATGTTAAAAGGTGATGTGTCATGTCAAGTTACAATTTTCTTTAATTTGTTTATTAAAACATTATGTGACATTACAATTTTATTGGTGAAATTTTGTTTGACTCCACTCATTAGTTGATTTCGCCGGTTTTTCTCAAATTAAAGTTGTTTGGCATCACTTGATAATTTTTCAAGGAAAATTGAGAATTTCAACAAAAATTAGGCAAAGTTGAATGAAGTCTTATAATTTTAGAACTAAATTGATACATATATACTTTAGACAGAATTTAAAGTTTTGAGACAAAACAAATTGATAGGAATATTCATAATACGGGTTTGGATCTTTTGTGCCGCTTTGGTGTGACATCTCTTGTGACGCTCATTTGGATGAGTGATACGTAGGAGAGATGAGGGAAACTATACCCTATGCCAATCAGTAAACACTAGGGGCAAGTGATTGAATTTCTCCACCCCGTCATGTGTCATTCAATAAAATTATGTTGCAAGAAATATCACACCAAAGTATCACAGGACATCCGGTGCCCCATAATACTCCATATAGAAAGATAAATGGAAAATAATTTGATAGTTGGATTTCGACAGTGCCTTGACACTATGCCAGTACGCATGTGCTCTTCAATTAATATTTGTCCATGGAGAACTATTGAAGCATTTATGAGTTATCATAAATAGAAGACAATTTGAATATACTTTTCATATTTTGGGAGTTGCCAGTACTAGCCACTTTGTAATTGATGGTGATTTATTGAAGCATTTGTAAGAGTTAATAAGTTATAAAAGAAATTAATTCAATTAGTCAACACCAATCGTCACCAATCAAACCATAGAAAAGTTCATACATTCTTGGACTTTATTATTGTAAAGAGACGTTTTAATAATTGAGAGATGATAGTATATAAAAATAAGTGCAACGGTCATCTAGTCCCTTCTTTCTCTTAGTGGTAACAAATAAGCCCTTCATCTTCCTTTTTCTTTTTTTCATTCACACACCTTTTCTTTGAATAAAGAATCAAGGGAACCCTTGCCCCCAGGGCATAGCTCAAGTGGTAGAGGGGGGGGTGGAAAGGCCTTCCAGCTGAGCTTGGTTGCTGCAGGGTGGGGGTTCGAATCCTGCCTTTGGCATGGATTTGGCCCCTTGCAAGCACAAGTTTAACAGTGAGCCCTCCCTATAAGCCACTTGAGGCACATCCTGCGATTTACCTCTTCCACCAATCCCCAGGGCAGGGGCGGTGGAGGCCCCTAATGGTGGGGTACACCATTTTTTAAGAATCAAGGGAACCCTTTATTTTGTATAATTGAGCATCTGAACACTTTATTTATTTATTTAATCATTTAAACCCTTTTATTAATTTATAATAACTAAATCATATATTTCCATCTACAATAAATTAAATCTAAAAACTTCCATACCCTCCATAAATTAAATCAATTTTTGTTTATTTTGTATTTCTATTTTTTCCCTCTAACCCTTCTCTTTTCTTTTATTATCATTGAGTATTTATTAATGAATTCATTCTTTTTTTATTTTATATATTATTATTTTTAGCCCTCTTCTTTTATTTCATTTATATATATATATATATATATATATATATATATATATATATATATATATATATATATATATATATACTAGTATGAAAACCGCGTGCAACGTGAGATCATTTCATTATTATTCTAGACAATTTCTTTCATCATTGTAAAGAATTTGCAACAAATTACTCCCTCCGTCCCAAAAATATTGACACACTTTCCTTTTTGGGTTGTCCCACAACAATTGACATATTTCCTTTTTAAGGATATGAGACCCACACAAAAATAATTTATTTATTTACCGGGACCCACACATACATCACACTCACCACTAATACAACTACCCACTACACATTAAATATTATTTCTCTCACTTCACTTTACATTAAATTATTATACTCCTTAATCTTCGTGCCCCAAAAAAATGTGTCAATTATTTTGGGATGGAGGGAGTATAACATTTGACTTTTTATAATGTAATATATAACTAAATTATGTTAAAAGTTAATATATATGCACATATATTCTAATTATTTAAAAGAATCTTGACTTATATTTTTTTGAAATGTTACTTTATAATATAATACAATTGAAAACTATTTATTACTTCCCTTGTCTGTCTAAAAAAACGTGCAACCACGTAGGAGCAATTTTGTCTATTTGTTGTATATTTACGTAGTTGTTATTTCATTTTTTCATTGTATTTAAGTGCAATTATGATTAATGTATGTAACTCTTAGTAATAAATCCTTAATTTTACTGTTTTTCTAATATAAATATCAATTATATAAAATAAAATATCAATTTGACACTAATTTATTTATTTATATATAATGATTTATTTATTAAATAAGTCATAATAAGTGTATAGAAAAAAAATAAATAAATAGTGACACTACACTGAACAACACGTTAGCACAAAAGGAAATTGATATATATATATATATATATATATATATATATATATATATATATATATTAAGAATACTTGAATCTATTCTCTTCCTTTTGAAGAATCGATTCTTAAGAGGTAAATCGATTCAAAAATACTTTGAATCAGTTCTCTTTCTCTTGAAGAATACTTGAATCGATCTTGAATCCTTTGAATCAGTTCTCTTCCTCTTGAAGAATACTTTAATCGATTTTTTAGAGATAGATGGAACATCTACTTGATTCTCTCTATCAAAATAAATTTTTATACTTTCATAAATCAATTCTCCAGAGGAACTTGAAGAAATCTCCTATTCCTCTTGGAAAATCGAATGTGTGTATTTAGAATGAATAACAAAAAAGTCTTATTTATAAGTGTGTGATAGAGAATATTATATATGGAATATTCTTTTTTCCATATATATATATATGATTTAATTTTATATTAATTATTTTATTTCATTAAAAGATTTAGTAATTAATTAATGATACCCAAATAAATAAATAAAATATTAAAAATTTAATCATTATTAAAAATAAGAAATGCATTAAATAAAATAAAAAATATTAAATAAGGAAGTTAATTAAAAGTAAATAAGGAAAAATTAGAAAAAGTATTAAAAAGTTCAAAGAATTGAGAAAATTACACGTCACATTAGAGCGCTCTGGAGACGACACGTCAGCAAGAAAAGTTTCTGCTATAGTATATATATATATATATATTCAATTTTATTCAATAAAAATTTAAAAATAAAAAATTATATAAATGAGAAAAATATTATGCTGATTGTTTATTTTATTTAATTTTAATTACATTATTAATTACTTTATGCGGTCTAGAATTATTTAAATTTATCATATCTATCCATTTTTTCTTAATCAAGTTTTTTATTTGTCAAATGCATGGTTTATGAAATAGTTCAATTTGATGGAAATTATTTTTTTTAATCACTTATCACTTTTATTATAAATATTGTTACATTTTATTTATCATACAATTTGTACGGAAACATTAGAACCTTAAATTAATAAAATAATTGATAAATCAATTATTATCACTATAAAATTAATAGTTTTTCAGGTTTCAATTTGGGACTAATAGATATCTTGTGCATTTTGGTGCATGTGTACTCATATGTATATTAACTTTCAGTATTCAATAATATATATGTTTATTAATATATATATATATATATATATATTCAATTTCAGAGTTCAATACGATGCACATGTGATATCGATGCACCTAAAAGATTTCAATCGTTAGATTAAACTCTAATTTAATTTTTACCATTCATTAAATTAAATAATTAAAAAATAAAAATAAAAAACTACCATATACCCTTAATTTTCAGCCTTTAAATTAAGGGGGAGTTAAATTCATTTTTAGTTCCACAATTATATCAAACTTCTTTTTGTCCCAATTAAGTTAATTTTTTCAATTTAATCCCACGGCTTCTTAATTTCGTCGATTTCAGTTCAATTTTAGCAGGAAAATAAATTTTCCACGGGAAAAGGCCCTTCAAATTGGGAATCTGGCATGCATATCAAACGTGGCATTCTAAATTAAAAATAGACCAATCAATAGCCACATCACCATTAATTAATTAAAAGAAAAGAAAAAGAATTTCGGAGTGTTGCTGCCTTCCACACCGACCTCGACTTCATCTTTGCACACCGTGCACAGCACCTCCTTCTTCACGTCTTCCGCCCTCAGCTTCACCACCGACAGCCCCAATATCGCTGATTCCGGCAATGGTGGCAGGCCGGGCCTGTCGTTTTGATCTGTGGGTGAGACGGGCCTGGGTGGACGATGAATTGCAGCCCGGCGTGTGCGATCGGGACTTTCCTGGATGGCGGTGTGAGGAGAATCCAAGATGTGAGCCAAGGTATCGAGCACTCTTAGGGTGAGAGAAGATTGCGATTGAAGGAGAGGGGCCTGGAAACGTTGAGCACGAGCTTGATTTGGGCGAAGAAATGGGGGGCAGAAGAAGTTGGCAGCCGCGGCACTACTGGTGGTAGGTTCTGGTTCTATGGTTGATTGTGGTGAATGTGGGTGATGGAGAGAGAGAAAATTGAGAGGGGGGGAAGAGGTCAAGTGCACTGTGGTTGATTGAGGTGAATGGGGATGGGGGAGGGGGGAGGGGGGAGGGAGGGAGAGAGGGAGAGTGAGAATTATTATTTTATTTCTTTCTTTAACTAACCAACGGCATTTGAAGGGTCAGGTATGCTTTTCCGATGGAAATTATATTTTCCGGTCACAATTGGGCTTAAATTGACGTAATCAAGAAGTTGTGGGATTAAATTAAAAAAATTAATTTATTTGGGACTGAAAATAAAGTTCGTTATTATTGTGGGACCGAAAATAAATTCAACTCAATTAATGGTACACCATAACCACCCTCAATTTTATGAGGACCGAAAATTTTGATTAAGTGATGAGGGTGAATATAATAAATATAAGGAAAAGATAATGAAACAACAAATGATGTTCAACTTTCAAAATTCTCAATCTTGATAAAAGATTCATTGAATCTTATAATTTACTTAAAAAAATTCATGAAAGAGCACGTATTTAAAGGATAAGGACAAAGAGATTCAATAATGATGATCACAAAAATAATCTTATTTTACAATGTCTTAATCAGTGCATGAATAGAAACTTTATAAAAAAAAGTTATAACAGAAATAGTAAATTTTGCCATTTTTCCGATTAGTACGTTAATCAAGCTTGTTCACTATATATGCTTATACATTGAACTTTGTAAGTGCAACTTCATTTTACAACACACTCTGGCTCAAGCAAACAATTTACTGCAATTCCATTTCGTAGCACATTCCGGCTCCAGCAGTGCTTCATTTTGTGCTGCAAAATAGAGGAAAATACTGAAATGCAGCTATTACGGTAGTTGCTGCACTTTTTTTCTCTCTTTTTTTCATTTTATATAATATGTATGTGTATGTTTTATATTTTTTTTAAATAATATAAATAATATTAAAAAAGAGGATATAATATTATTTTAATTTTCAGAGTAAAAAATAGAACAAGTTACGGGAGATGGACAATTAAGTTAACTATATTTTGGAGTTGAGTGTATTGTAAAATAAAATCTTACTACTGGTGACAAGTCTTAACTTTGTATCTACTACTCTAGTGACATCTTTTGCACCATTATTTTGGTTTGTTCTACGTAAAAAAAAAAACTTTAGACAGTATACTTGTCTTCTCTGCAGTATGATTTATGAAAACTGAGGGGCTGCTTGGTTGGAATTAGTGGGAGGAGGTAATGAGAATAAATATATATATATTAATTCTGATTGTTGATGTTTGGTTGGCGTAGTGAGAAATAAAATTCCTGAATCACTTCCATTGATTCAATAACTACTCTCCGTCATTCATTCTCATTATCAATAACTCCTTATTAGTAATACCCATTATCATTACTATCGAGAAATTTGTACCAAGTGATCCCGACACAGTGGAATGTTGGGTTAATGCAGATATTTGTTGAGCTTCTGTCTCGTGGGCCGACCTTCGGATTTTGGCCCACATTTTTCGTATTGGGACCTGTTTCTCCTCGCCCCGTCTTTTATTTAATTCACAATTGGCCCAACATTGATTTTTATGGGAACTACTTGAGACACTCATCAAGGTACAAGAACAAGAAGGGTTTCGTTTATGCTTAAAAAAAAAATCTTCTATTTCCTATTCCCTCCTCTGTACCAATCCAGAGTAACGCACAAATTTATATCAAAATACCGCTGATCTTTTGCGCGCATTTTTTACATTATCTTTTGTACCACATATTATATATTATATGATTGATATGTAGATTGGGAAAGAAATTCAATCATTGCCAATGAGGTTTATGCTTTTCTTTTTAAAGTTTATTTCCCTATATCTCCTTCGTGAGATGATGTATCAAAATTATATAGAGAACCCGAACCGCCAAAATACCACATTAGATAGAAACTACTGCCTCTGTCCATATATCCCTAGACAAAAATTTGTGTGCCCCCGGGACACCGTGCACTAGATACCCTTTAATATTAAATTGTATATCTTTTATTATAAGGATGTGTACTTTTTTATTTTCTCAAAAAAAATATTTTTTTAATGAAAGTGTATATATCCTTTCACTACAAAAAAAGTATTTTTAGCAACCGAATTTACCAATGGGATTCAACCCCTTGGTAATTACCAATGGATTAGCAACAAAAATGACATTTTTGTTTTAGCAACGGAATGCCAACGGATTTATTCTCTATTTTAGCAATGGAATACAATCAGTTGGTAATTACCAAGGGAATCATTATATAAATTACCAACGGAATTATTAGCAACGGATTACCAACGGAACTATTTACCAACAAAATTGATTTTTCGTTGCTAAAAATTTATCAACCACCATTTTACCAACTGACGGATTAGCAACGGAAAATGTTGTACCAAATTTAACAATGGAATTAAGACTTTTACCAACACAATATTTAATTGGTAAAAAATAGTTTTTTGTAGTGTTTAAAACAAAATATTGTACATTTATTAACTAAAGTATATACCGCTTGTGCCATGTGGACACAAGAGCAACTCATAACCCTTCACACTTCTCTTATATTTTTTGCTGGACAAAACTCTTAATTTTAAATTTGTTACTTTTTTTTTCATAAACATATAATTACTTTATATTTTTTTATTCTTTTAAAAAACACTACAATAATCTTTAAAATCAATAAAGTTGATTTTCATCTCTAATTCTGATCACTCATCCAATGATGCTGGAACAGGAAGTGTAATGCGAGATTGAAATAGGAATAGGAAATTTGTGATTCTAAAACGTAACATGAAGTACTAACGACCAAAATTCACGACGTCGCAGACGTATTCAAAGCTAACACAACCATTAATCTGACATGAAATCATTCATTTTCATATATTGAACAAAGAGTAAACACACTACATAAGGTCATATATAATTCCTTATATCTCTCTTTTATCCACCCATCAACTCCTCTTAACAGGATCGAAGTTAGAAACGCCGATCACCGCCCCCGCTATGGCGGCGAGCACAACCCCACCGGCTGCGATGCTCAGCAAGAAGTTATTCAGCGACGGAGTAATCCCTCCTCCGGCCGCCTGCGCCACTTCAGGAACGATCATCGAAGCTGTCAAAGCGGCTGCAGTCAGCCCTGTCACCGCCTTCTCCGTCAACGAAGCCCTGACCGCTAACTTCGCGGCGGGCTTCGTTGCGGCGGCGCTGGATGGCCTCACCGGCAGCGGCTTGAAGAAGGCATCGGCGGAGGGCGGTGATTGGCTGGCGCGAACCAGTGGCTTGGCCATTGAAACTGCAGAGGTGGAAGCCATTTGGGTTGTTTATTAATTTCAGAGCTTTGGATTTGTTGAAGTGTTGTTAAATGAAATATAGTGGTGTGGTATTAGTGTTGTGGTGTGGTGTGGGTAGAGAAAGAGGAGAGAGAGAAGGAGGAATGAGAGGTTGTTAAAGGATATGGAGAGTATCTCATTTGGTGGTTATGGTCGTTGATGTTTACTTCAAAGGAAATATAGATGATAAGGTTATCTCCACTGCTTTATTACCACATATATATATGTTCAAGAATACACTACGGATTTGGTGGATATTATTAAGTTTTAATTTTTACAATTAGGGCTGTTGTTAATTTTTACAATTAGGGCTGTTGTTAATTTTTAAAATATAATTTTTACAATTAGGGATATTTAGTCCCGTATGAATTTTTTCAAAATTTGTTAATAATTAACGAAATATTCATAACCATTAGCAAGACCAAAAGGGTAGCTTGCAAATTTGATTCCATAATTTGCAAAAATAATCCCTAAATCCTGGTAGTTTAATTAATGCACGGAAGCATGTTGGGTCTGACATGGTCGGACTATGTCTATTTTGAAATACAAAAAATAATATAAATATGGTAGTTTATAATAATATAAGTTGATTTAGGGATGAAAATTTTCGAAAATTATAGTTATAATATTCTTATGGGACCAAAACCGCTAGCTATGAGACTAGTGCATTCCTACGGGACTAAAATTGAATTAAAGAAATTCTTATGGGATCAAATGTGACATTTTCCCTTTTCAATTATGTAAGGAATTTACTAGGGTCCAAATTTTTACTAGTCACTATTCACTAAGTACAATTTTATTTGACCACCTTTCTTAAAAATAATTTTTAGTAGCCACTATTAAGTGCACTTCCCAATTTACCCCTATAATTGTCAGAATAAAGGACAAACAATCAAGATAAAGGACAAAAATCATGGGGAAATTATTATGTCAATGTTGACCGCATTAAATAAGGTGGGTGGGACCACATATAAAATTATAGGAAAATCTCAGAAAATTGATTCTACACTTTTTTTTTCAGAAAAAATTTTAAAAAAAATCAAATTTTTTTTCTTCTATTCGGCCCAAAATTTTGTTATATTCGGTCTATATTTTTTGTTCTATTCGATCAATACTTTTTTTTATAAAAAATAAAAAAAAAATTATTCTATTCGGCCTATTCGTCCCAAAATTTTGCTCTATTCGGCCTATATTTTTTGTTCTATTCGGCCAAAAAAAATTTTCCCAGAAAAAATTCAAAAAAAAAAAATTCTTCTATTCGGTCTATACTTTTTGTTCTATTCGGCCAACACTTTTTTTTCCAGAAAAAATTTAAAAAAAATTCAAAATTTTGTTTTCTTCTATTCGGCCTATTCGGCCCAAAATTTTGTTCTTTTCGGTCTATACTTTTTGTTCTATTCAGTCAACACTTTTTTTTCCAGAAAAAATTAAAAAAAATTCAAAATTTTTTTTCTTCTATTCGGCCCAAAATTTTATTCTATTCGACTTATATTTTTTGTTCTATTTGGCAAACACTTTTTTTTAAGAAAAAATTTAAAAAAAAATCAAAAAAATTTTCTTCTATTCGGCCTATTCGGCCCAAAGTTTTGTTCTATTTTGCCTATACTTATTGTTCTATTCGACCTACACATTTTTTTCCAGCAAAAAATTTAAAAAAATTTCATACGGATAAAATCAATGCATCTTTTTGCATTTTAATAAATAAATAAATAAATTTATGAGGCATGTAAAAGTAACAAATTAATGCATTCAGTAGACTGTAAAACAAATTATTATACTTTGGCACTTTTTGGTCAAAAAGAGACCTCAAACATGTGATAAGTGGGTCCCTTTCAAGGGCATTTTGATCAATTCCCATAAAAGTGGCTAGAATAAATTGTTTTTAACACATGTGGCCACTTAAAATTACTTTTAAGTAATAGTGGCTACTTTTTGCCATTATCACAATTTTTATTATGTAAAGAATTTGATTTGTGAGTTTAATAAGAAGTGTTTCATGAAACTTATAATCGATAAAAGGTTATAGTAGTCATAATTACTATTTTATTAATAATTTAAAAGGAAAATTGCAATTTTTGGATAGTAATTTAAAAAGTTTGCATTTCTAGGATATATATTATCGGGCTGACAATTAAAGGACATTTTGTCTTAATTTTCGTAATTGAATAACAAATTACGCTCAAATTGAAATTTTCAGACTCAATTGCACATTTTTATCGCATGACACTTAGAATTCCTAAGAAGGACGGAGGCAAAGACGCTAATTATACTATTACTAGGATTTTATTTTCTTTCCGTTCTATATATTTCATATATAGTGTTTAGATTTATGAATAAGTTTCAATGCATAAACATATTTGTTGCTTGTAACATTATAAGTTGAGTTTTTTTTGGTAATGTTAGAGTTTTGAATGTTCAAATCATATCTTATTCATGACTTAAACACCGAATTTATTATTTTTTAGATTTTTTAAACTTTTATTGAAGATGGATTTGTAATACTTCTATAATTATGTCTCTTAATTCTTATTTCGATTATAGATTCATGCAGTTAGCTGCATGATTAGAATTTGAATGAATTCATAATTATAATAAGTGAAAGAAGGGTGAACAATGGGCCGCGTAGTTAATTTATTTCTTTTCTCTGTAAGCAGGCTAGGCTATACGTGACGGAGGACTTAAAAACTAGCCCAATCTGCAAGGATTTTAGCCCATTAAGTTAATCATTAATTATCAACCCAGCCCACATCGTTGGTACAAAGGTGGAACCAGCCTACGTCTTGGGGAATAACACTATTGCAAATTATACTGATCATGACTCGCGAGTTCATAAAATATACTGTACATTTAATTTTAAATGAACTAATGATAAATTCAGAAAATGAAATGTATCATTAGGGGTCGTTTGGTGATATTAGCTAGGTATTGATGCAGTATATCACGTAATACCACGTTTGTCTTGATGTATTTATAATATTTTCAACCCGATATTATTTCAGCCCGAAATTAATAATACATTTTCATTGGTATTGTGTATACCACCACAAGATGTGGGTTACACAATACCGCAATTTAATACCTATGTATTAATTATACTTACTTTTACCATTATACCCCTCTTCTATTATTATTATTATTATTATTATTTATAATAATATTAATAATAATAATAAATAATGAGTCAATAAATACTAGATACAAAACGTATTTAAAAAATAGTAAGCGATACATTCGCTTCAAAAAATTACCGATAAATACAAAATTATATTTTGTTTTTCCCATAATGCCTAAACATATCCGTACATTAGTGTGCATTGTTAAGATGAAAACAAAAATACGTTATTTATACGAATGTACATTAGTGTACATTCTATTGAGAAAGAAACTGAAAATATGCGATTAAATTGAAGAACTCTATTAATTTACATTAGTGTACATTTTTTAGAGAGAAACAAAAAATACGTAATTAAACTGAAAACCCCCACGAATGTACATCAGTGTGAGAGAGAAACAGAAAATATACGATTGAAACTATTGTTAAGTACATTATTGTGCATTCTTAGAGAGAAACAGAAATACGCAATTAAATTGAAGAGTCCTATGAATTTACATTAGTGTGCATCTTTGAGAAAGAAACAGAAAATACGTGATTAATTAAATTGAAAATAGGGTTGTTATAATCATCATTAAATCCTCACCCATTGTTTTTATTTGATTTAGTGTACATTAGTGTTCAATGAAACTAGTGTTAAGTGAAAACGTTGAAATATTTAGCGTTATACATAAGGGTAAAGTGGAAAAAAAATAGACGTTTAGATCAATGTATTTATTAGTAATTAGTTTATATACACTCGTACATATCAGTAATAATCCCATAAATAATAATAATAATAATAATAATAATAATAATAATAATAATAATAATAATAATAATAATAATAATAATAATAATAAGAAGAAGAAGGTGGTAAATATGTCATTTACTAATTATCCCATTTGTTAATACTATTAATAATTATTTAATATTATTAATAATAATATTAATGTTAATAATGAATAATAATAAATAATAATAATAATAATAACAACAATAATAATAATTAATAATAATAATTAATAAATATTAATAATTATAAAATTATTTAATAATATTAATAATAATAATGAATAATAATAAATAAATAAATAACAATAATAATAATAATTATAATAATAATAATAAGGGGTAAATATGTCATTTACTTATTATCTCATTTGTTAATACTTAATAACAAACCTAAAATAAATATTATCAACAATCTCATTTTTTCATAATACTAAAAAATAATAAAATCAATTACAAGTCAAACAACCTCATTGTACACAATATGTGCATATCACATACCCACAAGCGACTTCTTATTGTATAATTAGTTCGGAAAACGAATCAGTGAAAGCAAATCGAGGTTCAACCAATAATCAGTTTAACTGAAGGTTCAATCTTAAAATTAGATTTTAAATATTTTCAATTATACTTTATAGAAGTATCACTCATATAAATCTATAATTACTTAAATTATTTTAAAAATTAAAATTATATGTAAAATAAAAATATTCATAATTCATAGTATTTCATACATAATTTATAATGTGCGCACTACAAAAAAAAAGTGAGGCTCTTGTGCTCCGGGGTGTTCACATGGGAACACGATGTGTCTCGGGGCACAAGAGTTTTTGCCAAAAAAAACTGTCTTTCACTAATAGAATATTTTGTTTGTAAAAACTTTAATTTTATTGTTAATTTGGTTACCAACGAATTAAGAACAAAATCTAATATCTCATTCTGTCAATAAATATTCCGTTGATAATTCATTGCTAATTATTATGTTGGCAATTTTTATAAATAGTTCCGTTGGTAAATAACAACGAAAATTATTCTGTTAGTAAAAAAATTACTCCATAAATGTGTTGACATTTCGTTGCTAAAAGACAAATGTAATTATCAATGGGATTCAATTCGTTTGTAAAAAAAAAAATTCAATTATTTTTATTTTATAGTATAATAATACAATATCAGTTTGGAGTTTGAATATTATAGCACAAGGCACCTTCCACAAGAAAACATATTTCTCTTCGAAACATATAATAAGATGATATAACGCGGAATATCTCATAAATTGTGCGCATTGTAAAAATATTGAAACATAAAATTAAAAATAAATAATAAAGAATAGAAAAAAGTTAGGAGTTTCGCATGGTTTGTTATAAAAAAAATCAAAAAAAGAATTAGTAGTAAGCTTGAAAAGGGTGCAAAAAGAGAGCATGTAAATCCACTTTTTGTTGGTGCAAAAGTTGTATTGCATGTGCGCAATTATGCCAAATGTTGACTAGTGAGATTCCTCTTTGTACATCCACTACACCCCCACACCACCCCACCCCACCCCACCCCACACCAACTCTCTAAAATCAATTTTGTGTTGTGGGTATGTCACAAAGTCTTTGATTTGGGCCTTTCCAGTGTTACTCACTGTACCAGACATATCTTCCAGCTATCACACTCATAATCTTTATTTTTAATCACCCCTAATTTCTTTATTTGTTTATTTGTTTTAACTTTTTCTTGGCAATTATTGGAATTGATTTTGTAGGCTTTTTTCTCCATTTTTTTGTTGGGAAAATGGAAAAGAGAGCATCACAAATCTTTAAGTTGATGCAAGATTGAGTTCCACTCAAAGAGGATTTTAATATGCATATCTTTTCAATGCTATTTTATTGGTAAATAATTCATTGCCTA
The DNA here is from genome assembly GCA_023678885.1 of Pogostemon cablin. NCBI lineage: Eukaryota > Viridiplantae > Streptophyta > Magnoliopsida > Lamiales > Lamiaceae > Pogostemon > Pogostemon cablin. The sequence continues at coordinate 22,640,403 of CM042975.1, read as the reverse complement.
ACTTTTTCATTAAGATTCAAGATTAGATCTTATATGACATAAATTAAATTTCACCTTGTGATTCATTTAATAATTTTATTCCTACAAATGAATTCTTTTCTTAAGATTCGGTATTAATTTTTAGGGTATATATATAATTATACTCAACCCATAAATAAGAAAGTTGGGTCACCAAAACGAAATCACACAAGAACTTTTATTTTATTTTATTGATGGCTCATTCACTTTAATGTCACTCACTCACGCAATTTAATTATGCATTGTGGTTACATGTTTGTATGTTGTACTTGCATGATTCTTCAAGTGCAATGTTTCTTTACTCATAATTGATCATTGATAAGTATAATTTCTAGCTTTAAAACATTCTAACATTTTTCATTAATGTTTGCACATATGATCCATACTAATAAAACAAAATATGACGTTAAAGAGATGATTTTGTACGCCATAGTAGATTCATCCTAATGTGGGTTAATTATGTGGAATGGTACTTGTTCAATATATGTGTGCTGCTTCACAATTATGCTTTTGTCTTTCCTGCCAACAACATTACATCGTATAAAGTAACTTTTGCTACTTAACACTTTTTTCTCTAATTTTCAACTTATTGTCTTTAGTTGAAAATGTGAGGGCTATGATGTTTATTCAAATAGTAGTTACAAAGTGTGAGACATGTGGTGTGTGTATATATATGCGCCCGCAATTAAAGCAATATTCTTGAACACCAATTTTGCATTATTAAAGGATACGGGTTTCGAGGTGTGCCTTGAGGTGCCTTGAGGTAAAAGGTCTCGAGAGTACGATTAACAATTGTAGGGTCAGTTTATATGGAGTGCAAAATTTTAATTTGAAATTGAGCCTATATTAATGGATGATGATGAATTATGACATTTCTCAAATTAACCGGTCTACAAATCAAATAATCGTATATAATAAGAAATTCAATTCAAATGGATTGATCTAATCTGAATTTAAGCTGATAAAAATGAATCCCATTCACATAATATAAGTATTGGAATCACAATTAAAAAGATAAAAAAGAATAATGTCATATTTGAATTTTTTTTATAATTTTATAAAACGTCAAATTTGAATTAACAGAAAATATTATACTCTCATCCTCCCATTTCGAAAAATTGTAAGGAGAAAGATTGATCCAATTATTCGGGTCATAAACACATGCAAATCATATGCACAAATTTTTTGCAATATGTATTTGTTTAGCACTAAACGTAGTTTCGATAAAATTGTATTAGCATACATTTGAAAAATTATCTCAATTATGTTACTATGCATTTCAACAAACATAATCAATCATAAGTGTACCAAATCCAAGCCCACATTCCAACATTACAAAAGCAAATCACATCATACTTTCTTCAATCCAAAGAAACAAAAAATGTTTCATCATTAGAATTGTGACTTTCATTTTTGTTTTTGTTCTCTTTTACCTTTTTTAATCCCCTTCTTGTTATGAAATTTAAAGAACTTCTATTATAGTTATTCTTCATATTTTTTGTTCTTAAATTCTGTTTTCCAATAGTTTAGTAGTATTATAAAAGCCTCTCATCCTCATTTTCGTCTATAATAAGATACATTTGTAACTTTCCCATTATTCAGTCAATACTCATTTTTTCCACATGATTTGAAACATACTTATTAAATACTATATTTGCTTATCATTCAAACTTATCAATAATACACTATTCTACACTCATTTTTCAAACATGATATGACATCTACAATGAAGCTAAGCTATTAGGGTAAGTTGTAATTTGGTTTTGGATTTCAAAACTCAAATTTAATTGTAAACATTATCATATACAAATTATATTTTAAATTCACAGACCATATACCTCTTATACATTTTCTCCCATTAATTAATATTTTTTTTTATCTCTCATCTATTTTCTTTTATCACATCAATTAATATTATATTAAACATATTATCACCTACATTTTGCACGCTTAAACATTGATTTTACATAAGTTAAAATCTAATGTTATAAAATTCACAACGAATATAAATAATTATCAATTTTCAATAGAACAAACATTAAAAATTAGATTTTCAAAATCCACCTAAACATTGAACAAACATATGTCCTAGAACTTAACCACTGGATTCTGCTGCACAAAAAAAACAAATTATATAGGAATATTATCTAAGCCTTTGATTTGGCTATTTATTTTTAAAAAAATCAAATTCCACTATTTGAAATTAAAAAAAAAAACAAAATATATTTAATTAATTCTATACTATCCTCCTATTTATTTTATTGATATAATACTATCTGTTTTCTGAATATCAGATAAAATAAATCTAAATGAGGTGCGTTAATTTTGGAAACTGTATTTCTAAAATGAGAAAATTCATTGAACCCCAACACAAGCTTAATGAATCAAAAATAGTTTAAATCACACCAAAGTCCAAGCATGGCTAAATTTTATCTCTTCAACTCCTAACACTCATAATTGGAAACACACATAGGCCATAGCTAGCAAGCATAAACTATCAAAGGACTAATAAGATTATTTCATCCAATTAATATTTAAATACCATTAATTTTATTAACAAAATCATACATAATCCTAAGCTAAATCTCGAGACAAGATCAAATAATCTAAAACACCACATAATCAGAACGAAAATGAATTGTCCTACACATATCACTTGCAATTAAGCACGCACATGATGTTGATTCATTTCAATCCTGGTGGTTCCATACACTGGCAATTCTTCCTCATAACCTCCATTAATCCCAACTCTGCCAATGCTCTCCAGCTCAAACAGATCAGAGCTCCCACAGCTAATCATGTCCTCCATTTCACGATTCGGACAACAATCATGCTTCCTGATCCCCTCGTACCCTTGAAGGCTGTCCATGTTCTTCTTAATAAAATGGCTGCCAACACGATCTTGATGATCATCCAACGGAACAGCGGCAGGGCAGAATCTGACAGACCTCTTCGACTTGGACGTCGAAGCATTCTTGCTCAGACAGGACCTCGCTGACGACGTGGCGCTGTCGACCTTCATCGACCTCGACTTCCTCAAGCTGTCAGACCTCGAACTGAAAATGGAGTTGAAGAAGTTGGCGATTTTGCCCCCGGGGGAGATGGGCTCTCTCACTTTGTTCTTCAGCTGATGATCATCTCCTGTATAAGTCTTGGACTTGGTCATCCTCATCAACGTCCTTCCATTCCTCCTCAGGGGTGTGTTGGTAATTTTGTTGGGATTGTGGAGGGAGGATGATCTGGGGCTGGTTCTAGAAGATTCGGTTTCGGAAGAGGAGAAGATGCTGGAATCGGTGGATGAGGTGGAGTAGTGACGTGGAGTGGAGGTGTAGCTTTCCATCCACTTCTCGATCATGATGGCTCGGCGGAGGCTTTCGGCGTCGTCCTCCGCGGTGTTCCTTCTCGGGTTTTCGGCGACGCGGGTTTCGTCGATGGAACGGTAGATTGCGTCGAGAAGGGAGGAAGAGAAAGAAGGAGGTTGATATCGTAAACTGTGTGTTTGATGTTTCTCCCAAGCGGCCATTGATTTGGTTATGGTGTTGCAGGGAAAGGTTTGTTTGAAGATATTTTGTGGGTGAAGGGAAAAGCCAAATGGCACGGCTTGGATGACGGGATTTAAATAATTGTTGGTGGGGAGATGTGCGTTAGGACTTGGGGTGGGGTAGGGTAGGGGTTGGGGTGGTGGGGGCCGGGGTGTGTCGGTATTTAACTTCAACTCCGCAACCACAGTCTTACTCTAGTTGTTCTTCGTGTTTCACATAAATTAAGAAGTATTATTATTTAATGTATAATGGATAGTTGTATTAGTGGGAGTGTAGACCTCATGTTTTAATTGTATTAGTGAATGAGTGTGGGACTCATGTGTATAAAAAAGAAAAATGAACCCTTTGGGTGGGACGACCAAAATGAAAAAAGAGACCCTTGTTCCGGGGACGGAGGGAGTATTGTTAAAGGGGTAAATATCAAAATTTAACGATAGGGGTAAATATCAAAATTAGTATGGTCGATTTCAACTTTATTCCTTTATTTTCAGCAATTCTCAATTTTGATCCTTTTAGTCCATTGTTGGTCCTTTTTTCAAACTTTTGTCCTTTTTAGTCCACTTTTGGTCCAAAATTTATACATTTAGGACCAATTTTGAACATTTTTAACATAAAGGACTAAATTTGGACTAAAAATGACTAAATTTGAGAAAATGATTAAATTTGAACTAAAATGATTAAAATTGGACAAAAAAGACCAAAATTGAGAATTGCTGAAAAAAAAGGACTAAAATTGGAACCGGTCATACTTACAGAACTAATTTTGATATTTACCCTTGTTAAAGTTTAAGAAAATTTAATTTTTGGCAAATTTTATTGAGTTTTAGAGGATAACATAGTATTTTTAAGTAAGTAAAGTAAATTATAGAGTATGTTACTTTCACCATCTCACATAGTTATACATGTTTGTACGAATACAAAGATAAAGAAATAATATTTTATTTAATATACAATATAAGAAAAATTAGGGATAAGTTTATAATTTAAAGAAAGAAAATTAAGAAATACTCCCTCCATCCGGCGTTAAGTTTTATATTTTCTATTTTTGGTTGTCCTCGTTAAGGTTTACATTTCTTTTTTTGTCAAGTTGGGCTTATACACAACACTAATACAACTACCCACTTTACATTAAATATTATTTTTCTCACCTCACTATACTTTAAAATATTATATCTCTTAATTTCCATGCAGAAAGCAAACGTCAACGTTAATGTGGGACAGATGGAGTATATTTTATTTAATATATAATGTAAGAAAAAGTGGGGGTAAATTTATAATTTAAAAAGGGAAATTAAATAAAGTTATTGAGAATGATGAAGAAAGTATAAAAAAGTAAATAAAGTTGTTAAGATTGATAAATAAAGTATAAACAATACTCTCTCCATCCCATCTTAATGGTTACGTATTTTCAATTTGAGCATCTCATTCTAATGATTACATTCCCCTTTTTGGTATATTGGACCCACACAAAACAATTAAAATATTTTTCATGTGACCTACCTACCTTACTAACATAAAAATATCCACTATATATTAAAATATTATATATTTCACCTCAATAAACGTTAAAATACTACCCCTTCTGTCCACCCGAAAGAAGATCTTTTACTTTTGTGCACGTTGATTAAGGAGTATTATTATCTAATGTGTAGTGAATAGTTATATTAATGGGAGTGTGGGCCCCATATTTTAATTGTATTAGTGGGTATGTGTGGTCTCATTTGTGTAAAAAAGAAAATGACCGTCTTTGGGGTGGACGACCAAAATAGAAAAAAGATCTTCTTTCAAGCGGATGGAGTGAGTATATTTCTTAATCCCCGTACAAAAAGCAAACATAACTATTAGGACATGATGGAGGGAGTATGTAAGGGGTACAATGTATTTTTTATTATTAATAAAAATTGCATAAATATTTGGGACACCTCAAAATAGGGGTGTGCGGATTGGGATTCGGTACGGATTTTTAAAAAATTCGTATCAAAATTTGGATCGGATTTATTTTTAAAAAAATTCGATATTGAATCTGTAAAGAAAAATTCGATACTGATTCCGTACCGAAATTTAGTTTAAAATGGATTTTTGAAAAAATGTAATTTGACGATGCGGAGCGGATCGAATTCCTCATGAGATACGGAGTTTTGTACATATAAATACTTAGAAAATATTAATTAAATAAAAAAACTAAATTTTCCATATCCAAATAAGAATCAACGAACAACTAAAATAATAATTAAACAAACTCGAAGTTTTAATATAATCATAAAAGTGCAATATTGATGATTTGTAAATCGTGATCACGGAGGTTTAATTATTGATTTGACCATTACCATCACGTAAACTTTCATCTACAAAACATAATAAAAATATCTTGCGTTATGAACGAATATTTTAAAATTAATATTTATTATATATATATATATATATATATATATATAAATATATATAATTTTAAGTATACTATAGTAGAAACTTTTCTTGCTGACATGTCATCTCTAAGACCCCTCCTATGTGACGTGTAATTTTCTCAAATTTTTGGATTTTTTAATATCTTTTTAATATTCTCTATTTTAAATAATGTGTTTTTTATTTTTAATAATGATTAAATTTTTAATATTTTATTTGTTTACTTCCTTTACGAGTACGTTCACCCACTCCACCAAATACGGATACGCTCCCATGGGCTTTGGCAATATTGTTAATCAATTCCATAATGAGTACCGTTTTACCAACCCCAGCTCCCCCAAATAGTCTGATCCCCCCCCACGGTGATAAGGTGCTAAAAGATCTACTACCTTAATTCTCGTTTTAAAAATAGACAATTTTGTATCTAATTGTATAAAGGCGGGCGCAGATCGATGAATAGGAAATGTTGTACGAGTATCTACCGGACCTATATTATCAACAGACTCTCCAAGTACATTGAAAATTCGTCCCATCATTAATTAATTACTAAATATTTTAATGTAATAAATTAATTAATATAAAATTAAATCATATATATAAAAGGAAAATAGAATATTTCATACAATATTTTCTCTCATCTCACCTATAAATAAGATTTTTTGATTATTCATTCTAAAAACATACATTCGACTCTCTAAGAGGAATAAGAGATTTCTTTCAAGTTCCTTTAGAGAATTGATTTATAAAAGTAATAAAATTTATTTCAATAGAGCGAATCAAGTAGAGATTCGATCTACTTCTAAAAATTTGATTCAAGTATTCTTCAAGAGGAAGAGCATTGATTCTAGTATTCTTGAATCGATTTACCTCTTAAGAATCAATTCTTCAAAAGGAAGAGAATCAATCTTGAAAAATCGATTTTTCAAGAGGAAAAAAAATCGATTCAAGCATTACTTCTTAAGAATCGATTCAAGTATTTTTTAAGATCTACCTCTAAAGTATTCTTTAAAATCTACCTCTAAAGTATTGATTCAAGTATTTTGCAAGTGAAAGAGGATCAACGATTTAAGCACACTTGAATCGATTTACCTCTAGAGAATAAGAGGTTGAAAAACTAATTCATTTATAGAATCAAAAACTTAAGTTCTTAAGTTAAATAATTATTTCATATCAAATAACATTAAAATTGAGTTTGTAAATTTTGTTAATTTTTTAAATTTAATATATTAATATTTATTTATTTACATATATCTTAATTAATCAATTATGACATATGAATTATAAAATTTATTTTCTTTAATTTTTTATATAATTCGAAACTAATAAAATTAAGTAAAAAAATTAATAAATTCATTACAAATTAATGAATATTTAAAAGAATATTATATAACTTAATTTTATTTATATATTTTACATTAATTTCTTAAAAATAACAATTAATGGAAATAGAATTACTATTATATAGTTAATTAAGAAATACTAAACCATAATCATAAAAAAAAAAGTAATACTCCATTTAAATATTAATTATAATATGGGAGGATTACTACTAGGTACACAAAAAAACCCTAAATTACTATGAGATACAAACATACAAAAGTATTACTACTAGGTACAAAAATATATAGTGATATTCCAATATTACCCCTATTAATGTGCTGCACATAAATATTGTGTGCAGCAAAAGTTCATGTGCAGCAAAGTGTGTGCAGCAAAAAAAGTGTGTGCAGGAAAAAAAAAAGTGTGTGCAGCAAAAAAATGTGGTGGTCCGGCGGCGGCGGTCCGACAGCTTTTCCGGCGGCGGCAGTTTTTCCGGCGACCAGTTTTTTTTTTTTCTTTTTTTTTTTTGGACGAACAGTTTTTCCGGCGACCGGCTGCCGGAGCTCCGGCGGCGGCGGCGCGGCAGCTTTCCGGCGACCAGTTTTTTTTTTTTTTTTTTTTTTTTTTTTTTTTTTTTGACGAACAGATTTTCCGGCGACCGGCCGCCGGAGCTCCACCGGCGGCGGCGGCGGCGGTCCGGCAGCGGCAGCGGTGGTCCGGTGGTGGGTGGAGGTTGGGGTTAGTGTTTTAAAGGTATATGGGTTTAGGGGTATATTTGGTATTTTACTTTAATATTTTGTATTAAATAATAATTATTTTAAATCAATGTATCTAGTAGTAATTAGGGGTACAAAGTGTGTACCTATCAGTAATTATTTCTTATAATATTACGTATATTTAAAAAACATATATAGCAACTATTTAAAACATTTCAATAATTTTGTTTTAATTAATTATAAAATGTTTTACCTTATTTTTCATAAATAATTGATATATATATATATATATATATATATATATATATATATATATATATATATATATATATATATATAGTACTCCATCCGTCCCATCGAAATGTCCCCATTTTACTATATTGAGCGTCTCATCCAAATATCCTCATTTTCCACTTTTAGTAAAAAGGTACCACATTTGGTCCACCACTCACTACTACTACAACTACCCACTACATATAATATAATAATACTCCTTAATCTACGCACAAAAAGCAACCGGTGACGTTTGGGCAGGACGAAGAGAATATAGTATAACAAAATACTTTTTCGTTAACATATTGTTCACCTATAGTCTTACTATTTATTTATTTCCTATACACTTATTATGACTTATTTACTTTAGTATGATTAATTGAAATTAATAAATAAATAATTCGATTATAAAAAGGGGTACTTACTATTAGGTACATTAAAAACTTTTTTATTATTATGAGATACAAACATACAAAAATATTACTACTAACTATAAAAATATATAGTGATATTCCAATATTACCCTTACAATGTGCTGTACATAAATGTTTGTATGCAACATGAAAATTCGTGTGCAGCAAAAGTGTGTGCAGTAAAAAAAGTGTGTGCAGAAAAAAAAATGTATATTCGGCGACGGTCCGACGGCGGTCCGGCGGTGGGTGAGGGTTTAGGATTTGTGGTTTAAAAGTGTATGAGTTTAGGGTTATATTTCGTATTTTACTTTAATATTTTGTATGTGAGAATAATTTTTTAAAATTAATATATCTCATAGTAATTAGGGGTACAAAATATGTACATATGAATAATTTTTCCTTATAAAAATAAGATTAATAATTAAATGATCTCGCGTTGTACACGGGTTTCATACTAGTATAAATATATATATATTAACTTACAAAATATAATTAGTAGTTATTAAATACCAAATTGTATTGTAAATTAAATTTTAATAATGTTAAATTTTTATTATTAAAAAATAATTAACATATATTTATATTACATAAAAAGTAATTATTATGAGAGTTATATTGCAGTGCACCTATATAATCTAAACTATATCACATTTTTATTCAATCTTAAATAATAAATAAAATAAAATAATTAAAAATAAATATGATAACTACCCACTACACCCTAACATTTACACTATTAATCCTCAGGTGCACCGATGCACCGGATGCAACCCAAAATAACCTTAATTATATATATATATATATATATATATATATATATATATATATATATATATATATATATATATATATGTGTGTGTGTGTGTGTGTGTGTGTGTATTTTAATAAAATATAATAATACTTTATAAAGTAAGAAAAGACTTCTATAATACTGCTTCACAATTTACATTAAGAGTTTCATAAAACATATAAAAAGAGATAATATTTGAATAAAAAGTTATACTCGAATTGATGAAAAGTGAGAGTACATTTAATAAAAATTGATAATTATTTAAAAAATATAAAATAGTCTGACATAAGACAACCTCATGTGTTGCCCTAAAATTAATAGTATTAAGATAAAGAAAATTAATAATTATAGATTTTTTTTAACCTTTAACTTTAAATTTATGATGTATTTCAATTAAAGTTTATCTAATAATATTTTTGACACAAATATGGATTATCATTTAATTTTTGCATTTTATCTTCATTAAATAAATATAAAATATAATAATTATTTATTAAGTTTAGACTGAATTTGGACTTTAGAGATACCATTTACTACCTACTACAAATTAAATATACTATTGTTTTCCTTTTTTTATACATATGAGGCTCATACACACCCATTAATACAACTAAAAAATAGGATCATACCTCCACTAATACAACTACCCACTACATATTAAATAACAATACTTCCTCTATCCGGATTCAAGGGTGCCATTTGCTTTTGGTCACGGAGATTAAGGAGTATTGCTATTTAATGTGTAGTGGGTAGTGAGAAAATTGTAAAACTAGTCCCACCAGTCACGGTCCCATTTGGATTTGGTCCCAATAGTCTTGGCTTCAGTCCCAAATCTTTTTTTTCAGCAATAGTGGTCCCGCTCAAATTTTTTTTGCAATATTAACCCCCAAGCCGTCTAAATTTAACGGAAGCCCCTTACGTGGTATCCACGCGCCATTAAGTCATAAAAATAGGGATTTCTCTCCCTAATCCAAACCAAATCCGCCAAACTAAAACCCTAATTTTTCCCCCAAATAGCCTCTGCCCTGATTTTCAACCCACGTTGTGTACATGATGATTTTAATTTTTACCAATGGCGACACCATTATCCTCGATAAGATGAAAGTTCTCTAATGCGCCGATAAGTTACTGGCGACGCCAGCCCAACACCGCCACAGTCGCCATCGCTGACAATGCTGAGTGCCGTCACCACCATCTAATCTACAACCGAATGCCACCACCTTCGAAATTACGACTTCATCGCCAAAATTCACCACCTAATCTCAATCGCGCCACCTATCATTGCTTCTCCCTGGATCTGCCAGTGAACTATCACAGCACTGTTGCCGCCAGAGAGCCATAACACGTGGTCTTTACCATTGGTACTATTATCATCCACTGCACCACACTTAACCTTCTCTCCAATCCTTTCTCTCTCTAAACTCCGATTTGAAATCGTCACGCCATTCTCCCTCCCATCGCAACTAGATCAACCTCACTGATAATTCGAGCATCTGGTGGCCCCATCGATTTGTTGGGCGATTTTCAAGCTAGGGACCCTTTCCCTGTAGAAATCGAGAACAACTTTGATGAAAAAGTACTCGAAAATGTTGGCATAGATTATTGGTAACGTCCTCTCCCTAGAATGCTTTTCCCTTTCGCAGCTTCAACTCCTCCCCAAAGAAGATGTTCAAGGTTTAATTTTTTTTATTCCCTCTCTCCAATTTACTCAATAATCGAATTAAGTAATGTGTTTGATTGCAAAATTAGGTTGTTGGATGGATAATTGTAGATGGAAAGCTTGAAGGATTGTGGAAAGTTAGGAATGAAGAATGTGGCGAAGCATTGATAAACAAGATTAAAAATAAGATAGAATCAACTGGGCACGTTCCGGAGTTACAATTTGAGGCACCTAATCAAGTCAGAGCCCAACTCTCCTTTAGTACCATGAATCTCCATGTTCATCAATTGGTAATTAGAAATAAATCTGCTTTAGTACTATGTTTATGTTTATTGATTTGCATATGTGTTGTATAAATTATTTAATGGTTATGCAGGAGGATTGAGCATCAATGATTTCATTATTGCTGCTAAAATTAATGATATTAAACTAGCTTATTTACAACCTAAACTCAGAGTTAGGGCATAATCCACATCTCTTTGTAAGAAAAATTAATCCAGAATATGGTGTTGTGGAAAAAGAAGTGGAAAATAATGTAGTATTTGTGTCAAGATGGGTATCATTTTGGATTGTACATGTGCTTTGGGACCAAAATTGCAAGATTCTTACAATTTTGGTCCCAGTATTTAAGGATTATTCCAATGGGATCAAAATTGCTTAACGGAAATAATGGGACAGTTGACGGTGGGACCACTATTGCTGAAAAAAGGTTTGGGACTGAAGTCAAGACTATTGAGACCGTGATGGGTGGGACTAGTTTTGCAATTTTCTCAGTGGGTAGTTGTATTAGTGGAGGTGTGGGTCCCATTTTTTAGTTGTATTAGTAGTGGGTGTGTATGAGTCTCATATGTATAAAAAAATAAATGAGACCTTTGGGGGCGGATGCCCAAAATAGAAAATAATACCCTTGAAAGTGAACGGAAGGAGTACTCATTAGCAAATGACACCCTTGAATCCGGACGGAGGGAGTACTTCCTCCATCCCACCACAAGGAGTGTTTTTTGTCATTTTTGTCCATCCGAATAAAAGATATGCATTTCCCTTTTTAGTAAATAATACATCTACCCACTATGAATTAAAATATTATTTTTCTCTCCTCATCTATACATTAAATATTAAATTCCTCATACATTAAATATTAGATCTCTTAATCTACGTGAAAAAAAGATTCATCATCCTTGCGATGGGAGGGGATTCTTTAAATCGAATAGAGAGAGACAGCATGAGAATGAGGCATTCTTGGAATACAGAGAGATGAAATATGGAAGAGTTGATATCCGGTGCACCCGGTGCAAGGGTGCACCCATATATGTATAATTTTTTATTCTATATTGTATACATGTTTCGTAATAATTATAGAGTGAGGCTCCTGTGCACCCGGGTGCACGGAGCACGAGTGAGACAATTTTATTTACTTTAATTTTTTTACATTTTATTCATGGGTAGGTCTTGTGTGAGACGACACGTGAGACAATTTTTCACTTTTTAAAATAATTATCACTTTCACTAATCGTTATTACTTTCGCTATAAAATGTTATCATCTTTTATTAATACTATAAATTGTTCATAAAATATCATTATCACTTTTCATTAATTTATTATCATTTTCCTTCATGAGAGTTATCACTTTTTATTATCACTTTCCTTCATGAAAGTTATCACTTTCTGGTAGTTTACAAAAGCCGTTACGTGAGATGGTTTCATACAAGTCTTTGCCTTTATTCTTTATTCTAGACAATTTTATTTATTTTTTCTCTTTAAATTAAATATTTTATTTCTATTTTTTCTTACATTGTACATTTAAAAAATTAATCTACACGCTAATACACATGTGCATGAATATTCAGTATGGAGGGAGCATTTTACATACTATAATAAAATCTATACCTATATAACAAATATACTTTTATCTTTAATACATCTCACATAAAAATCGTTCATAAGATACTTTGTTTTTAATTTGTCCTCTCAAATTACCACATTAACATATTTTTCACTTTATTTATTATCTGAAATTATTAAATTATCTCGACTATATTAATCAATTTGACCCGTATGACTGGGAGAATGAATATTTCCAAGAAAATCTCATGAGATCGTTAAAGGTTAGAACGTCATGTTGGAGTTCGACATTTTCTGAGGAAGAAAGAAAACAGAACCCGGTAATAGCGGGTGTGATTATAATCCAGCAGATTCATCTTATCAACGGTAAACCCGTACCCAACAAGCCTAATTTCTTGCAGGCGATATTCCCTATTCGCTAATACTACTGTCCACCTTGATGCACTCTATCATACGGTGCACCTGCTTTAAAAAACGTACTCCTATATAATTATGAACAAAAAATATACAATTATAAATAAAAATGTACACTTTGTTAGTGAATTTTTTTGTTAGTTTTTTAATACAAAACTGAGTGTAAACAAATATATAATTATTAAAAAATATATACAAACTATTGAATAAAAAGTTATACACATATGGATGTTAGTTTTTGTAATTAAAAATTGAATGTGAAAAAAGTATATAATTATGGCAAAAGCTCCTGCGCCCCCGGGGACACGGAGGGATACTCCGTGTCCCCATGTGAACACAACCCTCCCCTTTATATTTTTATTTAAACATATGTATTGCTAAGAGTTTAAATTGCAAAGGGGCACGAAAATTGCAAAGGTTCGTGCTCCGTGCATCGAGTGTACAAGAGTCTCACTCTTGTTGAAATTGATGAATAAAGTATAAAAAAGTAGGTAACATATATTTTTACTATTAATAAAATATTAAAAATACTTGAGACAACGCACAATGAGAAATTGTGCAAATAGCACATATGGAGTGAATATGTTTTTTAAAAATATTATGAATGATGCATTAAAATATAATTTTATTGTATTATAAAATGATTACTACACATACTTTTAATTTTTTACAAGAATATTTTATTATATATTAATAATCATATTTTAATAATAATTCGATCCATTTCATAACCTAATTTATAAGAGAGTTCTTTCAACTTTAAAATTATACTGGTTTTTAATTAAATCAATTGTTTTTTTTAAAAAAATATGTTGTGGAACAAAAAAATATGATGATAAGCATAAAAGTCACATGAAAAAATGTTAAAAATCTTAAAATATTCAAAAATAATAAAAATGATGAAGTATATAAAATGAAATGTATTGGAAATCTTTAAAGCTACATTTATTTTGGTTCTATAAACAGAGTTTTTTCAAAATTCACACTTAGTTTTAAAAATCACTCATGTGTATAAACCATTAAATCATAAGTATTAATCTTCAATTCAGACACTTTTCATTTATTTTCTCTCTTTAATTAATATTTCATTTTCTCTTTATTCTCTGATATTAACTTTATGATAAGATCCATCTATTTCGATCAATAATTTCTCATCTATTTTGATTTATAATTTCTCATTCATATACATTGATAAGATCCATCTATTTAGCAACACCGTGGGATGCTATAACCTTATTTAAAATTTCAAAGAATTTGATGAGGGCAAGATGAATACCTAGACATCCAAAGACGAAATAATATGACTAACCTATTCACGAGCTTAGCCTGTTTGCAAATTTTCAAGTCAAATACTTCAAAGTTTGTATTCACCTTGATAACTTTCAACTTAAAAAAAAAACGACTCACCTCATTAAGGTTAACAAATGAATTCAAACAAATTCTTTATCGTATTAAGTCCTCTAAATAATCCACGACATTATTTTGATTAACTCCTAAGTTCGATAAAATTTGCATTAATAATATTACATGAGTAGCATCCATCAAATTTTGAAGGTACCATTTTGAGCATTCGAAGTGGATGATTGAGGGAATGCATATGGTTCGTGTTAAAAGGCCATCATCATGTGCTCGATGGCCATTCTTTTATCTGCAAGTACAGACAAGGCTGTAAGAATTATCAGATGGAAAACCACTTGCTTGCCAAAAGCTACTCAACTGAAAAAAGGGACAGAATTAAAGTCAGATGCCCCTTCTATGGATACTCGTTTTGTTGAAGTGTAGGCCTGATGGGCACACAGAATTAAATGAAGATCATCATCAACCAGCAGTATCATGAGAGACCATGTAACCATGTCTTTTTGCCAGGTGAACTTTCCAGTGGATTAAAAAAAAAAAAAAAAGGAAATGGTATGCTTTAAGGAAATTAAATTTCTGATTGGAAATTTGCATATCCTGCAATAGGATTACCTAAAGACATCAAAATTGGCTATGCTGAGAGGTTGAATAAAACAATGGAGCATTTATTGCATTCTGCTTTTACCATTTTGCCAGAAGAAAGCTAATGCGCATTGCCAAACTTGACCTCCATTAGCATCAATGCTGTCATGGAGACACACCATCATGGTTTCCGACCTGAAAATAAGGTGAAACTTAAATGCATCATTTATATTGCTCTTTCCCTAACTGGTTTGCGAGGAATCAAGTCTCTGGACATCAACAAGCTGGTAAAGATCCCCTCGTCGTTGCCTCTGAAATGGAAGGTATGTTCTGCATTCAAAAGACATGTGGCTCAATGATGAGACTTGGATCTGAACAATTGTTTTCATTCAATTCTATGAGTGGCAACACGTGTTGATGTAATGACACAATAAGGCTAAATATAAACATGGACGGTAAATTTTTATATCAACCAAACACCTCAAGATAAGAAAGCAAACTAATAAAGGTGAAACTCAACGAGATAAATTGAATAAAGAAAAATTGAAAAGTAGAAATTATCACAATAAGACAATATAAGAAAAGACAATTCTCAATAATAGGTTACCAATATGTTGACACCAGCATGACAAAATATGAAATCCATATCCTTATCGTGGCATTTTCCAAATCGCTCTGTCCTGTCATGATTTGTCAACCGTACTCAACTCCCTCTTAATTAAAGAGGCTAAGTTTAACCTCACCTAGAATGACTTGATTAGATATGGGCAGGGTTTCATTTTGATCAACATTCAAAGAGATTGTCTTATGTGTATCCTGTTGTATGCACACCCCTCTCAAGTACGAGTTAAAAAGACAATATACTATAAAAATTAACACTAAACCCCTAAAAGTAAGATTAAACTCCCGTGATAAAATAGTTCGTGAACCACAAGGGTGAAAATACAATTATGCCCTAAGAATTAATGTTACACCTAAAGGGAAAAGATTAAACGCTAGAGGAAAAACAATACATGAACCACAAGGATATACATAAGCATAACCTTAATATATATAATGGGTGCAAGGAATCATTTGCTGCGATCAAAAGATGACAATGCTTGGGCCAAAAAGTGCAATCAAGTTATAAGCATGTGTGCTCCCACATGCCTTGGAGGCGCACTAGACAACACAATGAGATGAAATAACCTAAAAAGCATAGAAAGAAAAATTGGCAATCTTCTTTTCAACAAAGAGGATGATTAGCCATGTATCATGACCAATCAGTTCAGATTTTTAACCTTCTTTAACATAAGACATTAAGGACAAAATAACAAGGATTAACATAGTAACAAATAAAAAAAGAGGAGTGATACATGATACATATAAAGCTAAAATCTGTTCATTAGATATGTATATATTACCGTCGTTGCTCGATAAGGGAATAATCAATTTCGGATATAACTATCGCCTCATCATGTCCTGTGGTTGCAAGAACTTCTCCAAACTGCAAACACAGTTCCTTTATTCATGTCACACTGAAGTTACAAAAGTTACAACAGGAGTTCCTACTCATCAGGACTTTCCATGGGTGAATTGAATGCTTATGCTCGTCAAATTACAAGAAAATCTTCCTCCTAACTAAATTGCGTACTTACTGGGCCAACAAGAGTAGAATGTCCCCAAGCCACATAACTGGATCTAACGTCTCTAGCTGGTGAACATGTTGCTACATACAGCTGTCAAATGAGTAGCGTATAGACTAAGTTTATATGCACATATTGAGCCATACAAGTATACATTTACCATATTGATGCTCTGGTTATGCAATTTTGAGACTTATAATAAAAGTTCAATCTTGAGAAGAAACATTAAGAGTATCTATATGTAAATTAAATTTAAAACCAACACAAAACCATAAGAAAATGGTTAACATGATCAAAGATTTTCTAGGCAAAAGAATATGATTAATAAAATCCGTTCAGTATTAGATGTCTAGCTAGTTGTACGATCCATTTTAAAGAAGAATTATCCTGTCTTTAAGATTAATTTCCTATAAAATAATTATGAGTTATTAATGAAGTCTTCTATGAAACATATCCCCACTGCTTTTTTGCTTTAGTTTGTCTTTGTCAGGAAGGAGAAAAAAAAAAGTCATAGCATAATTATTTAAAAATGAAAAACTCAAAAAAAAAGTTGCTGGCCGTAATTAACTTCAACACTTATTAGACAAGATGGAGTTTACACTCAGCCCATTTCGCAATAGAAGATCATAAGTTTGTGGAAAATGAAAACAGAAAATAGAAAGTACCTGACAATCTGCTGCCCTGAAGGTCACAATTAATCATGTCAGTAAGATAATCTAAACAATGCATAACCAAAAGAAGTTACATAAAGTTACTTAAAAGAAACACATTTAACTTGTACTTTCAATGTACTGAAATGTCTGGTTAATGCCAATTCATCTAAAAGGTTGTTACATAAACAAATAACCATATTACTATATAATCTTTCAAAGTTGTAGGTTTACTTTCCCAAGTCAAGTATTACTATAGGGATCTAAGTTTTTTCATGTCAAGCAAACACTTCTAAAATTCATGACAGGCTTCAGCTAATATGACAATCAAGTCAAATTACGTGGTGTCATCAATAATATTGCAGACTCAAGATACACATGGAAAACCATTTCGAGGTTCATTCTCCCAACTAAGGTAATACAGATGATAACATCAAATTTTTAATAATAGCAATAGCGACTTTCCTGGTTTAGAAATTCTAGAGAAGAATGACTGGTAACATGGTACATTTTCATAGACTTGAATAATATGCAAACATAATTTTGTTCAAAATCTCATGCACATTGAAATGCAAAGAAAGCAGATATTATTGATAATATTCCCTCACACAATTTTTAATTCATCAGTCTTCGGATCTTTGCAGGGAAGCTCAATGCTTTGATTACCTTGCCCGCTGCAATAACTCCCAGTGAAGGGGGCCAGTAGTCATGTTAAAAGCCCCAGGATAACAAAGTATGTGTGCACCTATCAAAGAAAATGCCCTTTAGAAATCAATTCTCACATGCATGCAGGCATGATTGAAGTTTTGATGACATTATTATCAGTTTTATTTCAATAGAGAGAAACATATAAACAAGAAACCAACCTCTGGAAGCATATAGAGCAGCTAGTTCTTGGAATCGGATGTCATAACATATGCCAATGCCAATACGCCCAACATCTGCATATAATAGAGATTTTGGTTATACTCAGAAGATGCAAAAGCTAAACACATAATTAAGTAAACCTCAAATGAAAATTCTTACTGGAAAATCGGACTACCACATCAAGTCAAACTATTAAGTGTAAAGCTCAATTTTTGAGCATATCAGAATTATATAAGCTTCTCTCTCATATAAGCGGCCATGAATACATGATAAAGTAAATAAACTCATATAACGAAGCGAATCCTCTCCCATCTCAACTAAATATTATTTGTGATTCACTTAAAGCAATTGATAATAATAACAGTGATATCATGACTTCATAATTCACAATAGCTTTTCTAAAAATTAGATTTCAGGCACAGGAAAGTATTTGACTTTTACAGCCTTGAAAAAATATCAATGATCCATAAATTTAAAATAACCTATATATGGAGAGATGATTAAAGGAACTGGACAATGCATTGACATGCAGCAAAAAAGGAAAATTCTTCCACAGAGGGACTAAAAATTTTTAATGTACAAATCCATTGAGGTTCCATGACTTAAAATATTTCCAAGAAGTTACTAAGGTAAATTTTTTTGACATTGCCATAAGAGCATTAGGTAGTAGATTTGAAAGATATATAAATCTCAATCAATTAGCATTCAACATATCATCCTTCCTTCCAGGAACACGTACATAAGTCTAGCAGGTTATTATAGTCCCTAACATCTAGAAGGTATTCGGTTATCAATTTATCATACAATGAAAAGATCACAAAACCTGTGTCCACAATGGTTGGGTTCTCCCCGGCTGTGAGAGTCTTTGATTCTTTAAAGGTCATTTGGCCAGGTATATCAATGTCAAAGAGATGAATCTGTAACAGCAAAATAATTCGCTAATCACTGACCCAAGAAGCCTTTCAAAGAAGTTGAAAAACCTTTATAGGCTACAGTTTTAGTAAATCACTAACAGTTTGAACCAAGATCCTGTGTTTTGTGTTTTCTTTAAAAAAATAGAAGAAATATACCTTCCTGTGCTTTGCCTTAAGCTTTCCATCTGAACCAAAGACACAACATGTGTTATACAATCTACCACCACTTCTTTCAGATATAGAACCACCAACAATTGTGATTCGTAGATTATGAGAAAGTTCAGATAGCATTGCAGTTGAAGGAGATGCATCACCGCCAGCATCAATATCCTCTGCATATACTGGAAAACTATCATTTGAATAAGGACTATTCCATATCTCCTGAAATAACAGTGGAAGAATGTCATCTAACGGGCGCGGCAATTTGCAACTCCGAAAACTTTAAATGCACCCCATATAGAAATATGTCATATCAAAATGGTAAAAATACTCATATTTTAAAAATTTTACAATTTGTTATTATGTTTGCAAATAGTAAACCTTTAATATTAATGCCGTTTTCCATCTATTTTCTATTAAAAGAAAAAAAGGTCTGATGTTTACTGATCCATTTAAAAAATTGAAACAGAAACATAATTAAAATGAAATGAAATGATAGGAAAGCGAAATGGCGAAATTGTAAAATTGTTTACAAATTATGGGTTTTCTTGACATTTCCGGATTAATTAAATTGACAATAGGTGTGTATTAAGAGATTTTTGGTGGCACTCTCACTTAAAAAGTAATCAAATAAAAATTGCAAAAACTTGTGTGCTCCAGTCACATGGAAACTAGATCTGTGTAGCTGGAACCTACTAACTTTCTCAACCCGCCCCGCGGGAACTGATGTGTTAATACTAAGGCAAATTTGCTAATACTCTAAGACCAACGTCCTAATCCCCTAAGACCCCACGTGTCAATAGACTCAATACTGTAAAACCAATGCTCTAATACTCTAAGGCCAATTTATTAATAATCTAGGGTCGATGTGCAAACATTAACTAGTTTACTAAAGGGTAGGGCTGGATCCAGATGCACGTATATTATATCACTAGTATGCACAAGTGCAATTCAATTAAAATTTGTTAGAGACAAACTAACTACATAAATACTGCATTGATACAACACGTTCTGAAACACCCTGCAAGAATGTTCATATGTCACAAAACTAAGATAAAGGAAAGACAACCCTTTGGGATTTGCAGTTAAAATAAAACTCGAGCAATGGATGGTATAATAAGCTAATAACCATACAGACTGCTCAAGAGCGAAAAACATAAACGCTACTTACAGGAAGAAGAATCAGCTGAGCACCCTTCTCTGCGGCATCTTCAATTACTTGGCGAGCATGAGCAATGTTTTTCGCCTTGTCAAAAGTCACGGATAATTGGCAAAGTGCTATTTTGAACTGAAATAAGATGTAAACAATTATACAATGAATAACATCAACGCAAAATAGGAATGCATTTTTTTGATCTCCATAAATCTAAACACAACCCACATTTGTGCAAAACATTTTTAGTTTCATTGAGAACCTTAATTAAGTAATAAAACTGAGATTAATACGACAAATTAGAATATATAACCACGCAAATACTAGAGATGTGAACAATGAATTAAACCCAAGAGAATTTGCCTTGAGGATAGGAGGGGTGGGGGGCGGAATAGCAGGAGGAACTCTAGCTTCTTCAGGCTTGAAGGAAGACGCCATGATCGCGGTTGTAGCCGATGAATTTGAACGGATCGGCGTCGACGAGAAACTGCAGCTGGGTATTCCGTTGTTGATGGAAACATAGTGTTTGAAGAAATTAGATTCGGTAATGGAGTGATGAAATCGAATTTTGAGAGTGGAGAAAGCAGCGTGAGATGAAGAAATCGAGGAGCGAGGTTGGAGGGAGGAAGAAGAGAGCATTTCAATGGCTACAGCGGCACTCATTTCAGGAGCAACTGTCGCGCACTCGAGCTTTTAAAGGCTACTTAACAGAAAAAACTCGTGTTTGTTTCGAAGGTCAGGTAAGGGGTGTGCAAACTTTGGACAAAACCGAATAAATCGGCCAAATTGAATCGAATTAAATAATTTGGTTCGGTTTTTTATTTACGGTTCGGTTTATGGTTTTTAAAATAAAAAACTTCGGTGTTCGGTTCGGTTTTCGATTTTGAAATTTGAAAGTTCGGTTAACCGAAAATCGAACCGAATTTTTTATTAATTAATTATATATATATATATATATAAATTACCAACAATTAATTTTCTTTTTTTATCTTAAATAAAGTATTATTTAATTTTAATATCAAAATTTACTTCAAACTTAAATAATTTCATTTATTCTACATGTTTTCTTTAGATCTTATACACTTTTATTATAAAAAAATAAAATTAAATATACATTTCCTCTATATATATATATATATATAATATTATTATTATTATTATAGTGTACATATATTAAAGATATTTCTTTTAAGTAATGAAAATGTAATAAAATGATATAAAAAAATTAATTATAAAAAAAAAAAAATTCGGTTTTCGGTTAACCGAAATAACCGACCGAAATAATCGGTTCGGTTTGCATCAGTTTTGAAACATTTCAGTTTGATTTTGGTTTTCTAAAATATTTCAGTTCGATTTTCGGTTTTGGAAATTCGGTCGGTTCGATTAACCGAACCGACCGATGCACACCCCTAGGTCAGGTAACGTTTGTTTTAAGCTTACAAATACTCGTCTAATTGGTTCATACATTGTATTCTTATTTAAGTGATCATTTAGATGTAACAGAGCCGAACATTATTAGACTTAAATATTGATTGTTAAGAAATTATTGAACTCTAGCCTGAGTTTGAACTCGTCGAAAAAAATATATATATTGAATTTGAGCTCGAAATAAAAGTGTCCGTGGCAAACGTGTTCATGAACATATTAGTAATAAGTCTGTTCGTAGATAATAAAAGTATATTTTATTGACAAACATTTAATACTATTCATAAATGTTAAACTAACAAAAAAATAATAATAAAAGTAAAATGATATATTTAAATATTTTAATAATCACTTAAACTATTACTCCCTCCGTCCAACATTTATGTATTCATTTGCTTTTTACACGTGGATTAAGAAGTATTATTATTTTATGTGTAGTAGGTAGTTGTATTAATGGACTCATATTTTATTTGTATTAGTGGATGGTGTGGGTCTTATATATCTAAAAAATGAAATGGATAGATTAAGGGTGTATGGCCAAAATAGTAAAATTGATAGATTAAGGATGGAAGGAGGGAATATTATATTTATGTTTTTAATATAAATATTTAAGGGAAAATCACTCATAAGTATACACTTTTATCATAAATTACTATGAGATATAATGAATTCAAATAATTACTCTTACATACAAATTATTAAAGTAAAATACCAAATATAACCTTATAATCACATACACTTTTAAACCACAAACCTTACCCATCACCCACCCACCTACTGCCGGACCTCCGCCGGATCGTCGTCGGTCGGTCGCCGGACCACCGCCTGCCGGAACTTAAAATATGCAAACAAAATGTGCAAAAATAAAATTCTGTAAAATAAAATTGTGCAAACACATAGGGGTGTTTATGGTATTACAATCATAATTGTGTAGTTATGAGTATTAGTGCTTTGAGTCATGTAGTTTATAGCAATTATGCATTATTTTATGTATCCAGTAGTAAGTGACCCAATATTTAATTATTAAATACTAAAAAATAAATAATAATATGTACTTCTTAAATATAATAATAAAATTTACGAACGTGTTCGCGAGCCATTAATGAGCCCGTTAACGAATGTATTCGCGAGCTTTTCAACCAAATACTCTTGGGCTTGGTTTGACTCGTTAAGGTTAACACGAACAAGCTCAAACGAATACTTTATCGAATCGAAACTCGAATAGTTCGCGAACGGTTTAGTTCACTTACATTTCTATTTATTAATAATTTTTAGCATATACTTCCTCGATAGTTTTCACCCCTTCTCAATACAAAGATCAAAGAAAATGATAATTTTTAGGAGTATTGTTATTTTTTTTATAATAAATAAATATGTTAGTTATATTAGATAGGGGTATTTTTTTATTTTTGTAAATACAGTGTATGTGGAGAGTGATTGTTTTTATTTTTTGCTTTTTTTAAGGGATGCAAATTTTTGTGGGACGACAAAAAAAAAGTATGCAAACTGTTGAGAGACAGAGTGAGTAAATTTTTTTTAGAGAGATTAAGTCTTATTCTTCTAATAAAAAGCATTGATCTGTTATGCGTTGAGACACAAAAATAGTTCACGGGTATAACATTTTATTCTACACAAATGTTTGTATAAAATAGGTTTACGGTGTAAACCTTGTGATTCCCCTTCCAATCCTATGTACCTGATAAGAGTGAAAATAAGCGTGTTTTAATATCCAATTTAACACCTTTTTTATTGATATTGTAGTCTTATATGAGCACAAGTGTCTTATATTCGATATATGTGAGAATCATGTGCACTTGATGTGTTTTATTGTGTTTTAGGTGGAAAAAGGATGAAAAGTGCAAAGTTGGAGAAAAGGTGCAATTTGTGCAAGAATGCTGAAAACGCACATTCAACTTTCATAATTATTCTATATTGTTGTGGAGCTCGAAACTGTTGGTGTGATATATGGTTGGAAATCCACTGAAGAGAAGGTCGTTTTGGCGTAAAGAACACTATCATTGAAGTCCGAACGAGGAAGTTATGAGCAAAGAGGTGATACCGCGCGAGCTATGCCGAACAGAATTGCAGTGCTACATTCCATGGCCTGTTACATATTCAATTCTTGGATTTTTTGTGATTTCTTTATATGGATAGAAAGATCAGGATGAGAGGATCACGTGAGCGCAAAAATTACTCAATTTGGAGGTCAGATGTGAAAGTTATACGCGAAACGGAGAGACTGCGCAAATCGGTTCGACCTTCTTGAGGTCGAACCGAGGTCAAACCCAACGGAAAAAATGCTGGTTCGACCACGACATGCTGGTTCGACCTGTTGGCTGGTCGAACCATGCACCTGGGACGTGCAGAAGGGTGGTTCGACCATGGTTCGACCTGTAGGGATTGGTTCGACCTATTTGAGAGGTCGAACCGCGCTTCGGGAACTTACTAAATCCGTATTTTCGAGGTCTAAACGCGTGTGATCACTTGAAAAGCTTATTCCAAGCCTAGGAGACGTGATTACAAGTATAAAAGGAGGTCTATACAGCCCCAAAAAAAGGAGGAACACAACACAATACAAGAGAGGAGAAGAGAGGCCACAACATACAACACCCCACAAGGGGGGATCACCCTCCAACCATCATCCTTTTCTCCATCCATCCATCACTTTGAAGATTCGTTTGTGGAATCAAGGGGAGAACTAAGAGGAGAATTCAAGAGCGAGAAGGACGCGATGACGCCGCATCTAGGGTTTATTTATTTTCTAATTTATCTTGTATTTTCTGGACATCCGGGTAAGATCACCCATGTGTGTTTCCTACAATATCATGGGCTAGAGCCTTTTTGGTAGAACTAGGGTTGTGAAGGTTTTATCTAGTTAATTGAACTTCCATGTGTATACTCCGTACAACACCACTTGTAGTTTATTTTATATAAGATTGTGCCTTTTTAATCCATACTCATAGTCGTTTTGTGCATCAATAATCGTTGTGTAGAGTCTGAATACATAACATGGTTATTGGTTGAGTGCGTTCACTGTTGAGCAGGGTTTTAAGTTATAATTCTAAGTGAAGGGATTCCGAAGTCTTATTAGAACTATCTTATATGAATACTTATTAATTGAATTGAATTCGGGTTAATAAGTTGGATAAAGAGGATAATTTTATAGTACCTATAAAGGGAGATCATATCGGGTTAGAGTACCAATCCTAGGGGGAAATAATTGATACTGATAGTACCTAGAAAGGGGGGTAAAATTATATCTCTTGCTCCAAGGTTATTCACAAGTGTTACACGCATGTTTACTTGTGTATATAGAGTAGATATGCATGGTTTAGTGATGCGTCTATATTCCACAAGGCAGAGTCGGACATTGACACATGGAAGGGAAGTTAATGAGTAAAACTGGATTATCCTAGAGCTACCTATTCTCCTACTTGATCCACTTTCGTATTCTTCGAGTGGTACTTTATTTTATTTGTTATTTTAATTATTTGTTTAGTAGTTGTTAATTAAATCCATCAAATCTTATTGCCTTGTCTTAATTAATTTAGATAATAATTAAATTAATAATACGCCGTCCCTTGGGTTCGATATTCACTTGGTCACCTTTCGAGACTACAATTGATATCCTTCATACTTGGAGATTAATTGTGTGTTGAGAAAACGCTCATCAAGTTCTTGACTACAATTGATATCCTTCATACTTGGGGGATTAATTGTGTGTTGAGAAAACGCTCATCAGTACCCTATGTATTGCAAGGGTGTTTAAATTAAGGTGTGTTGCGCGTTTTCTTTGCACGCAAAATTAATCCCCAAGTATTAAGGATATCAATTGCAGCTTAAGCAAGCGACCAAGTGAATATCGAACCCAAAGTACGGCGTATTATTAATTTAATTATTATCTAAATTAATTAAGACGAAGGCAATAAAGTTTGAGGTCTTAATTATTAAACTAATAAACAATTAATTAAAATAACAAATAAAATAAAATATTACTCGAAGAATACGAAAGTGGATCAAGTAGGAGAATAGGTAGCCCTAGGATAATCCAGTTTTACGCATTAATTTCCCTTTCGTGTGTTGATGTTCGACTCTATCTTGTGGAATATGGACGCATCACTAAACCATGCATATCTACTCTATAGACACAAGTAAACATACGTGTAACACATGTGAATAACCTCGAAGTAAGAGATATAATTCCACCCCACTTTCTAGTTACTATCAGTATCAATTATTTTCCTAGCCAATTGGTACTCTAACCCGATATGGTCTCCCTTTATAGGTACTATGCAATTATCCTCTTTATCTTACTTAATAACCCAAATTCAATTCAATTAATAAGTATTCATATATGATAGTTCTAATGAAGCTTCGAAGTCCCCTCACATAGAATCATAACATGGAATCCTACTCAGCAGTGAACGCACTCAATCAATAACCAAGATATGTATTCAGACTCTACATAACATTTAATGATGCACAAAAAACGACTATGAGTATGAATTAATAAGTCACAATCATATATAAAATAAATCCACAAGTAGTGTTGTACGAAGTTTACACACGAAAGTTTAATTAATTCGTAAAGCCTTCACAGCCCTAGTTCTACCAAAAAGGCTCTAGCCCATGATGTTACGAAGAACAATCATGGGTGTTGGATAGATCTTACCCGGATGTCCAAAAAATACAAGATAAATTAGGAAACGAATAAAATCCTAGATGTGGGCATCGTCGCGTCCTTCTCCGTCTTGAATTCTCCTCTTGATTCCACAGACGAACCTTCAAAGTGAAGGATGGATGGAGGAAAGGATGTGGATGATGGTTGGGGGGTGATCCCCCCTTGTGGGGTGTAGTATTGTTGTGGCCTCTCTCCAATTCAATCTCTTCTATTGTCTCTTCTTTGTGTGATCTACACCCTCTTTTATACATGTAAGCTCTCCTTATGGACCTAGGATGTGTTTTTTCTGGGAAAACAGGCAGAAACATGCACTTGAGGTGTAAAAATACAAATTTTGGTAAGTGTCCGTACATCAGTTCGACCAAACAGGTTGGTCGAACTCCCCCAGGCAGGTCGAATCCCAGGTCAAATCCATCTGTAACTTGGCCTCTGATTCTGGATTCGACCAGAGTCCTGGTAGAATCGGATACTTCCTGGTCGAACTGGTACTGCTTCCGTTTATGCTTTGAGTTCGACCACGGTTCGACCAAGTGGTTTGGTCGAACTCGCCTGTTGTGGTCGAATAGTACTTGCGCCATCTCACTGTTTCACGTATAACTTCCACATCCGGACTCCGATTTGAATGATTCTTACAGTCACACGATCCTCTCTTCCTTGGTTTTCTATCCATAAAAGGAATTCACAAAAACTCCAAGAATTGAAAGTGTAACAAGCCATGGAAAGTGACACAGCCATTCTATTCGGCACAGCTCGCGCGACATCTCTATCTTGATCATAACTTTCTCGTTTGGAATCCGATTGAGGTGTTCTTTATGCAAAAACGATCTTCTTTTCAGTGGCTTTCCAACTATGTATCACAACACCAGTTTTGATTTCCAAAAAAATACAGAAATATTACACAAGTTGGACGTACATTTTTCAGCATTCATTGCACATGTTGCACCTTTTCTCCAACTTCGCACTTTTGATCATTTTTCACCTAAAACACAATAAAACACCTCAAGTGCACATTTTTCTCACATATATTGAATATAAGACCCTTGTGCTAATATATGACAACAATATCAATCAAAAAGGTATTCAATTGGACACTAAAACACGCTAATTTCCACTCTCATCAATCCCCCAACTTACCCGTTGCTCGTCCCGAGGCAACAAAACAAAAATAAAGAGAAAGAGAGTATGAAAATTAGCGGGAAAACAAGGACTATGACAAATATCCCATTCAAAATACAATTGTCCTCAACTTAGGTCATGCAACTCTCATTACATGTAATAATCAATTCATAGCATACAAGATAAGACAATCACTACCTATTCAAATACTCCATTTACATGTCCTCACGGGAAGTATATATATCACTCGCACTCAAGTGTAAAAGATATACACTCATGGAATAAGGTGTTTACGCTCAAATTCAATTCAAGTGCATGCGTAACCATAAGCTTGCCAAATGTCTCAAACTCTCCACCACGAAAAGTATGATTTTACACTAGGATCAAAAATGACTTTTGTTTGGACTTAATGTTGGCTCTTTGGTTAAGGTAGGAAATATATGGATAAAGTGACTCAATTAGTAGAGAATTAAAACCAGAGATCTTTTGTACTGCTGATTTTTACACTTCAAGGCTATCCAGCTTCATGCTCTTCTAATTTTCTTTTCTCTCCTTTCCTTCAAGCTCAACATACTTTTTCTTTCCTTCTTTTTTTTCTCGAGGTAACAGTTTCGGACACTACCTCTAATATCTCAGGGTACCAGTTTCGGGCACTACCCCTAAGCAACTTATTTTTAAGCTCATAATCACTTGTACAACTCCAAATATTTTATTCCTTCCAAAATCCATCCAAATCAACTTCACACACTTTGACAGCATTTAATTCTCCACTAAATATAGGAATTTAAGGCTCAAATAGGATATCAAAGTGGCTATCTTCGTAGGTTGCCAAATAAACGAGGTTTTTAGGCTTAACGGGACTAACTACGGATAAACATCATTCGGTAGGGAATTATTTAGCTAAGTGACTCATAAATTCAAGGACGGCCTTAGATCATCTCCCATCATCTAACACGCATGTAGTTTCAAGTAAGACAAAAGGCAAGTTCTAGAATAAACACACAAGAATGATACTCACCAGAAAAGAAATATCATGTGATCATGTAACATGATCAACGAGGCTCAAAATCTCACACGGATTTTTTAACAAGTAACAGAGCACCTTTAATGGTAAGTAATATCCCACAAGTACACATAGAATTTCATATCACAGTATAACTCAAATACACTTCCTTCATCAATTTCAAGAGCATATGAATTATAAGCACAATTTAAAAATATAAGCTCACATGGATCACAACCATAAACTCAATCCTTCCACTCCTACTAATTAAAAGCACACATAAAAATTAGAAAAAGAAAACGAGGGCACCTGATTTTTCTTCAGCGTATGCACGAGCTCCTCGAGTTGTTCAACTCGATCAGGTCAAAGCCTCAGTGTAGAACCCGTCTTGCCACTCCAGTTACCTTTTTCTATCATCAAAGCTCAAACACAATCATCATCACAGAATTCATCAATAATAAAATAGGAGAACTATAAGAAAGAATCAATTGACTATCTAATCGACTCCACACACTAGAAACACCACAAAACACTAGGCAAATTGCAAAAAAAATTGACAAATAAAAATCGATTAAAGTTTCAATATACCGCAAAAATCAACCCCCCTAGTGATGAGAGTGAAAATAAGCGTGTTTTAGTGTCCAATTTAACACCTTTTTGATTGATATTCTTATCATATATTAGCACAATGGTCTTATATTCATTATATGTGAGAAAAAGGTGCACTTGAGGTGTTTTGTTGTGTTTTAGGTGGAAAAAGGATCAAAAGTGCAAAGTTGGAGAAAAGGTGCAATTTGTGCAAGAATGCTGAAAACGCACGTCCAACTTTCATAATTATTCTGTGTTGATGTGGAGCTCTGAACGGGAAGTACAATATATGGTTGGAAAGCCACTGAAGATAGAGTCGTTTTGGCGTAAAGAACATCCCATTCGGAGTCCGAACGAGGAAGTTATGAGTAAAGTGGTGACGTCGCGCGAGCTGTGCCGAACAGAATTGCAGTGCTACATTCCATGGCCTGTTACATATACAATTCTTAGAGTTCTTGTGATTTCTTTATATGGATAGAAATCCAAGGAAGAGAGGATCACGTGAGCGTAAAAATCACTTAATTCGGAGGTCGGATGTGGAAGTTATACGCGAAACGGAGAGACTGCGCAAATCGGTTCGACCTGATTGAGGTCGAACCCGACGGAAAAATAACCGATTCGACCACGACATTTCGATTCGACCTGGCATCTGGTTGAATCGACTACCTGGGACGTCCAGAATGGTGGTTCGACCATGGTTCGACCTCCCCTATTTTGTTCGACCTGTTTGGGAGGTCGAACCACGCTTCGGGAACTTTCCAAATTCGTATTTTCGAGGCCTAAAAGCGTGTGATCACTTGAAAAACCCATTTCAAGCCTAGGAGACGTGATTACAAGTATAAAAGGAGGTCTATACAGTCCCAAAAAGGGGAGGAACACAATACAAGAGAGGAGAAGAAAGGCCACAACCATACAGCACCCCACAAGGGGGGATCACCCCCCATCCATCATCCACTTCCTTTCCTTCATCTATCCATCACTTTGAAGATTCGTTTGTGGAATCAAGAGGAGAACCAAGAGGAGGATTCAAGATGGAGAAGGGCATGAAGACGCCATATCAAGGGTTTATTCATTTCCTAATTTATCTTGTATTTTCCGGACATCCGGGTAAGATCTATCCAACACCCATGATTGTTCTTCGAAACATCATGGGCTAGAGCCTTTTTGGTAGATCTAGGAGTTTTGATGGTTTTATGAATTAATTGATCTTCTATGTGTAAACTCCGTACAACACTACTTGTGGATTTATTTTATATATGGTTGTGCTTTCTTAATCCATATTCACGGTCGTTTTGTGCATCTTCAATTGGTATATAGAGTCTGAATATATATCTTGGTTGTAGATTGAGTGCGTTCACCGCTGAACAGGATTCCATGTTATGATTCTAAGTGAGGGGACTCTGAAGCTTCATTAGAACTATCATATATGAATACTTATTAATTGAATTGAATTCGAGTTAATAAGTAGGATAAAGAGGATAATTTTATAGTACCTATAAAGGGAGATCATTTCGGGTTAGAGTACCAATCCTAGAGGGAAATAATTGATACTGATAGTACCTAGAAAGGGGGGTGAAATTATATCTCTTGCTCCGAGGTTATTCACACGAGTTACACGCATGTTTACTTGTGTTTATAGAGTAGATATGCATGGTTTAGTGATGCATCCATATTCCACAAGGCAGAGTCGGACATTGACACATGGAAGGGAAGTTAATGAGTAAAACTGGATTATCCTAGAGCTACATATTCTCCTACTTGATCCACTTTTGTATTCTTTGAGTGGTACTTTATTTTATTTGTTATTTTAATTATTTGTTTATTAGTTTAATAATTCTAAACCTCCAACTTAATTGTCAAATTGTCTTAATTAATTTAGTAAATAATTAAATTGATAATACGCCGTCCTTTGGGTTCGATATTCACTTGGTCGCTTGCTAAGCTGCAATTGATATCCTTAATACTTGGGGATTAATTTTGCGTGCAAAGAAAACGCGCATCAAGTTCTTGGCGCCGTTGCCGGGGACGGCTGTTATTATTGATTTTATTATTTCTAGTTTGATTAAGATTTTTTTTTCTTTCTTTTATATGTGATTATTTATTTCTATCTAACCTTGAATTTTTCTGAGGTACTTGTGCACTAGGAAAAGGAAAGGAAGGAAAGGAAAAGATAACACACTGAGCTAAACATGGCCGGAGCAAGGCAGGATCCGGATAATATTGCCATACGTGAAATTTTCACGAACTATGGAATTGGCAGCATGGGGTTGATAGGAGCAAGGGGGAAAGATGATGATTTTGAGATACATCCCACTCTTATTAACATGGTGGAGAAGAATCCCTTTTCTGGAGGTTGTTTTGAAGATCCATATCAACATCTCCGAAGATTTTTTGGTTATGCAAACACTCAAAAGGGCAGTGGAGCGAATGATAATGCTAGGCGGATCGCCTTATTCAAGTTCTCTTTGATTGATAAGGCAGAAGCTTGGTATGAAACTCTTAATGCCACAGATTGCACTACATGGGACGAACTGCAGCAGAAGTTCTTGGAGAGATACATGCCTCCCTCAAGGATCTTAAGAATGAAGCAAGAGATCACCCGATTTGTTATGAATCAGGGTGAGAAATTTTATGAGGTGTGGGATAGGTTTAAAGACATGCTCAGGAGGTGCCCACAACATGGAATGTCTAAGACTGAATACATAAGCATCTTCTACTATGGATTGAATTGTGAGTCGTGTATTTTTATTGATGCATCATTAGGAGGAGCGCTGTTATCTAAGACAGCACTTGAAGCGGAAAAGTTGTTCGAAGACATCTCTATGAATTCACGTGACTGGCCTGTAGAGAGAGATAGAGGATCATATGTACTTGGCGAGGTAGCGCAGGTTAAATATCAAGTGAAGCCGAATAGGGATGATGAGATCATCTCTAGTCTAGCTAACATCAACAAGCTACTAGAGTCCCAGCATAGGCAAATCACAGAGTTGACACAAAGGGGGCTTAGTATGAAGCAGCAAGAAGTGAAGAGTGTTGAAGATACCTTCCATCGATACATGGCTGGGAATGATGCAAGGATTGATCGTCTTGAGGATACCATGAATGTTGATCGTGCAGATTTATCTAAGCAATTGAAGGACCTTACTTTGGTTATGGGGCAGATGACCACGAACGTGAATCAATTAATACAAAAATTGGAGAATAAAGCCATCACGTTAAGGTTTGGAACACAGTACGAGGGAGCAATGAAGCCGGAGTCGAAGTTTGAGGCAAAAGCAAGCGGATTCGACCAAAAACAATGTGATTCGACCTGTCCTACAGGTCGAAGCGTGCATGAGAGGTCGAACTGGGCTTCTGGAAGTGTTTCAAGAGCAGCAGGCACTCGGTTCGACCTGGGGGGCATCGATTCGACCAGGCCATCTGGTCGAACCCAGGTCGAACCACCCCATCTGGAGCACTTTGTTTTCACAAAGCCTCGATTCGACCAACAGCCAGACGATTCGACCTGGCCCTCAGATCGAATCCTGGTCGAATCGCCCCATCCGAAGTACTCTGTTTCGTCAGCAGCTTGATTCGACCACGACATAATCGATTCGACCAGTACCCTTGGTCGAACCAAGGTCGGTTGGTCGAACCAAGGTCAAACCGGTAGGCAGAAATCATCCAGTGAGCCGATTTGACCTGGAGGGAGTTGGTTCGACCAGTACCCCTGGTCGAACCCAGGTCGAACCCAACATGCAAGGTGAGAATGCACTTCCAGGTGCTCGATTTGACCATGACGTAGCCGATTGGACCAGTACCCCTGGTCGAATCCAGGTCGAATCCAACATGCAAAGTGAGAATGGACTTCCAGGTGCTCGATTCAACCACGACGTACCCAATTCGACCTGTGCCATTGGTCGAATCCAGGTCGAACCCTGCCAAAATGCACCATTTTCAGTGCCGAATACTCCGCATGATGTTGATGCTACTCCCATGCCATCCCAAGGACATAATACTGAGCTTACAATGGAGAAGAAGTGGGACAGAGCAAAGAGGTTGAGAGCGGAGAAGCTTAGACTGCAGATGGATAATGAAGATGTGGTTTTCTCTCTTGATCATGCAATGAAAACGCCTATGGAGACTCAATCATGCAAGAGCATTGATATGGTTTCTAACTTGTTTAATCTTGATTTTTCTAAGACAGGTGATTCTGAATTTAAGTGGAAGATTGACAAGGGGGTGTCTAGACAGCCATGGGAGGAAGGAAATTTCAATGATCATATTTTTGTGACCAAGAAAGGTGAGGTATTGAGTGTAGACAAGAAGAGGGAAAGAAAGTACTTGAAGGTGAGGATGCGACAAGACGGTCCTCCGATCAAGTAGTCTACAAAGTGGTAATCCATCGTGACTCTACGACGTTAAACATGAGCGCCTGTTGGGGGCTTGCCCTTCCGT
Organism: Pogostemon cablin; assembly: GCA_023678885.1. Lineage (NCBI taxonomy): Eukaryota > Viridiplantae > Streptophyta > Magnoliopsida > Lamiales > Lamiaceae > Pogostemon > Pogostemon cablin. The sequence goes on along the minus strand of CM042975.1, from coordinate 22,606,455 downwards.
TTTATTGCTTTATTTCTTTCGTGTGAGTAAGAAATTTTTATATTTAAGGTGCTTATTATTCGGCAATTACATCTTTTTCAAACTTAGTTTCAACTTACGTTTTTACTAAGTTTGGGGGGGTGTGATGTTATTACCTCATTGAAGCACCAAGAATATAATCTTTTCTTTGTAATGTTTGCTAGGGGAGTTGATTTTTTGCGGTATATTGAAACTTTAATCGGTTTTGATATGTCGATTTTTTATAATTTGCCTAGTGTTCAGTGGTGTTTCTAGTGTGTGGAGTCGATTACATAGTCAATTAATTCTTTCGTGTAGTTCTCCTATTTTACTATTGATGAATCATGTGATGATGAGTTTGTTTGAGCTTTAATGATAGAAAAGGTAACTAGGTGGCAAGACGAGTTCTACATTGAGGCTTCAACTCGAGGAGCTCGTACGTTGAAGAAAAATCAGGTGCCCTCGTTCCCTTTTTCTAATTTTTATATGTGCTTTTAATTAATGGAGTGAATGATTGTGTTTATGATGGTGATCCATGTGAGCTTATATGGTTAAAATTTTCTTTGAAATTCATATGCTCTTGAAATTGATGAAGGAAGTGTACTTGAGTTATATTGTGATATGAAGTTCTATGTGTACTTGTGGGATATTGCTTACCATGAAAAGTGCTCTGTTACTTGTTAAAAACCCATGTGAGATTTTGAGCCTCATTGATCATGTACATAATCACATGATATTTCTTTCTGGTGAGTATCGTTCTTGTGCGTGTATTCTAGAACTTGCCTTGAGTCTCCTTGAATATTCAAGATTAGTCTAGCGGATTATGGAAATGATATTAGACCATCTTTGATATTTAACCCATATTTTCCCATATACTTTACCTGAATTCATTAAATCCCTAGTCAGCCTATTTGAGCCTTAATAAATCCATTCTTTGATAGCCAATAAAGCTTAATTGAAGAGAGTGGTGATTTGAGGGATGATAAGGATAATGAAAAAGAGTCTTAAGGATGAAAAAGAAATTCATGGAGTAGTGCTTAAATTTAGTACTTCATGCAAACAAATACCCTAGGGTAGTGCTTAAATCTAGTACCCTATAGAGGATGTAAGAGGTAGTGCCCGAAACTGGTACCTTGAAAGAAAAATAAAGAAAAGAAAAAAGGTGAAGAAAAGGAGAATGATGGAGTTGAAAAGCTAGAAAAGTTGGAATAAAAGTGTTGTGCTTGAAGGAGAAAGATGGAAGAGTATTGTGCTTAATTGAAGTGATGAGGAAGAATGAAAGATCGAGAGAGACTGCAGCTTGATTGATCCGAGTTTTGATTCACTTATCCATATATTTCCCACCTATTCCAAAGAGCCTACATTACAACCTAATAAAAGACCTTTTTGATCCATGATTTACTAGCTACAAGCAAAAGGAGAGTTGAGACAATAGGCAAGCTTATGGTTACGCATGCACTTGAATTGAATTTGAGCGTAAACACCTTAACCCATAAGTGTACATCTTTTACACTTGAGTGCGAGTGATATATACTTTCCGTGAGAACATGTCAATGGAGCATTTGAATTGGTGGTGATTGTCTTAACTTGTATGCTACGAATTGATTATTACATGTAATAAGAGTTGCATGACCTAAGTTGAGGACAATTGTATTTTGAAGAGGGGTATTTGTCATAGTCCTTGTTTCCCTGCTAATTTTCTTACTCTCTCTCTCTCTTTATTTTTATTTGTTGCCTCGGGACGAGCAACGGGTAAGTTTGGGGGATTGATGAGAGTAAAAATAAGCGTGTTTTAGTGTCCAATTTAACACCTTTTTGATTGATATTCTTATCATATATTAGCACAATGGTCTTATATTCATTATATGTGAGAAAAAGGTGCACTTGAGGTGTTTTGTTGTGTTTTAGGTGGAAAAAGGATCAAAAGTGCAAAGTTGGAGAAAAGGTGCAATTTGTGCAAGAATGCTGAAAACGCACGTCCAACTTTCATAATTATTCTGTGTTGATGTGGAGCTCTGAACGGGAAGTGCGATACATGGTTGGAAAGCCACTGAAGATAGGGTCGTTTTGGCGTAAAGAACATCCCATTCGGAGTCCTAACGAGGAAGTTATGAGCAAAGTGGTGACGTCGCGCGAGCTGTGCCGAACAGAATTGCAGTGCTACTTTCCATGGCCTGTTACATATTCAATTCTTGGAGTTCTTGTGATTTCTTTATATGGATAGAAATCCAAGGAAGAGAGGATCGCGTGAGCGCAAAAATCACTCAATTCGGAGATTGGATGTGGAAGTTATACGCGAAACGGAGAGACTGCGCAAATCGGTTCGACCTGATTGAGGTCGAACCGAGGTCGAACCCGACGGAAAATAACCGATTCGACCACGACATTTCGATTCGACCTGGCATCTGGTCGAATCGACTACCTGGGACGTCCAGAATGGTGGTTAGACCATGGTTCGACCTCCCCTATTTTGTTCGACCTGTTTGGGAGGTCGAACCACGCTTCGGGAACTTTCCAAATTCGTATTTTCGAGGCCTAAACGCGTGTGATCACTTGAAAAGCCCATTCCAAGCCTAGTAGACATGATTACAAGTATAAAAGGAGGTCTATACAGCCCCAAAAAGGGGAGGAACACAATACAAGAGAGGAGAAGAAAGGCCACAACCATACAATACCCCACAAGGGGGGATCACCCCCCATCCATCATCCACTTCCTTTCCTTCATCTATCCATCACTTTGAAGATTCGTTTGTGGAATCAAGAGGAGAACCAAGAGGAGGATTCAAGATGGAGAAGGGCATGAAGACGCCATATCAAGGGCTTATTCGTTTTCTAATTTATCTTGTATTTTCCGGATATCCGGGTAAGATCTATCCAACACCCATGATTGTTCTTCGAAACATCATGGGCTAGAGCCTTTTTGGTAGATCTAGGAGTTTTGATGGTTTTATGAATTAATTGATCTTCTATGTGTAAACTCCGTACAACACTACTTGTGGATTTATTTTATATATGGTTGTGCTTTCTTAATCCATATTCACGGTCGTTTTGTGCATCTTCAATTGGTATATAGAGTCTGAATATATATCTTGGTTGTAGATTGAGTGCGTTCACCGCTGAACAGGATTCCATGTTATGATTCTAAGTGAGGGGACTCCGAAGCTTCATTAGAACTATCATATATGAATACTTATTAATTGAATTGAATTCGGGTTAATAAGTAGGATAAAGAGGATAATTTTATAGTACCTATAAAGGGAGATCATATCGGGTTAGAGTACCAATCCTAGGGGAAAATAATTGATACTGATAGTACCTAGAAAGGGGGGTGAAATTATATCTCTTGCTCCGAGGTTATTCACACGTGTTACACGCATGTTTACTTGTGTCTATAGAGTAGATATGCATGGTTTAGTGATGCGTCCATATTCCACAAGGCAGAGTCGGACATTGACACATGGAAGGGAAGTTAATGAGTAAAACTGGATTATCCTAAAGCTACCTATTCTCCTACTTGATCCACTTTTGTATTCTTTGAGTGATACTTTATTTTATTTGTTATTTTAATTATTTGTTTATTAGTTTAATAATTCTAAACCTCCAACTTAATTGTCAAATTGTCTTAATTAATTTAGTAAATAATTAAATTGATAATACGCCGTCCTTTGGGTTCGATATTCACTTGGTCGCTTGCTAAGCTGCAATTGATATCCTTAATACTTGGGGATTAATTTTACGTGCAAAGAAAACGCGCATCACCTAGCAAATATTATAAAGAAAAGATTATCCTCCTGGTGCTTCAATGAGGTAAGAACATCACACACCCCCAAACTTAGGAAAAACAAAACTTGAAACTAAGTTTGAAAAGAGATGTAATTATCGAATAGTAAGCACCTTAAATATAAAAATTTCTTACTCACACTAAAGAAATAAAGAAATAAAACGGAAGGGAAAGCGCCCAACAGGCGCTCATATTTAACGTCGAAGAGTCACGACGAAATATCACTTTTGAACTTCTGGATCAGATGGCGGTCTTCTCACATTCTCACCTTCAAATACTTTTTTTTTCCTCTTCTTGTCTACACTCAGCACCTCACCTTTCTTGGTCACAAGTATATAATCCTCAGAATTTCCTTCCTCCCATGGCTGTCTAGACACCTCCTTGTCAATCTTCCACTCAAATTTAGAATCATCTGTCATATTAAAATCAAGATTAAACAAGTTAGAAACCACATTTATGCTCTTGCATGATTGAGTCTCCATGGGTATCTTCACTCTTTCCCACTTCTTCGCTACTATAAGCTAAGCATTCTACTCTTGGGATGGCATGGGAGTAGCATTAACATCATGTAAAGCATTCAGCATGGAAAATGGTGCAGAACAAAATGATTCAACCTGAGTTCGACCAGGGTTGCTGGTCGAATTGGTTGAATAGTGGTCGAACTGCACACCTGAACGTGAATTTTCTCCCTTACAGGCCAGTTCGACCAAGGTTCGACCAACTAGTTTGGTCGAACAGTAGTGATCGTGGTTGAATCAAGCATCAGACAAAACAGAGTGCGCGAGACGGTGCTGTTTGACCTGTGTTCGACCAGTAGTGTTGGTCAAACTGGAGTGATTGTGGTCGAATTGAGCTTCAGACGAAACAAAGCGCTCTGAACAGTGGCATTCGACCTCAGTTCGACCAGAGGCTTTGGTCGAACCTGAGTGATCATCGTCGAATCGGGCATTAGACAAAATAGAGCATCCTAAACAGTGGCGTTCGACATGAGTTCGCCCAGAGCTTCTGGTCGAACCGACCTATTTTTGGTCGAACCAACCCTCTACTTCTTCCGGATGTCCCTCAGGTGTCTGGTTCGACCTCCCCTGCCCAGTTCGACCTGGATAGCTGGTCAAATCGGGGTCGAATCGGGCTCCTGATGCTTCAGAATTTGATTCCAGCTTCATCGATCCTTCGTACTGCGTCCCGGACCTCAATGTGATGGCATTATCCTCCAACTTTTATGTTAATTGATTCACATTTGCGGCCATATGGCCCATAATCGAAGTAAGGTCCTTCAACTGCTTAGATAAATCTGCATGATAAACATTCATGGTATCCTCAAGACGATCAACCCTTACATCATTCTCAGCCATGTATCGATTAAACATATCTTCAACACTAGCCTTCACTTCTTGCTGCTTCATACTAGGCCCCCTTAGTGTCAACTCTGTAATCTGCCTTTGCTGGAATTCTAGTAGCTTGTTGATGTTAGCTAAACTAGAGACGATCTCATCATCCCTATTCAGCTTCACTTGATGTTCAACCTGCGCTACCTTGTCAAGTACATATGATCCTCTTACTCTTTCCATAGGCCAGTCACATGAATTCATAGAGATGTCTTCAAATAACTTTTTTGCTTCAAGTGCTGTGTTAGACAACAACGCTCCTCCTGATGATGCATCAATAAAAACACGCGACTCACAATCCAATCCATAGTAGAAGATACTTATGTATTCAGCCTTAGACATCCCATGCTGTGGGCACCTCCTGAGCATGTCTTTAAACCTATCCCACGCCTCATAAAATTTCTCACCCTGATTCATAACATATTGGGTGATCTCTTGCTTTATTCTTAAGATCCTTGAGGGTGGCATTTATCTCTCTAAGAACTTCTGCTGCAGTTGGTCCCATGTAGTGCAATCTGTGGCATCAAGAGTCTCATACTAAGCTTCCGCCTTATCAATCAAAGAGAACTTGAATAGGGCGATCCGTCTAGCATTATCATGAGCTCCAGCACCTTTCTGAGTGTTTGCATAACCAAGAAATTTTCAGAGATGCTGATATGGATCTTCAAAACAACCTCTAGAAAAGGGATTCTTCTCTACCATGTTAATAAGAGCGGGATATATCTCAAAATCATCATCTTCTCCCTTGCTCCTATCAACCCCATATGCCAATTCCATAGTTTGTGAAAATTTCACGGATGGCAACATTATCCGAATTCTTCCTTACTCAGGCCATGTTTAGCTCAATGTGATATTCCTTCTTTCCTTCCATTCTTTTTTCTAGTGCACAAGTACCTCAGAAAAATTCAAGGTAAGATAGAAATAAATAATCACAAATAAAAGTCTTAATCAACTAGAAATAATAAACTAATAATAACAGCCATCCCCGGCAATGGCGCCAAGAACTTGTTGCGCATTTTCTTTGCACGCAAAATTAATCCCCAAGTATTAAGGATATCAATTGCAACTTAAGCAAGCGACCAAGTGAATATCGAACCCAAAGGACGGCGTATTTTTAATGTAATTATTATCTAAATTAATTAAGACAAAGGCAATAAAGTTTGAGGTTTTAATTATTAAACTAATAAACAATTAATTAAAATAACAAATAAAATACGAAAGTGGATCAAGTAGGAGAGTAGGTAGCCCTAGGATAATCCAGTTTCACACATTAATTTCTCTTTCGTATGTTGATGTCCGACTCTGCCTTGTAGAATATGGATACATCACTAAACCATGCATATCTACTCTATAGACACAAGTAAACATACGTGTAACATATGTGAATAACCTCGGAGCAAGAGAAATAATTCCACCCCCCTTTCTAGGTACTATCATAATCAATTATTTTCCTACCCAATTGGTATTCTAACCTGATATGATCTCCCTTTATAGATACTATGAAATTATCCTCTTTATCCTACTTAATAACCCGAATTCAATACAATTAATAAGTATTCATATATGATAGTTCTAATGAAGATTCGGAGTCCCCTCACTTAGAATCATAACATGGAATCCTGCTCAGCAGTGAACGCACTCAATCAATAACCAAGATACGTATTTAAACTCTACATAACAGTTAATGATGCACAAAATGAATGTGAGTATGAATTAAAAAGGTACAATCATATATAAAATAAATCCATAAGTAGTGTTGTACGAAGTGTACACACGAAAGTTCAATTAATTCGTAAAACCTTCGCAATCCTAGTTCTACCAAAAAGGCTCTAGCCCATGATGTTACGAAGAACAATCATGGGTGTTGGATAGATCTTACCCGGATGTCCGAAAAATTCAAGATAAATTAGGAAACGAATAAAACCCTAGATGTAGGCGTTGTCGCGTCCTTCTCCGTCTTGAATTCTCCTCTTGATTCCACAGATAAACCTTCAAAGTGATGGATGGATGGAGGAAAGGATGTGGATGATGGTTGGTGGGTGATCCCCCCTTGTGGGGTGTAGTATTGTTGTGGCCTCTCTCCAATTCAATCTCTTCTATTGTCTCTTCTTGGTGTGATCTACACCCCCTTTTATACTTATAAGCTCTCCTTATGGACCTAGGATGAGTTTTTTCTTGGAAAACATGCAGAAACACGCACTTGGGGTGTAAAAATACGAATTTGGTAAGTGTCCATACATCAGTTCGACCAAACAGGTTGGTCGAACTCTCCCAGGCAGGTCGAATCCCAGGTCAAATCATCTGTAACTTGGCCTCTGATTTCGGATTCGACCAGAGTCCTGGTCGAACCGGTACTGCTTCTGTTTATGCTTCGAGTTCGACCAAGTGGTTTGGTTGAACTCGCCTGTCGTGGTCGAACAGCACTTGCGCCATCTCACTGCTTCCCTTATAACTTCTACATCCGGACACCAATTTGAATGATTCTTATATTCACGCGATCCTCTCTTCCTTGGCTTTCTATCCATATAAAGAAATCACAAAAAATCCAAGAATTCAAGGTGTAACATGCCATGGAAAGTGACACAGCCGTTCTGTTCGGTACAGCTCGCGCGACGTCACCATCTTAATCATAACTTTCTCGTTTTGAATTCGATTGAGGTGTTCTTTACGCCAAAACGATCTTTTTTTCAGTGGCTTTCCAACTATGTATCATAACACCAGTTTTGATCTCCACACAAATACAAAAATATTACATAAATTGGACGTGCGTTTTTCAGCATTCATTGCACATGTTGCACCTTTTCTCCAACTTCGCACTTTTGATCTTTTTTTTCACCTAAAATACAATAAAACACCTCAAGTGCACCTTTCTCTCACATATATTGAATATAAGACCCTTGTGCTAATATATGACAATAATATCAATCAAAAAGGTGTTTAATTGGACACTAAAACATGCTAATTTCCACTCTCATCAGGGGGACCACAAGATTTACAAGGATTTATGATGTAAACCCCATTTACAAGAAACTAATTTTTTATTCTAAAGAGTACAGACTTCATACCAAAATTGTCAGTTAAAATATGAATGATATTATTGTTTGGAAAAAAAATACTCCCATAATCATGTTTTAATCTTTATATTTATTTTTTGCGCGAAAATTAAGGAATGTAGTATTTTATATGTAGCGGGTCGAAATATTTAATGCAACCTAGGTAGTTTATTTTGTGTTGTATGTGGGTCCCATAAAGATTTATTAATTATTTTGTGTGTGTCTCATCTATCAAAGGGAAAATATAAAGATTGAAACATGACGCTCAAATTGAAAAATATGTAAATATTGAAATGGGATGGGAGGAGTTTATTTTAATTTAAAGTTAAGGGTATAAGTTTTTATACTATAAAGTTCGACATATAATACTAAAGGTTATGATAAGTGTGAAAATGTACATGTTTAGCATCTGATTTAATACCGCTTTTGTGGAGCTTATGATCTTATTTGAGCATCTCAATGTTACTTTTCTAATCTTTGTGTTCAAGGTGTGTTGTAGGTGTAATTTCATATTTTAGGTGGAAAAATAATCAAATTACAAAGTTTGAATGAAGAGTGAAATCATGCAACATCTCAAAAAAATGAGAGGACCTTGCTACCACTGTTATCGAATTCATCTCAGAAACCGCAACGTGAACGGAATGTTGTCTCTCCAGAGCCAACAATGTAGAGAAAGCCTTATCAATAGATGGAAAAGAATACATGATCATCAGTTGATTTATCACAAGATCGTAGCTATCATTGAGCCCCATAAGAAACAGCATGAGTCTGTCATTTTGATGTTGTTGAGCCAAAATTTTTCCTGCGTCACAAGTGCAGTTCACTTCTGGCTGCAGATTGCACAATTTATCCCATATCTTGCATAATTTATTGAAATATTCAATGATAGTTGAAGCATGATACTAATTTTCCACGATCTCTATCCCAACTTGTTAGTGTTATAGGATAGCTCTCCATTCAAGTAAATCATTTTCTCGGATAGCAGGCAAGTTCGAAGAGAAGTCACCTTTGTTAAGTAGGAGGGCATACCTCTCAGACTTATTACAGTAAGGCCAGCCAATGCACCAGCCAATCCAGTGTGGTGGCAAACACGCTGTGCCATTGCACCACAGTTTGAAATCTCTCTTATCATGCAACATCAATAAGAATCCTAATATGATCGAGAGAGAATATCTGATATTTTTCATGAAGTGTTGGAAACGAGAGGTATAGGTATTTATAGAATTCAAAATAGCTGGCTAGCATCTAACTAAGTGTGATAATCATTTCTCTAATCAAACTTTTTTTGAAAAATGACGTATATTGCCTACATTTTTTTTGAAACAACAAAGTGAGTACAAGGGCCCGGTACTCAACCCTTACAACATAGAAAAATGATTTTTTGAGCAAGCAAGATACAACTCAAATATATACCAAAACTGTCACCTGCTCGTGAGACAGATAATTAGATTGGAAATCCAATCATTCACACAATAGTGGGTTCTAAACTCACCTTTAATTCTTATCCACTTCCAAGTTCTAAGGACGTATTGCTCAAAAACATCCTTCACATGCCTTGTAGATCCTTCAAAGATAACTCCATTTCGACATTTCCATACACTCCACACCACACCTATCCACAGAGCATTTCAGTTTGCAGCTTAGAAACCCTTTGGTTTACATCCTGTGTGCATTTCAAAGTTTGAAAGAGGAGCAATGTTACCTGCCGAATAGATCCCAAGCCAATTTCTAACCAATGCCCATAGAGAGTATGTCATTGTGCATCCAAAGAAGAGATGCTCCTCTGTTTCCTCAACATCATTGCACAGCGCACAACTACTTCTTCCAATATTTACCCCTCATTTTATAAGGTTAACTTTTGTGGAGTTTCTTCCTTTGAAAATTCTCCACGTGAGAAACTTGGCCTTCCCCGAAACATTGCTTCTCCACAACTTACTCCAAACTTTATCACCTTCTACCAAAACACTATCTTGAGTTCTTTCACTTAATAACAAATATGTTGATTTAACTAAGTATGTACCATTGCTCTCAAGAGTCCATACCAGTGGTCTTTCATGATAACTCCCAGGCTGTACCTATTTAAAATATTCAAAAGATCCAATGAAGATGAAAGCTCCCAATCAAACAAGTTTCGCCTCCAAGAAAGATTCTAGTGCCACTGTCCCTCCTCATCCCGCTTGCCCATCTCCCTTACTAACTTTCTTCCATCCCTGGACACCAATAAAAGATGGGGAAATCTCTCTCGTAGAGAAATTTCACCACACCACACATCGTTCCAAAAATCAATCTACTCTCCATTGCCAAGTTTTCTCGCCATATTCTCCCTCATCCAATCTCCCCTAGTTTCTCTAATCAAACTACAGTTGGTAGAATTTCCACCTAAACTAAGAGTTAGTTACAGCGCATGGTGGAAGAATTATATGCATGAGGATGTATAATAGGACTGCATACACCCAATATACTCTATTCCCAAAAAGGGACGATCAACACTAATATTACTGAAATGTAAAACTCTCAATAATCTCACGTCCCAAACATAAAATGATGAGCTGGTCTTATCACCTCTATATAAGGAGCAAACATATTGGCAAAGACTCGAATTTGACAACTTCCCAAACACTCTTACATGTTAACATATCTCCATTGTAGTGTAGCACCTGAAAAGGACAAAAGGAAATCAAAATTATGAATCCTTGAGATATCATCTGTAATAAAATAACATTTACAGATTTTAGGTGGTGAGTAGATAGTGTACATGAATCTTTCTTCTTTGCACCTTTTCAAACATAAGTCTCGCAATAAATCATGAATCACGCATGCTTTCACTCCTTTTTCCATATTTGATCCTCTAGATTCATAGTACTAATGCGGTAAAGGGTTTATGATGTTCACCACAAAAGTGATGAGAGGTATACTATTCAATATATAGAAAACAAACAAATTATAACAATGGAAAGAATGAATACATACAATGTAAATATACAATGAAATCAATTACAACCTATATTAAAGCTAATAATTGATTGATTTTATAATGAATATACCCTATCAACCCCCCGCAAGCAAGAGGTGGGAGTTGGTCTCTCTCGGAGCTTGGACCTGAAGAATTCAAAAAGAGGTCTTGCTAAGCCTTTTATTAAAATGTCAGCAATTTGCAAGATAGAAGAGACGTCCTGTGTTGTAAGTCATCCAGCAGAAACAAGTTCACGAACAAAATGATAATCTATATTAATGTGCTTGGCTCGTTTATATGCAATGGGATTTTGACTAAGAAAGACGACACTATTGTTGTCACATAAGAGAAGAGGTTGAGAAGGAGGAAGGGCATGAAGATCACGTAAGAGATGAGTAATCCAGACCATTTCTGCAGCAGCATTTGCCAAAGCTTTGTACTATGATTTGCAACTGGAACGGGAAACGGTGGGTTGTTTCTTAGCACTCCAAGACATTAAGTTATCTCCCAGAAAAATCAAATACCCATATGTGGAGCGTCTGGTATCCAAACAACGTGTCCAGTCAGCATCAGAGTAACCAAGAAGAATCTGAATAAGAGAGTTCATAAATGAAAGTCCAAAACCAATAGTTCCCTTTACATAACGAAGAATTCTTTTTACCACCATATAGTGATCAACTGTAGGGCACTGCATAAACTGACTCACAAGATTAATAGCGTAGGCCAAATTAGGGTGAGTGATAGTTAAGTACTACAATGCCCCAACAAGGGACCTATAAAGTGTAGGATCCGAGAAACGGTTCCGTCAACAACCAGAGTTATTCCTGCTGCTAGAGGAGTAGAGGTGTGGCTTTTATAGAATATCATGTGCATATTTAGTCTGTCTAAGAAAAAGCCCATTTGGTACATATATCACTTCCAAACCAAAAAAGTGAGTAGGCTTACCCAAATCACAAATGGCAATTCGAGATGCATGCGAGTGATGAACATTTGAATCAACGAATTGTCATTTCTAGTGATAATGATGTCATCAACATATACAAGAAGATAGAGCACCTTGGAAGCATGCGTGTAAGTGAAGAGAGAAGTATCTACATGACTATTACAGAAGCCAACACAAGTAAGAAAACAGCTGAAATGTTGAAACCACGCAAGAGGGGCTTGCTTAAGCCCATAGAGGGCCTTCTTGAGACGACAAACATGATGTGGGTGAGTAGGATCCATATAACCTGGGGGTTGCGACATATAAACCGGTTTATCCAAGACGCCATTGAGAAAAAGGCATTTTTTACATCTAATTGATGCATGGGCCAATTTCTCATGACGACAATGGCAATGATGTCTATTCGAACATTTGAAGCCTTTACTATCAGATCGAAAGTATGTGAGAAATCAGACCCAAGAATCTGTGTAAATCCTTGAGCAACGAGGCGGACTTTGTGGCGCTCAATAGATCCATCAGGAAGATACTTAGTACGGGATACCCATTTAGAACCAACAATGTTCGCTTGGGGTGATGGTGGTACAAGCAATGGCGGACCTGTAAGGGGCCGTTTACATGAATTGTTATGATAACTCTCTTCAGGTTAACTTAATTCTTGAATGAGTTGTTAACCATAAATATTCCTTTAGGTCTATTCCGTTTACTTTGAGTGTTAAAAAAATTATTTTACTTAATTATCCTTTATAATTTTTATTTTTAAAATTTCAATTTATTTTGCATATGACTTATTTCCTGTCCTCCATGAACGAATCTTCAGAACTTAGGCAACAATCTTACTGTGACGCTGTACATATTTAATAAGATGAATCTTGCAAAATCCATTCAACATAAGATTTGGACAAATCTTACTGCATATCTCTATCGAATTCTATTCGAAATAAAGAAAGATTCAAATATGAAACTCAAAATTTTTTACAATCAATCATTAACATTAAATTATGGGTTAATTACATATAAAGTCCCAACTTTTTTGCCAATTGAAAATTAATATAAACTTTTGAATATTAACAAATAAGTACTCGACTTTAAGTTTACATTACAACTTGAACTACCGGGCAGCAAGAGGCTGCCCGGAACTCTGACGTGTCATATTCACTGCTAAGTGGCATCCCACGCGTCAAAAATAATACCCCAATAAATAAAATCTTCTCTGTCAAAATTTCAATTCTATTTTTCTTAAAACTAAAATACATAATAGCGACTCTTTCTTTCTTATTCCACAGTGCACTCTTCTCAATTCCGATGGGAGATGGGGCCGTGCATCCCCCTTCTGCATTTCTGGCGATGAGCAATGGATCTGGAAACAGCGCATTGATGGACCTGGAGATGGGAGGATGCGCCGTGCGTCAGACCCCTACATTTCCAGCAATGAGCAACGGATCTGGAAATAAGAGGCTGAGGGCGTTAGTCCTTCGCGTATTCCGGCATATTTAGGGCGGTAATTGTTTTGTGTCAAAAATGGAGACGACATCGTGGGTCGGATCTTTGTGCTTTCCGGCAGCGTTGTCCAGCGTCGTGATGGAAATCCGGTCGACGGCGTTCCAAGTGGGAGCGAGAGACGTGGCTCGATTGCAAGCGATGAGACTTTTCGTTAGCTATTCACTGATCTTAGATGGTCATCTCGATTCCAATGAGAGACGGCGAACAACGAACGACGATGAGGTTCACAATTCTGATAACAGAGGGGAGTATTTGTAGGGCGTATAATTGAATAGGATTGCTGGATGGATTCAGAGAAAGGGTTGGAGAAGATGGAATTTTGGAGAGAGATTTGGGTTCCACAGCTTTCTTAATTTCTTACCCAGTCGATGCCTCGGTGGATTGTGAAAGAGAAAGAGGGGTTGTAAAATTCATACTTTATTGACCAAGAAATTATTTATTTATTTATTTATTATTTTTGACATGTAGGATGACATTTGGCAGTCAATATGACACGTCAGCCACCGGGCAGTCCTCCTGCTGCCCGGTGGTTCGAATTACAATATGAATTTAAAGTCGGGTACTTATATGTAAATATTCAAAAATTTAGACTAATTCGCAATCGACAAAAAGGTTGAGACTTTTTATGTAATTACCCTAAAATTATTAGCGATATCAATGTTGTAAAATTCTTGTTCACGCCATCTTCTAAGATCAATTTGTAGGCGCCATTTGTGTAAGCTTCCTTCACAACATAAGGTGTCGAATATCGACCCTTTGGCGTGGATCACTGGGCAACTTATCATACTTCAAATAGTCCACGAGTGGTTGGCGCCAATCCTCTTCTTCAATCTTAAAAACCTCCACCACATGATTTTCAACTTCTTCATAATCATCATCTTTGAAGATTGGTGGTACAACCCAACTTCTACATACCGATATTTGAATCTACACCTCTGGCATAGCTATAGTTGATGCTAGCTTAGCGAGGGCGTCAACTTGCTTAATTTCTCCTCTAGACAGATGCTTGATATCAACGTCACCAAGATAACCCATAAGCTTTTTAGCATACTTGTGGTATGGGAGCAACTCAGGCTTCTTCACTTCATATACTCTAAGTAATTAGTTTATCACAAGTAATGAATCACCATACACCCTAAGGTGTAGTTGTTTTATATCGACAACCATTTCCAAACCAAGTATAAGTGCTTGATACTCAGCCACATTGTTGGAGCAATTTTCCGTTAAGGAAAATAAGAAGGGTAGAACTTCACCACTGGATGTTACAAACACGACTCTTACACCGGCTCCTTCTCTATGAGATGCTCTATCGAAATACATCTTCCAAGGAGAAGCTATCTTCACAGCGAAAGCATCTTCATCAGGGAGTTCATCAGATAGTTCCCATTCAACAGGCATTGGGTGATCAGCTAGAAAATCTACCAACACTTGTCCTTTTATGGCCTTTTGAGGGACGTACATGATCTCGAACTGTTGAAGTTGGAGATACCATCTTGCAATTTGATTAGAAAGTACTGGCTTTAATATGACGAACTTTGATGGGTTGGCTTTCAAAACTAGCCGAACTGTATGAGTTTGGAAGTAATGCTTCAACTTTTGAATCACGAAGATAATGGATAAATATATCTTCTCAATGGGTGAATACTTCAACTCATTTGGAGTCATGGTTCTACTTAGATAATATAGAGCTTTATCTTTGTCATCGTCATTTTCTTGTGCAAGTAAAGCTCCAACAGAATGCCCCTGAGCAGCTACATAAAGGATTAATGGACGTCCCAGTATTGGAGCACCCAACACTGGTGTATTCATCAAGTATTCTTTAATGCTATTGAAATCATTATTGCAAGCTTCATCCCATTTGAATATGCTACCTTTCTTCATGAGATGACTAAATGGTTGGTATCGGCAGTTTGATATGAATCTTCTCAAGTATGCCAACTTTCCCTGGAGACTTTTGAGTTCATGTGTGTTCCAAGGCACATGCATCTTCATGATTGCATCAATCTTTGCTTTCTCAATCTCGATTCCTCGACGGTGAACAATAAATCCAAGAAATTTCCCGGATGAAACTCCAAATGCACACTTGAGTGGATTCATCTTGAGTTGATGCTCTCTTAACCACTTAAACACTCGCCTTAGATCATGGAGATGATCTTTCTTTTCCTTCGATTTCACCACAATATCATCAACATAGCACTCGACGATCTTATGAAGCATGTCATCAAATATCCTTTGCATGGCTCGTTGATAAGTGGCACCAGCATTCTTCAAGCCAAATGGCATAACATTGTAGCAATATATTCCTTTCGGAGTGCGAAAGGCTATCTTCTCTTAATCTTCAGGAGCCAGACCAATTTGATTGTAGCCACCCATCCATAAATGAAAGGACCTCATGCCCCGTTGTTGCATCAATCATGAGTTCAGCAATTGGCAGTGGAAAGTCATCTTTTGGACATGCCATGTTCAAATCTCGGAAATCAACACATACTCTGAGTTGCCCATTTTTCTTTCTCACCGGCACGATGTTAGAAATCCATGTAGGATATTTGACTTCTCGGATCTTACCTGTTTCAAGAAGCTTATTAACCTCATCCTCAATCAAAGGAATCAACTCTGGTCAAAATTGACGCTGCATTTGTTTTACTGGTCGAGTTCCCTTTTTAATGGACAAGTGGTGCACTGTGATTTTCGGATCCAAACCTGGCATTTCTTTATGTGGCCATGCGAAGACGTCTCTGAATTCTTGCAAAATATTGAGATACTTTTCTTCTTCCTCAACACTTAGCAGAGCACTTATGTAGGTAGGATGTGGATCATTTTCATCACCTAAGTTGATTTCTTTCAACTCATCAACAATGGCTTTCACTCCTTCTTCAAATTGTGGAGGGGCATCTTCAGCATCTATCTCCTCCATTTGAGAATCATCAAGAGCAGTGATATATGATTTGTGGAAGCTACACTTTCTTTATCATCATCACTATTGTCTTTAGTAAAGATAATTATCTGCGTCTTGACTTTCAACATTCTTCCATATTATATAGTCAAAATATTTCGTCACTTCATGCGAGAGGGAATTCGACTTCGAAGCTGCTTGAAGGTAGGAGCATTAACATTATTTTGCCTCCCAAACTTGTTTCGTTCACAGGGTCCAAGTCTTTCGTAGACACTCCCAAGCCTTTTGAAGATAGAAATTCTCTTGATTTTCCTACTGCCTTCATCAAACATATGTCCCATAGATGAAGCTTCTCCCTCGGTGATATAATTTATACTTGCTCTTCTAATTGCAATGTGGACTGGCTTTTGAGGGACATATCTCAAACCTAGTTTAGCATTCTTGACAGTGCAGCCACCATTCTTCAACATTTTCTGAGTAGCATTGAGCCCATGTTCTGGTGGGTTGATGGTCTCTTGATGCAACTTGCTCATCATCGGCTTTTCTTTCGGTTCATAACCGGCCTTCTTGAGGAGTTTGAAAGCTTGTGGACCATATGTCTTGGCTATTTCTGCTTCGAACACTTCACCATGCTCGGTCTTTGCTCCTTCAATAGGACGTGTGAATCCTTTGAGTAGTGGAGAAGAAGGTTTATTTGCATCAATTTTTGTTAAGGGCAACATGAACTCTTCCAAGGTCTCAAGCTTCTCTTTGCTCTTCTTGAGAGTGGTAGATGAAGTACTACCCTC
This sequence comes from Pogostemon cablin, assembly GCA_023678885.1. Classification (NCBI taxonomy): domain Eukaryota; kingdom Viridiplantae; phylum Streptophyta; class Magnoliopsida; order Lamiales; family Lamiaceae; genus Pogostemon; species Pogostemon cablin. The sequence goes on along the minus strand of CM042975.1, from coordinate 22,589,159 downwards.
ATCTTTTATTTGTTTACTGCCCCTATCATCTTGTACCGGGGCTTTTTCACGTTTCACTTCCTTTGTGTTCTTGAAGAAATATTTGGCATCTGCAAAGTAAGTTTCAGCTTCAGTAAATGGTTTGTCATTATCGAATACCCTTTTCACGTTGTTGCCTTTACTATATTTAAAGCACTGGTGTAATGTAGAAGGGATTACACTATTCTCATGTAGCCATGGGCGCCCGAAAAGCATGTTGTATGAAGTTCTTGCATCAATAACATGGAAGAGCACTGTTGATTTCTTCTCATCAATTAGCAAATCAAGAACTATTGTACCAAGAGTTCCTTGCCCTTCATGGTTGAACCCTTGAATCATCAACCGGCTATGATTGAGTTCATCCACTGGTATTTCTAACTTTTTCAACATCCTTAAAGATAGAATGTTCACTGCCGAACCTCCATCAACAAGTATACGATTTACTCGCACCTTTTATGTATGCCAGTCACAAATAGAGGTCGGTTATAAGGTTGTGAAACCAACAACATATCTTCATCAATGAAGGTCACCTTCATGGAGTAAGCTTTATCCTCAGTTTTAGATCGTTCTCTTTTATTGTCCTCTTCATCCACCATGTGCCATGAAATTTCCTCACGACTTTCTTCTATAGAAGTGATGTTTGTAGCTGCCTCATCTTCTAACACGATTTTTCCTTCCTTAGCTAGCTGCATGATCTTTTCCTTGAGGATGAAACAATCATGAATTGGATGACCCACCAGCCTATGATACTTGCAATATTTTGGGACATTAGTTCGGTCGGCTTCCTCTTGACGTTTCATCTCAGGAAGGTCAAGGAGTTTATTTTTTTATCAAATCATCGAATATGCCAAAAATATCAGAGTTTAGGAATGGATACTCCTTTTCTTGCATCTCTTTCAGAGTTAATCTTCTTTGCCCCCATTCTTGGGCAACCTGCTTCCCTTTGTCTTTCTTATCATCTCCATTCTTTCGGACTTTGACCATCATAGTATTTGTGGCCATTGATTCTTTGTTGGAATTTTTAGCAAAGGGCTTGCCCCCTTTCTTGACATCCTGTTTATCTCAGGATTTATAGGAATCCGATATTGGTGAATGTTTGATTCCACTGGCGGCCATGCTTAATTCCATGTCATGGCCCTAGTAGCCAACTCTTCGAAAGTTTTAGGCCGAATTCCTTGGAGTATATATAGAAGATTCCATTCCATCCCTTGGATGCACATTTCAATAGCAGACCTCTCGAATAGTCTATCCTTACAGTTTAGACTCAGATTTCTCCATCAATTAATATAATCATTCACAGGCTCTTCTTTCAATTGACGAGTGTTAGTTAGCTCAATCATGCTAACGGTTCTCCTTGTACTGTAGAAATGATTGAGAAATTCATACTCTATTTGTGCAAAACTATCAATGGATTCAGCTTGCAAGTCGATATATCAATCTAAGGCGTTTCCTTTGAGAGAGCGAACGAACTGCCTCACCATATGGTCTCCCTGAGTACCAGTGTCATTGCACGTCTCAATTAAGTGTGCTATGTGCTGCCTCAGGTTTTCCTTGCCATCAAATTATTGGAACTTTGGAGGTTAGTAGCCAGCTGGCAACTTCAAGTTGTCCACTCTTTTTGTGAATGGCTTGACATAAGTAACGGTGGGCTTGGAATTCTCTTCAAACCTTTCTTTTATTGTTCTAAGTATAATATCCTTCAATTGATCGACTTGTAGCATTCCATCGGCTAAAAGCTGAATTGCTCCTTGAGTTTGCTCCCTTTCAATAGTCTGGCGCCTTGTGATCTCTTCCACTTCACTATCGTCCATGACTTCTTTTCTGTTTGCACGGCTAGTCTCCGCGACGTCCCTTCCTTCCATCAGTTTGGAGATCTTTGAATCTTGAGCTTCTATGTGTTTTGTAAGCTATTCGATAGCTTTCATCATACTTCCTAGCTGTTCCTCAAGGTTCGTAGCATTTGTTGTCATCAATGCAACTGCAATTGAGCCAGATGATGAGCTTGAAGATGAATGAGGGTGTGAGCAGGCGTAATCTTCATCACTATCCTCCTTAAGAGATAGTTGTTTTCTCGAAGCCTCCTCAACCGAAGGGTTGGATTCAGATGAGATTTCCGACTTAGCTCTTTGTGACATGCTCCTTGTAACAACAGCAACATGTTCATTCAATAACTCTGAGAGCTTAGAAGCAGCTTTCTTCCCACAGTGATCTTGACATGAGTCATTTTATATCTTCGAGCCTGTAGAGAGAAGAGATGAGAGGTAGAGACGGTCCCACTGGGCGTACCAAAATTTGTAAAAACAAATTTTGTATTTATAATAAAATAAACACAAAAGGTGCACAAAGATAATTTCAAATGGATTTAATATAAAAGATAATATAAACAAGTTACAATCTCAATCAATCCTCTGATTCTTCTCTCGAACCAATTTGACTTTGTTTGACTTTGACTTGACTTGTGTGTTGATTGCGATGGCTTTGACTTGAGTGTGTTAAGTTGGATCTTCAGATGAAGCTTGTCCAAACTCGGCTTCGTGGATTTATAATGTTAATTCGGAGGTTGTGCCTTTATTCGTATTAAACGTTGATCCTTGAAGATTTCTGGTGAAGAATGTTGTTCAATATATTAGAACGTCGTTAACTTCACGAAGAAAGTCGAAGAACTTAACTTAAAAATGCTTAAATCTGGATGGTTTAGCACTTGAATCCCAGATTATAGGTCGTTTCACTTAAGTAGGCTTAAAATCGGGCGGTTTAGCGCCTAAGTCCCAAATTATAGTCCATTCTTGGAAGAACTTGACTTGAGATGGCTTAAATCCAGGCGGTTTAACACCTGAATCCCAGATTATAGGCCGTTTACTGAAGAACTTGACTTAAGCAGGCTTAAATCCGGGCGGTTTAGCACTTGAGTCCCAGATTATAGGCCATTCTGGGAAAAACTTGGCTTAAGAAGGCTTAAATCTGGGCGGCTTAGCACCTGAATCCCAGATTATAAGTCGTTCACCGAAGAACTTGACTTAAGAATGCTTGATCCGGGCAGCTTAAAACATAAATCCCAAACTTATTTCGTTCTTGAGTTGACTCTCATTGAAGGAATCGAAGAACTATTCAAACAACTTTGAAGTCTTTGATCTTCGTAGAGAATCGCTCTCGGTATGTCTAGAATGAATGGAGGAGGGCTCCTTATATAGGTGAAGGGAGAGGATGCCCCATAAATAACTCGCAATCTGATTGGTCAATGGCACATTTGACCTGATTCTGTGGGCTTTGGCCTTTCCATCCTTACAATTTGATTGGTCAATATTAATTTGACCTGATTCTGCAGCTTTGAACCTTCATGCCTTATTTAATTTAAATCACATTTAATTTATTAGGTTTAAATTAATTATCAATTATTTATTTATCTATTTTAGGAATTAATTTATTAAATCCCCAAATAAAATATAATAAATTAAAATTGATATTTTAATAATAAAAATCCACGTGTCGCCATTTGATTGGATAGTGAATTTTATCTGCTTACAGGTGGTTGACAGTCTGCCACTCAACCACAAGTTGTCAACTAGCCCACTCCACTATCTCTCTACCAGCGACCACGACAGATGATGCTGTTGGTAAACTCACATTCCTAAAGGCATAAATCCTAAACATGCACAGAGAGGAAACTTATACCTCTCACTGTAGGATACTGTAGTAGCGTGAGAAAATGAAGAACCGATTGATACTCACGCTAGTATCTCTGGATCAAATCTTCAACACGTGGTTGAAAGATTAAATTTTCACGTGTGACGCCCAGGTCTCATTTTACCGAATCATGTCACTCGGCGAGATGAGACTTTGACGTCATTAAGTGAATGAGCTTATTCTAGTTGATTTTTTTTTGCACTGAAACAAATGAAAATAATGTGTATGTGCATACAAGATTAATACAATATCTTTTGGAAGCATGAATGTTTTAGAACTTACAACATAGATTAAGATTCTGACGTCATTTAACATGTGACATGACGTCTAAAGAAAAAATTCAGTAAAATATGTTACAAGCATGATCTTTATAAGACTTATTAGCAAAATTATTATATAGAGGGTAACTCCATGTCTCGTCACTGCAGCCATCTTTAAATCCTCAGCCTGAAAAATCTTTAAAAGAAGGATGTGAGATAAATTCTCAGTGGATGACCTGAAGTTGTTACATAAGTTGGATAGTACATCGTAGTGAAAATTTCCTCTTAGAGTTCCTTAATCAAAAGGACATCTTCTATATGACTCGTCAGTCATCTTCTATCTTCGATATATCGGAATGCCCCGCTAAGGCTGGATGACTCTGAAGTTCCTCCGTAATCTTAACTTGTGACCAGTAGGTCGAATATCATGAGTATATTACTATAGTGTGACATAAATCAATTAGAAGTAGACATATTCTAAGTGAATTACTTCACAATAGATTTTGTACCATTCCTAATTGACTACAGCCACTAAATAAGAAAATGTACCATGACAGCTTAATCTTCTTATCAATTAGACATATGGGGCGCATATCCAAAAATGTAACATTGATCTTATTCTGTGACAGAAACACCCACCTGACTGAAGATAAAAAAGATTGGGGTCTTCGAGATTTAATTGCACTTTGCAAAAGATCACATAATTTGCTATTAAGGATAATTGTTTACTCTATTTATTTATTTTTTAAATCTTTTGATTCCCCAATTGGGATTTAACACACACACACACACACACACACACACATATATATATATATATATATATATATATATTAATCATATTGACATATCAAATTGTTTGTAACAATTATCAAGGATATTTATAAAACTTTTATCAAGAAAATAAATAGTTTCCACACAAGATAAAATGAAGAATAAAAAAATTGATAAGTATTATCTTTTGTAAAGGATAAAATAAACGTTTTATTTGCTTCTAATTTTAATTATTGATTCTTATATATGACATTGTCTTTATTTATATAAAACAAGCCAACTAAGTTTTCGATTTATAGTAAATAAATCGGTCATTGCATATCTTTCCTTCAATAAGATAAGAGATTATAAAAGAGTGGAAAATAACAATTACAGTAGAGTAGGCTAACTAAAATGTGATGCTTCTTTTAATTTCTACGAGGTTGAGCAATAGTTTGGGATTTCCCTCTTATCTAAGAATTTTGAGCATAGAATTTAGCGAAAAAAATAAAAACTTAAATTACTTACTCAAAACTTCTCATAATCTATCCTAACTTAAAAATAGAACACGACAAAAGTTATATCCTAATTTAATACTATCAAATTACATCCAACTCAATATTGTCAAATCCTCCTCCCCTCTTTTTTTTTTTCTGAATTTGCAAAAATTGCATTTAACGAAAGAAAGAAAATTTAGATAAATAATATCTTCATAACTGCAAAGTAAAAAAATCCAAATCACACTGTAAATTTGGAAACATAAAATCCTATTATTATATGTATTATCATCAATTATACATATATAAATATTTTTCTAAAATAATAAGTTAAAAATACTAACCTAGGAGGAAAAGCAACACCGCGGAGAAAGAGGAATGGCAGCAGCAACAAAGGGAAAGAGGATCACCGATGAGAAAGAGCAATAACAGTGGCTTGAGTGGTGGGAAAGAGAAAAAAAAATTTATTATTAAACGTAAGGAGAATAAGAAAAAAGGAAGAAAAGCAACTACATGACCATAGAATGATTCTGCATTAATTTGAAGCAGGACATAACGAGGAAGCAGATAGCCCTTTTTTGAGGGATTATGTAAAAAAGGAAAAGTGAATGGTGAGTTTTTGTTGTGGTGGAGGCGTTTTTTATAATGGAGTAGAGTGTAAGAGTGATAGTTACTTTTACCACGTTTCTAAATTTGGTTGGGCAAACGTTTTTAATCACTATGGAAGGAACGTGTCTTATCCCTGTCTAAAAGAAAACTACATTATTTTATTCATTATTATATGTACTGCTATTTTATCAATATATATTTTTATTATTATTATTATAATTATATATATATATATATATATATACATATACTTTTGTTTTCATTATTATTATCATTATGCATCTTTTGAGTGCAATTAAATCTGAATATCCAAATCATGACACGACAAAAGTTATATCCTAATTTAATACTGTCAAATTACATCCAACTCAATATTGTCAAATCCTCCTCCCCTCTTTTTTTTATATTTTTTTCTGATCCTTTGCTTAGTAGCGTGACTTGCTGTAGTGTTAGCCTGTCGGCGAAGTCCTGAAGCTATCTGATCTAGCTCTGCAGCCCTAGTCTCGCACTCAGTAACTTGGGTTTTGAGTACCTGTGCTCTAATCTGATGATCTAATGCAATCTCTACTGCTTTAATAACCCTGTCCACATATCGAGGATAGTTAATTTGGCCACCCCACAAGGAATCGACTGAAGCCATCCTATCAAAACAGGCTCGTGTTATCGACCTCCAACACAAAAGAGTGCTCTCCCTAAAGTGTAGAGCGGCCTCCCACCACGTATCCACAAATCCCTGCTCAGCCGTAATCCCCCTAAGTTCAGACATCCCGACTGGAAAATGCTAATATAGTCTCATCTGGGACCTGTCGGCATTCCCTATACATTACCCAGGCCGGTGCGGGTGGTAGGATAAAGTCTGGTACTACGTGGTTCATCCTATACTTTCAAGTAAGAAACAACGAGAATGAGTATAGTGAAAACTTAATAAAAGTAAATAAAAGTTTTTTTAAACAAATTAAACAAACATTTTACCTATTTAAAGCATGATTGACAGTGAGAAACATGGATTGACCTCATATATATTTTTGTAAGATGTTTTCATCAGGGCTCTGATCGGAGATTGGCGGAATCATTGCGGGTCTGAAACTATTTCATGAAGTTTTCGAAAGAGCCCTGATCATCTCAATCAGCCAAGGATTGGAATATACACAAAGACCTCAAGAGATGACGATAAAAAGGAAATTCCAACCCAGTTGGAAAAACAAGAGCTGGAATTCCAAAAGAAACCCACCACTGGGTCGTGAGGAATCAAGAAAATCAGCAGTTCCACAATGTCCTACGTGCAGTAAAGCCCATACAGGAGAATGCCTAGCAGGAAAGGACATATGTTACCGATGCCGCCAGCTTGGGCATAGATCTTATGAATGTCCCACGGTCGTTACTGGAAAGTTATCCACGGGAAATACATCAACAGCCTTACCGACGAACAAACTCTTACCTGGACCATCAATCAGAGATGCTCGATGCCCGAAATCAAGCAAACAAGGGAAAAGGAAAAATAAATGCATACCCACATGTGCGATATATATATATATATATATGTGTGTGTGTGTGTGTGTGTGTGTATTTATGTGTTCTTTATTCATTTTTTTTACAATTTATTTTTCTAACCATGTTCTTTTTCTCAAGATTTATTTTCAGAGATATGATTTGGATATTCAGATTTAATTGCACTCAAAAGATATATAATGATAATAATAATGAAAACAAAAGTATATATATATATATACACATAATAATAATATATATATATATATATTGATAAAATAGCAGTACATATAATAATGAATAAAATAATGTAGTTTTCTTTTGGACAGGGATAAGACACGTTCCTTCCATAGTGATTAAAAATATTTGCCCAATCAAATTTAGAAACATGGACACTCTTACACTCTGCTCCTCTATAAAAAATGCCTCCACCGCAACAGAAACTCACCATTCACTTTTCTTTTTTTACATAATCCCTCAAAAAAGGGACTATCTGCTTCCTCGTTATGTCCTACTTCAGATTAATACAGAATCATCCCATGGTCATGTAGTTGCTTTTCTTCCTTTTTCCTTATTCTCCTTACGTTTAAAAAAAAGATTTTTTTTCTCTTTCCCACCGCTCCAGCCACTGTTATTGCTCTTTCTCATTGGTGATCCTCTTTTCCTTCGTTGCTGCTGCCATTCCTCTTTCTCCGCGGTGTTGCTTTTCCTCTTAGGTTAGTATTTTTAACTTATTATTTTGGAAAAATATTTATATATGTATAATTGATGATAATACGTATAATAATAGGATTTCATGTTTCCAAATTTACAGTGTGATTTGGATTTTTTTACTTTGTAGTTATGAAGATATTATTTATCTAAATTTTATTTCTTTCGTTAAATGCAATTTTTGCAAATTCAGAAAAAAAAAAGAGGGGAGGAGGATTTGACAATATTGAGTTGGATGTAATTTGACAGTATTAAATTAGGATATAACTTTTGTCGTGTTCTATTATTAAGTTAGGATAGATTATGAGAAGTTTTGGGTAGGTAATTTAAGTTTTTAATTTTTTCGCTAAATCCTATCCTCAAAATTCTTATTTAGATAAGATGGAAATCCCAAACTATTGCTCAACCTCGTAGAACTTAAAAAAAGCATTACATTTTAGTTAGCCTACTCTACTGTAATAGTTATTTCCCACTCTTTTATAATCCCTTATCTTATTGAAGGAAAGATATGCAATGAACGATTTATTTACTATAAATCGAAAACTTAGTTGGCTTGTTTTATATAAATAAAGATAATGTCATATATAAGAATCAATAATTGAAATTAGAAGCAAATGAAACGTTTATTTTATCCTTTACAAAAGATGATACTTATCAATTTTTTTATTCTTCATTTTATCTTGTGTGAAAACTATTTATTTTCTTGATAAAAGTTTTATAAATAAGCTTGATAATTGTTACAAACAAATTGATGTGTCAATATGATTAATATATATATATATATATATACACACATATATTTTAAATCCCAATTGGGGAATCTTAAAAAATAAATAAATAAATAAGTAACAATAACTAACATAATAATGACAATAAAAATAGTAAATAAATGGAGTAAACAATTATCCTTGATAGCAAATTATGTGATATTTTGCAAGGTGCAGTTAAATCCCGAAGACCCCAATCTCTTTTATCTTCAGTCAGGTGGGTGTTTCTGTCACATAATAAGATCAATGTTACATTTTTGGATATGCGCCCCATACGTCTAATTGATAAGAAGATTAAGCTGTCATGGTACATTTTCTCATTTAGTGGCTGTAGTCATTTAGGAATGGTACAAAATCTATTGTGAAGTAATTCACTTAGAGTATGTCTACTCCTAATTGATTTATGTCACAATACAGTAATATACTCATAATATTCGGTCTACGGGTCACAAGTCAAGATTACGGATGAACTTCAGAGTTATCCAGCCTTAGCTGGGCATTCCGATATATCGAAGATAGAAGATGACTGACGAGTCATATAGAAGATGTCCTTTTGATTAAGGAACTCTAAGAGGAAATTTTTACTACGATGTACTATCCAACTTATGTAACAACTTTACGTCATCCACTGAGAATTTATCTCACACCCTTCTTTTAAAGATTTTTCAGGCCACTATTAGAAAACTGTGAATAGATATCAGTGATTCACCGATATCTATTCAGTATTTCCACCGTTCTTAATGAAGGTGTTATTAAAGATCCCTAAATAGATATCAGTGAATCACCGATATCTATTTTGTGAATAGATATCGATGAATTACTGATATCTATTCAATATTCCATCATTATTAATGGAGGTGTTATTAAAGGTTTTCGAAATAGATCGATATCTATTTTGTGAATATTCCACCGTTATTAATGAAGATGTTATTAAAGGTATTCTAAATATATATCGGTGAATCACCGATATCTATTATTCATTAGATATCGGTGATTCATCGATATCTATTCGTAATTCCACCATTATTAATGAAGGTGTTATTAAAAGTCCCCTAAATAGATATCGGTGTCTAACTAATATTTATAAGTACATAAATATTGGCGAATCACCGATATCTATTTTAGATTCACCGATATATATAAAAGTGATATTAAAAGATATTGAACAATAGATGTCGGTATCAACATAGATATCGAGGAAACACCGATATCTATTATAAAATCACCAACATTAATGAAGTTGATATTAAAGATTTAGGGTAATAAATATCGGTGATTTACCAATATCTTTTCCTTACATATTAGTATTTCACCGATATCTTTTAAAAATTTCACCGATACAAATTAGCTGATATTAAAATGATTAGAACAATAGATATCGGTAAATCACTGATATCTTTTTTAGTCATAGATATCAATGATTCACCAATATCTTTCTTTCATAAAACTATTGATCACCTACCTATTTATTTCAACAATAATTTTCTAAATTTAAATGGAATTTCCATAAACTCACTCATCAACATATCCATACATCCATGAAATATTTAAATTCAACGTCCAACATTCCAACCGACAAAAATATATACCCAACGTTTAACATTCCAACCGACAATTCAAATTAGTTAACTAATAATATAATACCAAAAGAAGTACGACACACATGTACATACGTAGCTATACATATATATACATATCTGCTGCAACCTGATGACCTGTCCAACCCACAAAACATGATGTAAAGCCATCTTTTAAACTATATGTCCACTCCATCACAGTTAGCTACACATATCTCCTGCAGTAAAAGGAATAAGATCGATCAACAACTCAGAATGCAAATTAAAAAGGGAAATAATTAAGAAAATGATAACCTCTATAAGATAATCCAACTTAATTTGTACGTAAAGATGAACATCAAGATAACCTTCATAAGATAATCCTTTTACACAACCACCTTAGCTAAAACATCAGGATGAACTTGTGATATATATTACTAAAAAAAAACTTAAAAACTCAATCATAAAGCAACAACGAGTGGTTTTATTAGATTACAAAGTTCTACAAAGTAATAAAAGTAGAGAAGGAAAATGATCCACCCCCTACAAAGACTTTTTATGAACTTATGCAAAGTTTATTTTTGCGAATTCTTCCATATTAAACAATTGCAACATGAAGCACTAATAGCCCAACATCCAACACAATTTCCAAATACTACGAACAAATACTCCTAAGTAGTTTCAATACATTTTTTAACTAATACTAAAAAAATACCTTTTTATACACTACGAATTCTTCAATACAGTCTGCCCACTCCATCCGCACTTTATTGATTTCATCTTCTGTATAACTCTTTTGTGTGAACTAAATATTAAAAAAATGCATATCAAATTTAGACAATAGTATAATTCATTTATAGAAATTAGTTAATGAATATATATAGTTACCAATGATTGGATGGAGGATCCGTCATCTATGGATACACTTGATTCAATTATTTCTTTCATGTATCGTAACACAAAAAACCCACATTGGTTGCCATCTAGTTGCTTAGGGACCTAGATGTTTTACAATCAAAGTACTAATAAGGAGTTGGTTTGGTCAATCACTATATTTGGAAGCTAATTTGTACCTTAATGACTCTCCATGTGGATTTTTTCTTTCTTTTCTTTCCCACAGTTTGATAATTGAACATCTTTAAAGCCCTATTAACATTTCAAAAATATAAGTATAAATTATGAACTCTATCACGTATATGAAATACAAGCGATTAGGGAAGAATATAGTAAGACTTACAGTTCAACCACTTGTTTCCAGTCGGCGTCATGAATGCCATTATACAAAGGATCCATTAAGCAAACCTCCTCATCATGTGTAAAGATATGTGTGAAAATCCAATGATTACTGCATATTTGAAATATTAAAATAAAATAAAGTATTTGTAAAATGTAATTAAAATGATTAATTCATAAATTTTGCACTTACCCCGTTACATTATATGGCACTAAACATGATTGCTTAGAAGTCGTGCCCTTCGTTCGATTTCAATAATAACATGCTCTTTGTCCATTTTTTTATGGGAAAAATCTTACATTGTATGGATCAACAAATTTGAACTTGTGGATATTATTATCGGTGAGTAACTTGTTGTACAAGTGTCTAACACAACAAATAACAGATATTAAAATATTATATGCATGCACATGATATGAAAGATTGTAGACAATATTAATTAATGATGTTTCTTCATATAAACAGCTATGCATGCGTAAGAAATTGGCAACAATTGATTGAATGCATCAACATCTTCAAAGTGGACATGCAGAGTTTGTTTCCAAGAACGTGATCTACTGGTATATCTATGACAGTTTCAGGATTTTTCAAATATTAAGAATGATTGCTCAAATATATTTCACCACAATGGTTGCATTAATTAACAATTTCTAAAGTTATTAAAATTGTTCCATTAAGGTATAATTACCAATCTGCCAATCCACATACCTTTATTGGCAGCCAATTCACTCACAGCTTAGAGTATCAAAGTATAAAATATCAGTAAATAAAATTACAAATTAACACAAAAAAGGATACAAGTGCAAAGTGAAACTGCAAGTTTTATCACAACCAAAAACAAAAGAGAAATACGGCCAGCAAAGGCTGTAGGAAAAGTGGTAGGGCAAAATAGCACTAAATGCTCTAGGAGGTGTCACCATCACCACTAAAACAAGGATGAAAAGCTGCAGGGAAGAGGTCAACGGGCAAAGGATAGCAGCGTGAGTAGTTTTGCTCGAAGCTGCTGCCGATGTGTCATCGGAGATGATAGAATGGCTCCACAGGAATGAATGAGAGTAGGGTGGCTTACCATGAATATAGAAACAAAGGAAAAAATGGCTAGCCTTATGCTCAAACTAGGAAATGAAAGATCTTAAGACTGTGGCAGCCATTAAAAAACAAAGGAAAGAAAGCTTTCCTCCCATAAGATTAGACAGTAACTTCCATCGAAGTGGCCGGAGCAAAATAATGGGTCGGCAAGGGTTCCGCAAGAGCATAGATCTGAGGGCTGTGGCATCAAGCAATTCAAGAGGTGCTGATCTAGGGCATAAAGATCAGTAAACGGGTGTGAATTGGCATAGGAGCCGTTGGAAGATGAATTGTCATAGGCCATCCATGGAGAGACTTGACATGTTGGGGATGAAGCTTCAACATAGAAGATTAATATAAAGCATAAAACGTAAGAGAGGGGCAAGGGGCAGGTCCAGCTGCGCCGGAAAACCTGTCCTCGGCCAGAGGAATGTGCACGGAGGACTAAGGGTAGAGAGGAGGAGGAGAGAATAGGTAGAGAGAGAAGAGATAATGAGGCTTTAAAGAAGATAGCACATTAATTTATCCCAAACAGATCTATCTACTATAATTTCTAATAAGATTTAACTACATTTGGAAAGTGGCAGCAGGAATATGAATAGATAACATGGTGACTTTAACAACAAAAGAAACCACATATCAGTGTGATATAACAAGATTATTTTTAAAGAGGTGAAGAAAGTCCACATATTACACCACAAAAAGAGTAGGAACGTCTCCCATTTGATATTTCATGGCCTACAAAGTTCTACTTACCTTTCGACCCTGTAAATATATTGACCAGTTTTTGTAGCACAATTTTGTGTTTCCAATATCCATCCGAAAGGATGGATACACAATTTCACATAAGTTGCATGGTAGTATTAGGAATCATTATTTGTAAAAACTTCATTAGCAAAAATGAAAATATCACTAGATATATGCAGTATTCTATGTTATGTAATTTGGCAATGAATCCATGTTTAAATCTAGGTGTCACCAATATCTAAATTCTGTTTTATAATACTTGTAGTGTTTTCTCTCTGGATTTCCAGGTACTCCTTCACTGCCTTTGGGCTCGATAAAGATGTCAATAGTTGTTCATTAAGTTTCATGTTTGCCTAATAATGAGAATGTTGTAATGAGCATTATTTTAATGATGAAATTCTAACATCAAAACTATAGAAAATTAGATTCTCCCCCAAGTTAACAATAGTGTAAATTTAAACCTGAATTTGTAGGAGCTGTGCTCCGTAAAGCTGTTTTCCTTGTTCCTCGAATAAGATGGAGGGATTTCAACTTCAACCATCTAAAATAACATGCAAGAATCAATCAGTAGGATAAATGCATCGATCAATTAAGTGCAACAAGAAAAAAAGTGCAGGTTTGATTAATGAGCTCATCAAAAGTATTGCAACCGCTCTTAGTAGATAACCAACTTGGAATACAGTTGCTGTAATCAGAACAAAAAATATAGAAGATGACAAACATAAAAGCGTCAAACAAGAAAGTCTCATGAAATAAAAAAGTACTTTGTGAAGCTGGTCCAAAATTGCATTATCTGTAGCTTGTTCTTTTGCTGTTTGCTCCACCTTTTGCAGTAATTTTACCTTGACCTGCACATTGTATACACTGAATCTTGACTAAGATTTCCAATGCCAGTTCCAAAAAACAAATTATGATACATTTTGTTATCCTAATTCCATTCTTAAAATTTGGGAATATAAACTATATAGGGAGCTGGTCTAGTGTACAACCTCCTCTATTATGGGTTGAAAATTTACACTTAAATTTAAGGGTAAAAATTAAATCCATGAAATAAAATAGTTAATGAACAAAAGGGTGAAAGTACAATTGTGATATAAAATTAACAGTAACCGTAAGGATAAAATAGAACATGAACCACAAGGGTGAAGGTTGCATAGTAGTTTTTTTACTGTATTTGGAACATCTGGATTTGGTTGGTTAATTAAAATAAATGTGTTGTTCTCACTACAAGATAAGTAGAATACACAAAGTCAGTCATAAAGGTTTGAGATTGCTATCAAGTGTTCTTCAGATTTACTAGAGGATATAAAGATAGTCTCACAGCCTATGGGATTGCTATCAAGTGTTCTTCAAATCTACTGGAGGATATAAAGATAGTCTCACAGCCTACAGCATACACGGATATCAAACAATTACACATCCCAGGTTTAATTATCAAGTTTACTTCTTAAGGAAAAAACTTGAAACCAAAACAAAATAGAAAGACTGATAGTTGAAGAAACAAGGAACAACATGCAAACTGACACCTGTACATGAGGAAAACAAACAGCTATGTGATGATTTCACATGAATAAAAGAAAGAACTAACAGTGAATTGAGCTCGAACTCCACGAAGGTCTTCTTGTTTTCATGAACCATGGAATACATATGGAAATGACCTACTTTCATCACGTTTTATCCCAATAATTGAGTCTATAAAATCTGGAAGGACTCTATCCCATCTTCTGTATCAACTGAAACCCTAAAAAGAAACAATTAATAAGTTAAAAGCCATAAATAGAGTGAAAACTGTAAAAGGGATGTTATTCACAATCTCTTGTACAGACATCAAATTGAATACCTTCTAGAGAATGGTTAAGTTTAATAGTATATAAGTAAAAATTGCAATTGCTCAAGATTTAAGTTGCAATATTATTTATTGGTGATAATAAGCAAGGGCAGTTAATATTTTAAGAAACTTCAAATATAATATGCAATTATAAGAGTTTGAAAGACCGAGTCAAAGAAGATAGATGCATCGTCCCACACACATTTAAATTTCTCCTTCCCAGAAGTTTGAACATTAAAAAAAATTGCAAATCTATAATGCTGATCTTTTTTTTGTTTTTGTTTTTCAACTCTGCTTAATCTATAATTTATGTTATGAACCCCAAATTTAGAGTTCCTATACAAATTCAAACATGAAAAAGCCATGTGCTTTTGATTAGCATCAAGAACATACAACACACGAGACGCATGAAAATGACAAATAAAACATTAGCACAAACCTTTTCTATCTGCAGATGTTATCCTTTAATCAGTTGACTTATCTTCTTCAATCGTCATGGCTGATAAATCAAGAATTGCAACATCACCAACCGGCACAGATTTTGAGCTTGTAAGAAGTTCATTTGAATAAGAAAACACCAATTGTGTTATTTGACAAAAGAAGCGCCATTTTAGAGACGTTTGATTCAATTTTTACATACTAAGCCTTGGAGAAAACATAAAACTTAAACTTTCTAAAGCAGGCAAAGGTACTTGCAAAGACAAAGTTCTGCATGTTGATGTTCTATCACAGAATTAAGAAGTGATATCATCATCTTCCTACAAAATATTTAGAGAAAATTGGAAACTATAATCATTAATATCCTAATTATATTATAGAGACGAATTTGACAGCTTCCCGAATGTATCTACCACCTTCTAGAAAAATAGGCATAACTCTTTCTAGAAAATTCAAAACACCTCTAGGTTTCCTGTGTTAGAAACTAGACTTATAAGGCTTTCAAAACATATATAGATCATTATCTAATTCATTTCCTATCCATACTAATTTCTGTTCGAAGTAACTCTGTTTCTGTAAAAAAAAAAAAAAAAATCAGTAACTTTTCTCGTTGTGTTTCCTTATTTTTCAACATGATTCTTTTCAAGTATGACAAGCTTTATTACTTTTATTTTTATTCAGTCCCTATTATTACTTGACAGTAACTAAGATGAGCTTTGCTCTTTCACTTTGATTGACCCAAAGCCCTACAACAATTATTTACCATAGTGTAGGTAAATTATGCCACATCATGTGATACATCATTTTAATAAGGAATGTTCCCCTCCCTAATTTCTACACAGATGTTTCATTATTATTGTAAGAACTCGTGTTGCATTAAAATCCAGTGGCATGTCATGTTTTTTTGTGTGCTCTGTTGTGCAGATAAAGTTATTGTTTCAAAATAAAAGGAAGATATGAGAATATATTTCAGGAATTAAAAAATAATATTTATTTATTCTTAAAAGAAATAGGTTAATTAAGTTTCCAAACATGTTTATTTTATACTGTTAGATAGAATTTTAAGAAAGCAACATATTCTCAAACATCAAGCCACCAAACCATCAGTACACAATACCTAGATACATGACCACTAGTATGACTAGATTATACACAGCAAAATAATTCTCACTATGGCTCATATTTTTCAAATAAAGGGTCACATCTGGTATTCTACAAAGGAAGAGTCTACCAAGACAAGGATAACAAACAACAGCACATACCCACAGTTATGAAAAGCCATTCAGAAGCACATAATAAGAAATTTTACAAGTTCTAAGGGGGCAAGTGCTCAGAATACACTTAAGTAGTTTTAACTCTTAGAAGCAGTTGAATTATCCCACAACAACATAATACAAAACTAAAACAAAAATAAAGAGAGATTAGGGCAAAAGCTAGATAACTCATACTTAAACCGACTGCAGATCATTCAACTCGAACTGTCTCCTACTATACCTTAAAATCTTTCAAATCTTCAATCACTGGAACCATAGTCTCTTCAGATGGAGAACATCATTTGTCTGGCTTGCAATGGTGTCAGCTTACCGAGGGTAAGTATTGAATGCACCAACAAAAATGGAAAACTACATCCCAAAGTATAAATACTAAATCATCCTCCAGAAAAAATAGAAAACTACATCCCAAAATATAAGAACAAAAGAGAATTAGTTTAGGTCGAATTACCTGACTTGGATACATCAGTCAAACTCATTTATAGTTTGAAGTCGCAATACCTGAAATCATAAGAATGGTTTAGGGCTTATATCTGAAATTAAATGGACAACAAATATACACTAATAGGAAATAATATACCTGGAACAATCACTGATAATGAGTGGGAATAGCGGCGAGAGTGGGTGGTAAAAGTGATGTGAAGAGACGGGCAGTACAAGAGGGTTGCAGGGGAGCGACCGGTGTCGGGGAAGCAGGAGCGACCGGCGAGAGATGGTGGGGAGGCGAGAGAGGGCGTCGATTGTGGCGGGGAGAATGGGTGTCGGCTGCAGCGGCTTGAGCTGGGGGCAGGTGCAGCGTCGCGAGTGCAGAACGGGTGGTGAGTTCAGGAGTCGACCGGCGGGAGCAAGGGTCGAGTGCGGCTGCCGGCGGGAGAAAGGGCCGAGTGCGGACGCCGGCGGGAGAAGGCGTCGGGTTCCTACTTGGTGGCACGAGAGCAAGCTAGGGCTCGTAAGAAGTTGGTCGCATCGATGAATGTAATTAGGTTTTGAGATGAAATTGATTTTGGGAATTGTGTTATAGATGTAGATAGATATTTCAATTTTGTGTCTAACTCTAATAAACACGATTTGAGTTCTAAAAAGAAAAACGTTTTTCTGTCAAATTAAATTATTAAAGTAAAATTTATATTAATTAATATCAGTAGGAAGATTATCATAACCGTTATCTATATACAATATAAACATCACTAAAAGATCATTAAGAAATCATCGATATTTATTAGAGATATCCTTCCATCATAAATATCAAGAGTAGTATAGATATCGGTCACTAAACCTACCCCTGGAACTATTTTGTGTTCTGCTTATGCGATGTATATCTGCGCAGTTTCTGATCGTCGTCATTTTCACCTAGATTTTAATGTCTTTATTTGTGAATGTTCGTATGTTTTTATTCGTATTTGTGTAACTTTTGGTGGAGTTTTGTGTTATTAGGAGAGATGTGTACAGGTCGATAAATGTGTGTAAATTAGTTTAAATGTATGTGAAACAGGTCAAAACTGGAGTAAAACGAAGTCGGGAGCTAAAACGGGCTGAAAGACACCCAACTCGAGTTGCAAGATCTTACTCGACTTGCAACTCGAGTCGAGTTGAGGGTCGAGCAAAGACAGAAACTATCCAGTAGCTCAACTCGAGTTGCAATGTCCAGCTCGACTTGCAACTCGAGTCGAGTTAGGTGCCAAAGAAATTCCAATTTCTGACACGAGTTGACAGACGAGAGCTCGAGTTACCCTACTCGAGTCGAGCTGGGTCTTAACAAGTCGAGCTGGGGCAGAGCAGCGTCCAAAATTTGTCCAGTGAGCCAACTCGAGTTGCAAGACGTAACTCGACTTGCAACTCGAGTCGAGCAAGCTTCGAAAAACCGTCCAGTTTGCATATCTACACAACTCGACTTGACAGGCAGTAGCTCGAGTCGAGCTGGGTAAAAAGCAGTAAAAAGTCAGAAAATTCCAGAAGCTTCTAGAAGGTTCCCAATGGGTATAAATGCACAATTGGTGCGAAAATTAAAGGGAGAGTCTCATTTGACAGTTATTTTAGAGATCAACACACACACTTTCTCACACCATTTCACACACTCCATCCGATTCATCTCTTCCACCCTTCAATTTATCCATCCAATCAACTTGATCTTCAAGGATCCATCCATAAATCCATCCTTCCACCACTTGAGAAGAGAAAAGCATCAATGATTGAAGAAGTTAGTATTTTGAAGAAAAGGGAGGTTATCTCCACAAAAGGGAAGCCAATCAACTTTTCAATTGTTGATTTTCTTCTTATTTTGGCTCAAATGGAGCAAGCCTTTGAATGTATTGATCTAAACACAATGTGTAGTGGCTAGTCCTATAGTAGGGCTAATCATATGATTGGTTTAGAAGAATGCTAGATATATAGGATTTGAGATGTTGAATTGAGTTAATTTTGGACTTCCTTTTATGATTAATGAATCATGTTTCATTTCAATACTTGTGTGATTAAATTCTCTATTCATAGTGTTAGGATGATCATTCCAATATTATGATTAGTGGTTTAATTTAATCATATATCAAGATGAGCATGCATGTTAGTGTGAGGAGAGGTAAGTCATACCATTCTTATGCTTAGAACATTCATAGGGGGACACTTAAGAAATTGAGTGAAAAGAACCAAACTTATGATCATAGTACCTTAAGGGAATTGAGAGTAAGGACACTCTTAGGAGATTTAGACTTGAAAAAGAGTCGAGAACCTAATTGCCTTGGCCATAGGGATTAGGGGTAAAAACGTGATTGCTTTTAGTCCACAAATTAATGAAGTTCACTATCAAGAGTTATGCATATCTAGCTAGATTCTTAACCATGATTATGATTAGCCTTACTCTCTTCTTAAGTGAATTCTATCAACATTCCATTCATCTTATCACTTGTTTGATATTTGATACATTTAATTGTTAGTTGAATTATTAGTTAATTGATTAGAATAATAAGTAGTCTAAATATCAAACCTTCAATCTTGTCACTCTTACAAAACATAAATCAATGACAAATCCGGATATAACCATGAGTTTACTTTCCCTTGGGACGATATACTTATAAATTTTATTGCTTGGTCACACGTGTACAACAGCGATAGAGTCTCTTACTCTAAAACATTTTACTTGAAATGCGACTAGGAACATGGCGCCGCTGCTGGAGAAATGTTAAACTTTTGGTTGTAATGAGTTTAAATTTGATTAGTTTTGGTAAGAGTATTTCTTTTATTTGTTTACTTGTTTACTTGTCTTGGTTACTTAGAGAACTAATTTGGAAATTCTTGTAGGTACATGCGAACTCGTTCAAGGTCTCAATCTATTGAACCTTTGAACTTGGAATTAGAAGCTACCTTAAGAAGACAAAGAAGAGGAGTATTAGAGCCTACGGAGGAAGTTATGGAAAACATAAGGGATAATGCAAATGTGGTAGATGAAGAAGGTAATATGAGGAATTTTCAAGGGGGTGATAATGTTCGAGGAGGAAATATTAATCCGGAGTTTGTGCCACAAGCTAATACTCAACAAGTTCACTTGCATAATCAACAATTGCAAGCAATCATTCAACACTTGATAGCACAACAAGAAGCAAGGAATAATCCTCCGGTGGTGCAAAATCAGCCCCATGGTAATGGAAACAATAGAGCGGGAATGAATATTCGTGATCACTTCCAACCGCAACATGGAAATTATGGAATGGGCCCGCCATTGAATGTGAATAATTTCGAGATAAAGACGGGATTGATCAACATGGTACAAGCAAATCAATTTGGTGGTGGTGCAATGGAGGATCCGAATGCTCACTTATCCCAATTTACGGAGTTAGCCAACACAATCAAGATAAATGGGATAAGTGAGGATATTGTTAAAATGAAATTTTTCTCGTTTTCATTGAGAGATAGGGCTAAAGATTGATATCATACTATACCACCAGGATCCTACACGACATGGAAAGAGTTGGCAAAAAGATTCTTGAACAAGTATTTTCCCCCTTTAAAGATGTTGTATCTAAAAGGGCGAATCTTTCAATTCAAGCAAATGTCGCTTGAGACATTTAGTGAAGCATGGGACCGATTCAAAGAGATGCTAAGGAGGTGTCCACAACATGGATTTCCCGAAGATCAACAAGTAGGATTTTTCTATGCCGGATTAAATTGGAGTGAACGAATGCTTGTTGATGCTTCATCGGGAGGTTCTATATTGGGGCAAACTCCGGAGAGAGAAATTACTATATGTGAAGAGATTGCTTTGAATACGAGTCAATGGCCTATGGATCGAGTTGTAGGTATGTATGAAAGGGAGAGAATAGCTAAGATGGAAGACGTGTGCTTGCAACAAGTGAAAAAGATAGAGGTGCCTAAGGAAGATATGACCGACAAGGCCATTACGGAGATACTTAAGAGGATGAATGCTAATTTGCAAGTTTCTCCGAACTCTACACCTATGGTAAATCAACAAATGCCTTTGAATCCTCAACAAGGTGTACCGTTATCTTTGATGAATCAACAATTGTTTCCTAATCCTCAACAAGGCATGTCTATGTCTAATATGGGTCAATCTCCTCAAAGTTGTCAAATGCCTATATCTATTCCTCAACAAGGTATGTCCTCTAATTTTAGAATTCAAGATACTTGGTGCCCACCGGAGATGTCACTTGAGAAAGTTGCCTTCATGCAAGGAAGGAACTTTCAAGGGAATTATGGTAGTAACTTTAGTAATCATGGAGGGGGATATCTACAAAGGCAAGGAGGATGGGGGCAAGGTAATTTTTAAGAAAATTTCAATCAACCTAGGAGGTATAAAAATTTATCATATGGAAATCAAGGGAATGCCCTTACTCTTCCACCGGGTATTAATCCGGGGTAGAAAGCTAAAAATGGTGAAGGAAAGCCTACAATGGAGGATCAAATGGCCAGATGTTTGATTTTATGAAATAAGAAAAGGAGGTGAATGAAAAAATATTTGACTTTATAAAGCAAGAGAAAGAGTTGAGTGATAATAGATTCAAAGCTTTGGAAACACAAATGAGTCAAATGGCAAGTGAAAGGGGGGATGTTCATCATCAAGGGAAGTTTCCATCTACGACCATTACTAATTCTAAGGAGCAATGTAAGGCGATTGACCTTCGTAGTGGAACAAAATACGCAGGGCCTTCTATGCCGATGGAAGTAGAGGAAGTAGGGTGTGAACTTGAGCCTATGGAAAGAGTGGATGAAGAAGGGAAAGAGAAAGAAGTTTAGATTATTGAAAAAGATGAAAGTACCCCTATACTTGAAGAAGAAAAAGTGAAGTCTCCAAAGAAATGGGAAAGATGTAGAGAAGCAAAACGTAAAGAAATAAAAGAGAAGTTTGAAATGGATGAATGTGGAATCCCTAAGTTACCCATTGCAATTATGTTTCCATAAAGATGAATGAAAAAGGGATTAGAAGATAAATTTGCCAAGTTTGTTGAGATGTTGAAGAAGATACATGTGAATATTCCTTTTGCGGATGCTTTACTTCAAATGCCCAACTACTCCAAGTTTTTGAAGAATATCTTGTCGAAGAAATGAAGCTTGGAAGAGTTTGAAACGGTGAATTTAATGGAGGAGTGTAGTGCGATCTTGCAAAAGAAACTTTCCCCTAAATTGAAAGATCCGGGGAGTTTCATTATTCCATTTGAGATGGGAGAGCATGAGAACTATAAAGTTTTATGTGATTTGGGGGCTAGCATTAACTTGATGCCCTTGTCAATTTTTAAGAAGTTGGGTATTGGTGAGGTCAAACCGACGTCGGTTGCACTTCAATTAGCCGACCGATCGTTAACATATCCAAAGAGAATTGTGGAAGATGTTTTGATCAAAGTTGGCAAGTTTGTGTTTCCCATTGATTTTGTAGTACTTGATATAGATGAAGATGCTAATGTCCCGTTGATACTTGGGCGACCATTTCTTACCACGGGGAAAGCATTGATAGATGTGGAGAAAGGGGAGCTAACTTTAAGGGTGAATGAGAAAGAAGTGATATTTTTATTGAGAGATGCTATGAGGTATCCTCGGAACAAGGAGGAATGTAGAAGATTGGAGGTTGTAGACAACATTGTTGAAAAGCATATGTATCATCTTCACTCCAAGGATCCATTGGAGATTATCAAAAGCCACTCTTACTCTATTGAATCTATAAAATATAACTCTTCTTTTTGTTTAGAAAATGATAAAATGATTGATGAATTGCATGGTTTAAATGCTTGTAGGGAACTCACAAGTGAGGAAACAAAGGAAGCAAAAGTGGAGAAACTTGATGAAGAACCAAAAGAAGAAGTGCAAGAGAAGAAGAAAGTAGAGTTGAAAACAATACCGGAGCATTTGAAGTATGCTTACTTGGAAGAGAATAAGACGTATCCGGTAATTGTATCTTCTTCCCTTAATGATTTAGAATTAGAAAAGTTGTTAAGAGTTTTGAGGGAGCATAAATCTTCTATTGGTTGGAGTATAAAAGATTTGAAAGGTATTAGTCCAACTATGTGTATGCATAAGATTCATTTGATTGATGATGAGAAGTCTTTTGTGCAAAACCAACGTAGATTAAATCCTATAATGCAAGAAGTGGTAAGAAAAGATGTGTTAAAATGGCTTGATGCGGGAATAATATTTTCAATTAGTGATAGTCAATATGTAAGTCCTTTACATGTAGTGGCAAAAAAGGGTGGTATGACAATTGTGCGATCCAATACAAATAAACAATTACCACTAGAACTATCACGGGTTGGAGAATATGTATTGATTATCGTAAATTAAATAAAAATACTCGTAAAGATCATTTTCCATTGCCATTTATAGACCAAATATTGGATCGACTTGCGGGGCATGAGTACTATTGTTTTCTTGATAATTATTCCGGGTACAATCAAATATTGATTGTACCAGAAGACCAAGAGAAAACAACTTTACATGTCCTTATGGTACGTTTACATTTAGAATGATACATTTTGGTCTATGTAATGCCCCTGCCACTTTTCAGCATTGTATGATGTCTATCTTCAATGGTTTAATTGAAAATATTATGGAGGTATTTATGGACAATTTTTCCGTGTATGGTTCCTCTTATGATATTTGCTTGACTAATCTCACTATTGTATTGCAGAGGTGTGAAGAGTCGAATCTTGTGCTAAATTGGGAAAAATACCACTTTATGGTGACCGATGGGATAGTCTTGGAGCATTATATTTCAAAGTATGGTTTAAAAGTGGATAGAGCTAAAATGATAGCCATAGAACGTCTTCTCCCTCCTACTAGTGAAAAGGGGGTGAGATCGTTTTTAGGTCATGCAGGCTTATATAGACGCTTCATTAAGGATTTTTTCAAAATTGCTAAACCTCTTTGTAAATTACTTGAAAAAGATTGTCCATTTAACTTCAATGATGAATGTTGTGTATCATTTCAGGTGCTCAAGGATGCTCTCACTTCATCTCCAATACTCGTTACCCCGGATTGGAGTTTACAATTTGAATTACATCATGATGCTAGCGATCAATCCATAGGAGTGGTGTTGGGGCAAGCGTGGGAGAAAAAGTTTAGAGCAATTTATTACGCCTCAAAGACATTGAATTCGTGCCAAGTTAACTACACCACAACGGAGAAGAAATTTTTAGCTGTCGTGTATGCTTTTGAGAAGTTTCGACCATACTTGGTTAGAATACAAACTATTATCTACACGGATCACGCGACTATAAAATACTTGATGAGTAAGAAAGATGTTAAACCTTATTTAATCCGTTGGATGTTACTTTTGCAGGAATTTGATGTGATTATCAAGGATAAGAAGGGCGTGGAGAATGTGATTGTGGATCATTTGTCTAGATTGGAGAAAGGAGGTGAAAATGAAAATATGAAGCCAATTGGGGATGAGTTTCCAGATGAGAAAATTTTGCAAGTTGAAGTTGAGCAAGTGTGTACTCTCATGGTGAATGTGCCGCCTTGGTATGCTGATTATATCAACTTTCTTGTTTGTGGAATCAAGCCCACATTGCTTAATGAGTACAAGGTAAAAAGGTTTTATGTTGAAGTAAAGAAGTACTTGTGTGATGAGCCCTTTTTGTTTAAAATTTGCAATGATGGAGTAATAAGGAGGTGTGTGGCCGATGAAGAAGTCATGGGGATTCTTGAGCTATGTCATTTGTCTTTGTGTGGAGGCCACTTTGGTCATCAAAAGATGGGGGATAAGGTCTTACAATTGGGTTTCTATTGGCCTACATTGTTTAAGGATGCAAAGAAGTTTGTGGCTAAATATGATAGATGCCAAAGAATAGGGGGAATAGGTAAGCGAGATGAGATGCCATTGAGTTTGAGAATTGATGTGGAAATATTTGATGTATGGGGCATTGATTTTATGGGATAGTTTCCCCCATCTAAAGGATATGTGTACATCTTGCTAGCCGTGGATTATGTGTCTAAGTGGGTAGAGGCAATCCCCACTAAGACAAATGATGCCTTGATTGTTCAAAGGTTCTTGAAAAAGAATATTTTTGCTAGGTTTGGAGTTCCATGGGCACTAGTGAGTGATGGAGGATCTCACTTTGTAAACAAGTTGATGGAAAGTTTGTTGAAGATATATGGAGTGAAGCATCGAGTGGCTACACCTTACCACCCTCAAGAAAATGGTTTGGCGGAGGTTTCCAATCGTCAAATAAAGTTAGTATTGGAGAAGACAGTTAATGGATGGAGGAAGGATTGGTTGGAGAAGCTTGACGATTCCTTATGGTCTTATCGAATGGCTTTTAAAACCATCCTTGGTGTGTCACCGTATCAATTGATCTATGATAAAGCTTGTCATCTTCCCATGGAGTTGGAACACCATGCATTGTGGGCTATTAAACGCCTTAATATGGATGAAGGGGAAAGTGACAAAGCTAGGTTGTTGAAATTGGTGGAGCTTGAGGAGTTTAGAGGAAGAGCATTTGATAACTCCATCATTTACAAAGAGAATATGAAGAGATGGCATGATGCTAAAGTGAAGGAGAAGACGTTTGCTCCCGGGAACAAAGTTCTTGTATTCAATTCGAGGCTTAAGTTATTTCCCGGAAAGCTTAATTCTAAATGGGTGGGGCCATATGAGGTGCTTATAGTGTTGAGTGGAAATACATTAAAGCTAAACGGTCCCAACAATGAGTTTGTAGTGAATGGTCATAGGGTGAAACATTACCTATTTTCTTCTCAAAAGGAGATAGTGTATGTGGATACTCTCTCTTCTTGAAACTCTTTAAGTGCTTAGTAGAGTAGGTTTTATTTTATGTTTGTTTTTAATTATTTTTCTTGCAGTCTGGTATATAGGTGGATTGTGCTCATGACAAAAGATATGTATAAAGAAGACGAAGTGTGCTTGATAAAGAATGGATATGTATGTCACACCACTTTGTTCAAACTTAAATTTAACACTTGTGTTAAATATAAGTTTGGGGGGAGTGTGTGGTGGCCATAATTACTTGAATATTGGAAATGCACATATGCCATCACAAGGTAACTTCATGAAGATCATTGAAAACTACAAGGGTAAGTCCCACCACTTTTTGCAAACTTAATTCTCAACTCTTGTTTTGATTTAAGTTTGTGGGAGAGTACATGGTGTGACTCACAACTTGAGTGTGTTATAGATCATGATTAATGATTGATTGAGGGATTACTTTGTGTTTGTGTAAAATTGAGTCAATTTTAAAATTTTCTCATGAGTTTGGTTATAATTTTGGTTTGTTTGGTTGTGTTGAAGTGCATGATAGTCCTCATTTTTATTGCAATTGTTGAGCTAATGGTTTTTTATGAGTTGTTGAGTATAAATGAAGTAGAGTGGAAGCATGAATTGAGCCCGAAGATCAAATCGAGAAAACATTGTGGATGCAAGTCGGAAGCTCATGCCAACCATTCCCATTCTCAAATGTTTAAAGGAGTTTACTCTACATCTTATCACTTCTAATTGCTTGACATGAATTGATATTGATTTGGATTGTATTGGATTAGCATGCTACTTCATGTGTTATGTTTGTGGGAGGTTTATTTTTGTAATTTAGGATTTCATTTTCAATAAAGGATGAGATGTTTGTTGAGCTTATTTGTTATGGATGATGAGGTGATATGCTTTGATTTCTAGTGATGGATGAGTTTGATCATGTATGTTATGTGCTTTTGTTATGTTTTTAGTTTGGTGAGTCTTTTCTTATGTGTTGTGTTTGAATTTTTATTTTTGTATAGGGATGCTTGATGATTGTAGAAATTGCGAAAAAAATAGGGTCTATTTTAAACTAGGATTTATATAATTAAGGTTGCTTTTAGTGGTTAATTTCTTTAATTCCTTAATATTTGTGGAAAGGATACTTTTGTTGGAATTTTCAGGATTTATGCATAAAATGAGCTTCTACATTCAATTACGAAGGCGTGGGAAGAAAAGGGCTTTATTTGGATTTAAAACGAACATATACGGGCCAAAATAAAAACTTCGTGCAAGCTGAAATTTGGGCTGTTGCAGCTGCGAATATAATGCCCCTTAAGCCATTCAATCCCAATTTTTAATCCTTGGTCCATATTTTCCTATCAAAATGGCAGCCCACTTGATGTACATCAAACCATGTGACTTTTAAATGATATGGGCCCATCAAAAATTCAATTTAGAATGGTGCAATACACGTGTGTTAACCAATTATTGGAATCAAGCTTTCTTCATGGTGGGCCATCACACAATCACTTCCATATTTTTAGTTTCAAATGGTGGGCCAACAGATACATTATTTAGTTTTGGGAAAGACCCATTGGCCCATCATATAAGAAGTTGGAAGCAGTAGTAGAGAGGAGGGCAGCCGATTTATGTACAGATTCCACCATTCAACTTTCGCTTCCATTCCTTCCATTTCAATTCACCAATCATCCATCTCCACCCATTTATTTAATTCATTAAATCCTTTCATCATCCACTCTATTTGATCAAGGAAGTAAGGGAGGTTGAAAATTACAAAAGAAGATAGAGCTTTCATTGAAGAAATTTAAGGGAAACATTTATTTTATTTTGTAATTTTCTTAGGATTTATTCATGGAATTTTGTAAGACAATTTATTATGTTTTGCTTAAGACTATGATAAGCTAATCTCCTTTGTGAGATTAGGTTCATGGTTGGTGTTGGATAATTTAGGTTTTATGCAATTAGACTTTAATCTCAATTGGGCATTTGTGTTATTTCTATCATTGATGTTAATTTCTTAATGTATATGATGATTTGTGTGATTAATTGTCATGGGAATGTGATTAGATTGGCAAATCAATTATATGTTTAGGATAGTTCATTGAATTATTTCATCATACACTTCATGTGCATTAATTTAGAATGAGATATATATATCCTTCTAAATTTAGAACCCTTTGATAGAACATTTGATTAGCTTAATCGAGAGATTAGTTGATTAGATGTGGAGATCCAAGCCATTAGTGAATTCATAGTACCTTAAAAGGGAATATTGCCTATGATTTAGTACCTAATTAGGAAACTCGTAGAGTAATTAGTATCTAGTGGGAGGTATTCGCTATGGTATCGATCTTAAGTGCTTTTGGGAGCCTTATTGAGGGCCTACATCCTATCCATCTTGGTAGAGAGTTTAGGTGGAATTAGTGATCTCTCCTATGCCATGTCCATGATAGATTATAATTAATTGCATGATTACTTTGTTATCCATGCCATGATTGTTGATAATCTCATCATTGCATCATTTGGAACCCCTTTTATCTTTACATTCATTTATTTCTTATTTCTTGCATTAGTGTAATTGCATTCATTTGCATCTATCCCCCATTCTGTCGTCCTTATAAAATCACAATAAACTTGAGATCGTTTAAACTCTAGTACCTACCTCCCTTGGGTTCGATAAATTCTTTAATTGGTCATCCCGACTATTACGACCAATCAATGCTTGGTGGTATGTTTTGAGAAGGTGTTAAATGTGTTTGAATGTGAACTATGAAGCATTGTTTGTGATAGGTGATGGCAAGCATGTTAAGGATTTTTACTAGTCAAAATTGTGACATGGATTACATAACTTTTTCAATTTTGAGAAGTATGAAGGATAATTATGTTTTTTTTTATCCAAGCAAAAGTTCGTGAGAGTTGAGCCTCAACCGTTCCTCTATAGTTAATTCTTGATGAGAGGACCGATTGCACTTAGACAAACTAAAATTTGCTCATGGACTATAGGAACGAAGCCCGAATGGTTGAAATTTGTGATATGATCTTAGGCCATCCTTGCTAAATGAAGTCATAGCCATAAAATTCCTTACCTTATACATCATCCCTTGTTAACCACTTTGAGTCTTAAAGCCAATTTTTTGTGATATAAGCACATGTCAAGCCTTGAAAACCCACTTAAGCCTTATATATATATAACCTATGTGTGGGTAATTGAGGAGATGATGGTCTACAAGGTTTGATGATGGAAATGTGCAAGAAGATGAAGGAAATGGTGAATCGAGAAAAGGATGAAAGAGTTAGAGCTAAAAGCATATGCAACTTTAAAAAAAAAAGTAAAAAGGAGCAAAATCATAAAACATGCTCAAGGAAATTTAAAAGAAAAAGAAAGAAAGTATGCAAGTTAAAAGAAGCTCAATGAATCCATGGTATGTTGATGTTTAGTGTTTATGAATATTTGAAAAAGGAAGGAAGTGAGAGAGTGAAGATGATGGAGAGAAAAATCATCTCTTCGATTATCTACACATGTAAAGTTACTTTTATCTAAAATTTTCCTACCCTATCAAAGAGCCTAAACATTATATCCAAAGATAAAGACCTTTGTGATCACATTTTGAAACTAGGGTGGCTTGTGAACATAGTCTATAAGCAAGCTTATGGTGCGTCGGTTCCAACCGATTGATGAGTGTTGTTTAAACCTTACCTCATATAATGTAGAGTGAATATGATATCCTATGAGAGGTTTAGATCTAAAGGAACTTGATTACTCTTTTGTCGTCTTAAGATTGAACTAGTTAATCTTTTATGTTATGAGTTTGATGTTGTAGAAGTACTTAATTCGATTTTGTAGTCCTTACTACTTGTGATGTGTTGTGGTTTATGTTCGTTAGGTGTTTTTCTAGGTGAAAATTACTCTTCTTGTTTATCACTTTTCGTTGTTCGAGGACGAACAACACTTTAAGTTTAGGGGGTTGATCGTCGTCATTTTCACCTAGATTTTAATGTCTTTATTTGTGAATGTTCGTATGTTTTTATTCGTATTTGTGTAACTTTTGGTGGAGTTTTGTGTTAATTAGGAGAGATGTGTACAGGTTGATAAATGTGTGTAAATGAGTTTAAATATATGTAAAACATATAAAAAACAGAGTAAAATGGAGTCGGGAGCTGAAACGGGCTGAAAGACACCCAACTCGAGTTGCAAGATCTTACTCGACTTGCAACTCGAGTCGAGTTGAGGGTCAAGCAAAGACAAAAATTGTCCAGTAGCTCAACTTAAGTTGTAATGTCCAGCTCGACTTACAACTCGAGTCGAGTTAGGTGCCGAAGAAATTCCAATTTTTGACATGAGTTGACAGGCGAGAGCTCGAGTTACCCAACTCAAGTCGAGCTAGATCAGAACAAGTTGAGCTAGGGCAGAGCAGCGTCCAAAGCCAACTCGAGTTGCAAGACGTAACTCGACTTGCAACTCGAGTCGAGCAAGCTTCGAAAAACCATCCAGTTTGTAAAGCTACGCAACTTGACTTGACAGGCAGTAGCTTGAGTCGAGATGGGTAAAAAGCAGGAAAAAGTCAGAAAATTCCAGAAGCTTCTATAAGGTTCCCAATGGGTATAAATGCACAATTGGTGCGAAAATTAAAGGGAGAGCCTCATTTAACAGTTATTTTAGAGATCAACACACACACTTTCTCACAACCATTTCACAAACTCCATCCGATTCATCTCTTCCACCCTTCAATTCATCCATCTAATCAACTTGATCTTCAAAGATCCATCCATAAATCCATCCTTCCACCACTTGAGAAGAGAAAAGCATCAATAATTGAAGAAGTTAGCATTTTGAAGAGAAGGGAGGTTATCTCCACAAAAGGGATGCCAATTTAATTTTCAATTGTTGATTTTCTTCTTATTTTGGCTCAAATGGAGCAAGCCTTTGAATGTATTGATCTAAACACAATGCGTAGTGGCTAGTCCAATAGTAGGGCTAATCATATGATTGGTTTAAAAGAATGCTAGATATGTAGGATTTGAGATGTTGAATTGAGTTAATTTTGGACATCCTTTTATGATTAATGAATCATGTTTCATTTCAATACTTGTGTGATTAAATTCTCTATTCATAGTGTTAGGATGACCATTCCAATATTATAATTAGTGGTTTAATTGAATCATATATTAAGATAAGCATGCATGTTAGTGTGAGGAGAGGTAAGCCATACCCTTCTTATGCTTAGAACATTCATAGGGGGACACTTAAGAAATTGAGTAAAAAGAACCAAACTTATGATCATAGTACCTTAAGGAAATTGAGAGTAAGGACAATCTTAGGAGATTTAGACTTGTATAAGAGTCGAGAACCTAATTGCCTTGGCCATAGGGATTAGGGGTAAAAACATAATTGATTTTAGTCCACAAATTAATGAAGTTCACTATCAAGAGTTATGCATATCTGGCTAGATTCTTAACCATGATTATGATTAGTCTTGCTCTCTTGTTAAGTGAATTCTATCAACATTCCATTCATCTTATCACTTGTTTGATATTTGATACATTTAATTGTTAGTTGAATTCTTAGTTAATTGATTAGAATAATTAGTCTAAATACCAAACCTTCAATCTTGTCACTCTTATAAAACATAAATCAATGACAAATCCGGATATAACCATGAGTTTACTTTCCCTTGGGACGACATACTTATAAATTTTGTTGTTTGATCACACGTGTACAACAACGATAGAGTCTCTTACTCTAAAATATTTTACTAGAAATACGACTAAGAACAGTTTCCTTTATCCAAATTCAAATAAGAAAACTATGAGAAAACCGTGAGAAAACCGCAGGAGTTACATAACTCCCTCTCTCACAGCGCCACATAATTTCATATATGGAAAATAATAAATAAATAATATTAATTATTATTTACATCTCCCACTCACATATGAAATCAAAATTCTTCTGATTCATTTTCTCCATGAATCATATTCTTGTCTAGATTAATACATCGTGTGACCCACGAGATATGAGTTTAAATTGCTATACACTTGTTAGAGATATATAGCAACTCAACCAGTTTATCGAAGAAACTCAACAAGCTCGCTATACCCCAGAACTCTTGAACACTTAACATAAGTGATATATCTCTTTTCAATCCCTTAATATGTAAGAGCATATTCAACCCTTTTGCAAAACTATGTATTCATAATCAAGACCCTGCTTGATTGACTAGTCAATGAATCACAATATTATATGTTAAATTAAGACGTCCTTCCCATCTCACTAAGTATCTATAGTCTCCCATTGTAGCTGCTTTTCTAGACATGCACCGCATTGCCGTTATTTACCATAGCTCTTTTGGTAACATTCTAAAGTAGTAACACTAAAGTGAAGACTTAGAATATAGTAGAAAGTCATAAGGGTAACAAATAGATGAGGACTCATACTTTTGAGAAAATGGGGGTAATTTTCTCAATCCTGCTAGGGTCAACCTAGCACAAGTCATTTTCCTAAAACACTTGTCACAATATCTTTAACTTCCTTACAAAGCGTATGTCGTATTTTATTTTAATTTAGACATCGTGTAGATCAAAGTTCAAGTGTGTCCCATACACTTAAACCCGAATATCCTCCATCCAATGTATAGGATCTCTGTCGATTTAGCTTTACAACAAGTTGGATTAGATTTGTGGCTAAATCTATCCCGATTATATTAATTATCGTAATTTCATCTCTACGCTCCCACTTAGCCAGAGATGATTGCTCGTATGAGAGAACCAATCATAACTTGTCGATATACTATTATATATGAACCATCACATATAATTATAAAACATATACGTATAGTTAAGCCATTAACCATTCTATTAACATACATAAACATATTCAATACATCGTTTTAAATCCTTCGCAAATCTAATCCTTTTACATGTCCTATGAAAACATCTCTGGGAATCAGTTTGGTAAAAGGATCTGTTAACATCAAACGAGTAGAAATATATTTAAGAATCACTTTCTTCTTGTCTACTATATCTCTAACAAAGTTAAATTTAATATCAATGTGTTTGGTCTTTCCATGATATTTGGGCTCTTTTGTGTAAGCAATGGTCGCTTGATTATCAAAATTGATTGAAACAACTCCCATTGAGGTGTTTAAGACCTCCAAGTGTTTCATGAATCTTCTCAACCAGATAGCATCTTGAACTGCAGATGCACATGCCACAAACTCGGCTTCTATTGTGGACAATGCAATACAAGTCTGTTTCTTACTATACCATGAGATTGCTTAATTGTTGAGCAAGAAGACATAACCAGGAGTTGATTTACGTTCATCCAAATCTCCACTTCAGTCAGCATCTGAATACCCATTCAGTGTACTATTATTCCCTTGATAACAAAGAGAATAATCTGTAGTCCCTTTCAGGTATCTGAAAATTCTTTTAACAGCCATCTAATGCTTCTTCCCTGGATTGAATTGATACCTGCTAACCAGACCAACGCATAGCAAATTTCTGGTCTTGTACACATAATTGCATATATAAAACTTCCAATTGCATTGGCATATGGCACTTTGGACATTTCATTGATTTCATCTTGAGTCTTGGGACACATTTGTTGACTCAATGATTTGCCTTTCATAATAGGAGTATCTATGGGCTTGCAAGTGTCCATCTTGAACCGTTCTAAAAGTTTCTTGATGTAATTCTCTTGAGACAAACCCAATAATTTCTTTGAACGATCCCTATGGATCTTCACACCAAGTATGTATCTGCCTCACTCATATCTTTCATTTCGAAATTTGAAGATAACCATCTTTTTATGGTTTCAAGATACTCTTTGCTATTACCTGCTAGTAGTATGTCATCCACATACAAGGATAGAATCGCAAAACTACCATTGGACTATTTAATATAAACATAGTGGTCTTCGTTTATCATAATGAAGTTATATGAGATGATTGTAGTGTGAAACCTCAAATACCACTGTCTAGAGGATTGTTTGAGTTCGTAGATTGGCTTTTTCAATCTACAAACTTTATTCTCTTGACCTTGATGAATAAATCCTACAGGTTGTTGCATGTAGATTTATTCTTCTAATTCTTCATTGAGGAATGCGGTCTTAACATCCATTTGGTGTAATTCTAAATCCATACTAGCCACTATAGCTAACAGTAGACGAATCGAGGCAAAACCTCACTACAGGTGAAAAAGTTTCTTTGTAGTCTATACCCTCTTGTTGAGTATTACCTTTTGCTACCGAGTGAGCTTTATACTTCTCTATTGAGCCATCAGACTTTCTTTTGATTTTGAGAATCCATTTATTCCCAATTGCCTTTCATCCCTTCGGAAAATCTACAAGTACAGAAACTTGATTTGACTTCATAGCCCCATCTCCTCTTTCATCTCTTTCATCCATTTCTCCTTTGCCTGACAAGTCAGAGCTTCTTTAACATTTCTGGGCTCTTCCTCATCAACAGGAGAAACATATCCATTTTCTGGCGAAACAAAGAAGGCATGTCCTTCAATATCATAATGCCTCTTGGGCAAATGTTTCCTAAAACTTTGCCGAGATAGCTATTGATGGTCTTCTGTAGACAAAATGCTCTCATTGGGAATCGCCTGATCCTTAATTGGAAAATATCTATCAAGATCCACACTATCACCTAAACTATTACTCCCACTTGGATTTTGTAGGTATTGGTTTTCTACTACCTCAAAAATAGGTTCGCCATCCCTGATGCCCCCTCTACTAGGAAATTCCATTTCTAGAAAATGAGCATTACATGGTTCTGTCTGAGTTAAACTCCCATCTTGATCTCCTATGAACACGTAACCTTAGAATATTCGCAGTATCTTATGAAGATACACTTTTTCCCTCTACGATCCAACTTTTCATACTGACTCGATGAATCATGTACGTAAGGTGCTGATCCCCAAGCTCTAAGATTACTTAAGTCAGGTTTTCTACCCGTCCAAAGTTCATATGGAGTCGAAGCAACTGATTTGGAAGGCACACGATTAAGCACATAAGCTGTCGTAAGCAACGCATCTCCCCAAAAAGAGATCGGTAGATTAGCTTGTGCCATCATGGATCTCACCATCTCTAACAAAGTTGTATTCCTTCTTTCAGTAACACCATTTTGTTGAGGCGTATAAGGAATGGTTAATTGTCGGATTATACCCTTTTCATTACAAAATTCTTTGAATTATTTTGATAGATATTCACGTCCTCTATCAGTTCTTAAAACTTTGATAGATTTGTCCTTTCGATTTTCAACTTCACTCAAGAATTGTCTAAAACAATCAAATACTTCAGACTAATGAGATATCAAATAGACATATCCAACACGTGAATAATCATCAATGAACGTAATGAAATAATGAGCTCCATGTCGTGCTCTCACATTTACAGGACCACATATATCAGAATGGATTACTTCTAATGGAGGTTCAGCTCTAATGGCTTTACCAAAAGGTAACCTAGTCATTTTTCTAGCAAGACAATGTCTGCATTTGGATAATTCAACTTTTGAAGAAAGACTCAATAATTCTTCTTTTACAAGTCTATTCATCCTATCTTGCCCAATATGACACAATCTAGCATGCCAAACATTATCATTCACAT
Organism: Pogostemon cablin; assembly: GCA_023678885.1. Lineage (NCBI taxonomy): Eukaryota > Viridiplantae > Streptophyta > Magnoliopsida > Lamiales > Lamiaceae > Pogostemon > Pogostemon cablin. The sequence goes on along the minus strand of CM042975.1, from coordinate 22,553,415 downwards.
TTGCATTACTAGAAAAAACAAGCATTTAGTAAATATGAATAATCATCATAATAACTAAAAGTCATTCTATTACAATCTAAAACCATAAAACTATCATTCATATGTCCAGATGCATAACAAGTATCATCAATACTAATTACCACAGTATTTCTAGTAAATAATACATCATAACCAAATTAACTAAAACTGAAACAGAGATTAGATTTCGCGTGATTTCTTGAGCATAGAGAACATCATGTAGAATAAAGGCCCGACCATTGTCAAGGTCTAGTTTGCAAGTCCCAAGTCCTTTGACTTCGACTCGAGCATTGTTTCCCACATATATCCACCTAGTCCCCTTTAGAACACAACGAAATTCTATAAAAGCTCTCTTGTCTCTCGTCACATGATTCATTGCTCCTGAGTCTATAATCCACAATGGATATGAATCAGTTAGCAAGACAGTACTTAAGACATTAATTTCACATGAAACAGAATAAAATAAATCCACCTTGTCCCTCCTAGGCTCAGGACATTCACGTGCAAAATGACCAAGCTTACCATAATTGTAACATGGCATTTTGCTCTTATCTTTCTTATTCTTTTTGTTATGCTTCTTTTTCTTCTTCTGTTCATCAGTTTTGGTTGATGGGTTGTGTCATGCTTTTCACCATTAGATCGTTTGCCCTTCTTTCCCTTCTTCCAATTCCTTTTCCTTTTGAAGCTCGAAGCTCCTTTGGAAGTAGAACCAGCATAGAAGGCCCAGAAGTTGGCTTTGAGGCTCCGAGCCTCTCATCTTCTAACTCAACATGACGAGCAGCATCATTGAAAGTTTTAATACTTTCATTATGAGTCAAGTTAACCTTCAGATGTTCCCAACGATCAGGCAAAGAGTGGATCAGTGCTTGTATATGTTGCTCATCAGAGAGAATGTGACCAGCAGTCTTAAGTTCGATTATCATATTAGACATCTCCCTGAGATGTTGTCTAATGTTATGATCAAGTTTCTTTTTGTAGGTGTCAAACTTAATAGTCAGCTGCCTAAGCCTTGTAACCGATGTACCACCATACTTCTTACATAGATACACCTAGATATCATGTACGGTGGGAAGTTGCTCACATTCATGAATCATCGGATCGATTACTGAGATTACAAGGATACCACGTGCAATGGAATTTTTCTTTTTCCATGCCTAGTATGCATCTTGGTCAGCCTCCCTTGAGTTCCATTTCCCGCACCTGGATCGGCCATGACTTGGTTTATAGCATCCAATGGATCTTGTTCATCCAACACGTACCAAATCTTATGATGCCATATGTCATAGTTGTCACCATTGTGTTTCTCACCTTTGTTCAACTCAGCAACAATTGATTTCGATGCCATGATCTTTATTAGAGATTAAAGTGATTCAGTATGTTAATAATATTTTATCAAATTTTACGTTAAGCTAAACAGAGACATCTCAATCAATAACACAAGACTTATTCTTGAAAAATAGCTCGAAAACTACTAATCATCAATCTCATCAAGTGTCATAACACTAGATACTTGTTTCAAAATGTAAAACAAATTTAAGGTTCAAGTAATCAACAATAACATTAAACTGCCACAAATAAATAGAACATCAATAACCATCCATATTTGTAAATAAATCAAGTCTGACAACACATAAATTATAATGAACTCCTTGAGTTTCCAATTAGAAAAGATAATTAAGGATATCTACGGAGAGAACCTCTAAATTCGTCACTTGATTCCAAATAACGACCGTAATCAAAATCTCTAGTCTCCACACTATAGATAGCTCGTGCCAAATGATCTATAAGAGGATTCTTGATCTGACTTTTTCTTTGACTTATCAGTCTTAAAAAATCAGAGCGTAGAATCCCACCCATACTTAAGCAAGCCGATCTTAGTGCCTTTCTTTTGTCTTCTTCTAAAGAAGCAATCATCAAATCATGCATCAAATGACAACCATTTGACTCCACACTGTAAGTCTTCCTGTGAGCCCCAAACTCCTTTTGTAAGTAGGAAGGTAAAGTGTTAGCCCATGTCTTAGGGCTAGAAATTTATTTATACACTCTAGTTGGGAAAAGCTTATTTGTGATCAAGAACAACAATCGATTGTAGAGTTCAAATAGTTCCAACGCATGGTCCCTAACGTTGTGTTGTGGCTTCATTTTGTAGTTCAAAAATTCATTAAGGACTATTTCTTTGGTCCTGATGTCCCTTGTTGAAACTATTCTCCTCCTTGATGCCATGCCTATGAGAAAATGAGCAACCAAAACAAAACACACCAGTGTTAGTCAAACTATATCACATGAATTTTCTCTCCATATAAAACATATGGAAATAATTTTCTAAGATGCAATAGACATATTCACAAGTGAATCAGTTCAACTCACTTTGGCTCCCACTTTTATAGGCATAGTTTGAACAAGTCTTACAACACTCAACACCATGAATTTAGTATTAAATGACACATTAAGGTGCATTATTACCAAAAATTGCAACCAAATAGCAGCTCCATAGGTTCGTGTTCAACAAATATGCCAAAAAATAAAGTAAAACTATAAATACACACTAAAGATGACGTCAAACACTCTTGAAAATATCAGCATTGGACTCCACGCGTCGAAACACGTTAGAAAATGTCGGGCATTCGCCGGAAAATACTGTGACGCACCTCCACGCGCCGACACGTACCTCCCAAAGTCGCCACACGCCATCCACGCGCCACCATGCGCCCGGACGTGCTCTCATGCACCGTCACGTGCCGCTGCGGGTAGGTTGCTGTTCGGCACATGGAGTTCACGCGCCACCGCTGGAGAATGTGTCGGTTGGCACATGAACTCCACGCGCCACAGCCAAAGTCGCCGGCCATCGGCGAGTGGGCTTTACGCGCTACCGTCGAATCTACCATCTGGCGGAGCGTGTTTATCATGTGCCATTGCCGTCGCCTGCCCTCCAGTGGGCTGCGATCCCGGGCTAACCCGCTTGGTCCGACCCAGTTCAGCTAGGTTTGGTCCGGTCTGACCCAATTCAAAGACAATAATGTATTCATTACAGAAAGGTCCCTGAACTTTCTCTAAATTTCGAAAACACACCCTTAAAGTCTTTGAACATTTGCAGTTATGGTCCAAGTACGAAATAACTTCAAAATTTTATAACTTGAGATTTAGAAGGCCAAAAAATACAGAAAAATACTGACGGGCTCCTCTCGACGAGGCCTATCCAGTGGTAAAACCAAAACATGCTTTCTATGTACAAAAAATTTGACGAAAATAAGGGCCCATGAAGAATTTTAAAGCATAAAATCATCATACACTTGAATTGTCAGTGGACACATAAAATTCTACCTCAAACTCACATTAATGACCCATCAATGTCACACAATATACCAATCATATAACATCAATCAAGAATCATGTGAAAACGTTTAAATCATAAAGGTAGAAAACATAAAACATGAAATTCCAGAGAATAATAAGCGGAGTACCAATCATTGGCTCTGATACCAATGTTGGTAAACTCACATTCCTAAAGGTATAAACCCTAAAAATGCATAGAGAGAAAATTTATACCTCTCACCGTAGGATACTGTAGCAGTGGAAGAAAATAAAGAACCGATTGATACTCACGCTAGTATCTCTGTATTAAATCTTCAACACATGATTGAAAGATTAAATTTTAACGAATTTGTATATAGACTGAATGAGGAATGTTGGAGAGAATTCAAGCGAGAGTTCACCCCTGGGACCTGTTTTGTGTTCTGCTTATGTGCATGCGTATGCAATGTATATCTGCGCAGTTTCCTTTATCCAAATTCAAATAAGAAAACTGTAAGAAAATCGCAGGAGTTACATAACTCCCTCTCTCACCGCACCACATAATTTCATATGTGGAAAATAATAAATAAATAATATTAATTATTATTTACAGATGCTACCGCTGAAAATCACACACCACATTGTGCCCTTGCTCTTAGTCGTAGCAGCCGGTCACCGCCTCACACAAGTAAGTTTCCGCCTCAATTTCGTCATCAGACTACCGCTAGTCACCCCGATGCTCATCAGCTGTTTCTGAAGGCGTGACGGATCTACCACCGAGGGACAATTGTTGATTCCATTAAAAGGGATATTCGAGGGACAGCCGAGGGACAATTGTTGAGTCCATTAAAAGGGACAATCTAGGGACATCCGAGGGACAATCGTTGATTCCATTAAAAGGAACAATCCCGGGAGAATCAAGGGAAAATTGTTAATTCTATTGAAAGGGACAACGTTAAGTGACGAAGCTCATTCGTGATTCCTTCGAAAAGGAAGAATGACGAGATCGAAAGGAAAATCACAAATATACAGGCACCAAAGTAGTAAAAAAATTGATACTTTGCTACTGTCTTGCTACCACATGCCTATGAATCTTATTCTTAAAGGCAGGAAGAAGTGGATTGAGTGATTACCTGAATAAACTTCTGGTATGTGTATTCTGCCTTGATAATCTCCAAAAGATATTTGCAGGGAAGAAGAGAATGGGTTAGTTCGATGAAGAAATTGTGAGCATGCACTATTATATAGTGATGAGCCCTACAATGCATATGGAAATAATTGGCAATCTCCACAAAATCAGAGATTCTTTACTACAAATAAAGTTGATAATTTTAAGTAAGATTTGCAATAATCTTGATGAACAAGAAACAGAGCGTGTTCTATTTACCTATTGGGATTCTGGAAATCATGCAGAGGAGAATTTATAGAGCCAACAAAATTAGTCTTGTTTGTTGGGCTAAAATTTTATGATGGAGTGGATATTAATCACCTTTCAAAGCCCACAAAGCTTGTTGAGTTAAAAAAAAAGGAAACTTTTGCGATTCCTTCACGTTAAGACATGCTGTCTGTGACAAATCGTAAGGGGGCATTTGTAAGCAATTAAAAATTTACAGGCCAATTAAATGGCGACACGTGAATTTTCTTGATTAAATATCAATTTTAATTTATTTTGTAATTTAAATAAATTAATTCCTAAAACAGTTTATAAATAATTGATAATTAATTTAAGCCCAACAAATTAAATGAGACTTAAATTAAATATGGCCTGACCCAAGTCAAGTAAGCCCAAGTCAAATGAGGCATGACTTAAGTCAAACAAGCCCATACAAATTAAATCAGGCCCAAGTAAAATAGGCCTGATTACAGCCCAAACAAGTGGAGGCCAAGCCCGCAGAATAGGCCCAAATAGAGTGGACCAATCAGAATGTCAGTTATTTATGGGGTGTCTTCATCTCTCACCTATATAAAGGGGGTCCTCCTCCATTCATTTGGACAGACATTCAAGCACCCGAAGACGACGACGCTCAAAAGAGATTGAAACACGAGCAATGCTCCTCAAGATCTTCAAGCATCTTCAAGTCAAGAACGGCATACAACTCGGAATCAAGGTGCTAAGCCCCCTAAATCAAGGGTTTTTCAAACACTAAGTTCTTCAGTGTTCTCTGAGTCAAGAACATCATACGACCCGGAATCAAGGTACTAAGCCCCCCAAATCGAGTGTTTTTGGAATCAAGTACGTTTGATCCAAACAAAGGCTCGACGCCTTTGGACAAACATTATAAAGTCCCAAATTTGAGTTCGGACAAGCTTCAACTGAAGATCCGACTCAACACACACAGTCAATGCAGTCAGCAAAGTCAAAGTCCAAATTGGTTCGATAGAAGAATCAGATGATAGATAGAGATTTTTCCTAAATTATCAAGTTTAATCCATCTAGATTATTATTGTAATTCAATTTGTATTTATTTTCTCTATAAATACAAAATTTGTTGTTACAGTGTATACCCTTCAAAATAAAATGATGTACCATTACCCATCTTGTAAACCTAAGGACACAAGAGACCAACTCTTCATTTTGAGCCGTTTTCAACTTAAGTTCATATCCTATAAAAGAAAATTATATTTCCTCTGTCTCAGACAAAGATTCTTATTTCCTTTTTGTGTGTAGATTAATCTCAATATAGATCTTTTGGTGGGACGGACGGAGTACCCAACTAATATTCCAACAACTCACTTTAATTTTGAAATTCTCAATATTTTTAACATACATTATATTTTATCTATTGAAAAAAAAACTTTTATAGGAGTATTTCCCTTAAAAAGTACTCCGTAGAAAGGTTAACGTTTATTTTTTGCACGGGATTAAGGAATATAGTATTTTAATGTATATTGAGGTGAGAGAAATAATATTTTAATGTGTAGTGGGTAGTTGTATTAATGTAGTGTTGTGGGTCCCATTAAGATATTAAAATATTTTGTGTGGGTCCCATTTACTATAAAGGGAAATGTAAACCTTTTTATGAGACACAAAATAAAAATGTGTAAATATTTCTATGGGACGAAAAGAGTTATTATATTAATACTAACCAATAAATATGAAAGTGAGTTGGAAACACATTATATAGTAAGATTTGACACGCCCCCGGAGTACCTACATCCTACTCTATTGTAGCTTTAAATTTATAAAACAACGACGTTAATGTCACCCGAAACTAAATTAAAGAAACTCAAATCCCAAAAAAAGATAACAGTAAAATTTCTATCATACCTAGTCACGTGATACTAACAAGAGTAGAATAAGGATGGGTGCAATCATATAAACACGTATTCCATTAAAACTCTGAAGTTAGCGTGAGCTAGGTAAGAGTAGAGTTATTAAACGGGCCAGCCCTAACCCATTAGGGTCAGCCTTTACGGACTTTGAACTAATCGGTCTTCGGGTTAATCGGTAAAGGTGAACCTAACCCTATCCTTAACGGACTTCGGGCTAAAAGGGTCGAGCTTGCGGGCTGTACGATAAAAAATATTAAAAAATATATATAAATTTAAATTTGCTATAAATCTATTACAAATTCAAAATTAGCTCAAACACTATTTAGAATTTGTGAGAATTAAAATTTATACATGCAATATATTGTTAAAAGGCAAAAACTTGTGTGCCCGTACCTTTTAGTAGTAAATTGTATACCCTTTAGTATAAAGATGTGTACCCTTTATTTTTTGAAAAAAATAAAAAAAAATAAAAAGTGTATACCCTTTAGAACAAAATGATGTACCCTTATTAATTAAAGTGTATACCCTTTAGAACAAAATAATGTACCCTTACCCATCTTGTGCACCTAGGGACACAAGAAACCAACTCTTGTTAAAACATACATAAATTAATAGAATTTGTGATAATTAAATTAATTTTAATATATTTATTTAAGTATTATTTTATTTAATAGAGAAAATGGTGTGGTTAGAATGAGAATAAGAATGAAAAAGAGATGAAAGTTATAGGATAATGAGAGTTTGTTCCACAATTAATGTATAGATTATGGGTGTTAAGATAAGTTAAATATAATAATAATAATAATAATAATAATAATAACTCCTAGCCTTACAGGCCGACTCGGTTAGCCCGCCAGCCAGCCAGTCATATTAGCCCAGGAGCTAATCAGTTCTGGTCAAAAGTGGAATGTAAATGGGCCCAAATTTCTTGATCCTAATCATAATTGTTTGAGATTAATCGGGCTGGGCCCATGATTTCACAACTCTAGCTAAGAGACAAGAATGTGCACCACAAGAGACAAACTCATATAGTATTGCATAAAATAAAATATAAATTTATTAATAAATACTCCCTTCGTCCCTCACTAAGAGAGTCTTTTATTTTTTGGCACGTGAATTAAAGAGTATAATTATTTAATGTGTAGTGGGTAGTTTTATTAGTGAGAGTGTGGGCCCCATATTTTAATTGTATTAGTGAGTGTGTGTGGGTGAGTCTCATGTATGTAAAAAAGAAAAGGGAACTATTTGGGTGGGACAACCAAAATGGAAAAAAAAAAACCCTCTTTGAAGGGGACGGAGGAAGTATATATTCATTAAGATACAATTAGCTTTTATTGCAAGATTAATGTGGTTATAACCAAATATTAATTAAAAAAAATATATACATTTATTAAAAAATAGAAAAAGACTTGTGTGAGATTGTCTCACGTAAGCTCTTACGTGAGAGAGCTTACGTGAGACGGTCAGAAAGTGATAATTGTTATAAAAGAAAGTGATAATAAATTAATGAAAAATGATAATGTTATTTCATGAACAATTTATAGTATAACAAATTCTCTTGTGAGACATTATTTACATGAGACGGCTTGTGAGACGTGTTAAAGTATGCCTATTATATGGATAAAGTATGTTTAATGGTTTTAAAGTATGTTTTTTAAAATAAGTTGGATTATGCATAAAGTATGATTTTTAGCCTGAAATAATATGATTCATTATTGACATACTTTAACTACAAATAAGCTTACTTCACCTATATAATAAACATACTTTAGTGATGGGTCAACCCGTCTCACACCCGTCTTACAAAAATTCCATCTCACAAGAGAGTTTCTCTTATAGTATAAATAAAAAGTGATAACATTTTGTAGCGTAAGTGATAACGTTTTATAGCGAAAGTGATAACTATTTTAAAAAGTAAAAAACGGTCTCACATGAGACGGTCTCACGTAAGACCTACCCAAAAAAATAAGTACTCCCTCCATCCCGTTTCAATGCTTATGTTTGTTTTTTGCACGTTGATTAAGGAATATAGTATTTTAATAGATAGTGGGTGGAAAGATATAATATTTAATGTAAAGTGGACATGTGTATTAGTGTTGAATGTGGGTCCCATGGTGATATATTAATTATTTTAGGTGGGTCCCATATATCAAAAAGGGAAACGTAAACATTGAAATGAGACGCCCAAAATAGAAATATGTAAACATTAAAATGAGATTGAGGGAGTATACATAATTGAATTATAACTAATACAGTTTGTTACAAAAAGAATAGATACTGAGGCAGAACTGCATGTGTACCAAACGTACCGGATATATGAGATATCAAGTCAAGAACGAGTTAAAGGATTAATATAAATCATTTTTACAAATACATATTCCTATTCACATAAGAGTTCTCCCATGTTGCATAGGGTGAAATTTCCTTGCACCGTGCAAGGAAATTTCACCCTATGCAACAGGGTCAGAGTGCATGGGAGAACTCTTATATATATATATATATATATATATATATATATATATATATATATATATATATATATATATAAAAAAGTTAATGTAAGTCATCTGTCTATCTTTAAGGGTATTTTTTATTTTTTTGCGCGTAAATTAAAAATTATGATTATTATTTTATGTACAGTTAATAGTTGTATTAATAGAATGTAAAGCGCATGGGTTGACCATTTTTTTTTCAAAGAGGGAAAATAATACTATTTGAACCGGAAGCTTAAAATAAAAAAAATGGCAGTACTATTTAGGACGAACTAAGGGAATATAACCTTTTTATATTCATTTGTTCATTAAAAAAACTAATGAAAAATTCACTAACAAATTGTTTATTAGTTTATGTTTTGAATGTAGGTCCACATGCCTACTTATAAATAGTTTATGTCAATTGTATTAGTGGGTGTGTTCTATGTGTGAAAAAGGAAGGGGATTATTTGATTGGGACACCCAAAATTGAAAAAAAGAGATTATTTGGATGGTATGGAGGGAGTATACTCCATTTTAAGACACGTACTTATGCTCATGTTACAGGAGTATTACGTTACATATAAGGATAATGCAGATTGAGAGTTTTCAATTGTGTTGAGTTGCAAAATGAAGTTGACTGAGAATTTTCATTTATGTTGAGTTGCAAAAAGAAGTTGAGGGGGCAGCTTCGTCTGCATCCTCTCTCTGTTTTGCATCCTCTCTATGTTTCGATACCGTCTCAAAACTCGAAGCGCATTAGCTGAAAATCTCGACGCGTAAATGGTGGCGCCAAGACTTGGAGAGTTCCGGCCACCTTTCCTGGCCCAATATTTATATTGCTGCAACCGCACTTCTTCTTCTCCAACGGAGTCTTGGAGCTTCTTCCTACAATATTGTCTCCATGCTGCTTGTATGAAGCATGCTGCCCAAGTTCTCCACTGATCTGAGAAGAACCTGCAAGCATGCCTTAGCTGTTTATTAGGGAGTTTAACTGCTCAGAAGTTTAACACATAAGTTATGTGGATTAGGTAATTATAATATTTTTAAAATATAGTGCATTGAAAGGTTAGTTGTATTTGTATAAAGTCTATTTTCATTTTTAGGAATCTTATATTACATTTGTACCATTTAAAGGGTTGTTTTTACTTTGTGTGTGTGGATTAAATAGTACTCCCACCGTCTCGCGTTAAGGTTTACGTTTTTCATTTTTGAATTGTCACAAGTTAAGGTTTATATTTCTTTTTTTGTCATATTGGGTCCACACAAAACAATTTTATTAAATATTATTTCTTTCATCTCACCATACATTAAAATATTATATCTTTTAATCTTCGTGCAAAAAGCAAGCGTCAACGTTAATGCGAGACAGAGGAAGTATTATTATTTAATGTATAATGGATAGTTGTATTAGTGGAAATGTAGACACTATATTTTAATTGTATTAGTAGGTGTATGTAGTACTACATGTGTAAAAAAGGAAAAAGATTCTTTGAGACGCCAAAAATGGAAAAAAAAAATGGACTCTTTTGGTAAGACGGAGCATTAAATTTTTGTTGTACAGTTATATGAGTTGCTCTCTTGTGAGAAGGATTATTTGTAAGACGGGTCGACCCATCACTAAAGTATGCTTATTTAATTAAAAAAGTATGCTTATTTGTAGTTAAAATATGTCAATAATAAATCGAATCATAACATGCTAAAATTATACTTTAATGCATAATTCAACATACTTTAGAAAACATACTTTAACAATCATTAAACATATTTTTTTTAATAATAGATATACTTTAACACGTCTCACAAACGATCTCACAGTCTCACAAGAGACTTTGTCTGCACAGTTATTGGAATGGAGTAACTACTGAATTAGTGCAACGATCTTACCGGTAATCAATGCTGAACTTGAGGTCTACATTTCCCATCTCACGTTGTTCTTGTTTTATTCTCTCAGCAGATTTCCCCTGCGACTCCGGGCAGTACCCCGTCACCTCCATCAACTCAAGTGTTGTGATTTCACCGATATCGCTCGGAATCTCTTCCAGATTCCAGCAGAATCTAACAATCAGTTGTTCGAGTTTAGGGAAGTGTTCACTCGAGGCCACATTCCATTGAGACAGATATATATGATCCAACAGCAAGAACCTTAGCTTCTGGAATTCACCCTCCCCTGTATCCCATCTTTCTCCCTCAAATGCATCCTCACATAATTTAAGAACCTCAAGGTTTTCCAGTCTCCCAACTATTGACATCTTCTCCCAACTCAACCTTGACCCGAAGAGAGTCAGCTTTCTAATGCTTGCGGGGAACTCAAATGCCTCTAACTTACATGAGTAAAAACTTAAGGAGAGCGAGTGGAGACGAGTGAGGAACCAGAGATCAAGATGTGGTACTCTGTATTCGCATTTGAGTTTGCCAAGATTGGGTGAAAATTGTAACAACTCTTCATCTGCTTCATTCATAATAGTAATGCTTGAAAGATACTCTAGGCTGTTGGTTCGACAGCCACCACTCCAATCTATGCCATATTTTAGGGAGGGCCCTTGAAGGTGTCTCAACTTCTTCATGCTCCCAATACTTGAGGGTATATATATCCTAGACAACACTATTAGATATTCTAGATTTATAAGTTTTTCTATCAATGTTGGCACTACTGGGGTAATCAACAGTCTCAAGTTAACTAGATACTGTAATCCAAACAAACCAACATTTGACACCATGTCATTGGAATGCAAGACTCTCAAGAGTCTCATGTCCCGAACATATAGTGATGAGGTCTGCCGATCACCATAAAAACATCGAACATGTTGGCAAAGGCTCAAAGCCGCAGAGTCTCCAAGCGCCCGAAAGCGATGACCTTTGTCATGAATAGTGTGGCACCTGAAAAGAACAATGAGAAAAAACAATTACATGGATTCAAAGTAAGAACTAGATAGTGACAATTTATAACTAATTACTTGTTTTTCACATATTTCAGGAAGCTTTCTTCTTCAGATATTTTCAAGCATAAGTCCCAGAATAAATCATGAACCATGCAGGCCTTCACTCCTCTACCATCTGATCTTCTTTTGGCAACCAAAACTAGACTCTTATCAATAAGCTCCAATAAATATTCTTCTGCTATGGTTTCTCTACTCTTCCCATTTTTATTAAGTATGAATCCTTCTGCCATCCACAATCTCATCAACTTTTTAGCAGAGATTTCTTTATCTTCCTTAAATACTCCAAAAAGAAGAAAGCATGGCTTCAAATGGCATGGTAGATGCTTATAACTCAATTCCAGAATTTGCATCACATTATTGTCCTCTCCATCTTTAATATAAGAAGCTAAACTTCCTTCCACTTCTTCCCATGCACTCTCTTCCTCGTCCACAGTCGAAAGAATACCAGCTATTGCAATTACAGTTAGTGGTAGTCCACAACAATTTGTAGAGATTTTCCTTCCAATCGGTTGCAGTTGAAGAGGGCAACTTCTGTTGCCGAACACCTTCTTCTCAAACAGCTCCCAACATTGCTCATCTGACAAAAATGGCAGCTCATGAACTTTGCCATTACTATTAGATGGAACCACATCTTTATTCCTACTCGTCAGCAATATTCTGCTTCCATTACCATCTTCTGGAAAACATCTCTGTAAGTCATCCCACACATTTGAGTCCCATATATCATCCATTACAATAAGGTATCTTCTTCCCTTCAAAGTTTTGTGAATGTATTCAACTAAACCTTCTTCTTCTATATCTAAGATCCTATCTTTACCAAAGTCACTATTCACATTCATCAAAATGTCAGCCAATATACTCTTGTCTCACATATGTTTGTGAAACCACAAGCCATGTGAGTTTATCAAACCTATCTCTAACTAAGGGATGATTGTACAATTTTCTAGCTAAAGTTGTCTTACCAAGTCCAGGCATTCCAATGATTGAAATGACTTGCAGGCTCATTGTTCCTCCAACCAGCTCATCCAAAATATGTATTGTTTCATCTTCAAAGCCGACCATTACATCATTGGAGCCATTCTTTCTTTCAATATCATGTGATGGTGGATGTGCAGGTGAACACTTTGCAACTTCCAATCCTCCAAATTTGTATGTCTCTGTCATTACTTGGAGCTCCATTCTCACTAGCTGAATCTTGTGAATGAGGTAAGTGAGCTTATTGATGACATAACTGAGAGGAGCATCACCAACTAAAAGTGCTGTAATAACATATTCTGCCTGAAGTGCAATATCTCCAATCCGCATCATGGGCTCCCCAATTTGAAGCGATTTCATATCATTGATTGAAGAACACACAACCAGTAGCCCTGATGGAAAAGGCTGATTATTTCCTTCACACCAGCAACCCTATCATCCTCCCAATTCAACAGATGGTCAAGATCATCAATTAGAGAACTGAGAAAGAGGGAGGAGTTGAGGATAGAAGTCCTTGGAGTAGAATCATGATCTGGGGTGGTGATATCAGATGACACAAGCTTAGCTATCAACAGATCTGTATAATTGACAACAGTATCAAGCTCAAGCTGATCCTCACATCTTTCTTCAGTGGAGAATAACAAGAAATGGAGAAAACGTCCAACTTGATTGGCCACTGCTTCCAAGTCTGCCAATAGATTCTTGAATTGGACTTCCTTCTCACTGCTGTCACCTAGAATCCAACATATGTCACCAAGAATTGTGAGAAGATATCTAAGCCCCTTCTCAAGATTTGTTAGAGTGGGATCTCTGTTGTGGTATAGTAGTTGAAGAAGGAAACTGAGATAAGCTTCCATGAGATGAAACTTGGTCATCGGCACCACCACCATCTCTTCTTGTTGTTGCCTGAATATCTCGGGCATCTGCAGCCACCTGCGAATTTCTGGAAAATAGCCTTCAACCACTTGAATTTGAAATTTATTGGGGACATGCTTCATCTTCATCTTGTTGTAATGGAAATACAGAAAGTTTTCAGATCAAGAAATTGGGTTTGGGAATGAATGCAAATGTGGAGTGGGGTGGAGTGGAGTGGAGTGACGACTGAAAGGTTGCATATACAATTGTTCAGAACCGCATCCAATTCCACAAATACAGAGGATCAAGCCAATGATAACGGGTCCACATCTCCGGTTGAGAAAATGGGCAAACACTTGCATGTGCATGTGATCGTTTTACGCTTACATGAGACGGGCAAATAGGGATAACTTTTATAATAAAAAGTGATACTAAATTAATTACAAATGATAATGTTATTTCATAAACATTTATAATATAAATGAAAAGTGATAACATTTTATAGCGAAAGTAATAATGTTTTATAACAAGAGCGATAATTATTTTAAAATGTGTAAAATAATTTCAAGTGAGACGGTCTCACACAACACCTACCCAAGAGAATATCATAATTCATACTCTAAATTTTTTTATTTTTTTTAATTATATGTAATTCTCACTTTTAATATTTTTTTTATATTGTTGTCATTGTTTTTTAAAATTTACTCACTCAGTCCCCTTTAAATAGTCAAATTTTTTTCATTTTGGATGTCCCACCAAAAGAGTATTATTTTTTTTATGGGACACACACTCACTAATACAATTAAAATATATGACCACATTTCTACTAATAAAACTAAAAGCAAAACCCACTTTAGTTGGGATCGAGGAAGTAGTTATTATTTGTTTGCTTTGGGTCCAAATTTTGGATCAAGATGGAATATATTTGGACAAAAACTACTGAAAAAAATGGGTCAACTAAAATGACCATAATTAAAAAATGTAAATGATAAAAGATTAAAATTAGAATATTGTTGTGAAATATTTTATATGAACATTATTCCTTATAACATTAAAATAGGAAGAGAGATCATTTACTATTGTACCCTTTATCTTCTCTATATAAAGAGTAGAAATACTAGGGTTTGATATACATTGAGATTGAACGCCGTTTATAAGAATTTATCTTTCTCTCTTATTTTTGTGTTCTTTTATTCCTTTTATGTTCATCTTACTGTTCTCATATCCTTTACCACATGTTATCAGCACGCTCAGACTAATCGATTTTGAAGGGAACAATGAGTCACAAATTGAAGTGGAACAGAGAAGAATCGTGTCTTTTCTACAAGGTGAACTTTAAGCCAATTTCGGTATAATTGCGCAAGGTAAGCGTACCTTATCGTGTAGTTATTGACCCAGTTTAAATATCGATCAAAGGGAGAGTTCAATCCGAGGTGTATCCGGATTTGTTTTTAACCATGCTTTATAGGAGTGATCGAGTTTGTGAGTTGTAGAACGAAAAGACAAATTATCTACTCAAGTAGCAAGTAAACTAAATAACAACTAAATGAGATTGATGCAAGAGACAAATAACCAAGAATGAAAATGAAGTGAAATGTGAATATTCTAAAGATGAGCAAGGTCAACCACATTCAAGATTAAGGGTATTATATAGACTTGTTAGATTCAAATGACAATTATCAATGATAAATGGACTAGAAGCAATCACAAAGGTTCCCCTAATCCCTATGGCCAAGGTAATTAGGATCTAAACTCATTACAAGTTTTTAAGCACAAAAGATTGTCCCTTACTCTCAATTCCCTCAAGGGTACTATGATTATAAGATTGGTTCTTCTCACTCAATTAATAACCTGCTTAGATCCATTAACTAAGTGTCCTCACATTAATATTCTAAGTATATAAAGATGCTACCACATACTTCATATACTAACATACACTATCCATACTATAACATGATTCAATCAAAACCCTAGTTACAATATCGGAATGATCATCCTAACATCATAAATAGTGATTTCAATCACACACATCATAATACAAATAAAGTGAATCATAAATCATGTAGAAAATTCCATATATCATATCAAAATACCATTAAAATCCAACAAATCCAAAAAGCCCTAATCCATCTTGTGGCTAGCCTCACTAGAGGTCTAGCCAACAATAAACATTATGAAAACATCCACAAAATGCTTACATACATCCATTGTTTCAAAACAAGTCAAAAAGATTACAAATGAAAAGTAAAATATCTTCCATTCTTGAGGTAGGTTGGATATCTTCCTTCACTTGTAAGATCCAAATCTCAATCCTCTATCCTCAACAACTTAGTGATGAAAAAGTGAAGAAAATGGAGTTGATGGATGGTGAGATGGTGGATGGATGATGATGAAGGTGTAAAATGTAGAGAATATTGTAGGAGGTGTGTTTCTTGGAATCTCCCCTTGCAAAATATATCTCCAAATATTGATGTTGGGGGTATTTATACCCCCAATACACCTGAAAATCGCATGAAAGTGAAAAATGACTTTTGGCCAAAGTGCAAGAAAACACGGGCGTGATTTCCTGCATTTGACCGTGTTTTTTTGCAAAATTCCAGCGTTCTGCATATTTTTGCACTTGCAGGAAAACACGGGCACTACATAAAAACACGGGTGTGTTTTTATGTATTTTGGCCAATTTTCTATTTTCTTCAAATTTCTCCTTTCTTCATGCTTTTTATCACCGTTTATCTTCAAAATCACCTATTCAAAGACATGAAAATCATCATCATCAATTTCCCAAAAATACTATATACAAAAGATGCAAAAATTACGGAATAAGGTAACAAAAGACACATAAAAACAACACAAAATTTAGGTAAATTAGACGACAATCAACCCCCCAAACTTAAAGTGTTGCTCGTCCCCGAGCAACAAAAATGAAAGAACAAAGGAGTAACATTCACCTAGACACACAAAACAAAACAATATGAGCTCCAACATATCCACAAGCAATTAGAGATCTCAAATCATGTTAGGAAACCTTACTAAATTAGAAATTAACACATGTGAAACTTAAAATGCTCAAGATGAAGAGGAAGCCACACAATTATATCCCTCAACCATAAACCTCACGGATGTATATAACACTCACTCTTGTGATATAAAGGGGTGATACCTCAGTCAATTGATCATAGTCGAATCATCATAGGTTTGCAAGTGAACTCATGCTTGTTTGCCATTTTTAATGTCACACAAAGATAAAAAAGGACTTGTAATCAGGATGTAATGATGGCTCTTTGGTAGGATAGGTAAATATAGATAAAAGTGACTTTAATGCGTATTATGATCATAGAGAAGGCCTTCATGTGTTTTCTTCTTTCAATCTCCATCTTCTCTTTATTGCACTTTTTATCTTATCCATGTGTACCTCAAAACTTAAGAGCTCTTGCTGAATTCTTATGAGAGCTTGATCATCAATGATGCATTTTTCTTAGAATCTCGCTCTTTCTTTTGTTTTCAACTCTACATCCTTTTTCTTTTTCTTTCCCATTTATTCTCACTTACTAGCGCTTACTTTTGTTTTGCTTTCCTTCCTTTTTATTTCTTATACTCAACCTTTTGTTAACCTTCTTCTATAATCTCCACGCATCATAGGTTTTATGTATAGGCTCAAGTAGGATTATTAGGCTTGTAATGTGCTCATCAATAAAATAGGCTTTAATGCTCAAATTTTGGCTAACAAGGGATAAATGTTCAAGGTAGGAAATTCATTTGGCTAGTGACTTGTTAAATCAAACATGGCCTAAAATCATTTCTCAGTGCTTCATCAAAAGGCGTACTTGCGGAGTTCACGAGCAAATTCTAATTCATCTTCTAATGATCAATCCTCTCTTCAATGGAATCTAAACCGTATGAAATGCACGGTTTGAGGCTCAAATCTCACTAGGCTTTTGCTTATGGCCTTAGAATATTATTGAGTT
The DNA here is from genome assembly GCA_023678885.1 of Pogostemon cablin. Taxonomy (NCBI): domain Eukaryota; kingdom Viridiplantae; phylum Streptophyta; class Magnoliopsida; order Lamiales; family Lamiaceae; genus Pogostemon; species Pogostemon cablin. The sequence goes on along the minus strand of CM042975.1, from coordinate 22,535,625 downwards.
TTATCCATCTTTATCTTCGCAATTTAAGAACCTATATCTCAATTTCCTAGAGTAAAATATCCTAACAAAATTTTTAATCACCATTGCAAACAAATATATCAAAGCTCAAGGGAGAACGACATAAAATAAAATAAAAGAGCCAAATAAAATCTACCCTCCCTGACGATCAAACACATACAAAGAACAACAACACATCAACAAAAAGCAAATACAAAGATTAAACATTCATAGCAAAGTTCAAATATCCCAAATCATCAAACATAAGCATCAAGTCTAACAACTATGAATGTAACAATTTAACAATAAAACCAAACAATCAAACAAGAGAGTACTAAGTCAAGTGCAACATCACAATCAAAGTTCATTAAAAGATAAAATAAAAGTAGAGAAGAGTAGAAAGCTCCAATCATTGAGAAAGTGGGTTGCTTGGATCTTCCGAGGGATATGGGGGGTAGTGTGGCGGAAACTGTGGTTCTTGAGGCGGTTGGAATGGAGCCCATGGTTGGAAAACTTGAGGGTCAGAAGGATTGTGTAGATTGTAAAAGTATGTCATCATCCTCTCAACATTCTCCTGACTCCTCCCAATATTGTTGACTGTGTGCTCCATCCGGTCTCCACGCTCTCTAGAGTATCTAGCTTCTCTCACAAGCCATTGTTGATCTCGTTGTATTTCAGCCACTGTTCCTCTCAATTCACCCCACTCTTCTCTAGTAATTCCTCCTCCTCCTGCTCCAGTGCTAGGTCCTGCTCCTTCATCACCTTCCTCAAACTCAGGCTCCCGAGTCATCTCATCTCTAGGAACTTTCCTGTGCATCAACTCAATCTGATGACTAGCCTTGAACTCATTCACTTTAGCTGTATGGCTTTTTCTAAGTAGAGTGATGTTCTTCTTTTGCCTAGTTGGATATATCTTTGTCAATTCTACATTTGGTACAGGAAATATCTCTTTTTGACGGAGTACAAACACCCAGTCTTTCCCAATTTCTTCCAAAATTCTCATTTTCTTCATTTCTTACAGCCCAAGATTGGGCCCATCCAAGGGTATCAATCCAGAAAGGTTTTTTCTCATCCCTCGAGCAAGCAATGTAATCAAACCTCCCTCCGCAATCACTTGAGGGTTCTTTCTCTTAGCATTCCTAAAAACATTCGGGATCCAGTATCCCGCAGCATTGAACACTTTACCCTCGAGGAAGCATTTGATCACATACAACTCGCGTGCCCCAACGGTTGCCTCTGCTTTAGCGAAAATGGTATTCGACAATATCTTTTCAAGATAGCGGAGGGCTGGTTTTCTCATACTTGAAGCTTTGGATGATGAGGAATTGTACTTCAGTTGCTTACCTTTCTCCTCTCGAAGAGTCAACATTCCCCAAAAATCTTGTCTTTTCCAATTCCCTTTATCCTAGAAATCTTTGACGTTTTGAAAGAATGGGCATCCCAAGAATTCATTCACAACGTGAGTCTCCATCTTTAGTTTCTCGTTCATCATTTGAAAAGTGATCTCTTGTGGAAAAGACGTCCTTGGGAAATTTTTTACTGTGAGTGAACACATGAACTCCAATGTTAGTCCCACATAGGTTTCGGACCTATTCCCTAAGAACTCACTCATTCCAACTCTCTCAAACATCCCCTCAATGTCTCGAGTAATTCCCAACACTTCCATTGCCTTTGGATCAGCATACCTCATTTTAATGACTTTGGGGGCCAACTTATTCCATTTCAAGCACATATCCCACCATTCCTCTCCAAAATCTACCCCAAAGTTATCCGGATGCAATCTTAAAGTCCTTAATTGATGATTAACTTCTCTAAACTTTTCATTTGTTAACACTTCTTCAGCATTGTCCAACTGCTCATCTTCATCATGATCCTACATAATCAACAAGAAATGTTATCTCAAGTAAGAAGTATTGATTAGTCACATGTGAATATTCTACATGTGCACCTTTAATTATTTTAGAAAAAATTTCAACTCTTCTTCAGGCATACTCAACAATGCACCAATCATGTCTCTTTCTAGATCATTGTAAGCCATCTCATGCTTCTTAAATCATATGAACACAACTTCTCATGTATTTCATAGCTTACACAACTAATGACAATCATGAACATGCATAATTAAGCACTTTAAACCTCAAAATTTTCTAAGTGGCATTTCAACAAACACTTAGTGGGCAAGAATTTTCAAAGTACAATTTTTCAAACATTTCTTGAACAATCATCCCAAAATTTCTCATCATACGGTCTAAACATGTAGAATATCCATCAAATATATCAATTTCATCATTCAACACTTCTTACTACACAAAATTTCAAAATCCTCTTCTATTTCAACAACTCTCCTCATATAAATAGAACTCAATCTCTTCCTAATTTCACATTCAAAGTTTCAAATAACAAAACTTCTCTACATTGTCATGCTTATTAGTATTCAGAATCGAAAATCCAAACATTTCTTACACATAAACCCTAGAAATTTAACTTCAAAGGAATTAGGGAGAAGTGAAAAAATATTTACCATTTTCACTTAATAAGTGAGAAGAGAGAGGAGAGAGAATTCTGGTGGTTTTTTTTTTCCGGCGGCCGGAGGCGGTGGGAAGTGGGGAGTAGGGTAGACGAGTAGACGGGAGTGTGTGAGGAGTGAAATGAGGAAGAATAAGTGGAAAAAGAAGAAATGGGAAGAAAAGGGCGGAGAGCCCGCAATTTGCATGAAAACACGGGCGTGTTTTTATGCACATGCCCATGTTTTTCTGCAAATTTCCGGTTCGACTTACCTGGACCCGATTTTTCTTCGGTTCAGCTTCATAAAAACACGGGCGTGTTTTTATGCTTCCGTCCGTATTTTTCTGCCAAGTTTCAGCTCTCTGGAAAATTTTCTTCTTTTCCATACTTAGCCAAATTTCTTTGCTTCTTTCACCTTCCCTTCCATACTTAGCCAAATTTCCTCACTATTTCTTACCTTACCATACTTTCACCAAGCACATACGTATATTATTTAAGCTTAACTCCAATATAAATAATGAAGCATAACTCAATACTCTCATGAAAAATCAAATAACAAGATCACAAAAAGAACAAACAACAACCACAAATAATCAACAAAAACAACAAGAACACAACAAATTAACAAAACACAAATGCACTCCAATGGATTCAACCAACAAACACATACAAGTTACACTACGACACATCCCCCCAAACTTAAATCTTGATAGAGGAAAGAATTAAGTTTGTGAAAGTAGTGAAACTTATCCTTGACGTATCCAACGTAGCGCTTCTCGTAATCCATTCTTCATTCCATCCACTAGAGTGTAAACCTACACCACCAAAACACGAACAACACATGAAAACAATAATAAAAGAAAATCCTACTATACTACCAATCAAAATGAGTTTAAGAGTGAAGGGTATCCACATACACTATCTCCTTTTTAGAAGGAGATAGGTAATGTTTAACCCGATGCCCATTAACTACAAACTCATCATTTGGCCCTTTGAATTTCAATGTATGTCCTCCGATGACCTCCAACACCTCAAATGGGCCCATCCATTTCGACTTAAGCTTTCCCAGAAACAACTTCAATCTTGAATTAAACACTAGCACCTTATCCCCGGGGGCAAATGTCTTTTCTTTAATCTTGGCATCGTGCCACTTTTTCACCTTCTCTTTATAAATGGTGGAGTTTTCGTATGCTCTTTCACGAAATTCTTCCAACTCTACCATTTTTAGCAACCTTTCTTGTCCGGCCTCCCCTTCATTCATGTTGAGCCTCTTGATTGCCCATAATGCCCGATGCTCCAACTCAACGGGGAGGTGACAAGCCTTCCCATACACCAACTGATACGGAGAAACACCAAGAATAGTTTTGAAAGCCGTCCTATATGCCCATAAGGCATCATCAAGCTTTTCCGCCCAATCTTTCCTTATCCCATTGATCGTCTTTTTCAACACTAACTTGATTTGGCGATTTGAGACCTCCGCCAAACCATTTGCTTGGGGATGGTAGGGAGTGGCTATCCGGTGTTTAACTCCGTATTTCTTCAAGAGTCCTTCCATCAATTTGTTCACGAAGTGTGAACCCCCATCACTTACCAAAGCTCTTGGGACTCCAAATCGACTAAGGATGTTCTTTTTCAAGAATTTTTGCACCACAAATGCATCATTAGTCTTGGTGGGGATCGCCTCCACCCACTTGGATATGTAGTCCACCGCCAACAATATGTATAGATACCCTTGAGATGAAGGAAACGTCCCCATAAAATCAATGCCCCAAACATCAAAAATCTCCACTTCAATTCTTAATCCCATGGGCATTTCATCTCTTTTACCTATTCCTCCAACCCTTTGGCACCTATCACATTTTTCAACAAATTTCTTGGCATCTCCAAACAAAGTGGGCCAAACAAAACCCGATTGAAGAACTTTTGCTCCCGTCTTGTGATGGCTAAAGTACCCACCACAAGGAGATGAATGACAAAGCTCTAAAATCCCCTCAATTTCTTCATTGGTGACGCACCTTCTAATGACTCCATCCGCACAAATTTTAAATAAGAAGGGCTCATCCCACACATACTTCTTCACCTCAACATAGAATCTCTTCACTTTGTACTCATTAAGAAGCGTGGGCTTAATTCCGCATGCAAGATAGTTGACATAGTCGGCGTACCAAGGAGGCGAGCTTATCATTAGAGCACACACTTGTTCAACCTCCACCTTAAGGATTTCCTCGTCCGGGAACACATCACTAATTGGAGTCAAATCTTCATCCCCCTCTTCTCTTTCTAGCCTAGATAAGTGATCGGCTATCACATTTTCAACCCCTTTCTTGTCTTTGATCTCCACATCGAACTCTTGTAGAAGCAATACCCACCGAATCAATCTTGGCTTCACGTCCTTTTTGTTCATTAGATACTTGATGGCCGCATGATCCGTGAATACTATAGTTCGTGTGCCAACTAACTAGGGACGAAACTTCTCAAAGGCGTAGACAACCGCTAAAAACTCCTTTTCGGTGGTTGTATAGTTGACTTGGCACAAATTCAATATTTTTGAGGCATAATAGATAGCCCTAAACTTCTTCTCCTTTGTTTGCCCAAGTGCAACTCCGATGGCTTGATCACTCGCATCGCAATGCAACTCAAAGTGCATACTCCAATCCGGAGCTACAAGGATGGGGGATGAGATTAAAGCTTCCTTTAGTACCTGAAAAGAAGCAAGACACTCTTCATCAAACTTAAATGTACTTTCCTTTTCAAGAAGCTTACAAAGAGGTTTGACAATTTTTGAAAAATCTTTAATAAAGCGGCGATAGAAGCCCGCATGGCCTAAGAACGATCTAACTCCTTTCTCACTGGTAGGAAGAGGAAGACGTTCTATGGCTATGACCTTTGCTCTATCTACCCTCAAACCATGCTCCGATATGTGGTGCCCAAGCACAATTCCATCCGTGACCATAAAATGGCACTTTTTCCAGTTAAGTACAAGGTTTGTTTCCTCACAACGCTGCAACACAATAGACAAGTTAGTTAAGCACAAGTCATATGACGATCCATAAACTGAGAAATCATCCATAAAAACCTCCATGATATTCTCAATTAATCCACCGAAAATGGCCATCATACAACGTTGAAACGTGGCTAGAGCATTGCACAAACCAAATGGCATCATCCTAAATGCAAATGTGCCATAGGGGCAAGTGAATGTTGTTTTCTCTTGATCCTCTGGGGCTATTAGAATTTGATTGTACCTAGAGTAACCATCGAGGAAACAATAGTACTTGTGTCCCGCTAATCTATCGAGCATTTGATCAATGAATGGGAGTGGGAAATGGTCTTTTCGGGTGTTGTCATTGAGCTTTCTATAATCAACACAAACTCTCCAACCGGTGATAGTCCTCGTGGCAATTGTCTCATTAGTATCGGACCTCACGATGGTCATACTACCCTTCTTTGCTACCACATGCAAAGGGCTCACGTATGGACTATCACTAATTGGAAAGATGATACCCGCATCAAGCCATTTCAACACTTCCGTTTTTACAACTTCTTGCATTATAGGATTAAGACGATGTTGGTTTTGCACACAAGACTTATCCTCTTCAATTAAATGAATTTTATGCATGCATAGAGAGGGGCTTATACCTTTCAAGCCTTTAATGGACCAACCTATGGAAGATTTGTGCTCTCTCAAGACTCTCAACAATTTCTCCAATTCCAAATCATTCAAAGATGAGGATACGATTACCGGATAGGTTTCATTCTCTCCCAAGTATGCATACTTTAAGTGATCCGGTAAAGGCTTTAGCTCTACCTTTTTCTCAACTTTTTCCTCTTCTTTGGGCCCATCATCAAGCTTCTTTTCAAGTGCTTCTCTTGCTTCTTTCGATGTAAGTTCACTACATGAATTCAAATAATGAAAATTATCAATTATCTCATCATCATCAAAGCAACAAGAAGAGTTAGAAAAATCAAGAGAGTAAGAATTGCTCATTATTGATTCCAAAGGATCCTTGGAATGGAAGCAATGTAGATGTTCAACAATATCATTCAACACATCAATTCGCCTACATTCCCCACTAGGATACCTCATAGCTTCCTTCAACGAGAAGATCACTTTTTCTTCATTAACTCTAAGGGTTAACTCCCCCTTCTCCACATCAATCAAAGCCTTCCCCGTGGCTAAAAATGGACGTCCAAAGATTAATGGAACATTTGAATCTTCGTCCATATCTAACACCACAAAGTCAACGGGAAACACAAATTTGCCAACCTTCACCAATACATCCTTGATTAGCCATAATATAGTGGGCATGACCAATTAAAGAAATTATCGAACCACAGGGAGGAAGGTACTAGGGTCTAAGCGATCTCGTGTTTGTCATAGTATTATAGAGATGAACGAGAAGGGGAGATAATCAAGAAATGACAAACACGAGATCGCTTAGACCCTAGTACCTTCCTCCCTGTGGTTCGATAATTTCTTTAATTGGTCATGCCCACTATATTATGGCTAATCAAATGGTGCCGTTGCCGGGGAGGTAACGGTTGCTAGTGGTTTAACGAAGGAGTGTTTTGATTGGTATTACTAGAGATATTTTTATTGTTTTTCATTATTTGCTTTGGAAAATTTTTTATCTCTCTTTTTCATTTTGATAGGTACTTGACACTACCTTGAGAGAAGAGGAAGGGGGATCAAGCCAAAAATAGTAGTTTGAAGGAGAATTGTAGTAAGCCTTGAGGAGAGCGTTTAAATGGAAGGTTGGAACCAATACTTGAGTGATATTTTTGGTATTCAAAGTGCAAGGGTTCCACCTCAACAATTAAGAGGTTACATGAATGAGAGCAACTATGGGTACAACTTCCAAATGAATCAAGATAGCTCTCAATACTACAATCAAGGAAGAAATGGAGAATGGCAACAAGCTTACAATGCAAATACATTCCATTCGTATCAAGCATACACTTATTCTCCACCAAATCCCAACACCAACACTTCTCCTCCGTTTCAAAACTACGCCTTACTTGAATTATATAGAAGAAGTGCTCAATGAAGTGATGAAGGTCAAGATCCTCAATCAAGTTTTCTTCAAAATGAATCCTCCGAGATAATTACCCAAGTTACTTTGGAAGTGACAAGACAAATAAGGATGATGAATCAAGGTGCTTATGGTCAAGTCTTGTCTAATTCAAGTTTGGGGGGTGCTCAAAATGTGCAAGGTGTGTCGATTCCTAGTCCTATGGAGCAAGAAGAGTGGAGGATGCCTATGCATCAAGTAGGAGATGTTTCTTTCATGGGAGTGGATGATTTCTAAGGAAATTTTCAACATAACTTTGAAGGAAGTTTTCATGGGAATTATCCACCAATTCAAGAATGGAATTGTGACAACCAAGAGGGAGGAGACTTTCAACAAGTCGAAGAAGAAAAATCATCTTTAGAAGTATTGATTGAGAAGTTGATTGAATCTAACAAAACTCAAGATGAAGTTAATGAAAGAAGATTCAAGGCTATTGAGGAAAATAATGATCAAAGATTCAAAGCCTTGGAGCATCAAGTGAGCCAAATTGTAAGTGCTTTGACCAATTTTCAACAAGTTGAAGAGCTTGAAGAGGAGAGTAAATTTGAAGAAGAGTTGGAGAAAGAAGAGAATTTGGGGGATGAAGAATCAAATGAGGTATTTGAAGAGCATATTGAGGCAAATGATGTTGAAGAGAAGGAACAAAGTCAAGAAGCAAATGATGATGACTTGAAGAGTGAAATGAGCATTTCTAAACCTTTAAACTCTTTAAGTTGCTTTGAACTTGATAATATTGTTTACATTGACTTTGTCTTACCCATTGATTTTTCTCATATCCTTAGAAACAAAAGAGAACTCGAAGAGATGTTGGGGGTCTATTTGGTAAGGAGGAATAAGTGGTTTTCAAGAATGGAGAGGGCAATGGAGTGTAAGCTCAAGAGAGTCGAATTTTTGAAGCCATGCTCAAAGGATGCAACTGAGGTCGTCACTTGCCACAAATGCCTAATAGAGGAAGAAGCACAACGGTTAAAATTCGATGGCAAGGACGAAAGATATCCGTGGCCATTCCGATGAGTTCTCCATATCCCGTCCGGCTTGAAGACGTTAAACTTAGCGCTAGATGGGAGGCAACCCATCATTACCTTTTATTGCTTTATTTAATGCTTTCAATAAGGTTGATGGATTTGTTTGTTTGCATTTTTGACATGTAGATTGATTGTGTTCATGAGGAGAATGTGTATTGGAGAAACGATAAGTGCTTGATTTGAAGTGTGAAAGTAAGTCACACCACTTTTTGCAAACTTATCTTGAAACTCTTGTTTCAATTTAAGTTTGGGGGGATATGGCGTGGTGTGGCATACTTTGTTTTGAAGGCATATACTTTTCGTATTTTTGGGCTAATTTTAAAATTTTTCTCATGAGTATTGTTTTGATTTTGGTATGATTGGTTGTGTTGAAGTGCATGTGAATCCATATTTTTAATGAAATTGTTGAACTAATGGTGTTGTATGAGTTTTGAGTATGAATGAAGGGTATTGGAAGCACAAATGGAGCTTGAAGTTAACGATTTTCTTACCAAATGACTATTGAGGGAGTACTCTACACCTTATCACTTCTAGTTGCTTGACATATTTTGATGTGAATTGATGTGATTAGCATGTTACTTCATTTGTTATGTTTGGGAGGTTTCCTTTTCAATCAAGGTTGAGATGAATGTGAGCTTAAATGTTATGGATGATATAGAATGTGTGCTTTATTGTTTAATGATGGTGATTTTTATTTTTGCATGTTATGTGTTTTTGTTTTGTTTCTTGTTTGTTGAGTCCTTATTTTATGTTTTGTGTATTTTCTTTTTTTTGTCTTGGTATGTTTGGTGGTTTGTTTAGGGAGGTTGTGAGTCATTTTTGAATATGAGTGATGATATGTTGTGGTAATAAGTGATAACAAGTTATGATTAAGAATCTCTACACTTTCGAATTGTGATATGTTTTATTTAACTTGTTCAATTTTGAGATGAATGTGGTGTAATAAGTTTCTTAAGGTTCAATGCATAAGCTTGTGAGCATTTGAGCCTCAACCGTGCATACATGGTTTTTCCTTCATGAGTGGATCGATTGAGTTTGATAAGATAGAACTTGCTCAAGGACTATAGGAACGAGCCCGATTTGTGGAGATTAGTGAAATGATCTAAGGCCATCCTTGTTATTATAGTCATTGCCAAATATTTTCATACCATGAACATTATCCTTAGTTAACCATTTTGAGCCTTTAAGCCTATTTCTTGTGAATTTAGCACATTACAAGCCATGATTACCCACGTAAGCCTTTTATATATACCTTTGTGTGGGTGATTGAGGAGATGGTAGCTATAAAAGATTGATGAGATGGTAAAAGAAGGAAAAGAAATGGTAAACAAGAAAGAGAGAAAAAGGATGAAAAGAGCTCAAGAAAGAATGAACATGCAACCTCAAAACAAGAAAATGAGCAAAGCAACAACAATATGCTCAAGTATTTAAAAGTTTAAAGAAGGAAACATGCATCATAAGAAGCTCAATCCAAAGGAGAAAGTTGATGATTAGTGCTTGTGAACATTAAAGACAAGAAAGGAAGAAAGAAAAGTGGAGAAGTTGGAGAAATTGGTCATCTCTTTGATTACTTACACTTGATTAGTCACTCTTACCTATATTCTTCCTACCCTACCAAAGAGCCTATCATTACATCCTTAATAAAAGACCTTTTTGATCACTAATGGAAACTTTGGTGGGTTGTGAATGTAGTCTGTGAGCAAGCTTATAGCGAGTCAAGCCAATCGGTTGATGAGTGTTGATTAACCCTACTTCAAAGAGTGTTGAGTGAAATTGATATACTTATGTGAGGCTTAGACTAAAAGGGACTATATTGCACCTTATTCTCTTTTGATTGAACTTGTTAATTTCTCATATCATAAATATAATGTTGTAGGATAGCTTAGCATAATTTGTAATTCTTGTTGCTAATGATGTGTTATTACTTGTGTTCGTTTAGTTTTTTTTACTAGGTGAAAATCACTCTCCTTGGTTTATCATTTTTATTGTGCGGGGACGCACAACACTTTAAGTTTGGGGGTGTAATGAGTGATATTTTTACCTAGATTTTAGTGTCTTTTTATATGTGTTTTCGTATATTGTTATCCGTATTTATGTGTTATTTGGTTGTATTTTGTGTTTTTATGTAAATGAGTATGAATGAGCTTAAACGTATGATTTTTAGGTAAAAATGGATCCTAGACGTGATAAGGAAGATGTAGGAAAAAGCGGATCTCAATTCGGAGTTAAAACGAGGGAGAATGAGTCAAATCAAGCAAAATGCTGAAAAAATGCACGTCCAACTTGTGTAATTTTTCTGTACTCTTGTGGAGCTCAAAACTAGAAGTTTAATACATGGTTGGAAAGCCATAGAAAATAGGATTATTTTGGTATGAGAAACACTTCAATTGGAGCCGAAACGAGAAAGTTATGATTAAAATGGTGACGTCGCGCAAGCTATTCCTACTCAGCACGGTTGTACTACTTTGCATGACTTGTTACAGCCTCAAATATTGGAAGTTTTGTCATATATTTATATGGATAGAAAGCCAAAGAAAAAAGGATCATATGAGCGTAAGAATTACTCAAATCAGAGATCGGATGTGGAAGTTATACGCGAAACAGTGAGACTGCGCAGCCCGTGTTACGCAACACGGCCCTGTAAGCCCTGGCCGTTTTCTGACATCAAAAACGCCTACACGGCCACCCTGTGGTCGTGTTGCAGCACACGAGTCGTGTTGCTGCAGCATCAGAAACACATCAGAATCATTCTAGAAGCCTCCCAAGGGGTATAAATACCCAACACTTCAATATTTTGAGATAAGATCCGAAATTCCACCCTTCCACACACACATCACACACAATTCTCTCCATTTTTCACCTTCACCTTCATCAATTCTTTACCCTTTGGATCTACCTTCATCCAACCATCAAATCCTTCATCCAAGTAGCTAGAGAAGCAAGGAAGAGAGGTGAATTGCAAGGGGGAGAAGAAAAATCACCATTGGAGACATCCAAGGGAGTTTTCATCTACACTTTGTATTGCAACCTATTGTTTATCATGTTTTGTAAGGATTTTAATGTCTATGTTGGATTCCTTGTGACCATGAGAGGCTAATCTCCCTTGTGAGATTAGCAATATGAATTGTGTTGGATAATTTTGGGTATTTTGCAATTGAATGATTATGTTGAATGGGTTAATTGATTTTCTATCATTGATTATTAATTGCTTGATTTGTTTTGTTGATTTGTATGTTTAGTTGTTCTAGATATGTGATTAGATTGAGAAATCAATTACATGCTTAGGATAATTGAGTGAATCATTTCATCAAACACCTCATATGCATTATAAATTGTGAAGAGATTGAGAAGTCCTTCATAGTTTAGAACCCTTTGGTAGGACATGTAATTGGTTTGATCGAGAGGTTGATTAATTGTGTGAAGGGACTCTCATTTAAGCTTAGTACCTAGTTGGAATTGTTTAAGTGAGAACCAATCCATTGAGCTATGTTTAGAACCATATCCTATTCATTCCGAGAGGGAGTTTAGGTGATCTTAGTGTTGGCCCTTAGTCTTTTACCCATGACACATATGAATTCATTGCATGATACCTAGATTTTCCATGCTTTAAGTATTGCTAGTCTCATCTCTATCTACTTGGCTCATTCATCCATCTCCCATTCATCTATCCATTTATTTTATTGTCATTTATTGATTATCTTCCCTTTATGATCATCTCTATAATACTATGGTGAACACGAGATCGCTTAGACCCTAGTACCTTCCTCCCTGTGGTTCGATAATTTCTTTAATTGGTCATGCCCACTATATTATGGCTAATCAAACGGCGCCGTCTTAATATAGTGGGCATGACCAATTAAAGAAATTATCGAACCACAGGGAGGAAGGTACTAGGGTCTAAGCGATCTCGTGTTTGTCATAGTATTATAGAGATGATTTAGAAGGAGAGATAATCAATAAATGACAATAAAATAAATGGATAGATGAATGGGAGATGGATGAATGAGCCAAGTAGATAGAGATGAGACTAGCAATACTTAAAGCATGGAAAATCTAGGTATCATGCAATGAATTCATATGTGTCATGGATAAGAGACTAAGAGCCAACACTAAGATCACCTAAACTCCCTCTCGGAATGAATAGGATATGGTTCTAAACATAGCTCAATGGATTGGTTCTCACTTAAACAATTCCAACTAGGTACTAAGCTTAAATGAGAGTCCCTTCACACAATTAATCAACCTCTCGATCAAACTAATTACATGTAATACCAAAGGGTTCTAAACTATGAAGGACTTCTCAATCTCTTCACAATTTATAATGCACATGAAGTGTTTGATGAAATGATTCACTCAATTATCCTAAGCATGTAATTGATTTCTCAATCTAATCACATATCTAGAACAACTAAACATACAAACCAACAAAACAAATCAAGCAATTAATAATCAATGATAGAAAATCAATTAACCCATTCAACATAATCATTCAATTGCAAAATACCCAAAATTATCCAACACAATTCATATTCCTAATCTTACAAGGGAGATTAGCCTCTCATGGTCACAAGGAATCAAACATAGACATTAAAATCCTTACAAAATATGATAAACAATAGGTTGCTATACAAAGTGTAGATAAAAACTCCCTTGGATGTCTCCAATGGTGATTTTTCTTCTCCCCCTTGCAATTCACCTCTCTTCCTTGCTTCTCTAGCTACTTGGATGAAGGATTTGATAGTTGGATGAAGGTAGATCCAAAGGGTGAAGAATGGATGAAGGTGAAGGTGAAAAATGGAGAGAATTGTGTGTGATGTGTGTGTGGAAGGGTGGAATTTCGGATCTTATCTCAAAATATTGAAGTGTTGGGTATTTATACCCCTTGGGAGGCTTCTAAAAGGATTCTGATGTATTTCTGATGCTGCAGCAACACGACTCGTGTGCTGCAACACGACCACAGGGTGGCCGTGTGGGCGTTTTTGATGTCAGAAAACGGCCAGGGCTTACAGGGCCGTGTTGCGTAACACGAGCTGTGCAATCTCACTGTTTCGCGCATAACTTCCACATCCGATCTCTGATTTGAGTAATTCTTATGCTCATGTGATCCTCTTTTCTTTGGCTTTCTATCCATATAAAGATCTGACAAAACTTCCAAAATTTGAGGGTGTAACAAGTCATGCAAAGTAGCACAACCGTGCTAAGTAGGAACAACTTGTGCGACGTCACCATTTTAATCATAACTTTCTCGTTTCGACTCCAATTGAAATGTTTCTCATACCAAAATAATCCTCTTTTCTATGGCTTTCTAACCATGTATTACACTTCTAGTTTTGAGCTCCATAAGAGTACAAAAAAATTACACAAGTTGGACGTGTGTTTTTTCAGCATTTTGCTTGATTTGACTCATTCTCCCTCGTTTCAACTCCGAATTGAGATCCGCTTTTTCCTACATCTTTCTTATCACGTCTAGGATAAATTTTTACCTAAAAATCATACGTTTAAGCTCATTCACACACATTTACATAAAAACACAAAATACAACCAAATAACACATAAATACGGATAACAATATACGAAAACACATATAAAAAGATACTAAAATCTAGGTGAAAATATCACTCATTAATCCTCCACAATCTCTTTCGGATATGTCATAGATCTATCGGCCAATTGAAGGGTGACCGATGTAGGTTTTACTTCTCCAATACCCAACTTCTTGAAGATTGATAGAGACATCAAGTTGATGCTTGCCCCCAAATCACATAGAGCCTTGTAGCTTACATGTTTGCCCATCTCACACGGGATGGTAAAACTTCCCGGATCTTTCAACTTGGGAGGGAGCTTCTTTTGCAAGATGACGCTACACTCCTCCGTGAGGTTCACCGTTTCATGATCACCCAAGCTCCTCTTCTTTGCCAAGATATCCTTCAAGAATTTTGCATAGTTGGGCATTTGTAGAAGTGTATCCGTGAAGGGGATGTTGATGTGTATCTTTTTCAACATATCCACAAATTTAACAAATTTCTCATCCAATCCTTTCTTCAAACATCTTTGTGGAAATGGGATAGCTACGGGTAACTTGGGAATTCCCCATTCATCTCTTTCAAACCCTTCTTCTTACTCTTTTCTCTTTGCTTCCTTGCACTTTTCCTATTTCTTAGGAGATTTCGCTTCCTCTTTGTCAAATGGAGGGATCGCTTCATCATTTTTCGCATCATGAGTCTCTTTCTCTTTCCCTTTTTCAACCTCAACTACCATAGGCTCTTGTTCACAATCTACCTCATCATCTTCCTTTGGCATCGGAGGCTCATCATATTTTGTTCCACTTCTAAGCATGATAGCCTTGCATTGCTCCTTAGGATTGGTAATGGTAGTAGACGGAAACTTTCCTTGTTGATGAACATCCCCCTTTTCACTTGCAATTTGACTCAATTGTGTCTCTAGTGCTTTAAACCTTCTATCATTCACTTCATCCTTTTGCCTTCTCTCTTCCCTATCTTGCTTAATAAATTCAAACATTTTGCTCAATTGATCCTCAACTGTAGGCTTTCCTTCATTGTTTTGAGCCTTAGCTCCCGGATTGATCCCCGGTGGAAGTGTAAGAGCATTACTTTGATTTCCATATGACAAGTTATCAAACCTCCGAGGTTGTTGAAAATTTCTACCAAAATTCCCTTGACCAAATCCTCCTTGCCTAGGTGGGTATCCTCCTCCTTGGTGCCCAAAATTTCCTCCATAGTTTCCTTGAAAGTTCCTTCCTTGCATGAAGGCGACTTCCTCAAGTGACATCTCGGGATGGAACCAATTCTCTTGACCTCCCATACTAGATGAAGATCCTTGTTGAGGCATTTGGATAGGCAATTTACTCATTGAGCTTTGAGTAGGTTGATTCATCATAGGCAAAAAACTTGGAGATAATTGCATATTGACATTCATTCTCTTAAGTATCTCCGTGATTGCTTTCTCCGTCACATCTTCCTTCGGTGCTTCCACTTGTTTTACTTGTTGCATGCAAATCTCCTCCATCTTAGCTATCATTTCCATCTCATAACTTCCCGCTACACGATTCATAGGCCACTGTCCCGAATTTAAAGCAATCTCCTCACATATAGCCATGGCTCGTTCCGGTGTTTGCCCCAAAATAGAACCCCCTGCGAATGCATCAAGTAGAATCCTCAAATTCCCATTTAATCCTGCATAGAAAAATCCAATTTGTTGATCGAGAGGAAACCCATGTCGAGGACATTGTCTCAACATATCTCTGAATCGATCCCATGCCTCACTAAATGTCTCCATTGGCATTTGCTTGAATTGTATGATCAAGCTTTTCAAGTGTAGCATCTTAGATGGTGGGAAGTATTTGTTCAAGAACTTTTGGGCCAGATCATTCCATGTATTATACGCTCCCCTAGGGATTGTGTTATACCAAGCTCGTGCACAATCACGGATAGAGAAAGAGAAAAGCCTCATCTTCACAATATCATCGCTCACTCCGTTGATCTTAATAGTGTTGGCTGCCTCCACAAATTGAGACAAGTGAGCATTTAGGTCTTCCGTTGCACCGCCCCCAAATTGATTTGCTTGGACCATATTAATCAACCCCGTTTTGATCTCAAAGCTGTTGACATTCAATGGCGGCCCCATACCATAATTTCCCACTTGTGTTTGGAAATGATCTCTAATATTCATGCCTCCATGATGTCCTTGAACTTGAGGTTGTTGCACCACCGGAGGAACTTGTGGAATATTTCTAGTCTCTTATTGTGCTAGCAATTGTTGGATAATGGCTTGCAACTGTTGATTGTGTAAGTGCACTTGGTGGAAATTTGCTTGTTGCATAAGCTCCGGATTCACTTGAACACCTTGAGCATTTTCCGCACCATGATGGATATTTTGTCCATTCCCTTCTTCATCAACACCATTGCCATTAGCTCCGTGATCCATTTCGTCCTCCTTTGAATATAACAACTCTCTCATTCTTCTTCGTAAGGTGGCCTCTAACTCCAAATCCAAAGGCTCGATAGAATGAGACCTGGAACGAGTGTGAATACACTTACAAGATTTACCAAGTTAGATCACAAAACAACCAAATTAAAAAATAAATAAAAAGAAAGCAAGTAAAAGTACTCCTAGCAAAGCTAATTAAA
The DNA here is from genome assembly GCA_023678885.1 of Pogostemon cablin. NCBI lineage: Eukaryota > Viridiplantae > Streptophyta > Magnoliopsida > Lamiales > Lamiaceae > Pogostemon > Pogostemon cablin. The sequence continues at coordinate 22,518,879 of CM042975.1, read as the reverse complement.
CGCGAACTCGTTACTCTCAAGATTTAACTCTCCCCAAGCAACGGCGCCATGAACTTTAAGCCAATTTTGGTATAATTGCGCAAGGTAAGCATACCTTATCGTGTAGTTATTGACCCAGTTTAAATATCGATCAAAGGGAGAGTTCAATTCGAGGTGTATCCGAATTCGTTTTTAACCATGCTTTATAGGAGTGATCGGGTTTGTGAGTTGTAGAACGAAAAGATAAATTATCTACTCAAGTAGCAAGTAAACTAAATAACAACTAAATATGATTGATGCATGAGACAAATAACCAAGAATGAAAATGAAGTGAAAGGTGAATATTCTAAAGATGCTCAAGGCCAACCACATTCAAGATTAAGGGCATTATGTAGACTTGTTAGATTCAAATGACAATTATCAATGATAAATGGACTAGAAGCAATCACAAAGGTTCCCCTAATCCCTATGGCCAAGGTAATTAGGATCTAAACTCATTACAAGTTTTTAAGCACAAAAGATTGTCCCCTTATTCTCAATTCCCTCAAGGGTACTATGATTATAAGATTGGTTCTTCTCACTCAATTAATAACCTGCTTAGATCCATTAACTAAGTATCCTCACATTAATGTTCTAAGTATATAAAGATGCTACCACATACTTCATATACTAACATACACTATCCATACTATAACATGATTCAATCAAAACCCTAGTTACAATATCGGAATGGCCATCCTAACATCATAAATAGTGATTTCAATCACACACATCATAATACAAATAAAGTGAATCATAAATCATGTAGGAAATTCCATATATCATATCAAAATACCATTAAAATCCAACAAATCCAAAAAGCCCTAATCCATCTTGTGGCTAGCCTCACTAGAGGTCTAGCCAATAATAAACATTATGAAAACATCCACAAAATGCTTACATACATCCATTGTTTCAAAACAAGTCAAAAAGATTACAAATGAAAAGTAAAATATCTTCCCTTCTTGAGGTAGGTTGGATATCTTCCTTCACTTGTAAGATTCAAATCTCAATCATCTATCCTCAATAGCTTAGTGATGAAAAAGTGAAGAAAATGGAGTTGATGGATGGTGAGATGGTGGATGGATGATGAAGGTATAAAATGTAGAGAATAGTGTGGGAGGTGTGTTTCTTGGAATCTCCCCTTGCAAAATATATCTCCAAATGTTGATGTTGGGGGTATTTATACCCCCAATACACCTGGAAATCGCATGAAGGTGAAAAAATGACTTTTGGCCAAAGTGTAAGAAAACACGGGCGTGTTTTCCTGTATTTGACCGTGTTTTTCTACAAAATTCCAGCGTTCTGCATATTTTTGCACTTGCAGGAAAACACGGGCACTACATAAAAACACGGGCGTGTTTTTATGTATTTTGGCCAATTTTCTATTTTCTTCAAATTTCTCCTTTCTTCATGCTTTTTATCACCGTTTATCTTCAAAATCACCTATTCAAAGACATGAAAATCATCATCATCAATTTCCCAAAAATACTATATACAAAAGATGCAAAATTTACGGAATAAGGTAACAAAAGACACATAAAAACGACACAAAATTTAGGTGAATTAGACAACAATCACAAGGTAATATTCAAATCTTAAATATTTGTAATTAATATTAGATAAGAATTTGTTTAATCATGAAATTATTGATTTAAATCCCATGATTTAAAATAAATAAATAAATAAATAAATAAATTTTAGTTATGTTTAACTATTTATATTATGTACTCCCTCTGTCCACTTTTAAGGGTGTCATTTGCTTTTTGCACGTAAATTAACGAGTATTATTATTTAATGTGTAGTGAGTAGTTGTATTAGTGGAGGTGTGGGTTCCATATGTATAAAAAAGAAAATGAGACCCTTGAAGGCGGACGCCCAAAATGAAAAAATAATACCCTTAAAAACGGAAGGAGGGAGTATCACAAAACCATCTCACATATCCTTACGTAAGACACGCAGCCTTTATGACAACATGAACCGCTTATCCAAATTGCTGTGTATTATTTGTTACTTATCGCAACAGAATTAGTGACATAGTGGCATGCTATGGTAGTGTGTATGAAGGTAAAAACTTCTGTGCCCAGGTGCACATGGGAAGACGACGGTGTGTCCCCCTCACTCATGTATGAACTACCCATACTCATTAGCATTCGAATCTTCCTGACTTCATTTTGCCCATCTTTATTTTTTCTTTTAGTTTTTAAAGTTTTACAATAATATTTTATTAAATTTATAATTTAAATTCTGTCTATTTTAATCAGCATTTAATAACAACTTTAATTGAAAATAAATTTAATTAAACTTATATTTTAATTAAATTTATGGGTTTATTACTAATAGGTACAAGTTTTAATAGCCTTATAATTAATAGGAGATACAAAATAAAATTGAATTACTAAAAGATACATTTTGATATTTTATTTTTTCAAGTTTACCCTTAATATTTTCCATTTTTTATTAATCATTCACTACTCTATCATCGCAGGTTTGTCTTTTGGCGTCATGGTACGGAATTTCAACATTCTGATAAGGTTCATGATTGATTTGATTCTGTAATTGGTCATTTAATTAATTAGGGTTTAATTTGGGAGAAAATTGAGAGTTAGGAATGGGGAGTGCTCTAAAGACGCTGTGTGGTCAGGCGTACGGAGCTGGTCAAATTGAGATACTCGGTGTGTATATGAAGAGATCCTGGGTTATTCTTCTCTCCACTGCATTTCTGCTAATGTTTCTGTACATCTTCGCGCTGTCTTTTCTGTACATATTAACACCAATGTTCAAAATAATGCAATGTTCACCAATGCACACCAATGTCGCATCTGCTAAACTATGCACCGATATTCAAAGAATATATACCATTTGCGAAATATTGGTGTTCAAAATAAATCAATGTTCACAAGTACTATGCACGCCAATGTTTTGCACACCAATGTTCAAAACAAATCAAGTTTAGAACTTCCAAAGATTAACCGTAGATGAAGCATTGTTCACAAGTACTATGCACGCTAATGTTTTTCACACCAATGTTCAAAACAAATTAAAGTTTAACACTGATGTATACCTATTTGAGGGATTATCGTGCATTCAGAAAGAAGTAATTGAGTAATTTTGTTACGAAATTTCTGGATAGATACACGGATTTATTATACATTCCTTTTAAAATAATTTTTAACACTAGTATTAAGTATGAGTAATATAAAAAATACGACATTAGAGTTTGTATGTGTAAGTAATTATGTAATGTCAATGTACTATAGAGTAAATAAGAAGATAATTTTGTACCTAATAGTTACTGACCATAAATTTATCACTCCAATCTTTTAAGATTTTAATATAAAATATGGTATCTGATCAATAAAAAGTGATAATATCTAACTAAATTATTTATAATTATTTTATGAAACATTTATAAGCACGATAAAAAGTCATGAATAATATTTTTAATAAAAAATGATAATTAATCAAAGAAAAGTGACACTCATCTAATAAAACTATTTCATTAACAATTTATATGATAGATAAAAAGTTATATAAATTTTATAAAAAAATAATAGCTAATCAAGGAAAATTATACTCGTCCAGATGGATGGTTTCATAAACATTTTATAAGATAGATAGAAACTGACAATATATTTTATAAAAAGTGATATGAGATCAAGAAAAGGAGATGTCCGTCCAATTGAACAACTTCTTAAACATTATTGGATGGATAAAAAGTGATAGCATATTTAATAAAGAGTAATATCTAATTAAGGAAAAGTAATAATCAGTTAATTGAATTATTTTATAAAATTTTCGCAGGTCAAATAAAAAATATTAATTTTTTTAATAGAATGTGATAATATTTTTAATAAAAAGTGATATATCTAATTATGAAAAAGTGATTATCAAACTATTGAATTATTTCATGACAATTAATATGACAAATAAAAAGTGATAATATTTTTAATAAAAAATAATAATTGATCAATGAAAAAGTGATAACTATAACTTGAATTATTTTATGCATATATGATTTATATAAAAGAAAAAAAGTATAGTAATTTAATATTATGTGATTCTTGATTATAAAAAAATAATAATCGTTCTTTTTTTTTCATAAATACTAAATAGTAGAAAAGTAAAAAAGTGGTGACATTTTTTTAATAAAATTAATACCTAATAAAAAAAATTACATCCATCAATTAAATTATTTTATATGTGAACAATTTATAAGATAAATAAAAGTGATAATAATTTTAATAAAATAGTGATATTCATTTCATGAAAAGTGATATCCATTTAATTAAATTATTTCGTTTAATAATGTATTTAATTTTATATACTTTAATTTTTATAAAATGTTTATCTTACATTTTATTTATAACTAAAAAGATTGAATAATATTTTTTTATTTACATTCAATTAGATAATGAATTTAACATTTAAATTTGATTAAAATTATTTAATATAATAAAAATTTAAAAGAATGAACGAGATTAAAGAAAAGAAAAAAAAACAATAATAATGAATCTATATTGAACACGCAAGAACATGATTTGTACAATCAATATTCCCGTTATGACCTTTCAGCGTGTTTTTTAATTATTTAATGGGTAGGTGGAGGATCCGTATCACGTATGAGGATCCGTGAGATTGTCTCGCACAAGATTCATCCTTTGATTAATTGAAATCGAATTGACGTGTATATAAAATTATCCATATTGTGATTTATCAAAATCGATGACAAAAAGGTCGCATCCATATTTTTTCTATTGACAATCACTAGCATGTGCCAGTTTTATTTTTTGAATTCGTGGAACCGGATCCTTATTTCAAGCCCAATACATATTTTTCAATTGCGGGCCGTTTCTTTCTCCTAATCTATTTCTGGTGAAAGTCCAATCAGACTTTCTTTCTCTTTCCTATTCACATACATTTGCTGATACGCTCCTTTCTCTCTCATCTTTTCTGGTGGCGTGAAACGGGCCTAAAACTTGACAAGTAATCGCGTCGACAGATGCAGGCCGAGTTGGGGTACGTGGTGGCATCGGAGTACTAGGGGAAAGGGGCCGATGGCGACGCGGGCGGTGAAGATGGCGATGGAGGTCAATCTCTCTGTCAAGCAGAATAAGAGAACTCTGAAATCACAAATCAGACTCTGCTAATTTTAAATCGAACATGATGATGTTAGAATATTGGGGGAAAGGGGTGGCAACATAGGTTGTGAAGATGGGTGGCGGAAGCCATGTTCAATGAGTGGGTTCGAGAGGCTGGTGGAGATGGTGGCCGTGGATATTGTTGTGAATTGATCAAAGAAAGAAGAAAATAAAACGTAACACAATCGTTTATAGTGGTTCAGCAAGCGAGAAGAAGATCTTATTGATAAAGATTACAACGATGATGAAGAATAAACTTAGATCTTATATAAACCTAATCTTATGGGAATATATGGATGATTCTGTGACCATGATGAAGAATAAAACTTAACCCATATATATACTCCAATATATGATATATATAGATAATATCATTGTTGAGAGTGGAATTTCACGTCTTTTGGTCTCACATTACATCATTTTTGATAGAATGTGGTCATAATTTTATGTAGAATGGCGTGGTTTTCATATCTTGTATAATTAAGATGCTACTAAGATGTTTTGTTGAGTTTTGAAGGGTAAAACATGATCTAAAGTTCAAAGTTGGAATGAAGAGTGAAAGTATGAAGAAATGCTGAAAAATATACGTTCACATTGCATAATATTTCTGTATTCGTGTAGAATTCCAAATTGATCTTTAATATATGGTTGAAAAGCCACAGAATAGATGATCGTTTTAGCGCAAAAATCACTCACATCAGAGTCCATATGAGGAAGTTATGCTTGAAACAGTGAGATCGCGCAATGCAGTCTCTACAGCTCGACATATAGCTCAGCTCGAGCTGTACCCAACTTGTGTGAATTTTTAGCTGAGCGGGGATCCTACGGAGCCTATAAGAAGTCATCTTTTCACCCATATGCAGCTCAGCCATGGCTCGACTTTGTCCAGACTGAGCTCAGCCCGAGATTGGTGTCGAGTGGAGTGTTTTTGGGCTCAGTCGCGGCCTGTTCGATTCAGCAGTGTATTTTTGGCTTCCAGATCGTGATTTGGCCAATTTTCAATGCGACCCTGCAAAAAGCCCAAGGTATAAAAGGGGGAAATCAACACACAAGGAAGAGAGCCCACACCACATCCATCGTGAATTGCTGCCCAAGACACACACACACATAAGATTCACTTCTTTCTTCTATCATCCATCCATCTTCAAGGGGGTTCCAAGTATTAATTGAGGGAAATCAGACGATCGGAGAGACAGAGAGGGAATACAGACTTACGCTTACGCTAGGGTTTCGTGACTCTATTCTTTTCCTTCCTTTTATCTTATTTTTTGTATGAATTGCATAGCCATGAGTGTATTTTGTAACCTCATGGGCTAATTTCGTATACAGTTCTAAGGTTTGATGGTTAGATTGAATTGATTTGGGAACATAGGCCAAAATTGAGATTTTATGCAGTTGATGTTCTGATTTTATTTATTTTATATAGACTTGCTTATATGCTTCGTAACATGTTCATAATAAGTTCATGACATCCGCTATAATGCTTGATTTATTATGTTAGCTTGTGTATGTCCATGATTGGTATTGTCTATCTATTAGGGATTGAAGTAGTTCCGCTGTAAATACTTTAATTCCATGAACTGGTAAATCAGATACTTGAATTGTTTAGTGGAACAATGCAATTAGACATTCAAGTATGAAGTGGATAGAACACTGTAGTAATTCCAGAGAATATCTTGTTAGTCGAACTTGCCATCTGGAGGTATTGTTGTTTGCTTTGATTAGTATCTAGGAATAAGGCTTGGTAATATTCGCGCATCTTAGGGAATAAATTAGAATATATTGTTAGCTTAAAATCGGATCATATCTGGTGGGCTAACAGGATTAAGTGGTGTATTTTCATTGACACTGCATGAATGAACAATTGGAAGTCTAGAAACCCAAATTAATTGGTCTATACCTAATACCTTAGAACTGTCGTTTATCTCTAGATAAAAATTTGTTTATTTTTCTTTTGCTTTTAATAATTCAGTTATTTAATATTTTGTTATTTAGCTAATTAATTTAAAAGCTCTTGGAAATTGGTTACGTAATTCTTATTAAATAGTAATCTAGAATAAATAAATAATTAACTATGAACAATTGGAAGTCTAGAAACCCAAATTAAGTGGTCTATACCTAATACCTTAGAACTGTCGTTTATCTCTAGATAAAAATTTGTTTATTTTTCTTTTGCTTTTAATAATTCAGTTATTTAATATTTTGTTATTTAGCTAATTAATTTAAAAGCTCTTGGAAATTGGTTACGTAATTCTTATTAAATAGTAATCTAGAATAAATAAATAATTAACTATCTCTGTGGGATCAATAATGTAACTTGGGTACTTGTCGCTACAATTAACATCCTTATACTTGAGGATTAAATTGGAGTGTGCAAAATACGCCTATCAAGTTTATGGCGCTGTTGGGGCGGGGACAATTTTAATTGTTTATTTGTCTTTCATTATTAATTTAATTATATTTTTTTTTAGATTTAATTATCTTTAACTTGAATTTTTCTTGAAGATTGCATGCACACTAGGTTAAAGAAAGGAACACAAGTTCTCAAATTTGACCCGGAGGTTGAAGCGTCTGCGAGGAAAAGGAGATGAGTAGCAAAGAATCTTAACACACCTCCTAAAGCTACTAAGGTACCACCTCCGAAAAAAAAATAGAGACATCGGATCCTAAAGCAGTCGTAGAGGAGGAAGAATAGCAGATAGAAAATCAGGTTATCCTAGAAGAAGCTGAATTAGAATCAGAATCAGAAACAACAGATATGAGAGATAGAACTCATGAGGATGACATCGTCATCCGAGAGACATTCAAGTCCACCAATTTAAGAGGATCAGGTATAGTTGGAGTCGTTCAAGCATTCAAGTTTACCAATTTAGGAGGATCAGGCATAGTTGGAGTCGTTCAAGCAGATGAGGCGAATTATATTAGGCCAGCCCTGATTAATATGGTGGAGAAAAACCCCTTTGCCGGAGGCATTTTTTATGAGCCCTATTGATATCTTAAATGTTTCAACAGCTATATGGATGCGGTGAAAGTCTCCGATGCTACAAATAATAGATGGAAGATGAGACTTTTTCAGTTTTCATTGGTTGATAAGGCAAGGAAGTGGTATGATAAATTGGCAGGAGACAGTTGCTCTCACTGCACTGAGCTTCAACAGTTGTTTGTGGATCGATTTATGCCACCGGGTAAGATTCTTGCATTGAAACAGAAAATCAACCAGTTCAAGCAGCGGAGAGATGAACGTTTGGAGAGAATTGGGAAAGGTTTACAAATGCGTTAAGGAGATGCCCACAACATGCATTTAAAAGTCTCAACTCATCAGTGTCTTCTATAATGGCCTTGACAATGAATCAAGAGTATTAGTTGATGCTTCTGCTAGAGGAAAAGTAGTAGAAAAGTTGTTTGATGATATTTCTATGAACTCTAGGGATTGGCCATCGAAAATGATTCGAGGGACTTATATACTTGGAAAAGTTGCACAAGTTGAACAAAAGTTTTCTGAATCTGATAGGAATGATAAGGTTGTCTCTCAGTTGGAGCAGATGAACAAACACCTGGTTACTTTGATATCAGGAAATAATAGGAGAGGTAACCAAAGAACAGAAAGTGATAAAGTGGTGATGTACCTTCAAGAGTCGAGGACGTTAATTGGGCTATGGGGCAGAGTCTCCAAGGTACAAGAAAACCTCAGAATTGGCAAGAAAATAGGTACCCTCAAGGAAATTCTAACCAAAGGAATAACCAAGGGGGAGGTCTTAGTAATCAAGGAGGAAATTGACAGAATCAAGCGAGGCATGAGAATTTTGCATATTCAAATCCAAATAATGCAGTTTCATACCCTCCCAACTTTGATCATGGGGCCAAGATTGAAAAAGGAAGAGCTAGTATTGATGAAGTGTTGGCCAGGTAAGAAGAAGAATGATGCTGACATTAACAAGATCAATAACTACATTGTACTCATGGATTAAAATATGACTAAGTAGAATGAAGAAGTCAATAAGCAGTTGCAGACATGGGTCAGATATAACCCTTGGTTAATCAGCAGCAGCAACAGATGCTAAAGGGTAAGTTTCCATCTGACACGGAAATTAACCTGAAGGAGTGCAATGTGATCACTTTAAGGTTAGGAAAACAGTACAAAGGTTTAGAACTGATGCAGGATATGACAGGAACAGAGTAGAGCAACTCGGCCATGGATTGGCAGCCAGCTCGAGCCTAATTGTGTCTCCAAGATGTCGAGTTGCAGCCGAGCAGGGTACAGACAAGTTCAGATGTAGTTCAGAGTGCGCTCAACCTCAGCTTGGCTCAGTTTGCCCTCAACCAGGCGACTTGCTCGAGCTGAGCTGCCCTCCAGGATTTCTAGCACGCTCGAGTTCTATTGTGAACTAATCTGACCAAGCAATCGCTGATAAAAAGTGACAGAGAGCTAAAAAACTAAGAGAAGCAGAAGTGGTATTCGAGAAAGACAGTTTGGGACTTCCGATAACAAATGTACCAATTCCTTTCCCTTAGAGATTCTTGACAAAAAGCTTGGATGAGAAGTTCAGAAAGTTCGCCGATGTTATGAGAGATATCCAAGTCACTATTCTTTTCTTAGATGTATTGGAAGAGATGCTATATTATGCAAGATTTATCAAGGAACTCATCTCCAGGAAGAGAAAGATGAACAGTGTGGAGACAGTGAATTTGATAAAGAACTGCAGCTTAATTATTCAGAAGAAGCTACCAAAAAATTGAAGGATCCAGGGAGCTTCATCATTCCATATGAGATTGGAAAAGGGCCATCTAAGAAAGCACTGTGTGATCTAGGAGCCAACATCAATTTGATGTCCTTCTCAGTATTCAAGAAGCTTGGTTTTGGGGAGTTGAAACCTACATATGTTGCCCTATAGTTAGCAGATCTGTAGTTGACATATCCCGAGGGGTTATTGAAGATGTGATAGTGAAGGTGTCGAACTTGACTTTCCCTGTGGACTTCCTTGTTCTTGATATGGAGGATGACAAGGATGGTGCACCTCTGATCTTAGGGTGTCCATTCCTTACAATTGGAAGAGCTCTCATAGATGTGTTCAAAGGAGAGTTGAGGCTAAGGGTTAATGATAAGGAGATCATCTTCTCTTTAAATAAGGAGATGCAGTGGCCTATAGATCAGCAACAATACAAGTCTGTAGAAGTAGTTGAGAATTTCGTGGAAGAGTATTTCGCCTTGTCTGATGCAGAGTTTGAGTGTTTATCTAACGTGCATGTATTGATTATTTTGAGAATTTACTTGCATTGAGTGATGCTAGGGTTGAACAGAGAAGGAAGACCACTGCTGACATGGTAAATCGGAATAAGAAGACCACTGTTGAAGGGGAGATGAAGCCTGTTGCTAAGGAGGAGAAGCATGAGAGCAAAAGAATTGAAGTGGTAGAGGAGATCGCATAAACAAGCGGATCTCTTACTTTTCCTACTACTAACTCTGATGTAATGTTTGATAATCTTTTGATTGCAGAAAAAATTGATGATTCATATCTGAAGCCTTCAAACTTACCGCCAGATTTTTATTCTTATATTGGTGTGGAAAATTCTAACTTGTTTAATCCTCATTTTGCTACGCAGGTTGAGCCTACAATTGAGTGGAGGATTGACAAGAAGAAATCGAGCCAGTCATGGGAGGAAATACTACACCAAAAAAGCACTAAGATAATAGAAATATATAACATAGATAAAAAATATGTATTGTCATATACGTTATATGTGTAGTCTTAAATATATATGTTGTCTTAAATTTTTTATCATGCACAAATACAACACATATTATCTGGTGTTGTCTTATTGTGTTGTCGTATATACCACTTTTCAAATGAATTCACTATAAGACAACATATATGATACCATATGTTGACATAAATTTTTTCACGCACAAAGACAACATATATTCATCTACGTTGTCTTAAATTGTCTTAATATTTTATTTTAAGAATACATATATGATTTTTTTAATATATCTTAAATATAAAAACTAGTGAGATATAAATAGGAGACTTAGAAATTTTTACTTTCCTCTCCCTCCGCCGCATTCGCCCATCGACGTTCCTCGCCGCCATTCCCCGCCGCATTGCCCGTCGCCCTTGCTATTCGCCCATCGACATTACCCGCAGCGTTGCCCTTGTTGTTCGTTCGTCACTAGTAGCCGCCCGCCTGCCACCAGTCTCGACCGTCCGTCCACTAGCCCTCCTGTCGCCAGTCTCTCCCGTCTTCACTCTCATCATGGTACTCTCTCTCCACTTCTTTCTTGCTCTAATTTGAATCAGCAACCAAATTGTGAAAATGAGAGATTAAAGTATTTTGGGAGTGGGGTTGGGTTGGGTAGGTTTCTAAAATTAAAATAATAATCTGTGATACTCTAAGATTTAAGAATTAAAGTAATGGGAACTGGAAATTTCTTTGTTATGGTGTACATTGTTGGTTGTTCACTGTTATTTGGCTACTTTCATGCATTTTTTGCTTGGATTTGTTGGATGGTATATGCAGTGAATTTTTTAATAGATTAAATTACCTGACTAATACCTTTTTTTGGGTTTCTGAGGAAATAAGGTTTAACTAGTTTTTAATTTATCTATCATCCTAGCTCAAAAGTAACCTGTGCTAATCATATATAAAGATAAGCTGATGAAATTTGGAAAATAAAGTTAGGCTAGTAAATTACGAAACTAACTATTACTACCTTTCTTTTGCCAATTTACAGTAGGTCTTAAGGCTTACTCATAAGCTTATTCAACTTTGATAATTTAATTAATTGCCTTCTTCTATTCCAACATATGAGAAAATAAAAAAATAATAGTAAGGCTGTAATGTTGGGAGTATATATATAATGAAGATCAAAGATATAAAAAAATAATAGTAAGGCTGTAATATAATTTTTTTAATAATTATTTTGTTCCATTTATTAGGAATTTATACTAAAATATGAATAAAGACTGGATGTTCAGTGATAGATTATCACACGAGTATGAGGTAGATGTAGAGACATTTATGTAAATTGAGATTAAAAATATTGGTGATCTCGGCTCGATGTAATGTTCTTGTGTATTATGCGGCAACTTAAGAAATACCTCTGCTGCACGAGTAAAAGCACATCTGATGTGCAATGGTATGCTGACAACATACGATCCATGGATATGGCATGGAGAAAAAGTTCCAAACCAAGGTGAAATACCGAAAGGTTTTGAGTCGAGACAGTTTAATGGTAATTATGTAGCACCTAAATCCTTAGATGATATGGTTCGTGATGCTCATAAGAAGAGTACTAATAACTCTGATGAATTCATAGAGATACTTGAGGATGGTGAGAAGCCATTATATCCTGGATGTTCAAAATATACCAAGTTGTCTACCATTGTTAAGTTGTATAACTTGAAGGCTAAAAATAGTTGGAGTGATAAGAGTATGACAGAACTACTAGAATTGTTGGGAGACATGCAGCCAAATCCCAATGAATTGCCAACAACTCTGTGAAAAGCAAAGAAAAGCTTGGTTGCATTAGGTATGGAATATATAAAAATACATGCATGCCCTTGCAATTGCATTTTATATTGGAAAGAGTATGAGAACTTCACACAATGTCCAACTTGTGTGGAGTCAAGGTATAAGGTAGGAAAAGACTAAAAAAATGAAGGGATTTCCAAGGAAGGTCCTTTGGTACTTTCTACCTATATCGAGATTCCGAAGAATGTTTCGCAATGAGAAAATAGCAAAGGAGTTAACTTAGCATGCTGAGCGTGAGGTTGTTGAGGGATTTTAAAATCATCCAGCTGATTCACCCGCTTGAAAAGCGGTGGACAATCAATATACTGATTTTGCAAGAGAATCAAGAAATTTAAGGTTAGAAATGCGGCGACAATGTGCAACAAAGGAAGGAAAATAACTCACTAGAAATTAATTAAGGTACTTGATTTTCATTTCATTCAGTATGAATAATTTAAATTAAATGGGGAAATATTTATAATTTATGTACATGTGGACACCTAAGCAACCAGATTCATCTCAATGCGACTTCTTCGTAATGCGATACATGAGAGAAATTATCAATATTGATGGAGTAGTTTGCATGGATACAATTCAATCATTAGTGATGAATTTTATTATAAATTTTACAGTTTCTATTTAATTTGATTTATTTATCTGTTCTTTTATTATTGAATATTCTCTTGTGTTAAACAGTTTTCATCAATTGGTGACTACTCTAAAGATAAAATTGATGAAGTGCGAGAAGAATGGGCAGGTTTCCTTCGGGCTCATATAAAGGAATAAAGTTGGTACTTAACTATGCATACTTTAATGATCATAATTTTATAGATTTATTGCTATATTGAAATTGGTGTTAGACCAACTGTGATTCCGTTCTCTCTTAATGTTAAATCTGTATTCTTTAAATATGCCCTTAGAATAAAAAATTGATATATTAGGGGACGTCTGTTAAAGCAATGGATTATACTGCCATTTTTCTTCATGAGATAATATGAGATTTAAATTATTGGTGTAGCTGATTTATTTCCTCATGTTTATTTTCTCAACTCTTACATGGTTATATCGTAAATTGAAATTTTCTAGTTAACTTTGTATTATTTAATATGGTTATCCTCAACTGTTTTCAAGATTTTTAGGCTCATGGCATGCGTTTTAACTTTTCATGATAAAGTTATGGTTGTGTTTGGACAGACACATATAGTTGAAAGAAGAGGCTTCAGAGCTAAAGGGAATGGTCATGACTAGTTGGATGTATTTGGATTTTCATTAATTGTCTAGAATTGGATTCATAGTTTCGTGGTTTTTAAACCAATTCTATTATGTCATGTCTTATGGGATGTATTTGGAGACATTTAGATTTGAGAGGGATATTTGATATTTAGCATGTTTTTGATTATTCAGAATGTTTTAATACATTTTGAATTTTATTATTTCGTTTATCAATTAATTATAAAATTTTTTGTATAATAATTAATTGGTTCGATAACACATATAAAATGTAGACGCTATAGATAATTTAATAATACTACATTAATAGAAAATACATATATCTGTTGTCTTAACCAAGTAAGACAACATATATAACCTGTTGTCTTAATTTTTTTTTAAAAAGACGTACAACGACAACACATATTTATGTATGTGTTGTCGTTGTGCATCTTTTCAAATTCCCTATGACAACAGAGGCTTCGACAACAGAGATTTTTCTAAAAAGAAGCTAACAGAAAACACATTATATGTGTTGTCTTAATGTATTTTTGGTGTAGTGAAAGAAAGTCATAAGGTCCTGTTTCTGTAACAAAGAAAGGTGAGATGGTAGGTGCAATAAATAAAATAGGAAAGAAATACTTGAAGGTAAGAATGCGAGAAGACTGTGCTTCGATCCAGTAGTACGAAAAGATGTATCCTATCGTACTCTCTGACGTTAAACATGAGCGCTTGTTGGGGGCTGTCCCTTCCGTTTTAATTATTTTATGTGTTTATGTGGTGTAGGAATTTTATTAGGTGTTGCTCGACTATGGTATATACTTCTTTGTAAACTTAGCTTCTCACCTTGTTTGATCTAAGTTTGGGGGATTACATACATACCTTGTCTTTCTGCACTGAAGTAAATTTTCTGCATTGTTTTGTTTTGTTTGCTTGGAGGGTCGATTTTTTTATGATTAGTTGATATTTTTGATTTATTCGTGAATGTTGATTTTTTGATTTTTTGCGATTTTTCAGGTGTTTTGTTAGTGTTTATTTATTGTGAGTTGATTCTAGTGTCGGTATAGTTAATTTTTGGTTCTCTAGGATGATTTTCTGATTTTTCTTGACATTTGATGGTATTATATGTGTGATTGTGGTTGAAGCAATTTGATGTTGAACTTTGATATTGAGATGCCTGAAGTTTAATTATATGCATGGAAGCCATGTGAAATTTGAGCCTTTTGAAATCATGACAAGTTGAGATACAATTTATTCTTGTGAGTGTCGTTCATACACACGTATTCTAGAACTTGACTTTATATCTTGCTTGAAGCTATATATTTGATTAGACGATAGGAGATGATCTTAGGCCAACTTTGTTATTTATTAGTCACTAGCCAAATTATTACCTACCTGTTGAAATTATCCGTAGTCAACCATTTTGAGCCTAAAAGCCTTATTTGTTGGAACCCTACGTGATTAGCCAAATGATCCCTTTGCTAGCTTTAAAAATTCCTACCTAGTAGAGAGTTGACGAAGTCAAGTTGGTGTCTTGTGATGAAGAATATAAGGAGAAGTAATTTGGAAGTGATGAAAATTATTGAAGAGAGTAGTTAAAACTTTTATGAAGGGGTGTGCCTGAAACTGGTACCCCATGAAAAAGGATAGTGCCTGAAACTGGTACCCTTATTTGAAAAAAAAAAGAAGAAGAAAAGAGAAAAAAATTATTCAAGTAAGGAAGTTGTGTTCAAAAGTGAAAGAGAAATTCAAATTGCAAGAAGAGTTGAAGAGCATTGAAGGAAAAAGAAGAAAGATAAGTTGTTTGTTGAAAGCTGTAAGCCTTCTTTGATTCTTTACTAGTGAATGAGTTACTTAATCCATATATTTACTACCTTTACCAAAGACCAACATTACATCCTAATGCAAGACCTTTATGATCTTATTGTCGAAATTATCCTTTAATCAACAGTTGAGATGATTGCCAAGCTTATGGTTACGCGTGTGTTTGTATTGACTTTGAGTGTAAACACCTTACCTTAAAGTGCATATCTTACACTTGAGCGTTGAGCGTAAATACTACATGTGAGAATGGGTGGATGAGAAATACTACCCGTGAGAATAGGTGGATGAGCACTCCAAAATGGTGAAATAGTTGATTTGAAGTGTATGTTCTTAGATGGATGGTTGTCTTAATATTTAAAGTATGATTTTCGAATTGTTATATTGTCTAGGATGTGTTAAGCTGTGAAATTTTCTCTCAATTACTCTATTGGTTTTTCTATGTCGTTGCCTCGGGACGAGAAATATATAAGTTTGGGGGTTTGTTGAGAGTGGAATTTCACGTATTTTAGGTCTCACATTACACTGTTTTTTATAGAGTGTGGTCATGATTTTGTGTAAAATGGCGTGGTTTTTATATCTTCCATAATTAAGATGCTACTAAGGTATTTTGTTGAGTTTTGAAGGGTAAACATGATCAAAAGTTCAAAGATGGAATGAAGAGTGAAAGTGTGAAGGAATGCTGAAAAACACACGTCCACATTGCATAATATTTCTGTATTCATGTAGAATTCCAAATTGATCATGTGAAAGCCACAGAAGAGTGGATCGTTTTGGCCTAAAATTCACTTAAATCGGAGTCCGTATGAGGAAGTTATGCTCGAAATGGTGAGATTGCACAATACAGTCTCTACAGCTTGGCAGATAGCTCGGCTCGAGCTGTACCCAACTTGTGAGAATTTTTGGCCGAGCGGGGATCCTATGGAGCCCACAAGACATCATCTTTTCACCCATATTCAACTCGGCCATGGCTCGGCTTTGTCTAAACCGAGCTAGGCCTGAGTTGGGTGCCGAGCGGGGTGTTTTTGGGTCCAGTCATGGCCAGTTCAATTCAGCAGTGTATTTTTGGCTTCCAGGTCATGATTTGAATAATTTTCAACACGAAAAAGCCCTACCAACAGCCCAATGTATAAATGGGGAAATCAACACACAAGGAAGAGAGCCCACACCACATCCATCGTGAATTGCTGCCCAAGACACACACACACACACACTAGATTCACATCTTTCTTCAATCATCCATCCATCTTTAAGAGGGTTCCAAGTGTTAATTGAGGGAAATCGGACGATCGGAGAGATAAAAAAGGAGCGCAAACTTACGCTTACGCTAGGGTTTCGTGTCTCTATTCTTTTCCTTCCTTTTATCTTGATTTTTGGTATGAATTGCATAGCCATGAGTGTTGTTTGTAACCTCATGGGCTAATTTCTTATACAGTTCTAGGTTTTGATGGTTAGATTGAATTGATTTGGGAACATAGACCAAAATTGGGATTTATGCAGTTGATATTCTGATTTTATTTATTTTATTCAGACTTGCTTATATGTTTCGTAGCGTCTTCATAATAAGTTCATGACATCCGTTATAATGCTTGATTTATTATGTTAGCTTGTGTGCGTCCATGATTGGTATTATCTATTTGTTAGTGATTGAAGTAGTTCCGCTATAAACACTTTAATTCCATGAAATGGTAAATCAGATACTTGAATTGTTTAGTGGAACAATGCAATTAGACATTCAAGTAGGAAGTGGATAGAACCCTATAGTAATTCCAGAGAATATCTTGTTAGTCGAACTTGCCATTCGGAGGTATTGTTGTTTGCTTTGATTAGTATCTAGGAATAAGCCTTGGTAATATTCACATAACTTAGGGAATAAATCAGAATATATTGTTAGCTTAAAATCGGATCATATCTGGTGGGTTAACAAGATTAAGTGGTGTATTTTCATTGACACTGCATGAATGAACAATTGAAAGTCTAGAAACCCAAAGTAATTGGTCTATACTTGATACCTTAGAACTGTCGTTTATTTCTTGAATGAACAATTATTTAATATTTCGTTATTTAGCTAATTAATTTAAAAACTCTTGGAAATTGATTATGTAATTCTTATTAAATAGTAATCTAGAATAAAAAAATAATTAACTGTCTTAGTGGGATCGATAATGTAACTTGGGTACTTGTCACTACAATTGACATCCTTATACTTGAGGATTAAATTGAAGTGCGCAAAATACGCCTATCAATTATATATAATATATGTGAATAATATATGATTTGCAGAATCTTTTCTATAAAAGATATGATTTTAACTTGCTTGGGAAACAAGCTGCTCCCAAATCCAAGCTCGCTTATTCTGGTAGCCCAATCTTATATCAAACACGTGATCTCAGCTAACTCAACGGATGCAAGTGTCTACCTCTAAACAGATAATCCAATGTCACATAGGGTGGAGGAGAAGGCAAGGTTTAAAAAAGAAGGGGCTTGGAGAAAGTATTATTTATTGAAGGAGAAAGCTATAGATGCTGTCATATACAGCATTTTACTTGGGAATATTCCATCTCTTTGGGATGAAATTAAAAAAATGGCCAACAGAAGAGGTGGCTTTTGATCTGATGGTGTATCACCAAATATTCTATTAGTTAATATTCAGTGAACATGATGATATGTGCTTGACTTTATGGCTCATGTTTTGTAGCATCACTATGTTTTGAGCTTTATTAATTTATTTATTACATTGTAATTTTTTTTCTCTCCCTATTAATGTATACTCCGTCCATCCCGACCTAATGGCTATGCTTCCTCTGTAAATTTTCAAAGGAAGCGTAACCTTTAGGGGGGGACAGAGGAAATACTCAATTTAAACTGATAACATGTGTTTATTTTAAATAATTGCAGTTTATCGAAAATGTTCGATATCACCAAAAGGGAATTTGTCGAGCTTGCCCTTGATGGAAATAATTATTTAACATGAGCCCTATATGTTAAAATCCGCCTCGCATCTTGTGATTTAAGTGGAACTATCAACTCAAAAGTTGAATGTATTCCTGCCCAAAAGGCTAAAGCACTAATTTTTCTTTGCCACTATCTAAACAAAGATCTTAAAAATGAGTATCTAATAGAAAAAGATCCTCTTGTTTTATGGCAATCCCTGAAGGATCGCTTAAAAATGAGTATCTAACAAAAAAAGATCCTCTTGTTTTATGGCAATCCCTGAAGGATCGCTTTGATAAGCAAACTATGATAACACTCCTTCAAGCTCAATATGATTGGCTGACTTTAAGATTTTAAGATTTTAAATCTGTGACAAAATACAATTCCACTTTATACCGTATTGTCTCACAGCTGAAACTCTGCAAGCAGAATATTACAGAATCTGAGCTGATTGAAAAAACTCTATCCATATTCCATGCTAGTAACCTCGTACTCTAGCAGCAGTACTGAGCTAAAAATTATTCTAAGCATTCATAGCTTATTTCTGTATTATTGGAAGCACATGGTACATTTAAGAGGAATTACACTTGGAGTGGAAGGGGTAGAGGAAGAGTAGGAGGTAACGGACAAGGAAATCAAAACTGGGCTCCTCGAAATGGTCGTAATGGTCGAGGCAATCTTACTTGGAATCTTAATTGGCCTCAACGAGGTAATTCAAATTTACCCAATCAAGGTGGTGGTCGAGGTCGAGGATTTTATAACAATACTTATAGGGCCTAGGGTGGTGGAATAATTCAAAACAAAGCTTATGGATAAAATTCAAATTCCACTCAACAAGCATTACACCAAAATCAAATTTGCCATCAATGTGGATGTGAGGGTCATTGGTCTCGTACTTGTCGAACACCAAAGCACTTGGTCGAAGCATATCAAAGAATGAAAAAAGAAAAAAGGAAAAGAAATCAGTGGTGAATTATATCATGCAAAATTGCCTGAAGTAAAGAAAGAATTTGACCATGACAATAACGACATCTTGGGACTCGAGCTCGAAGATTATGGAGAGCAAATGTGATCTTTATTCTCATGATATTCAAATTTTTAATTGCTAGTCAATTTAATTTTATTCTCATGCATTTTAGAAATACTCATTTCATTCTTCAAGTCATCTTTGGTTGCTTCTTTACTTTGCTCTTCTTCTTTATCTCCTTCCTCTGTCTTTTTCTCCTTTAGGTGCTCGGTAACTTCTATCTCAGTAGAAGGAATCGCTCCTTCCACTTTAGTTCCTCAACTCTTGTTTCTTCTCCTTTTAAGTCCCTGCAATTATTTGATTCATGTAAGCATTCAAGGAATTCAAGAGAAAGCTCATTAGAAAAATCATTAGTAATAGTAGTAGGAAGAGTAAGAAATTCGCTTAGGCTTGTTTCTAATGGATCCTTAGAAAGGATTATGGGTAAGCTCTCCTTAGCGATTTTCTCTACTTCGTCAATGCTTTTGCACTCTTCAAACAACAACTTAGGATCTTCAGACTGCATTCCACTGCGCAATGGAACAACAGTTTCTTCCTCAAACCCTTCTTCAACCTCAACTCTTTCCTCTTGTTGACATAGATAGAGCATAAGCAAATCTAAGATCTTTTGTCTCTCTTCTAGTTCCTTCTTCATCTCTTCTTATTACTTTTTCAACTCTTCAAATAAATTCTTGGATTCATGGGAAGTTTTGATTGAAGTAGAATAAGTGTTCTCTTCATATCTGACTTGATTGTAGTACTAAGAAGGAACTTGATTCATTGGAAAATCATAACCATAGTACCTCTCATCCATGTAATATGGAGGAGGAACCATAGCTTTCTGATTTCCATAGAATTCCATCTCTTGTACCTAAAAAATAATTCAGTGTCAGAATATGTTCAAACAAATAAATTTAAAAAAAAAGTAAAAAAAGAATCCTAATTAAAATTGATAACAAATAATTTAGTGGTCTCATATTTAAACAATCTAATCACTGGCAACGGCGCCAAAAACTTGATTGTTGATTTTTATGCTTCCCCGAGTATAGGGAATCAGTTGCAGTTTCAGCGTGTGACCAAGTTAAATTATCGAACCCAAGGGATTAGAGTTAAACAGATTACCACATAAATATAATTTGCACCACTAATAATTAAGACAAAGTAACCTTTTTTTAGTTTGGAAATTATTAAACTAATTATGCTCAAAAATAAATACTAAATAAAATAAATAAAAATAAAATAAAAGTCACAAACAATCACAAGTGTTTGAAGAGAGAATACAAGATAACTCTAGGAAATCCAGTTTAAATTAATCAAATTAAATCACTAGACAATCGGTTAGAATTCTTACAGATTTTATGAAAGCAATCACATAATTATGTTAAATTCCTTTTTTAAAGTAAACTTAACACATGAACCTGGTTTAAACCCTCAGATGCAGAAGAATAATTCTTACTCCAATACTAGGTACTTTATGCAAAATTACATTAAAGGCTAGAGTACTAGACTTACCTTTATAGGTACTTAAGAAATAAACATCAATTCTCACCTAACAATCTAAGAAACCAAATCCTCTAGAATGGTAATTAATAGATATATTAAGTGTCCAATATTAATTATTCTAATGAATAAAGGTTATATGGTTAGATTCCCTTTACTCATAACAGATTGACAAATATATTCCTTCTATGACACAAACAACAATCGTAAGCATGCATAATACAATGACATAACCATGAATAAGGACATATCATATAAGATAAAAATATAAGTCTTAATCAAAGCATTAGTAAAGGAATAAACATACTGCAGAAATCCAAAACTTAGTCTAGATCATTAATTCAGTCTAATTCAACCTTCAAAACTAGAATTATCCAGAAAAGTACTAGCTCATGGTGTTACAAGCAATACACATGTTTATGGAATGAAACTTACCCATGAGTCAATAAATCAACAATAAAAAATTAAAGAAGGAAGAAAAACCCTTGTATGGAATAATTCTCTGTCTTCTCTTTCTGTCTTGATGATCATCTTCCATTCTCCTTCTCAAGTAGCAAATACCATTATTGAGTTTGATAGGTGAAAGGCGGGTGAAGGGTAGAGGTGGATGGCGGAAGGTGATGGGTTAAGATTGTATAGCCCAAAGGGTGTGGTGGAGAGTTAGGATTTTTCTGAAAATCCCTCAGGTCTCCTTTTATAATTGAGGGCTGCTAAAATTCGGACTCCACCTCAAAATGGGGCTTTTGTACACTAAAACGATGCTAAATCGGACCCTAAAACATGCAAATTTTCACACTAAAGTATCACTTTTCTATGTTCACATATTATTTTTTATTAAAAATATTATCACTTTTTAATTTAAAAATTTTTCATTAAATAGTTTAATAAATGTATCACATTTTTCCATTTTTTCATTAAAAGTATCACTTTTGTATTTTTAACTATCACTTTTAATTTTCTTATTGATTATATTAAGTATAATAGTATTAATTGTAAATAATTAATAAAATTTTAAAACATATAAGAAAAGAAGAAAAAATGCCACACTTAATCAATTGCACAGTTGTATAATCAGGAATGCGTCACTTCCAAGAAGTCGTGCACGACCCACGGGTGACCGGCCAATACAGTTTTTTTCTTAATTTTTTGTTTTATATATTATATTAAGGGTGCGGCTATTTTCACCTCCAATTTTACTAAATTTACCCCGTAAATATATAATACTAAAATATCCTTATTTGTTAAGACATATATACCCCTGTATAACTTATAAATTAAAATCTCTATACATACCCCCAATTAAATTTCCCCATCTGATAAACTATAATCTCATGAGAAATCTCTACAATTTTCACACGTAATTGACTTTTTCTTTAGCTACACCTTATATCATACATGGTTACGCAACGATTTGTTGAATTAAATTAATTTAAAATTTCGAACGAACAGTTTTCCATGTCATGAATCGAGATGCATTTTGTTTGATATTAGGTGTAATTTGAAGCCTTTTGGTGTCGATACCTATGCAGATTTGGGATTAAATTAATATAAATAGATTGAGTGTGTGGGGGTAAACTCCAATGATGAAAAGTTTTTTGTGTCGTGAGGGAATCTGAAGCCCCAAGAGATATGGATCGTGAACGTCGCATTGTAATCCTTGAAGGCTCTGCCAATGGGGAAAGTTGGAGGCAAACGACATGTGTATAGCACATGTTTAGATAGAAGTGTAACAACAAGTTTGTATTTATAAAATAATAAACACAAAAGAAATTACAATGAAAATCCAAGATGGATTGAAGTTGAGAATTTAACTGAACAGCTTCTATTTATCCTCTGATTCCTCTCTTGAGTTAATTTCTTGACTTCTTCAACTTTCAGAGCTGGATCTTCGGATGAAGCTTGTCCGAGCTCGGGGTTGACTTGAAGCTTTCAAACGTTTATCCGGGGGCATCGAGCCTTTGTTCGGATCAAACGTTGACTTGGAGATTTGTTGTGAAGTACGACACTCAATTTGGTAGAACGTTGACTTCACGGAGATAGATGGATGAATTTGGTATGAAGAACGCCGGGTCAAAGAGGCTTAGCACCTTGGTCTTTGATTGGAGGTGTTCTTGACTCGAAGATGACTTGAACTTGATTTGAAGATCTTGAGTGTTCTTCGACTTGATCTTGATCTTGAATTTGAACTTGGTCTTGATCTTGACTTGAACTTCACTTGATCGGATCTTGATCGAACTTGATTTTCACTTGAATCTTCAGAGTTCTTCAGGTCTTCAGGATTTTCAGAGTGAATGGAATGAGAACTGAAGGTCCTTATTTATAGGTAGAGAAAATAACTACTTGAGAGATATTTTCTCCTTCAAAAGATATGTTGGGCTTTTCTCCTTTAATTAAGCCTGCTGGACTGGATACGGGCCTATTTAATTTAAATAAGCCTGCTGGATTTGACTTGGGCCTATTTAATTTAATTAGGCATGTTGGACTGGATACGGGCCTATTTAATTTAATTAAGCCTGCTGGATTTGACTTGGGTCTATTTAATTTAATTAGGCATGCTGGACTTGATATGTTGGGCTCATTGACTCGAGTCATGCCCATTTGACTTGAATTAAGCCCATATGACTTCAATTGAGCCCATTTGACTTGGATTTGGGCTCAAATAATTATATTAATTATTAATTATTTATTCATTTATTTTAGGAATTAATTTATTTAAATTCCTTAATAAATAAATATTTAATCAATATTTAATATATTTTTCTTTTCATTTATATTTGTTAGACAATAAAATTTAATTGCCTACAAATGCCCCCTTGCATTTTGTTCACTGAAATTATTCTTTGAAGTGGACAAACTGCAACAATTTCCCTTTAATTTTGGCATGGTTTTTTCCGCTCATTAAACTTTTTATCATGCTCCAAATAATTCCATTTTTTTTTCTTCAAAATACATGCGTGTATCTGAAGTCCAAATATTTACTTCATATATCAACTCTAAAATAATGGATTATTGGGAATCCCCTTTTTTTTTGCTGATTTTTCTCACTTTGCCAAATATATTCTTGATAATATACATGGACAAATATTCTCAAACTTTGCTCATAAATAATCTTCAACCACTTTTATGCGCATCCACAGCAATACTAGAGATAAACAAGATATTTTCCTCAATTCATTCGAATGCAAAGAACATAAAATCTTCAAGAGATAGACATAAATATTCACTCAATTTTCACGAAGGTTATCCATACGAAATTTCATCACTATAAAATAAGAGCTCCTTGTACTCAATTTTCCTCATCAAAGTTTTTGGATTATGAACTAATCAACCTAACTTTTCTCTTTCAGGTGGTTTTCTCATCGATCAACAAAGCTAGAGTGAAGTCATACTTGAAGCTTTGGCACCGTGAGTTTATGCAGAACTGGAAGCGGACCAACGGTGCTACAAACCAGATTTCCTTGAAGATGAAATGGGCAGTCGAGACCAGCGTCGTGGTGGAGAGCGATCGACGGCGGACCACCCATGGTGGTTGCTTGTCGGGCTCACACCGTAAGGTAAAGAGCGGTCAACAGCGGGCTATCCATGGTAGCTGCTTGTTGGGCTCGCGCCTCCAACGGAAGTGGGTGGAGAGGTGTTACAGACCTCCAAAGATTGATTTGAAGGCTGAAGTTAGACCAATAACGTCGAGGTGGAGAGCGATCGATGGCAGACCACCCATGGTGGTTGCTTGTCGGGCTCACACCGTGAGGTGGAGAACGGTCAATAATGGACCACCCATGGTGGCCGTTTGTTGGGTTCACACCTCCGACGGTGTTGATATGAAGAGCGGGAGGGAGGTCGACGAGTGAAACCGAGGGAGCACGCTGATGAAGACATGCTTTACAGCGGTGATCTGCAGTGGACCCAGTGGCGGCTATTTGCAGCAGCGAATGGGGGCGGTGTCGCGATCCATGGTAGCGGTGAAGATGCGGCTGAAATCAGTGGTCAAACAGAGGCGGCTATGTCGGGTAGCTGTTCCGGTGAAGATGCGGCTGAGCGATGGTCAAACAGAGGTGGCTGTGTCGGGCAGCTGTTCTGGTAAAAATGCGGCTGAGCGGCGGTGCTGCTACTCATCGAGACCCTGAGCAGATATGGTGGGTGCGACGAAGGCTGTTGGTGAGCAGTCAGCAGGTTTGGCAAGGAAGAGCCTCTAATGGCGACTAGCAGCGAGAGCGGGACCTGTAGGCAAACGGCTCGCTCTGGGCTTCGACGGCGGCTGCTCGCCATCCTCGACGAGAGATCGGCAGTGGCTGCTCGCTGCAGGCTTCAATGGCGGCAATTTTCTCAGCGACGGGACAGCGGCTGACGGTTGTCTCTGGCAGCGATAGTTCACGCGTTCCCAGCGGTGGGTGACTGCGGGTTTGATGGGCGACGGTGACCGCGCCGATGGATTCGGGAGCAGCGAAAAGACTGGTGGCTGGAGCGATCTTCGGCAGCGAGGTGGCAGCAGCTGACGTCTGCTTTCTGGTAGGCGGCTGCAGCGATCGGTCAGCCGTGGGTGGTGGTTGTCGGAGGAGCGGCCGGCTTGCACCTGGGTGAACTCTTGCAGCATGATCTCCGAGGAACCAGTGGCGAACGGTGGCACCTCGGTGACAGCAAAGCAATGAGGGATCCGGCGATGGGATGCAACGAGACTGATGGGTGTAGCGGAGAAAATGGTGACAAAGAGCGTTGGCAGCAGTGTGCATAGCTCCACGTTCGCGCCTCCGGTGGTGATGCGTCGGATTCCAGCATGAGGGAGATGGTGAACTAGCAATTATGTTTTGATTCAAGGAGAAAGGAATCACATCCTGTACCCTCTTTTGACTTTCCAAAACCAACTCAATCACGTGATCAGCTTTTGGGGTGAGGAATAAAGTTGCCTATGATTGATTGGAGAGAGAGAGTGTTTACAATTTTCCAAATTTGACTTCCATCAGAAATCACGTGGGTATACTTGCTGAATCCATTTGATTGATTAATTAATTGAACTTCTCAAACCTTGTGATTTGGGCTTAACTAATTAATTATAGGCTTGGGCTGCTTAGCATTCAATTAAGATTATTTGCAATGTAACTGGACTCATCAATTGGAGTTGCATCATTCCAGACATCAACTTGGGCCTAAATTTCTTAAACAAGAAATATGGACTCCATTCTCATGGACTGAAATTAAATTTAACTCATGCTTTTAACTTTAAACTTAAACATGAATTAATTTACTTGCTCCTTTCAATATTTTAATTCACATGCTCCACAAATTGATGCCAACAAACCAAAACATGACTGAACTTAATATGATGCTAAGCTGCCTACGTACTTCTTTAAAGAGAATCAAGTCATAACGTAGTTCAAAAGAACATGATTTGATTTGGATGGGGGGGTGCCGTGCACAGTTTATACTCATGCGGGCCAGGAGTGACTATTCTTTAACCACTTTAGACAAAGTAGGATATTTAATACTTTAACCACTTAAAATATCTGAGTGGGGTGAATTAATAGTTTAACCACATATAATTACCTTTGGTGGGTGTCGTGCACAGTTTATACTCATGCGGACCAGGAGTTTGTCATACACAGTTTATACTCGTGCGGACCAGGAGTTTGTCGTACACAGTTTATACTCGTGCGGACCAGGAGTTCATCGTACACAGTTTATACTCATGCGGACCAGGAGTAACATGCAGTTTAGGCTCGTGTGTCAAGGAGCGTTCCTTGGATTTGACTGGATTACGCATAGTAGCGTTTCAGGAATTTACCATTTATGGGGCCGATTCCTACACCATCTTCAGATATCAACTTGTATGCACCATTTGTATACACCTTTTTCACAACATGTGGGCCATTCCACTTGGGCAAGAATTTATTTTCAACTCGGTGAGTGATGACAATAGGCCTTCTTACAGCAAGGACTAGGTCTCCGACTTGAAAAGAATGTATCTTTACTTTCTTGTTAAACGTTCTGGAGAGGCGAGCTTGATAGCACTCAAGTCTTTGTTGTGCTTCTAACCTCTTCTCATCAAGTGCCTCTAATTCTCCGAGACGCAGTCGTACGTTCTCTTCTTCAGTTAAACCTTCTTGTATGGCTATTCTCAAAGATGGTATTTGCTTTTCAAGGGGCACCACAGCTTCAACCCCATATACAAGAGAGTACGGAGTAGCTTGAGTAGGCATTCTATAAGTAGTTCGATACGCCAATAAAGCTTCATGAATCCTTTCATGCCAGTCTCGCTTTGACTTGGAGACCACCTTCTTCAACAGATTACACAGTGTTTTGTTGAAGGCTTCGGCAAGCCCATTAGCTGCTGCATTATACATAGAAGATTTTCTTTGCTTGAAGTCAAACTTCTCACAAAGCTTATCAATCAAAGAGTTACTGAATGGCCTCCCATTATCTGTGATAATGTATCGAGGCACTCCATATCTATATATGATGTTGATGCGGATAAAATCAGTCACATTTTCTTTCTTCACTTCTCTCAAGGGTACAACTTCTGCCCACTTGAAAAAGTAATCAGTGGCAGCCAGAATATAAAGATGGCCTCCGGAAGACTTCGTTAATGGCCCCACCACATCTAAGCCCCATGCATCAAATGGCCACGAAGAAACTGTTGGATGTAATAGTTCGGGAGGCTGATGAATGAGATTTGCATGAAACTGGCATGGCTGACATCTTTGTGCATAATCTATGTAATCCTTCACCATAGAAGGCCAGTAATATCCCATCCTCTTGATTCTGAAATGTAACTTGGGTCCAGACTGATGGGCGCCACATATTCCAGAATGAGCTTCCTCCATAGCTTGAAGAGCTTCTTCATCACTTAAGCATCTTAAGAGAATACCATCAAACGTTCTTCTATAGAGTGTATCTTTGTAATAGAAGAATCGTGGTGCTCTACGTTGGACATCAACCTTTAGATGTGGATCATTAGGAAGCTTATCATTCTTCAAGTAATCCACGAACGGTTGACGCCAGTCTTCTTTCTCAATATCAAAAACCTCTATGGCGCAATACTCAACCTCTTCACCATCTTCATCTTCGAAGAAGGGAGGCACCACCCAACTTTTGCAGATCGGTACTTGAAAAAGTGCTTCGGGCATTGCTATGGTTGATGCTAACTTTGCCAAAGCATCGGCTTGCTTGTTCTTGCTCCTTGGTAAATGTTCAATCTCTACATCTCCAAGCCAATTCATAAGCCTCTGAGCATAGTTATAATACAGAAGTAGTTCAGCTTTCTTTCTTAACCTCATATAAGCCAAGCAGCTGGTTGATTATTGATGCGCGTTTTCTCAACACACAATTAATTCCTAAGTATGAAGGATATCAATTGTAGTTTCGAAAGGTGACCAAGTGATTATCGAACCCAAGGGACGGCGTATTATCAATTTAATTATTATCTAAATTAATTAAGACAAAGCAATAAGAGTTTGATGTTTGATTATAACTAAAATACTAAATTAAATAACAAATAAAATAAACTATCACTCGAAGAATACGTAGGTGGATCAAGTAGGAGAATAGGTAGCTCTAGGATAATCCAGTTTCACTCATTAATCTCCTTTTTATGTGTTGATGTCTGACTCTGCCTTGTGGAATATGGACGCATCACTAAGTCATGCAAATCTACTCTATAGACACAAGTAAATATGCGTGTAACACGTGTGAATAACCTTGGAGCAAGAGATATAATTTCACCCCCTTTTTAGGTACTATCAGTATCTTATTTCCCCCTAGGATTGGTACTCTAACCCGATATGATCTCCCTTTATAGGTACTATAAAGTTATCCTCTTTATCCTACTTAATAATCCGAATTCAATTCAATTAATAAGTATTTATATATGATAGTTCTAATGAAGCTTCGGAGTCCCCTCACTTAGAATCATAACATGAAATCCTGTTCAGCGGTGAACACACTCAATCTACAACCAAGATATATATTCAGACTCTATATACCAATTGAAGATGCACAAAACGACCGTGAATATAGATTAAGAAAGCACAATCATATATAAAATAAATCCACAAGTAGTGTTGTACGGAGTTTACATATAGAAGATCAATTAATTCATAAAACCATCAAAACTCCTAGATCTACCAAAAAGGCTCTAGCCCATGATGTTTCGAAGAACAATCATGGGTGTTGGATAGATCTTACCTGGATGTCCGGAAAATACAAGATAAATTAGGAAACGAATAAACCCTTGATATGGCGTCTTCATGGCCTTCTCCATCTTGAATCCTCCTCTTGGTTCTCCTCTTGATTCCACAAACGAATCATCAAAGTGATGGATGGATGGAGGAAAGGAAGTGGATGATGGATGGGGGGTGATCCCCCCTTGTGGGGTGTTGTATGGTTGTGGCCTCTCTTCTCCTCTCTTGTATTGTGTTGTGTTCCTTCTTTCTTTGGGGCTGTATAGACCTCCTTTTATACTTGTAATCACGTCTCCTAGGCTTGGAATGGGCTTTTCAAGTGATCCCACGCGTTTTGGCCTCGAAAATATGGATTTGGTAAGTTCCCGAAGCACAGGTTCGACCTCGTCAAACAGGTCGAACCACTTGCCACAGGTCGAACCACAGGTCGAACCCTGCTACTGGATTTGCGCAGTCTCTCCGTTTCGCGTATAACTTTCACATCCGACCTCCGAATTGAGTGATTTTTGTGCTCACGCGATCCTCTCTTCCTTGGCTTTCTATCCATATAAAGAAATCACAAGAAATCTAAGAGTTGAATATGTAACAGGCCATGGAAAGTAGCACTGCAATTCTGTTTGCACAGCTCGCGCGGCGTCACCACTTTGCTCATAACTTTCTCGTTCAGACTCCGAATGGGATGTTCTTTACGCCAAAACGACCCTCTCTTCAGTGTCTTTCCAACCATATATCACAAATCCAATTCAGAGCTCCACATTAATACAGAATAATTACACAAGTTCGACGTGCGTTTATCAGCATTCTTGCACAAATTGCACCTTTTGTCAAACTTGGCTCTTTTCATCCTTTTTCCACCTAACACACAACAAAATACCTCAAGTGCACCTTTTTCTCATATATAATGAATATAAGACCATTATGCTAATATATGACAAGAATATCAATCAAAAAGGTGTTAAATTGGACACTAAAACACGCTTATTTTCACTCTCATCAATTATCAACAACGAATCTCCATATACCTTAAGGTGTCGCTGCTTTACATCCACTGCCATCTCCAAACCAAGTATAAGAGCTTGATATTCAGCTACATTATTAGAACAATTTTCAGTTAAACTGAATGAATATGGCAGAACTCCTCCATCTGAGGTTACAAATACTACTACTGCGCCGGCTCCTTCTCTGTGAGCGGCTCCATCGAAATACATCTTTCAAGGAGGAGTGATTTCAATGGCCAATATATCTTCATCGGGAAAGTCATCAGACAATTCCCATTCGGCAGGCTTGGGATGATCAGCCAAGAAATCTGCCAGCACTTGCCCTTTCACTGCTTTTTGAGGGACGTAGATAATTTCAAATTGCTGCAATTGGAGATACCACCTTGCGAGCCTATCAGAGAGCACTGGCTTCGACATTACGAACTTTAATGGGTTGGCCTTCGAGACCAAGTAAACAGTATGAGCTTGAAAGTAATGCCTTAACTTCTGAATCGCAAATATGAGAGCAAGACAGAGCTTCTCAATTGGTGAGTACTTTAACTCATTTGGAGTCATTGTTCTACTCAAATAGTACAACGCACACTCCTTTCCTTCATCATTATTTTGTGCAAGCAAGGCTCCAACTGATTTTTCTTGAGCAGATATGTAGAGAATTAATGGACGTCCGGCTATTGGAGCAACCAACACTGGCGGCTTCATCAAATATGCTTTAATGCTGTTAAATGCATTAGTGCAAGCTTCATCCCATTCAAATGGGCTGCCTTTTTTCATAAGATGGCTAAATGGTTGGCATCGGCCGGCCAAATTTGCTATGAATCTTCTTAAGTACGCCAGCTTACCTTGCAAACTCTTGAGCTCATGTATGTTTCGGGGCACCTGCATCTTCATTATCGCATCAATCTTTGCTTTGTCAATCTCAATGCCACGATGTCGGACAATGAATCTAAGGAACTTACCAGAAGAAACTCCAAATACGCACTTAAGCGGGTTCATCTTGAGTTGGAATTTTCTGAGACGCTCAAATATTTGCCTTAGATCCTTAAGATGGTCCTTTTTCTTCTTTGATTTTACTACAATGTCATCCACATAACATTCGACATTCTTATGAAACATGTCGTCGAATATCCTTTGCATAGCTCGTTGATACATAGCGCCAGCATTCCTCAAGCTAAACGGCATAACATTATAGCAGTATATTCCTTTAGGAGTGCGGAAGGCTGTTTTCTCTTGATCTTCCGGAGCTAGGCTAATTTGATTGTAACCAGATGATCCATCCATAAATGAAAGCACTTCATGCCCGGTCGTTGCATCAATCATAAGTTCTGTGATTGGTAGTGGAAAATCATCTTTTGGGCATGCCAAGTTCAAGTCACGGAAGTCAACACACACTCTAAGCTGCCCATTTGTCTTCCTTACTGGCACAATGTTAGAGAGCCAAGTGAGATACTTGACTTCTCGTATCTTTCCCGTTTCAAGGAGCTTATTAACCTCAGCTTCAATCAATGGAACCAGCTCTGGTCGAAATCGACGCTGCATCTGCTTAACTGGCTTGAATCCTTCCTTTACTGCTAGATAATGAACTGCCACTTTTGGATCTAATCCGGGCATCTCCTTGAATGACCAGGCGAACACGTCTCTAAATTCTTGAAGAAGCTTAATATAACCATTTTCTTCATCGGCTGTCAACAAAGCACTTATGTAGGTTGGACGTGGGTTATTAGCATCACCCAAGTTAATCTCCTTTAATAGGTCAACAGTAGCTTTGACACCCTCTTCAAATTCTGGAGGAGCATCATCAGCATCTTCCTTTTCAGCTGAGGTCTCCTCTCGTATAGTAACATGATTTACCTCGGTAACTCCTTCCAGGAATTCTTGCCTTTGAAAACATAGATTAGACCTAACTTGTT
This sequence comes from Pogostemon cablin, assembly GCA_023678885.1. Lineage (NCBI taxonomy): Eukaryota > Viridiplantae > Streptophyta > Magnoliopsida > Lamiales > Lamiaceae > Pogostemon > Pogostemon cablin. The sequence goes on along the minus strand of CM042975.1, from coordinate 22,486,665 downwards.
CATTTTCTCCGACTTTAACAATACTCTCCACTACATAACCATCTCTCCTCATTTCGACAATCTTGCCTCGTAGATCTCTTTCTGCATTGTGTAGATTTGTTTGCATGATAACGGAATGAACAATATCTGATGAGCCTACACTTTCCCGATCATCTTCTTCACTTTGGTGAAGATTATTGTTCGCTTCTTAGCTTTCAACACTGTGTCACATGATATAGTCAGAAAATGTCGTCTTTTCATGCGAGATGGGATCCGACTACGTATCTTTGGGAACCTTGGGAACTTGGAAGTCCTTTTAGCTCCAACTGGTTTGAATCTTTTGAATACTGAGATTCTTTCTGCCTTTCTATCCTCTTCATGAGACTCTTCTTCTTCAGAAAGAATTTCATCTTCAGTGATGTAGTTCGTGTTTGCCCTTTTGATCGCAATGCGAACAGGTTTCTGTGGAACATATCCTAACCATTACTCTTCAATGTCTCTTGAGTGGTATTAAATTCACTAGGAGTCTTATGAGACTGTTCATTCATCTTAGCTTTTTCTTGAGGGTTATAACCAGCTTTCACAAGAAGTTTGTAAGCTTGTGGGCTATATGATTTGGAAACTGCCGCCTCGAATACATCTCCATGCTCAGTTTTAGCTCCTTGAATTGGGTGAGTGAACCCTTTGAGTGGAGGAGGAAAGGGCTTCTTGGTGTCAACCTTAGTTAGAGGTAGTGTCAACCCTTCTACAGTCTTGATCCACTGTTTACTTTCAATAGACTTTGTGGATGAAACATCATCTGCATTCTCTCTTTCTTGTTTATCATCACCTTTCTCTTGTGATGAACTTCCTTCTGGCTTGACAGCCTTGCTACTCTTCAGAAAATATCTAGCATCTGCAAAATATGACTCAGCTTCTGTGAATGGCCTTTCATCGCCAAGCACCTTTTTTATGTTGCCTCCATCGCAGTATTTGAAGCATTGATGTAGCGTAGAAGGAATCACTCTATTTTCGTGCAACCATGGGTGTCCCAAGAGCATGTTATATGATGTTTTAGCATCAATGACATGAAACAGAACTGTTGAGACCATCTCATCTATCATTAAGTCCAAGACCGTTGTACCAAGTGTTCTCTGGCCTTCTTGATTGAACCCATGAATTGTCAATAGACTACTGCCGAGCTTGTTGGTAGGAATTCCTAACTTCTTAAGCATGGATAGGGGCAAGATATTGACAGCTGATCCTCCATCAATCAATATTCGATTAACCCTTTGCTCTTGAGTATAACCAGTTATGAATAAAGGTCGGTTATGAGATTGTGAACCGAGCAGTAAGTCTTCCTCTGTGAAGGTTATTTTTATAACATGGGTCTCACTTTCATTCCCAGATTCACCCTTAAGTAGCTGAGCTTCGCTTGCCATATGACATGAAGAATCACCGCCTGTAGAAATAGAGTTTGCAGTTGCATCTTCATCTAGAAAGATCTTCCCTTGCTCAACCAATCGCATAACTTTGTCTTTAAAGACAAAGCAATCTTTAATAGAATGACCCACCAGTCTATGATACTTGCAATATTTTGGGTTGTCAGTTTGTCCCGCCTCTTCTGGTCGCTTCATTTCAGGAAGCTCGATAAGTTTATCTTTGAACAGATCATCAAATATGCCTGGGACATCTGAATCAAGGAATGGGTACTTCCTTTCTTGCATCTCTTTCAAGGTCAATCTTCTTTGCCCCCTTTCTTGGGGATCACTCCTCACTTTATCAGCCTTTTCGTTCTCATTCCTTCGAAACTTGACAGTTGGTGCATTTGTCGCCATGGACTCCTTTTCAAAAGATTTATTGTAGGGTTTGCCCCCTTTCCTGGCCTCTTGCTTTTCTTTATACTTGTAGGATCCAGGAATCGGTGGTTCAACCACTCCACTTATCCCCATGCTTAGATCCATGTCATGAGCTCTTGTGGCTAAATCTTCAAAGGTTTTAGGCTTAATCCCTTGAAGTTTGTAACGAAGGCTCCATTGCATTCCTGCTGTGCACATCTCAATGCCAGAAATTTCAGACAATCGATCTTTACAATTTAGGCTCAAATTTCTCCATCGATTAATGTACTCAATTACTGGCTCTTCTTTTAACTGACGAGTGTTAGTCAACTCTATCATGCTAACTGTTCTCCTAGTGCTATAGAAGCGATTAAGGAATTGATATTCCATCTGATCCCAACTGTCTATAGAATCAGCCTCCAGGTCGGTGTACCATTCAAAAGCATTTCCTTTTAGAGAACGAACAAATTGTCTCACCATATGATCTCCGTCAGTTCCAGCATCATTGCATGTTTCAATGAAATGTGCTATATGTTGCCTTGGATTACCTTTTCCATCAAACTGCTGGAACTTGGGGGGTTGATAGTTCGGTGGCATCTTCAAGTTGTCAATCCTTTTAGTAAAAGGTTTAGCATACATGAATGAAGGTTTGGAGCTCTCTTCAAATTGGTCCTTCATTGTCCCAAGTATAATACTTTTTAGCTGGCTGATAGGAACCATTCCATCGTGGGAAACGTTCAATTCTTCTTCAATCACCTTCTTCCCCGTCGAATGGTGTCTCGCGGAGTTATTTACTTCATTTTCAGCATCTTCTTCTTGCTTTTCGTTTGCATGGCTAGTTTCAGCACCAACCATTTTCTCCATCAGTTTGAAAATCAAAGTACTTTGTTCTTGGTTCTGTTTGGCAAGTGCAGCAACAGATTCAGTTAAGCTTGCCAACTGTTCTTCGACATACGAAGTGTTTATTGCCATTGTCGAGGCTATGGATGAATCTGATGATGGACTTTCTTCAGATAGATGAGTTGAGCCAACAAGGTTGTCCACCTTGTCTTTAGCATCATAAGGTATTCCTTTGGGGATAACTCCCACTAAAGAATTTATCTCCGAAGAGGCTTCAGACCGCGCTTTCCTTGACATACTTCTAGTTATCACATTAACGTCTTCAGCTTGTAATTCTGAAGACTTGAAGACAGAAGCTGATCTGTTGACTTTGAATCTTAGCGGAACCATCTTACTTTGCTCGAAGAGGAGATGAGAGGTAGAAACTGTCCCACCGGGCGTGCCAAAATTTGTAACAACAAGTTTGTATTTATAAAATAATAAACACAAAAGAAATTACAATGAAAATCCAAGATGGATTGAAGTTGAGAATTTAAGTGAACAGCTTCTATTTATCCTCTGATTCCTCTCTTGAGTTAATTTCTTGACTTCTTCAACTTTCGGAGCTGGATCTTCGGATGAAGCTTGTCCGAGCTCGGGGTTGACTTGAAGCTTTCAAACGTTTATCCGGGGGCGTCGAGCCTTTGTTCGGATCAAATGTTGACTTGGAGATTTATTGTAAAGTACGACACTCAATTTGGTAGAACATTAACTTCACGGAGACAGATGGATGAATTTGGTATGAAGAACGTCGGGTCAAAGAAGCTTAGCACCTTGGACTTTGATTGGAGGCTGTTCTTGACTCGAAGATGACTTGAACTTGATTTGAAGATCTTGAGTGTTCTTCGACTTGATCTTGATCTTGAACTTGAACTTGGTCTTGATCTTGACTTGAACTTCACTTGACCGGATCTTGATCGAACTTGATTTTCACTTGAATCTTCAGAGTTCTTCAGGTCTTCAGGATTTTCAGAGTGAATGGAATGAGGACTGAAGATCCTTATTTATAGGTAGAGAAAATAACCACTTGAGAGATATTTTCTCCTTCAAAAGATATGTTGGGCTTTTCTCCTTTAATTAAGTCTGCTGGACTGGATACGGGCCTATTTAATTTAAATAAGCCTGCTGGATTTGACTTAAGCCTATTTAATTTAATTAGGCATGCTGGACTGGATACAGACCTATTTAATTTAATTAAGCCTGCTGGATTTGACTTGGGCCTATTTAATTTAATTAGGCATGCTGGACTTGATATGTTGGGCTCATTGACTCGAGTCATGCCCATTTGACTTGAATTAAGCCCATATGACTTCAATTGAGCCCATTTGACTTGGATTTGGGCTTAAATAATTATATTAATTATTAATTATTTATTCATTTATTTTATGAATTAATTTATTTAAATTCCTTAATAAATAAATATTTAATCAATATTTAATATATTTTTCTTTTCATTTATATTTGTTAGACAATAAAATTTAATTGCCTACAAGAAGATATTTTCAATTTTGTTTGCCACTTGGCATATTTCGATTGGCACATCTTTTGTATACATTCTACAAGATTGTAACTTCTGATTCACATTTTCAATAGCAAAAACTAGATTTTCCTTTCTTCTATCTTCGAACTGCTGCGATGAAGAACTTCTTCTTGTGCTATAATAATTTCTACGTTCCATAAATTCTACATCAATGACTCCATCATTTTATTTTTTTGATCCTTTATGGAATAGAAACTATATATTAGTTTATATATTATTTTTTTTATTCTTATTTTCCAGTGGATCATCATTTCATTTGCATGTGGTGCTTAGTGGGTTGGGGTTTGTTATGCTTTATATTTATTTAAACAGATTTAGGGTATGACACAACTAAAATTGTATGATAAATGATGGATTCATAGTCCATGAAATATCGTGGCATTTGCTCACTGTTGTGCCTTGGTTTTTAATTTCGAAACTCTTTAATTTTGTTATAAAGCATTCTTCTCTCAAACTGAAGAAGATTGGTGGGTGTTTATTCTTCATTGTTTAGATCTGTAAATGGAGCCCTCTCTCACTTTGTGCGCGTATAAAGAGATGGAGAGAATGAATGTTGTAATTAAAATGCTAAATGAGTTTATATTTCATTAAAAGGATAAAATGGTAAAAGAAAATTGAGTATATTTAATGATTTATGTATATATCTTTTAATTTTGGTAGGGTACATTTAGTAATTGAGGTATTTAGTAAAATTAGGGGTGCAAATAGCCACTCCCTTATGTTAATTGATTGATGGATAATCCATCTCACCTAAGGAGATCCGTAATACGGTCTCGCACAAGACTCACCCGGTCTCGCACAAGACTCACCCAAAAATTAAACATGATAACACATAACATTAAAATTCATCTATATTTAGAAAATGTGATCCCCAACTATGACATATATTTTAGCTTACATTTTATTTATTATCTAAAAAATTATATTACCCCTAAAGCGAGGCAATTAATTTTTATTGCCTAGTGATTAGAAATGTGAAGAAAAATATATTAAAAATTGATTAAATATTTATTTATTAAGGAATTTAAATAAATTAATTCCTGAAATAATGAATAAATAATTGATAATTAATATAATTATTTGAGCCCAAAATCAAATCAAATGTTCTCATTTAAGGTCAAGTGGGCTCAATCAAAGTTAAGTGGACTTGACCCAAGTCAAAAAGCCCTAAAATATATCAAGTGGGCTGACCCAAATTAAATAAGCTCAATTAAAACTTAAGTTCAATCCAAATTAAAGGTTTATATATATTCCCTCCGTTCCATTTCAGATGACACACTTTCCATTTTAGGTTGTTCCACAAAAGTTTCCACATTCTTAGAAAAGCAAAAAGTTAAGCACGATCACCATTCCCCATACACTTTATTTACAAAAAAATCACCCTTACATAACACACCTAACATACTTTATCATTTATTTACTACAAAAAATACCATAATATCTCTAAAAGTTACTCCCTTCGTCCGCTTCCAAGGTATCCATTTTATTATTTTGGCGTCCGCTTCAAAGGTATCTATTTCCCCTATTTAGTAAAAAAGTACACAATATGGCTCACCACTTCCCTCTAATACAACTACTCACTTTACATATAATAATAATACTCCTTAATACATGTGCAAAAAATAAATGGATACCTTAGAACCAGATGGAGGGAGTATTACTTTTTTTAATCTCCATACCGAAAGAGGCATGCAAACTTTTGTGAGATGGAAGGAGTATATATATATATATATATATATATATATATATATATATATATATATATATATATATATATATATATATATATATATTTGATTTAACATAATGCATCTGCTAAATTCGAACCTACAACCTTCTTAGAATTGAACAAGCAATTAAAAGTTGTCACCTCACAAATTAAGAGAAATTAAAAATGTCAAACACACCTAATCTTGACACCTTGCATATTTTAATTCTATTTTAAAAAACATAGTTTACTCTATTAAAAATAAAGAGATAATTACAAAATAATAAAGAGGAATTCTCTTGTGAGAGGAGTCATAGAAAGACGGATCTTGTGAGATGGGTTAACCCAACATATTATTTATAATTTATAATATAATATAGAATAATTATGATTAGTCAGCCCCCTTATCTTTAGTAGTTCCTAAATTTATGGGATGAGTTATGATTAGTCAATGCCCATCATTTTTAGTAGTTTTTACATTTATGGGATAAATTCAAACCTTCCGATCTAATGACTCGTTATTTTCGATGATTATTTTTTTTACTTCGATGAATCGTCGTTGCAAATCATAATTTGTCCTCAACAGTGCTTGTGTACATTACATGTATTATAGTATATCGTGGATGTGTTATAGTATGTAATTTTCATGTTATTGTGTTTTAGTTGAAGAATATTTTTGTTGTATTATAGTATGTCGTTTCCATGTTATATTGTGTGTAATGTATGTGCTATAGTATGTCGACTAAAAGTATACTCCCTCCGTCCCACAAAAGATTGCACCCCCAATTCCGGCACAGATATTATGAAAGTGGTAACTTTTAGGGGTATAATGATATTTTTTTATAATAAATAAATAATAAAGTATATTAGGTAGAGATGATTTTTTTTGTAAATAAAGTATATGGGGAAGAGTGGTTGTTTTTTACTTTTTGCTTTTTTTGGAATGTGCAAACTTTTGTGGGATAACCCAAAATGGAAAGTGTGTCATCTGAAATGAGACGAAGGGAGTATTATCTTTCTTTTACGACGCCATGAACTTAGTCTCAATTTTGGTATAAATTGATTAGAGTAAGAGTACTCTATCATGTGTAGCACGTAAGTGACCAAGTGCAAAATTTATAATATTGAACCCAAGGGAGAAAGTGTATGTATCAGTATTCGAGAAATATTTTACTCTAGAAGGACCAATCAATAAAAGGATTGTTAAATTACACTGTAAACTATCAACTAAGAAAGAAATTAAAGATCGAAAATGTACATATGAGATGAATGATGGGTGATGGTGAGCAATCTAAAAAGTATGCAAGGCTTAACTACAATCAAGATTAAGACATCACCTAGACATGCAAGTTTCTAATGGCAAACATCATTGAAAATAGAATAGAAGCAATCACATATGTTTCCCTAATCCCTATGGTTAAGGCAATTAGGTTCTAAACTTTTTACAAGTTTGCAAGCCCCTAAGATTGATTCTTACTCTCAATTTCCTTAGAAGGTACTATGATCATAAGTTTGGTTCTTTTTACTCACTTAAAAACCAATTAAGATCAATTAACTAAGTATTATCTCATGAATGTCCCAAGCACAAGAAGGATATGGCTAATTACCTCTCCCTACACTAACATACATGATCATATAATAAAATGATTCAATTAAAACCTTAGGCATAATATTGGAATGGCAATCCTAACACTATGAATAGAGAATTTAACCACACAATTCATAACATGAATCAAGTAACCATATATCATGAGTTTAAGGTATATTAGGGAATATTAGGATTGATGCTAGAGGGTAATAGTATCCAATAAATATAAATTTGGTAGAATTAGTTTCAAAACAAAAATATGGTATTAATTTTCAGCTGTAAAATTTGTATAAAAAAAAAATTCCTATTAGTTTATTCCAACTTAAAAATTACATTTCTCATTTGTCATTTGAGATCCAAATAATATAATTAACTATTTGGAGCTCACACGCTAACTTTAAACAATTATGCACGTTAAATATTATATATTTCATCCAACCAAATACTAAAATATTAGTATACGGGTAGAAGTAAACGAGCATAGTTTAATAAAAAATAAGTTATGACATTTTGAGTGAAATACGGCTACGAATCTCATAAGTAAATGAAATTGAGGATGACGACAAATCATGTCATAACTCATGGAGGAGTGGGTATATTTTAACAATCAATTATTGAGGATGACGACAAATCATGTGTTGACAATAAATTAAGATGATCTTGATAATATCACATGAGGTCAATATTAGTAGTGGTTAACTTGTTGAGGCAAGTTCATTCACACTAAGAAAAATGGAGAAAGAACCTCACTGTTTGATCTTACCATATCCAATCCAAGGTCACGTAAACCCCATGATTCAATTCTCAAAGCGATTAGCACACAAGGGAATCAAAATCACCATTGCCGCTTCAAAAAACCTCGTCTCGAGCTCCGCGTTCGACTTCCCCGGCTCCTCCATCTCCGTGGAGCCGATCGACATCGGCTCTGGGGAAGACCAAGGAGCCGGGGTTGCCCTCCAGACGTATCTGGAGAGGCTCCAACAAGTCGCAACGGAATGCGTGTCGGATCTAGTGCAGAAAATGAAGAACAATGGCTCGCCAGTTCATTGCATTATATATGATCCATTTCTTCCTTGGTGTTTAGCCCTGGCTAAAAAGTTTGGCCTCTTGGGTGCCATCTTTTTCACTCAGTCGTCTTCTGTCAACCTTCTCTACTACAACGTACATGATAAACATATGGAAACTCCACTTGATCCGGAGAAGGAGATCTCCGTTGGCGGATTGCCGACGATGGAGATCTCCGACGTGCCGTCTTTTCTGCGTGATCCTGACGCGCATCCGGGGTCGTTGGAGTTGGTTCTCAGCCAGTTTCAGAATGTTGAGGATGCTGATTTTGTTTTGGTTAACTCATTCTATGAGTTGGAAGTAGAGGTATGAGATTTATAAATATCATTGCTACCAGAAATAATATTTTGTTTATAACTACTTGTATCTATAAGCAATTATCACTTGTTCAATTTGAACTTCTAACTATCAATCAAAATTGTCTTTAACTAAAATTTATCAAAATCTGCTCCCTTTTCATTTAAATTTAGTGAGATATCCCTCCATTTTTTTTATTCTAATCAAATGTACGTGTGTTGTAAATTTTTCGTATTATTTGTAATATTTTTTTCTTCTTCTATTCGAGCACTATTTTTTTTACTCTATTCAATCCATATGTGTTGTTAATTTTTGTGTCAGTATTTTTTAAATTCTATATATCAATCACTTTTTTATTCTATTCGAGTAATTTTTTGTATCAATTATTTTTATTTTATTCGACATTTAATTAACATAATCAATTTAAAATTAACGACAGATTTTTTTCGAAATTAATATTTTAATTTTAAATTAAAAAATTATAGGTCAAATTAGGGACATTATTATTTAATTGTACTAAAAGTGAACAGATTTATTTTGTTTTTTTAAGTATGTGGGTATTTTCTAATAATGAATGAAAGTGAGCACAGTAGTGATTTTGCTCCATATAATAAAATAATTTAATAATACTAAGTCAATTCATTTCAGCACAAAACTAAGTGTGTTGTTACACGTGTATTATGAAGTATTTCATTAATCTATTTATTGTTCTCGGTCTGCTAGAGTATTTGTATAATCTCACAATAGACATTATAGTTAGGTTTAAATTATCCTTCAAAAATTATAAAGTCAAATTGACTTTGTACAGTACATATATACTACTCTACCTCCACTATTACTTTATAATTTTTTTATGCTCTCAACCTTTGTCTCAACATTTATGCATATTTTTTAAAATGAAAAAATTAATTTTAATAGTACTCACTTTTTATACAGTCCCGTACCAAGAATTTTTTTTTCCATTTTGATCGTCTCACCCAAAAAGTTCTCTTTCCTTTTTTATACACATGGGTCCCACACCCACTCATTAATACAATTAAAATATGGGATCCACACTCCCACTAATACACCTACTCACTACACATTAAATAATAATACTCCTTAATCAACGTGCAAAAAAGCAAAATGCACCATTGGTGCGAGACGGAGGGAGTACATATTTTTTATTGAATTATATAAAATATTCACTTTTACGCATATTCATATAACTTTATACTCTCTCCGTCCCTCCCATCCTTATGGTTACGTTTGTTTTTTGCACGGGGATTAATGAATAAGAAATAATAATTTAATATAAAGTGGGTAGGTGTATTAGTTGGATATGTGGGTCCATGAAGAGAGAAATAATTAATTTGTGTGGGTCTCATATGCTAAAAAGAGAAATGTAACCATTTGGATGGGATGCCCAAAATAGAAATATGTAACCTTTAGGATGGGATGGAGGGAGTACATTTTTATTCCTAGAAAAATAATTTTCTTAACTTCTTTCACTAAAAAATACACACTCCCTCCATCCCCCTTCAAAAAGTGTATTTGTTTTTATTTTGGGCGCTCACGAGTCTCATCTCCTTTTTTATACACATGAGAGCACCACACACACTAATACAATTAAAATATGGGATCATACTCCAACTAATACAACTACCCACTACACATTAAACAATAATACTCTTTGATTGACATGCAAAAAAGTAAAAGACCTCTTGCGACTAAATATATTATTTACACGACAAGGGAGTATATATGCAACAAATAATTACAAGGAAAATAACTTATGGAGAAAGTATATTGTACATTCCCCTCATCATACGTGCTCTGTGTTAATTGACCATTTTATTCATCTTAATATACTAACTACCTTTTATACACTTAATTAATTCTTGCAGGCAACTGATTGTCTCAGAAAACATTTGCCTGCAGTTATGACAATCGGACCAACTGTTCCATCCATGTACTTAGACAAAAGGATAAAAGAAGATACAAACTATGGCCTTAGCATATTTAAGGCCGATGATTCTTGCATGCAATGGCTGGACAAACGCCCTGCAAGGTCTGTCATTTACACCTCTTTTGGCAGCATGGCAAAGCTGCAAGAGGAGCAAATGGAGGAGCTAGCACTAGCCCTAAAGATGAGCAACCACCACTTCTTGTGGGTGGTTCGATCCTCCGAGGAATTCAAACTTCCTCAAGACTTTGTCCAGGAGACGTCCGAGAAAGGGCTAGTCGTGTCATGGTGTCCGCAACTTGAGGTTCTGGGCCACGAGGCCATGGGTTGCTTCCTCACGCACTGTGGATGGAACTCGACTCTGGAAGCATTGAGCTTGGGAGTGCCATTGGTGGCGATGCCTTGGTGGAGCGACCAGCCCATGAATTCGAAGTTTGTGATGGATGTTTGGAAGACGGGGGTCAGAGCTCATCCGGATGAGAAGAACGTTGTGAGGAAGGAGGAGATCGGTCGTTGCGTGAAGGATGTTATGGAAGGGGAAAGGGGGGAAGAAATGAGAGAGAATGCAAGGAAATGGAAAGAACTGGCCAAGGGAGCAGTTGGTGAATGGGGGAGTTCTGATAGAAACATTCAAGAGTTTATGCATGCAATTAATCAAGGGGACTTGCATGTTGCCTCTAATAAGTCGGTTTGAATTTACATCATTTCCTATATCGTTCCCTATGTTACATCGTCGAATGGATAAAATGTAGAAGAAAGAGAAAAATTATACCTTTAAACAGAAAGCTTAAATTCTAAGGGAAATGATTGAATTTTTTTCTTCTCTTATGCAATCATATACTCCCTGATGAGAGTGAAAATAAGGTGTTTTATTGTCCAATTTAAGACCTTTTTTATGAGAATTATTGTCATATATTAGCACAAATATCTTATATTCAATATATGTGAAAAAAGGTGCACTTGAGGTATTTTATTGTGTTTTAGGTGGAAAAATGATCAAAAGTGCAAAGTTGGAGAAAATGTGCAATTTGTGCTATGATGCTGAAAAACGCACGTCCAATTTGTGTAATTTTTCTGTGATCATGTGGAGCTCTAAATTAGAAGTGTGATATATGGTTGGAAAGCCACAGAAGAGAAGGTCGCTTCGGCGTAAAGAACACCTCAATCGGATTCGAAACGAGAAAGTTATAATCAAAGTGGTGACGTTGCGCAAGCTATGCCGAACAGAACGACTGTGCTACTTTGCATGACTTGTTACATATTCAAATGTTAGATTTTCTTTGAGTTATTTAAATAATAAAGCCAATGGAGAGAGGATCATGTGAGCATAAGAATTACTCAAATTGGAGGTCGGATGTGGAAGTTATGCATGAAACGGTGAGACTGCGCAAGCTTGCTCGACCAAAGGAGATACATTCAATCAGCATCGTCTTGGTCGAACGGAAGAGGTCAAGTCAAGCAAAATGATCAAATTCTTACAGAAGATTTGCTCGACCATTGCTCGACCAAGGGGGACTTGTTCGACCAAGAAAGTTTGGTCTAACAAAATGTCGTTGGGTTCTATTTTTGGTAGTTTCGGGTTTCTTTATCAAATTTGGCGTATGTCTCAAGTAGAAACCCATCCAAGGTTCGTGAGGAGTACTTTACAAGTATAAATACTTATTAATTGAATTAAATTCGGGTTATTATGTAGGATAAAGATGACAATTTTATAGTACCTAAAAAGGGAGATCATATCGGGTTAGAGTACCAATTTGCCAGGGAAATAATTGATACTGATAGTTACTAGAAAGAGAGGTGGAATTATATCTCTTACTCCGAGGTTATTCACATATGTTATACGCATGTTTACTTGTGTCTATAGAGTAGATATGCATGGTTTAGTGATGCGTCCATATTCCACAAGGTAGAGTCGGACATCAACACATGGAAGGGAAATTGAAACTGGATTATCTTAGAGCTACCTATTCTCCTACTTGATCCACTTTTTTATTCTTCGAGTGATATTTTATTTTATTTGTTATTTTAATTAATTGTTTATTAGTTCAATAATTAAATCCTAAAATTTTATTGTCTTCGTATTAATTAATTTAAGTTAATAATTAAATTGACGATACGCCGTCCTTTGAGTTCGATAATTCACTTGGTTGCTTGCTTAAACGGCAATTGATATCCTTCATACTTGGGGATTAATTTTGCATGCAAAGAAAACGCGCATCACTCCCTCCGTCCATCCTCAATGTATCAATTTTTTTTTTGCACGTAGATTAAAGAGTATTATTATTTTATATGTAGTAAGTAGTTGTATTAGTGGAGGGTGTGAGTCTCATATTTTATTTGTATTAGTGGAGGGTGTGGATCATATAGTTCAAAAAAAATTGATAGATTAAGGATAGACGACCCAAAATAGTAAAATTGATAAATTGACAGTGGACATGAGAGTAATACGTGATATATATGATGATGTAAAAAATAACGCAGAACGATAATAAGTAATCCCCCATTGGCCTTATCAATTAATTAGGAGAAAAGTTATGATTTTATTATTGTGCCATTAATGTTGGATTTCAAACTACATTTTCAAACATAATAAGCTCAATATATCTCACAACAATATATTTAATAAAAAATTATAATCTTTATAATGAAAAAAGTGATAGAAAAGTAATAATGGTGTTTTAAATTATTTTCATTAACAATTTATAATATAAATGAAAAGTAATGCTCCCTCCGTCCGGTTCTAAGGTATCCATTTATTTTTTACACTTGGATTAAGAAGTATTATTATTATATGTAAAGTGGGTAGTTGCATTAGAGGGAGTGGTGGACCATATTGTATACTTTTTTACTAAATATGGGAAATGGATACCTTTGAAGCGGACGCCAATAATAGTAAAATTGATACCTTAGAAGCAGATGGAAGGAGTAATATTTTAAAGGAAAGTGATAATATGTTTAGTGAAAAGTGATACTCCCTCCGTCCTAGGAATATATTCGCTTATTTGGTGGCACGAAGTTTAAAAAAGTAACTTTTTATTAGTGTGATGTAAGAAAGAGATGGAATATTTAAGGTACGTAATTGAGTAGGGTAAAGTGTATGATATAGTTGACTTTGACTAGATTGTGTGTAAAAAGAATGTGATATTTTTGTAATATTGTAATCCACTGTCAATCTATCCATTTTACAATTTTGGATCGTCCACTCTTAATCTATTCATTTTCCTTTTTAAACACATGAGAACTATCCACACACTAATATAATTAAAATATAGACCCACACACCCCACTAGTATAACTACCCATTACACATAAAATAATAATACTACTCCCTCCGTCCATCCTCAATGTATCCATTTGCTTTTCGCACATGGATTAAGGAATATTATTATTTTATATGTAGTAGGTAATTGTATTAGTGGAGGGTGTGAGTCCCATATCTTATTTGTATTAATGGAGGGTGTGGGTCCCATAGTCCAAAAAGGAAAATGGATAGATTGAGGATGGACGACCCAAAATGGTAAAATTGATAGATTGGCAGTGGACGGAGGGAGTACTTAATCTACGTGCAATAAGCAAACGGATAGATTAATGTTGGACGGAGGGAGTAGTATTATGAGGTTATTGATATTGTGTACTGTTTCCATTTTTAGGATGTGCAAGTATTCTTGGGACGGACCAAAATAGAAAGTTTGCAAGTATTCTTGGGACGGATGTAGTAACTAATTACGTAAGCATAACACTCTCACTTTGAGATGGTCTCACACAAGTCTGCCCTTAAGGTAAAATATGTACTCCCTCCGTCTCGTTTCAAACTTTACCTTTTTTTTGTGCACGTTGATTAAGGAACATAGTATTTTAATGTGTAGTGAGGTGAGAGAAATAATATTTTAATGTAAAGTTGGTAGGTGTATTAGTGTGATGTGTGGACCCATAGAGAGATAAATAATTAATTTGTGTGGGTCCTATTTACCAAAAAAGGAAATGTAAAGATTGAAATGGAACATCCAAATTGAAAATATGTAAAAATTGAAATGTGATGGAGGGAATACGTGTATTTCGATAATTATATCAAAATGAATACCGACACTGAATTATATCAAAATCAATAATTAAAATAATCAGTTTTGTTCGGTTTTCAATATTGATGTATCACATTCTTTTAGAAAGCAATTACTTATGTGAGACAATTTCACGTAGTGTCTTATTTGAGACGGATAAAATGTAATAATGTTATTTCATGAACAATTTATAAAATAAATAAAAAGTGATAACACTCTAAACGAAAGTAATAACATTTTATAGTAAAAGTGATAATTAATTATAAAACGTAAAATGGTCTCAATGCCGTGAGACGATCTCACGCAAGACTTGTTTCTTTTAAAAAGTTAAATAATGTATTAATAAAAAAAAATTAAAAGCAAAGACTTGTGTGACACCGTCTCATTAGTAATTACTGCTAAAAAATATTAAAATTTCAGTTTTCGATCAATCCGAATTTTTATAATTTGTCAAACCAAAAATCAAACCGACTTTAAAAAATGTTATCATCAACACCAAACATCAAACGGAACAAGAAAACACCAAACCAAACTACATAATTTGGTTTGATTCAATCAGTATTTTAGGTTTGAATCGATTTTAAGCACCCTATCAACATTTAGTTAATATATTACTTAATGGACCTTAAAAAATTGCCAAAAATAATAGAGTTTGCCCACTAATGACATTTATATGTGCTTCACTTAAAAAAATATTTTTTTAGTCATGGAATGTACCGATGGATTTTGATTTGTTGATAATTATTAATGAATTGCCGACAAAAATTAAAATATTCTTTTAACAATGGACAACCAATAAATTTATTATGTTTCTTTTTATCAACGAAATAAATTCCGTTGCTTTTTAGAATCATTATATAAATGGCAAAACTTATGTGAGACCGTCTTACGTAGTGACTTATGTGAGAATGAAAAAAAAAATTATAATGAAAAGTGATACTCAATTAATCAAAAGTGATAATACTATCTCATGAATAATTTATAGTATAAATGAAAAGTAATACTCCCTCCATCCCAGGCTAAGAGGATCATTTTTCCATTTTGGTCGTCCCACCCAAAGAGTCCCCTTTCCTTTTTTACACACATGGGACCCACACACCCCCTCTAATACAATTAAAATATGGGACCCACACTCCCACTAATACAACTACCCACTACACATTAAATAATAATACTCCTTAATCTACATGCAAAAAAGCAAATGACCCTCTTACGTCGGGACGGATGGAGTAACATTTTATAACGAAATTGATAACTATTAAGAAAGCTTAAAATTATCTCATCGTGAGACGGTTTCATACAAGACTTGTCTAATATAAATTGCCAATAGATTTATTAACAAAATTGAATTTTCCTTACTAAAAATTTACCAATCACAACTATATTAATGGAAATTGTTTCGTTATTAATAAATTGGAAAACAAATTTAACAATTAAATTAGGTTTCCTAACAGAATATGCACCATTTTTTAATTTGTAATGTGTGTTTATCTCCTAAGTTTAATAAAACGACAATGGCCTCAATAAAATGACCTGAGTAGGATGGGTTACAATATTTTTTTAAAACTAATAAATTTTTTTTTTGAAATCTCATGCTCATACATTTTTAGCATTTATAAGATATATTAACTTACATATGTGCTCAAAGTCTCAATGGGAACTAAAACAAACATTACTTTAGTTTAATTCGAGGGGTATAAATATAATTTTACCCTCATAATTTATGTAGTATTATTGATCTTACATGAATTTAATATATTTTTGAAATTTAACATTGATTATAAAGGTTCTCTCTGTTCCGGTCAAACTGCATAATTTAACTGCATAAAGTTCTCACAAAAGTTACAGTAAATATAGCAATATGGGCGGGATGGAGGGAGTATATAATTAATTAAAATTTTTGAAAAGGAATTCGGCCAGTGATCTGAATGTCCCGTTACATACATTTTGGTATTACATCTTTTATTACATGCGTTAGATGAATGACACGTATTACGAGAGGAAAATCTCAATATTTTTTATTAGGATTGCTATTTTCCTTTTAGGGTGGTATGCTTTATTATATTCTACTTGTTAAGCATCCAACATTTCGACATAGGAGATGTAAAGAAAAATGTAACAGTGCCACAAACCAATAGGCTCTCACGAGGAATAATTAAGCGATGGAGTAGGTATATACTATTGAGGATGACGACAAACATGTGTAACCATAAATTAAGATGTATTTTCAACATCATCTGAGCTTGGTTGCTGCAGGGTGGGGGTTCGAATCCTGCCTTTGGCATGGATTTGGCGCCTTGCAAGCACAAGTTTAACAGTGAGCCCTCCCTATAAGCCACTTAAGGTATATCCTGCGATTTACCTCCTCCACCAATCCCCAGGGCAGGGGCGATGGGGGCCCCTAATGGTGGGGTACACCATTTTATAAATTAAGATGTATATGATGAGAATATGAGAGGTCCATAAGTGTTGAGGTTATAATCAAGTTGTCGGAGAATGGAGAAAGAAGCTCACTGCTTAATCTTGTCATATCCAATCCAAGGTCACATAAATCCCATGATTCAATTCTCCAAGCGATTAGCCGCCAAGGGAATGAGAATCACCATTGCTGCTTTAAGAAACCAAGTTTCGAGCTCCACGCTCGACTTTCCCAGCTCCTCCACCTCCTTGGAGCCGATTGCCACCGACTTCGAGGACTGGGGAGTCGGGGTTTCCATTCAGACGAATTGGGAAAGACTTCGACAAGTTGGACCGGAAACCGTGTCGGATCTATTGCAGAAGCTGAAGAACAGGGGTTCACAAGTTCATTGCATCATATACGATCCATTTTTTTCATAGTCTTTGGCCCTGGCTAGGAAGTTTGGCCTCTTGGGTGCCATCTTTTTCACTCAGTTTTCTCCGTCAACCTTCTCTACTATATCGTGCATGACAAACATCTAGAAGTTCCGCTTGATCTGGAGAAGGAGATCTCTAATGGCGGATTGCCACCGTTGGAGATCTCCGACTTGCCATCTTTTTTGAGTGATCCCCACGCGCATCCAGGGGCGTTAGAGTTTTTTCTTGATCAGTTTCAGAATATTGAGGATGTTGATTTTGTCTTAGTCAACTCTTTCTATGAGTTGTCTTATGAACTTAAGCAAGTACTTGATGAAGAACAATCAAGAACTCACACTCACTTAGATGTTTAATCACTCACGTTTCACTCACGAAGCGATTGATGAACGAAAAATGAAATGAAAGAGATCAACACGAAGATGTATAGTGGTTCAACGTAAGCCTACATCCACTTTGAAGGAAAGATCACTTACTAAGACGATAACAATATACACTTAAGGAAGATGATGATGAACTTATTCACATAAACCCTAATGTGCTCTCTAATCTTGAAACTGACGTGTTGCTTGCTTGAATTGGATTCACCAGCTATTCATTGTGCTTATATGCACACCAGCAATCCAACTGCTTCGCTGCAGGTTAGCATTTCACGTGGGAAGCTCGATTGTTAGCTCAACCAACTAACAAACTCAACTAACTAATAACTTAACTAACTTGATTCCATCTTCAATGCATGGTTGAGATGTAATCTGATCCGACGGCTTCTTAATCATGCTCCAACTTCTGCAGCTTCTTTATTGTTGATCCTCATCAACACTTCAACACCAATCACCATCCTCCACCTGTCTTGGCTGCACAACAACACACAAAACACATAAGTGCATGCATGCATGTCTATCATACAACAATTCTCCTTTATCTCATCCCAATCATTTATTTGGATCTTTTAGTTTGCAGGCAACCTCTCCTTAAGCCTCAACGTCTTTATCACTGCATCCTCACGAGTAGGCCTATCCTGCCTCTTCTTGGATCGAACTTCAACCTCCTTATCATTTCCTTTTCCTGAAAACAATATTTCAATAACCACAAACAAGGAAAACAAACTAAGTAATTGACTAACATCCAACTCTACTCAAGACTTCAAGTTTCAATGCATAATCAACCAAACCAAACTTATTCTATTCACATCCAATACGCAATCCTCTTGCTTATTCACCATGAGTCCAACACCAATCAAGCATAATAATCAAACAATCATAATCAATCAACAAGCATGCTTCATTAATTCAAGTAATTCGACATGGACAATCACAAGGAACTACTCAAATTCAACAATTCTAATCAATAATCAACATGCTCATCAATCACACTCCTTAATCACCCAACAATTCACATAAAACTCATGGTTCTAACATCAATTTAGCAATCAAATCGAACCAAACAAGTATTCATATGAAATTGTTCACAACATTCAACTATCACCATGAATTCTCAATAAAACAAGTTTAATCAACTTACCCATACCAAAATCAATACATAGAACATCAATCCTAGGGTAATAGAGTTGAGAATATGTACCTTTTGATCTACCCATGGATAAAATCGAACAAGTGGAATAGACTCTCCAAATTCGCGCTAAAACCCCTAGTTTACAACTAATTTCACACAAAAATGCGACAAATCAAAGGAATTAAGGGTGGAATGTGGTTTAATTGGTGCAAAAATAAGTAGGATTGAAGATTAGAGGCAAGATTCTTCGATTCAGAGCAAATTCGAGTGGAGGTGGTGTGCAAAGTGATCGAATGGGTATGACAATCGGGGTTAAAGAACACAATTACCTGGCTCAATTCGACCCCAATTTGACCTGTCTAAGAGGTCGAATTCACTTCGTCATGGTCGAATTGACCTTCTGGACAACTTTTTCCCTCAATTCGACCTCAATTCGACTTAGTCCCCTGGTCGAATTGCCATGCCTCAGGTCGAATCCACACACTGTAAGATTTCAGGTCCTCAATTTGACCTGGGCTGCTGGTCGAATTGACACAGTCGTGGTCAAATTGGCTCACTGGAAGTTTGCACACTCCGATTCGACCTCAATTCGACTTGGGCCTCTGGTCGAATCGCCATGCCTTAGGTCGAATTGGGCTATTGAACGATTTTTGCCCCTCACTTTAACCTGAATGCTTGGATTTGATCATACTCCTTAGTCGAATTGGCTTCCTTGTGCTCCAGAATCGAGTTGTCTTCATCCCCTACGTACTTCAAGCTTAAAAACGAATATTAGGTACCAAAATAGAGCATAACTTCATCAAGAATCAATCCTAAAACTTAACATTCATGAGTAACTCCACAAACGACACAAAACACGAAATAAAACACCACTAAACATTAGGCAAGTTGCAAAAAATTGACACATAAAAACTGATTAAAGTTTTAAATATGTCGCAAAAAATCAACTCCCCTAACAAACGTTACAAAGAAAAGATTATACTAAATCAACTCCCCTAGCAAATGTTACAAAGAAAAGATTATACTATCGGTACTTATTGGAGTAAGTACATCACACCCCCAAACTTAGTAGAAACTATAGTCGAAACTAAGTTTACAAAGAGATGTAATTGCCGATAAGTAAGCACTTCAAATATAAAAATTTCTTACTCACACGAATGAAATAAAGTAATAAAACGGGAGGAAAAGCCCCCAATAGGCGCTCTTGTTTAATGTCGGAGAGCCACGAAGGTACCAATTTACTGTAAGGTATCTTCAAAGATGGCGCAGCATCATCCGGCGACTTATAATGCTTTAATCGATGCCCATTCGCCGTGATAATATCTCCATCTTTGTCTATAAGCTCAAAACTCCCCCCTCCATAGGCTCTATGAATCATGAATGGACCCATCCATTTCGACTTCAATTCCCCTGCGAAAAGCTTCAAATGAGAGTTAAAAAGTAATACCTCATCACCTTACTTGAACTCTTTGTATGAGATCTTAGAATCATGCCACTTCTTCATCCTTTCCTTGTAAATCATTGAGTTCTTGTAAGAACGATTTCTAAACTCACCAAGTTGATTAATGTGAGTCATCCTCAACTCTCTCACATCCTTAAGAGACAAGTTCAAGCTTCTTAAAGCCCAAAAAGCTTTATGTTGAATCTCCACAGGTAAGTGACACGGCTTCCCATAGACAATTTGGTATGGTGACATATCCAACACCGTCTTATAAGCAGTACGGAACCCCCACAAAACATCATCGAACTTCATAGCCCAATCTTTTCTATTGGTTCCTACCACTTTCTCCAAAATCTGCTTCACTTGATGGTTAGAGACCTCCGCTTACCCATTCGCTTGAGGATGATAGGGTGTAGTAACCCTATGCTTGACACCATAATTGTTAAGCACCTTCTCCAAAAGTTTATTGATGAAGTGAGAACCTCCGTCACTCACTAGTGCTCTAGGAACTCCATAGCGGGCAAAGATATGTTTCTTCAAGAAGGATAAAATAGTCCTTGAATCATTCACACGAGTGGAAATGGCTTCCACTCACTTAGAAACATAATCCACAGCTAAAAGGATGTAAAGAAATCCATTAGATGGGGGAAAAGGCCCCATAAAATCGATCCCCCATACATCGAAGATCTCAATAACAATGCTCGGCTGAAGTGACATTTTATCTCTCCTACTTATATTCCCTATCCTTTGACATCTATCGCATGTCGCCACATAGGTTTCACAATCTTTAAACAAAGTAGGCCAGTAGAGAGCGGATTGAAGTACATTGGCTGCTGTCTTCTGAGCTCTGAAATGCCCCCCGTTAGATTGTGCATGACAAAACTCGAGAACACTCTCCATATCCATCTCGGGTACACACCTACGGATGATAGAAACTGTGTATATTTTGTAAACAAATGGATCATACCATATAAAAGTCTCAACATCTCTCTTGAATTTAGCAAGTTAATATCGGTTGAGATCTCTCGGAATTTTACCAACAATAATGTAATTGACATAATCCGCATACCATGGATCAATCCCTTGTGCAGCAACCACACATGCTCGTTCAGCCCCTTCAACGAACACAGCCATAATCTTTTCATCCAGGAACATCTCCTCAATATAATCAAAAGAATCATCACAATGCTCCCTTGTCTCCAACCTTGATAAGTGATCCACCAATACGTTCTCCGTACCTTTTTTATCTCGGATCTTCATGTCAAACTCTTGAAGAAGAAGAATCCATCTTATGATTCTTGGCTTCATTTTCTTCTTCTCCATCAAGTACCGAATTGCAGAGTGATCCATGTACACTATAGTTTTCATGCCAATCAAATACCGTCGAAACTTGTTAAATGCATACACCACAGCTAAAAACTCCTTTTCAGCAACAGTCTAGTTCTTTTGTGCTGCATCGAAAGTCTTACTCGCATAGTAGATGGTGCAGAACTTCTTTTCCCTCAGCTGCCCAGGCACCACTCCAAGTGCTACATCACTTGCATCACACATAAGTACAAACGGCTGAGTCCAATCCTATGTGATCAAAATAGGTGCAGTAATAAGCGTCTCTTTTAAAACCTGAAAAGCTGTTAGACATTCATCATCAAAAACAAAAGGAACATCTTTTTCAAGTAAATTAGACAAGGACTTGGAGTATTTCGAGAAGTCTTTGATAAATCTTCTATAAAATCCAGCGTGCCCAAGGAAATACCATACTCCTCTTTTATTGGTCGGTGGTGGAAGCTTCTCAATTTCCACCACTTTAGCTCTATCCACCTGCAATCCCTTGGCAGAAACATGATGCCCAAGAACAATCCCATCTCTCACCATGAAGTGACACTTCTCCCAATTCAAGACAAGATTATTTTCTTGACATCTCTTCAACACAGTAGCAAGGTTAGATAAACAAATATCAAAGGAGGAACCAAATACAGAAAATCATCCATAAATACCTCCATGATCTTCTCTATCAAGCCATCAAAAATTGCCATCATGCAGTGCTGAAAGGTAGCAAGCATATTACACAATCCAAATGGCATCTTTCTAAAAGCAAAGGTCCCGTATGGGCAAGTAAAAGTAGTCTTCTCCTGATCCTCGGGAGCAATCATGATTTGATTATATCCCAAGTACCCATCCAAAAAACAATAGAACTCATACCATGCAAGACGATCAAGCATTTAATCCATGAAAAGAAGGGGAAAATGGTCTTTGCATGTATTTTCATTCAGTTTCCTGTAATCAGTACACACACGCCATCCCATTGGAATCCTCATAGCTATTGCCTCTCCATCTTCGGCTTTCATAATAGTCATGCCCCCTTCTTAGCTACAACATGCAATGGACTCACATGGGGACTATCACTAATTGGATAAATAACTGCAGCATCTAACCACGCTAGGGTTTGCTTCCTAATCACTTCTTGAATCGTGGGATTCATCCTCCGCTGATTTTGGATACTACTCTTGGCCTCATCTAACGACCTTATTCTATGCATGCAATATGAAGGATTAATACCTTTTAAATCATCAAGAGACCACACAATCACAGACTTGTACTTCCTAAGAACATCTAATAACTCTTCAAGTTGATCATCATCAAGGGAAGAAGATACTATTACCGGATATTTTTTATTGTCACCAAGAAAGGCATACTTCAAGTGTTCCGATAACGGTTTCGGCTCCTCTTTCTTTTCTTCCATCGGAGTGCTCTCTCTATCCAACGAAAATTACTTCCTAGTCCACTTTACTTCTTCAACCTTAGATTTCTCCAATTCATACATGTCATCACCCAAAGCAAGTAAGTTTTCAAGATATTCAATACATACCTCATTGGAGAGATCATCAAGCTCTGTAGTGGGCTAAGTAAGAGACTCCATCAAGCATGTATCAAGAGGGTCCTTAGACAGGATCAAAGACATATCTTCCTTCACAATCTCCTACACCACATCAATACTATGACATTGTGACTCCATAGGCATCTTCATTGCTTTGTCAAGGTTGAATAGGACCTCTTCTTTATCCATACGCAACCTGAGCTCCCCCTTTTAAACATCAATCATGGCCCCAGCAGTAGCAAGGAAAGGTCTTCCCAAGATAAGAGGGATATTATCCTTGTCATCTTCTATCTCAAGTACAAGAAAATCCACAGGAAATACTAGTTTCTCTACTTTGACAAGAACGTCTTCAATGATACCCTTCGGAAAAGTCATCGACCTATCCGCCAATTGTAGAGCAACTGTTGTAGGAGATAACTCCCCCAAACCAAGCCTTTGAAAGATAGATAATGGCATCAAATTGATGATTGCCCCAAGATCGTACAAGGCTCGTCGTGCCATCCCTTTTCCAATCTCACACAAGATAGTAAAGCTTCCCAGATCCTTCATCTTCTATGGCAGTTTTCTTTGGATAATCGAGCTGTAATTTTCAGATAAGTTCACCGTCTCAACTCCATTCAAGCTTCTCTTTTTTTAACAGTATATCCTTAAGGAATCGAGCATAGTACGACATCTCCAATATTGCTTCAGAGAAAGGAATACTCAAGCTTATTTTATTTATGATATCTGAAAACTTCTTGAACTTCTCTTCCAATCCCTTCTTAACCAGCTTATAAGGAAAAAGCGGAGGTATTTTTGTTTTTGGAATACCCCATTCATCACGCTCAACCTTCTCCTCTTTATCTTTTTCGCCTCTCAACCTCTTGGCTCTTTCCCATTTCTTCTCTACTATGATCTCAGTATTCTGCTTATTCTGAACTAATGGAGTAATAATCACATCATGAGGAGTATTCGGTGAAGAAACAGTATTGTATGGGACGATTCGACCTGAATTCGACCAGGAGCCCTGGTCGAATTGGGTACGTAGTGGTCGAATTGTGCACCTGGAAGTCCATTCTCACCCTGTACGCTCGATTCGACCAGGATTCGACCTGATGGTCTGTCGAATTGAAGTCCTCCTGGTCGAATTGGCTCTCTGTAAGATTTCTGCCCTCTGATTCGACCTCAATTCGACCTGAGGATCTGGTCGAATTGAATGGTTGCTGGTCAAATTGGGCTTCTGATGAAACAGAGTGCTCCGGAAGGTTGGATTCGACCTCAATTTGACCTGGTCCCCTGGTCGAATTGAAGTGGTTTTGGTCTAATCGAGGCTCTTTTGCTTCCACATCACGTCCAAGCATCCAATTCGACCTCCCCTGCTGAATTTGACCTGAAGTGTTGGTCAAATTGGGGTCGAATTGAGCCCTCGACGTCCAATTTCGATTCCAGCCTCATAGGTCCCTCGTACTGTGTTCCAGACCTCAATGTGATGGCGTTGCAGGACTTTGGATTCTCAATACTTTGCGACGGGAGCTTCTCTTTCTCAATAGTTTGAGTGAGCTCGTTAACACTTCATACCATCTCTCCCATTAACAATGTAAGGTCCTTCACTTGCTTGGATAAATCCTCATGGTTTGCATCAATCTTCTTCTCTAACTTGGCCTCAAGACGATCCACTCTAGCATCATTTTTGGCCATGTACCTGTTCACCGTATCCTCGAAACCTGTTTCCTTCTTCCACTTTTGCATCCGTATCAACACCCATCGGAACTTGAATTGCATTGTTGGTATTACTCCATGAAAACTCTTGCCTCCTAGGATATTGATAATTACCCGGGGGACCACGATTGTTGTAGTTTCCCTGATAATTACGGTTGTCCTGATTTTGAAACCTCGATCCTTGAATACTTTGGCCCATAGCGTAGTTTGTTTCTTCCATCTCCTCTTGGATCGTTCCATCATTAGTAACTTCTTGCTGCATGGTTGGTACGCGCTGAGATATATCACTGATTTGCTTTTGTTGGAACTCAAGTAATTTGTTTATATTCGACAAGCTAGAGATGATCTCATCTTCTCTACTTGTTTTCACCATAGCATGTTCAACCTTAGCCACATTTTCAAGGATGTAAGTGCCTCTCACTCTATCAGTTAGCCAATCTCTTGAGTTCATTTAAATATCTTTAAAAAGTTTCTCCGCCTCTACGGATGACTTAGTAAGCAATGCTCCATTAGAAGAAACATCCAATAACACACGAGAATCACAGTCCAATCCATTGTAGAATATACTGATATATTGAGCTTTAGATAGCCCATGTTGTAAACACTTACGAAGCATGTCCTTGAATCTGTCCCAAGCTTCATGAAACTTCTCTCCACTACCAATAGCAAATTGGTTAATGTCTTGCTTTATCTTGACCACCTTCGAAGGTGGCATGTATCTTTTCAAGATCTTTAACTTCAATTGCTCCCAAGTAGTGCATTCAGCTACATTAATAGTATCGTACCAATCTCTCGCCCTTTCAGAAAGTGAGAATTTAAACAAGAGGATCTTCCGTGCATCTTCATGTTTTCCTGCGTCTTTTTGAGTACTTGCATAGCCCAAGAACTTGTTTAGATAATGCTGCGGATACTCGAAAGCCCCTCCTACAAAGGAGTTCCTTTCTATCATGCTAATAAGAGTGGGGTGAAGATTGAAGTCCGCATTTGCCCCTCTTGCTCCTAGAAGCCCAAAGTTTCCAGTCCCGTTATTCTTGAAGACTTCATGGATGGCCAGATTATCCGGATTGGCCACATCGTTGGCCATGTTGACTTCCTCTGCTGCTGTGTTTGGATCAACTACAGTTTCAGTCACTTCCGAATTCGGTTCGTCCACTTCAACTCCAAAATTCAGAGTTGTAGTTGGTTTTTTTTCTTGCTTTGAATCTTACTCTTCTTCTTCTTGGTTGACACTCCGATCTCAGGATTATATGGCTCTAATTCACCTTGCTTTGATCTTGTGAGCATACACCTGAAAAGAATAAGAGTTGGACAGTAAAACAAGAATTAAAATAGTCCTAATAAAACTAGAAATAATAAAAATATATTTTATGCTGTCCCCGTCAACGGCGCCAGAAACTTGATGAGCATTTTCTCAATACACAAAATTAATCCTCAAGTATAAGGATATCAATTGTAGTTTCGAAAGGTGATCAAGTATATATCGAATCCAAGGGACGGATAATTATCAATTTAATTATGTTCTAGTAGACTAAGACTATGAAGATAAATTCAATGATGGTGATATTGAGATTAAGTAACAACTATTACTTAAAATATCAAGTAAAAATAACAAGAAGAAGAGATAAGTGAGTTGTGATCAAGTAAGATAGTAGGTAGTTCTTCGAGTAATCCAGTTCCACTTATTAATTCATCTTCCATGTGACGGTGTCCGACTCTGCCTTGTGATTTACGGACGCATCACTAAACCATGCAAATTCACTCTATAGACACAAGTAAATATGCGTATGGCACGTGTGAATATCCTCGGAGCAAGAGATATAATTCACACCCTTTCTAGGTACTATCAGTATTAATTATTTCCCGTGCACTTAGTACTCTAACCCGATATGATCTCCCTTTATAGGTACTTTGAAATTATACTCTTTATCATACTTATTAACCCGAATATGATTCAATTAACAAGTATTCATATAAGATAGCTCTAATAAGACTTCGGAATTCCTTCACTTAGAATTATAACATAAAACCCTGCTCAGCAGTGAACGCACTCAACCAATAACCAAGTTATGTATTTAGACTCTACACAACAATTATTGATGCACAAAACGACCGTGAGTATAGATTAAAAACGCACAATCTTATATAAAATAAACCACAAGTAGTGTTGTACGGAGTTTACACATGAAAGATAAATTAACTCATGAAACCTTCATAACCCTAGAACTACTGAAGCGGCTCTAGCCCATGATTGATCTAAGAACAATCATGGTTAGTGGATCGATCTTACTTGAATCTCCAGCAGAACCTTTCTTGTAGCCCCTCCGGATGATGGACGATCTCTCTAGGATTGGTGGAGGTCGAATTGGCCTACTGTAAGTCCCAGACGATCAATTCGACCAGAGGCCCTGGTTGAATTGACATGACGTGGTCGAATTGGTTTCACCACTGATCAATTTGACCAGGATTCGACCTGATGCTCAGGTTGATTTCTCCTGTCGTGGTCGAATCCTCTTCATGTTCGTGTCCTGCATCCAATTCGACCAGTAGGCCTGGTCAAATTCTCCTTCAATAGGTCGAATTGACCTTCTGCTTTGTCCAAATGGATGGCTACAATTTCCTTTCTCCAGTTTTCAACACTTCCACTCCGATTTCCTTCGAAAAACTACCCAAATGGCTTCAACAACACCTGATCCGTGACTTTTCACAATATATATTGGTTTACATCCGATTACAACTTTCAAACACCTCATAATAACACAAATCCAGGTGCAAGATTCGTGAATTTACACACTTATCACTAATTTATATGCATCTTTACCCCATCCAATTCTGAACCTGCAACTTCCACCACATAACACCCAGAATAAACACGCATCCTACTAGAAACAACCAAAAGATCCGTCAAAAGTGCTCATTAAAGGGCCAACTCTTAGAAAGCGATTGAAGAAAATTTCACGATCAAAAGGTAAAAGACAACCTATGAAAGAGTATAATTAAAAATGTACTAAGGTATGCAACTTTCTGACCACTATAAACGTAGATATGTTCTGCCTGAATACTTGCTGACATTATGCAACCATACCAATAGTATAAAACCTATTACGTTTGAATATTTAGACCGTAATGGGAATCTGATGCAACCACACTTTATTAAAATTGATTTTGATTGGCTCAACCTGATGTACACAACCCAGCTTTTAATGGGAATCTGAAGGAGCTGCTTTGGCTTTTCGTGCATGTATGCCAAGAAACACCCTCGCAGTTGTCACATATTTTCTCCATGCAAACTACCTAATGCATCATGCTTTAGTATGTTCGGCCACACCCCCTAGCTGACCCTGTGTAATTTTTCATACCTAACCCAATTTTTTTCTTTTAACAACATCTATGTCTGTCAGTTTAAAGTAAAACCCATACTTAATAATTAAAAACACTAATCATTCTCGTGCCTTCTAACCTACACACAATACTTCTAAATTCCAATTATTTCTTGTCTTATCCGTTCTTGTAGTAAACACATCTCTTTACTACAAAAACTTGTACACTTGCTATTATTCGTGTCTGTCCTTACTATGTTCTATGTGCATAACCTTTGGAAATTCATTTACCCATCAAGAAACATAACCCACTCTGGCTCACTGCACATGACAAGACACTTCAGCAACTATGTCTACGTCAACCCAATCTTCTCCTAAGGCTACAGAAGACACCACTAGGACGTAAAAGGAAGTACACCTCCTCTGAAGAATGCAGAGAAGCTAGGAACACACGACATAGAACTCAAAGGAACATAATGATACACACACTTGGTGGTCAACACATCTCTGCCGATCCATTGCTTCAAATAGAAATTAGGCTGGACATATTTCCTAACGTAGCCAACTGCAAATACTGTAATGCAAAATGCATCCATGCAGAGTCGCCAAATTTTTGTTGCTCATTAGGGCAGATAAAACTACCTGAGTGCGAGATGCTTTCAAAATTGCTTCAACTGTACTTGGGTAACGACTACCAGTGTAAAGAATTCCGCACTGCATTCGAAGCTACGACAACATGTTTGCTTTTGTCATTTGGAGTGCACAATGATAAGTCACTTGCCAGAAGAAATGATGGTATCTACACATTTCGGGTGCAAGGTCAGGTTTATCATTTCCATCCTCAACTTATCCCACTAAATAATGAAACTCCTAAAAACCTCTAGCTATATTACTTTGACACAGACCATGAGATATTAAATCGCATGTCTATTAGCTCAAAATTCAAAGAAACTCTTGTGCAAAAACTAATGCATATCTTAGCGTCAAATCCTTACTTAGCTTTTTTCCAAAACTTGACTTATTTTTCTGATTTGAAAGATTATGCAATCGCTCTACACAGTGACCCCCAACAAACTCTAACGTTTACAATAAACCTTTAGCCTCTGAGGTAGCCTGTATATGGTTAGAATCTGATGAACAGGCACAACCTTTAAGCCAACATATCCAAGTTAGCCGGCCTCAAATTATTAAACAATACTTCGGTTGTTATGACCTAGTGCAATACCCTCTCATTTTCCCAAATGGAGACCCCGGTTGGAGCCGTACAATTAAGAGATCGGACATTAAACAACAAAAGTTTACCCCAACCCCGATTGCCAAAATGACGGTATTCTTAGCATCAGCCATTATGCATCTGCAGATGAATACATACAAACAAAAAACCAAGGTACGCTGAAATTTCTATCAGAAACCTATCATTTTTTACATACCTCACTGATATTGCTATTATTAAAAACTCTACAGAAAACCAATAAAAGAACAACGCTTCCTGTCGTGAGTATTATTGTTACAAATTACAAGTGCGTGATAACGACGCCTCATTCTTGCTGTACACGGGAAGAATACTACAACAATATATGGTCGAAATGTACATCAAAATAGAAACATCTAGATTAGACTACTTCTAGAATGAAGAGCTTCAAAAACGCCTACGAAATGATGCCTACCAAGGGTTACTAGACTGTATTGCACATGGATGTTTGTTAGGAAAAGACATTGGTCTACGCACAGTGTTACCAACAACATTTGTTGGAGGCCCTAGGGACATACATGCGCAAAAGATACATGGATGCTCTAGCACTGGTCCAGCGTTACGAAAAACCTGAAGTATTTTTAACAATGACGTGTAATCCAAATTGGCCTGAAATTAAAACTCTATGCTCGCCAGCAGATTAAATCCAAAATAGACCTAATTTAGTTGCGTGGATATTTCAAGCAAAGCTTCATGTTCTAAAACATGAACTACTTAAAAAGAAAATTTTGGCAATGTTATCGCATATATGTACGTCGTTGAGTTCCAAAACAGAGGCCTACCACATGCTCACTTCTTACTTATTTTGAACCATAACTAAAAAATGTTCACACCAGAGTCATTTGATAGAATTGTTTGTGCAGAGCAACCAGACCCTACAGTTAACACATACTTATTTTCTTTGGTTGCAAAACATATGATTCACGGTCCTTGCGGCCTATTAAACATAACATGCCCATGTATGAAACGAGGATTCTGCAAGTTTGGGTACCCAAAGAACTACTTGAGCAACACTCATTATAGAGAAAATTCTTACCCAATATACCGTCGCCGAAACAACGGCCACTCTATCTACGTTTGCCTTTTATCGAGGTTTAACTGCCACATTAATATGGAGATTTGCTCTACAATTCAAGTTGTCAAATACATGTACAAGTAGATATACAAAGGCCATGACAGAATATCTTACACACTGATTCCAATAGACGAAGAACACCCAATTTTAAAGAATACCAAGGTGCTCGGTGGATATCGCCCCCTGAAGTGAGCTTGCGCATTTTCTCATTTGACCTTCATCATATACAACATCCAATAATATGCTTACCTGTACACCTAGAAAACCAACAGACAGTAACTTTCTACTCTAATCAATATCGATCTGCAAACAGTTGTTGTAGATCCGTTACCTAAAAAAATGCTGACACAGTTCTTTTACATGAATGCACAGGATGACTACGCAAAAAGCCTTAACTATTTATACGTTGAATTCCCTAAGTATTTCACTTGGCACAAGGACGTAAAGGAATGGCGCCCACGCAAACATCATGACATCATAGCTCGTGTCACCACTTGTCAGCCTTCTAACGGTGACAGATTTTACCAGAAGCTATTGCTGATGCATATAAGAGGGCCACCCTTATTCGCAACTCTAAAAACAATCAAAGGAATAACGTACTGCACTTACAGAGAAGCCGCTCATGCATTGGGTATAGTAGAAGAAGATAACACAGCCGAAATGTGCATTACAGAAGCTGCGACATACTTAATGCCGTCAGCTCTAAGATACCTATTCGCTGTGATTCTTGTTCACTATAACCCTAAAAATCTTGAACAGTTGTGGCTAAAATTTGACGACTTCTTCTCAGAAGATTACAGGCGAAATAAAGCTTTGGCTCTTAACGTAATTAAACGCATGGTCTTAGACAACATTGTGAGCACCTTCACTCAATGGGGAAAAAATCGACGAATTCTTCTCACCATGCACCATTTCGTCAGCTAATACATCTGATATCTTGATGAAAGAACTACATGCCGAGCGATGCCTTACAGTTTCAGATGAAGATCTCCAAGCACACAGCTGACTATATAAGGAATAAAAAATTGCTTATGACAGGATTCTATACTGTGTTAGCAACGACTTGTCTAACGCCTTTTTTTTGGACGGGCCAGGAGGTATTAGGAAAACCTTTTTTATACAGAGCCCTACTTGCAACAGTAAGATCATCGGGTCATATTGCTCTAGCTACAACAACTTCAGGCATTGCAGCATCTTTACTACCAAGGTGGACGTACTTCCCACTCAAGATTTAAGATCCCCCTTGAGGACAACAGCTCAAACACGTGCCATGTAAACAAACAGAGTACATTAGCTTACTTAATTCGGGTTGCAAAGTTGATAATTTGGGATGAGGCAACGATGGAAAATGTAGCATCATTGAAAAATTTAACGAAATGCTAAAAGATATAATGAACTCTGAACAAAATTTTGGTGATAAAATGGTTGTTTTTGGGGGAGACTTTCGACACACGCTACTTGTTATCGTAAAAGGAAGTAAAGACGACATCATCAATTCATCTGTTGTGATGTCACCGTTGTGGCCTCAATTTGAAAAACTTAAACTAACTCAGAACATGTGTGCACTATTAGAACCCACATTTTCTTCATTTTTATTAAACGTTGGTAATGGTCTGGAACAAACTTATGAGCAAGGCGAAATCCAGACTCCAGTATGTAACAACATTATCTTCTCCGATGACATCCCATCTTTAGATACATTAATTGGTGTTGTTTTCCCCAATATTGGTTCCCCAGATTTTGATCAGTTCGTCGTGGTTAATCAAGCTATACTAACAACAAGAAATGACTTCGTTCATGAGATAAGTGACATTTTAATTAACAAATTCCCAGGTGAAGAGGTCATGTACTGTAGTTACGACACCAGCTCAAGCAACCACGTTGCACCAGACCAAGAAGAACTGCTCCACTCTTTAATACCTCATGGGCTACCTTAGCATAAATTTATCTTAAAAATTAATGCTCCTATCATATTACTCAGAAATATTAACCCAATGGAAGGCCTCTACAATGGAACACGACTTTTATGTAAGGGTTTCAATAAAAATGTGATTTATGCTGAAATCTCTGTAGGGGAACATGCAGGGAAACCTGTATTTATCCCCCGTATAACGTTGGAATCTCCCCATGACCACTTTTCATCTATTTCCTTCAAAAGGAAATAGTTCCCAGTTCGATTATGTTTTGTGCTAACAATCAACAAAGCACAAGGCCAAACTCTAGACCATGTCGGTGTGTTCTTGAAAGAACCTGTCTTCACACATGGCCAACTATATGTTGCTCTTTCAAGAGCAAAACCTTCAAACCAATTGAATGTGCTCATAAGGACTTCCTCACCATTAATGCAAGGCACATCCTATACAAAAAAATTGTGTAACGTGAAGTGCTTGAGGCTGCCACCAATAACTCCTCTACGTAGCATTGTGCACGCCAATATTCAACTCTGTCTGAATGAATGGAACTTTACTATGTTCAACAAGAAACAACCATTACAAAGCCCGGTACGTACACACTCCACTTTTCACTATGTTGCCTTCCGCAAAGCATATATTATCTGTTTGCAACTTCCTTAGCACCATCTGCACATAACAACATGATCACTCACGCATTCAGCCTGACTTATCATTATCCCTCTTCACCCATTCCTCACAGTTAGGGTGAAATTCGAACGCTATGACAAAATCTTCTTTCAAAAGCTGCCGACCTTCAGGCCATCAGTGTATCACTAATAACATGTAATAAAATATATACTATTATGTTTCTACTTAATAACGAAGAGTCAAACATAGTTACATTAACAAACACAAAATATGCAATCATTTACGATTTAGGTGTGTATTGCATGCTTCACATTTGAGGTGCTGGCAGTCTTCATTATATGCACACTCTTCTTTTACGATTCCTCTTCTTGTTGTGTTCATGCTTTCATGGCATACATGATTACTGTTGATAATATTTTAGAATTTCATTTTTCAGTCATTGATGAACTTGGCTCAACATCTTTAACCATATTTAAATGTAGAGTTCACTTATATCACTTCAACAAACACCTTTACGGAGTAGTTAACTGCAGTAATAGCATAAAGGAAACTTCATGTGTACATTTTACAAGATATGTACGCTTATATGTGCATCAGAGTAGTGCAAAGTTGAATTTTACATACGTATCAATAGGTACAACTTATGATTTTGTTTAGTATTTTCTCTTAAATTAAGCAACATTTTGAATCTAGAATTGATTAAACAAGCAGAAGTGTCATGAATTTCATCGAGTAACTTAAGAAAACTATTGTCAACTTGATAAACACAGGCCGTAATCCATGAGATTGGACACTTAGACATACTGTTAACAACCAAAAACAACACAAAGAACCATAACTTTTCCCCTATTTCCAAAGTTAATTTCTAACGAATACATTCCACACGCAGTTCATTGGAAGAAGCTGCACTAAATTATGGAAATTTTGAGGACGAACACTTGCATATAAACCAAAACAGTTAGGGTTTTAAACTAGATCACGGGCTGCATATTTGTTTAATATACAACTGACATGAATGTGCTGAAAGTGATGATAATGAAATCAATATTCTAAATTTATGTGCCCTGGAAAGTATAACAACTTGGAATGACTGTTAATGCCTCAGCATGTAATAGTTAGGCATCAAGATCAAATTATGGTTAACAAAAAGATAAACATAACATATTGTTTTGCACATTCTTTGCATACAATGCATACTTTCCTTCTATAATTCCCTGTTTTCCTTGTCTTCATACTTCTGTAGCGTTCATGATTACTGTCTATAACATTCCAAAATTTATTTTTTCATCAATTCCGCCATATAGTTACCTCTTAATTATGCTTTCTCTTTCAGAAAACTACATTTACATACCTTATGAACTTGAAACGCCGCAAGTCGATCATTACTGAGATAACATTTTGAACTGAGTCGATATTTTTCCCACTTTATGAATTAGTACATCTCTGGTTTGATCATATACTTTAATTATTTATATGTTCAAAATTTGTTTAATTATAATTAGAATACATTGACACACTAATAGCTATAACCTAGAAATCACGTTTTCCACAAAAGTACCAACGTCATACCTATTTCAGCAAATGTTACATTTGCCAACAGAAGGAATAAATAATATCTAAAAATGTTACACAATATCTTTAACCATATTCAAATGTCACCCGTGCTTATAATACTTCAAAAAACATTTTTATAATTTATTGTAGTAGTAGTTTGCTTCAATTTACATTTACATGTGCCTCATTTCACTTTACTTTTTCCTTCACAGATACAGAAATGAAACCCATATACACTTCGCTCACGCAGCTTTCTCCTGAGTCTAAAAATTGGTGCGTCAGTGTGCTAATAGTTGAAAAAACACCCGTCCAACAGCATTTTGTTATAAAGGACACCAAGGTAATATTACTTTCTTACCATTTTGAAGCTCATTACACTTTTCCTACATGTTCATCCACCAACATTCACAACAGAAATAGGATGCAGTGCATCCTGTATGTTCGTGACATCGATGATCTAATCGAGCTGCTCCAGCCTTACGGAACATACGATCTTAGCAGTGGAATTATTAACAAATTACCTGAAAATGCCCCAATCATGGGAGACTCAAAGTACCAAATGATCCTAAGCAATCGTACGTTCATAGACCGCATGGAGAAGCCACACGAGCTACCTCTTGAGCATGTGTACTCTTTGACCCCTTTCTCCGATTTCCACCATTTTGCAGATCGCAGGGACACTAGAATCAGCTATGTTTGCTGAAGCTTCATTATCATGAACTAATCTCACAAACATTTATGTGAAAATGCAGATTTCCTTGGTGGCATAGTGCACTTCTTCTCACCTAAGCATATTGAAAAGCACAATAAAGATGCCCAAGACTTTGTTGTTTTAAATGCAGAGTAAGCTGTTTTTGCTCACATCTCATCTACATTTGCATTACGTCCACTACACGTGTGCCTTAGCAACTAAATACCACATCGTACACAAGCACATGCAACATCCTAACTTTTCCCTTTTTGTTCCACCAGACGTAGGCCCGTCATTCTCACACTGTGGGGGGATTTCTTGCTTCATGAGGCACGTGAGTTGGAAACTCGCATTCGTAGCATGCCAGTAGTTATTTGAATGAGAATGTCTGTCAATACATTCAGAGGTAAATGTATTTAAGTCATTTGTAATTTTTACGCTACAATGTATATGCATTACTGTCGCTTTCTTCACTACACAAATCCAGAAATTAATTGCTATTAAATTACTATACTATTTATATTACAGGGATATCTTTAGGCAGCCTTCCAAATAGCACAATACTATTTGACCCACCTATACCAGAAGCTAGAGAACTTGAATCCTGGTAACTCCACGACTACCTACTTTTTAACTCCATGCTTACCGCATAAGAGAAATATTATTTTTACACATTTTCACTAGCAAGACTTGAATCATTCGGGGAAAAAATGTCTGCCTCCATTTCTTTCTTCGAAAATTGGAGTTCAATACAAAAACTATATTTCTCCACATAAAAGCTCCTTTAACTTTTTGGCCACTATATTTCAACTAAAACCCAAAAACCCAATTTCATTTCCCCTTGGCTTTTCTCCCCCTTTAACCAATATTCTGACACCACATTCGCTCAAATTATATGCAGAACCACTTTTTAGCTCTAAAGGCATAAGTAAAAAAGAACATGCATTAAAAAATGATGGCTTGGCAGTGTCTTTTAAATATATACATATACAAGCTGCGTAAAAAAATACAGGAATATCCCATGTTCAACAAGCTACAGATTAACACAATTTCAAACACATGAACTCCTGCATTGCATCAACAACATTTCTGAAATTAAATTCGTATTTGCATTGCATCAACAACATTTCTGAAATTAAATTCTTATTTGAGTTGCTTACCCAGTAGCTTCTTCCCCCATAGTAATATACACTGACTTGGTTGGTAGGGCCAAAATGTCTACAATATATGTCATTATTTCTATCATTTTTCATTTTATATCCCCTTTCTCCTATGTTTTTAAACACTTATGAACTCAACAAATGAAGGCACTGTCTTTAAATGCACTACTTCAAACAGCGCAGCTACTGTTAAAACAACGACATAACAACTATCGTCTTGTTAAAAAAAGAAAGTGTTAAAGGGTAGTCGTAAAATTGCACCACGTATATAAACAATGATTGATGAAGAAGAAATAACACTGTGGGGGAGAAATTGTATTCATAACATGTTTAACTTAAGGACAATAGAATGTATTTTTTGGGCGATTGACCATTTGGAGTTTCTGTGTACTTATTATAATTTCCGAAAATACTTCTTAAACTGTAACTCAAGATTACAGTATAAGAGTAACAGAAGAATAAAAATTATCGTTGGAGTTTAAATTTTAATTAGTTTTGAAATGGTTTAGTTAATAAATTCTATAATTTTTCCATAATCTACTAACCGTCAACACTTACTTCACCACTATAATGCATGCATTACACAAGCTCATTTTTACAGGTTGCAGAAAAATAGAGAATATGTGCGAAAAGTTATACGGTACAAACTTTATCGAAAACAGCATCAGCCCAAGGACCGTCATGTTGGCTCACAAATCCAAACAATCTATGACATCGCGGACTTCACCGATAAGGTAACTCCATTTTCTATTTTGAAGCACGTAACTCTTGTTCACACGTAGATTTAAAACAACAAGTTTACTAACGTGTATGTCACAGCAGGCTTCCTCATTCTGGATCCAAGAAACTCTGACAGTCAAAAAGAGGATATTTACTTCCTCAGTTGTCCAGACCCCAAGTGCCTGAACCCTGGAGGTATTGTTGTCGGCACCGCTTTTACTTATAACTACTGCAAGAAATACCGCTCCAGCCCAAAACCTCGGTAAGCTTATACCACAACTTCATCACGTTACGCCATTAGCACTGCATAACATTTATGTAGTTTTTATTAACTTTTCCCATGAGGAAATTGAACATCCATCCTCCTTTACTTCGAATTTTACACTACCATCTTCGTTTATGTATTAATAGCTCCCTCCCCTATATTTATCATTTTAGATTCAGATAACTTATGGACGATGTACTTGACCTTTCTGTAACACCCCTGATTTTTAGATAATTTATTTAATTTTATATTTTTGGCCCCTTTTCTAGAAAGTCCAATTATTTTCTCAAACCACATGAACAAAGAAGAGAAATAAAATTTTATACACTTTCCTTATTTAAGAAAATCTTTTATGTTCCAAAAAAATCAAATCATATCTGCTATCTTCAAAGAATATATTTTTCCTGCAATCAATTACAAATTTGGCTCTCCTAAATAATTGAAGATTAGCAAATCATATGCGTTCTTTCTGCTAAGTTTTGGTCAGCCACTTTACTATAAAATCCAAATTATTATTTTTAATCGATCACACTTTCAATTTCTTAATTTTATTCACGTGGCTGCACCTGCACATAGAGAAAGGGCTTTGAAGGAGTTTCGGATCGAGACGCGTAGGGTTCGATTCTTATCACAAGAGGTTTTAGGTGGGGATTTCTTATCTTGTATACGTTAATTATTTTATATGTGATTATTTATATCATAAGTGAATTATTATCATGTTATGAATAATTTTTAATTGGAGTATGTGAATTGATAAATGCAATACGGGTTTGGACCGTAAAGGTGCCCTACCAATATTATTTGAAATATATGCAATACGGGTTTGGACTGTAATGGTGCCATACCAAGTTATGGATAATGAATCGCGATGTCTTGTCATGTATATGTGATATGGATATGGACCGAAAGATGCCTTATTAATACGTCAGGATTGTAAGTGATTTAAATTTTCGTATATGAAATATTGATTTATATGAGTATGAGTTGTCTCCACTGAGCTGTGGTTTGTTCACCTCCCATTTTACCCCCCTTTCAGATTAGCGTGGCGGCGTACGAGCGGAGGGTGTAATAGCAAGAGGGAATCGAATTAATTTATTGATCGAACTTGAAATTTGCATGTTTTTGAACTTTATTCTGTCTCATGTTTTGATGTTGAAATTCTTGAATATTAGTTATTGGTTGAGTTGGTAATTAAGTCTTGTACCTTGAGGTATAGTATATTTATGAAATTCCTTAATAGAAATCAAGTTCAGCCATTTTAAAGTTTCGTT
The DNA here is from genome assembly GCA_023678885.1 of Pogostemon cablin. Classification (NCBI taxonomy): domain Eukaryota; kingdom Viridiplantae; phylum Streptophyta; class Magnoliopsida; order Lamiales; family Lamiaceae; genus Pogostemon; species Pogostemon cablin. Next base: position 22,447,586 of record CM042975.1, on the reverse strand, counting down.
TTTAATCGTAATTTATTCTTTTTAATTGGCTAGTATGTGTTTGTACCTTAGTGTACCTCTTATATATTATTTATTAACCAAAGTGTTTGGTCATACCCCTCTTTAAAGGCTTTTATTAAAGAATTTTACGCTTAAAAACCTATTTATTAAAATTGGGGTGTGACACTTTCATCTCTAAGGTTGTTTTATGATTGCTTAGGTCGTTACTACATAAACTCCCCTAATTCCCTTGCATGAAATCTGTCAAACCCCATAAGGGCTTTAAAACACTGTCATGATTCTTTGATAGAAACCTAAAACAGGAATTTCCTGCAAGATGAATCTTAACCAAACTAAATAGGTGATTGTAATTTTTATTTGTTCTATATTTCTGGTTTTCCTCCATGATTTCTTTTACGCTGAAATTTGCCTTTCATAAAAAAGCCTTCTTAATTTCAGTGCATACAAAATAAACGTTACATAACTGTTTTTTACTACTCACACCTTTAGAGTTTCCCCTTACAAAATTAGATTTGAGGCTCTTGCAAAAGACAACAGCGGTCGAAAGCTTAATGTGTTCGTAGAACATGAAAAAGGTGAACTACTGTTGAATATGTCAGCCGAGGACATAATTGCTATAGAAATGAAGGTATACTTAGCAGTCAACTACTATTTAACTCCACTCCTTAGGTTTACTACTCATATTTCCTCTTTCTCGAACTCACAACAGGGTGAACCCATATCTGCTGACACTGTGAACATAAGGCTTGCTCATAAACAATACCTACTTTACATAAAGACCACCAAAAATAAGTATGCAGGGAAAATATATACACGCCACACCCTTTTCAACTTCCTACCAGTTGATGAAACATCCCTACCAGTATCCACCTCTAAAGCTCAACCTTCTACTGAACAAGCCTCCGAACAAACATCCAGTTTCTTGAAAATGACTGTGACGGCCACTAAAGGTGCTCAAGAAAAGGATTAGTTCTCAGAAGGCGAAGTAAGCAGCCATACAGCACAACACTCGGACCGAGGGACGAAACGATTAAGAGAAGACTAAATTTACCAGCCTACTAGGACATCTAACTTTTCCATCTGCTGAAAAAGACCTGCTTTTTGTTTGAATAGCTGATGACCTCAACCTATTTTATTAACATGCTTGTATCCTACTACAAGCTTTTTTGCAACTCTTTTTGGTGAGCTTTAGCTCACGTACATAAACCAAACTTTTTGGGAACGTAAAAGATGCGCCTTCGCTCACGGGCATGCATAACAAGATACAGTATGACAGTTGTAAAATATTTGCTACACGTAGAACTATATATTACGATAAGCTTTGGTGTCTTGGTTTAAGCTAGGATGATATGCTGATTGTAAGTATGATGAATATGATGTATACATCTTTTTATGCGTATGTTAGATATAGGAAATATAATGGCTAAGTACTATATCTTTTTCGATCTTATGGTGTTACATTTTTTTTTCCATTTTAGCTAATCTAATTGTTTAATGTAACTGTAAAAAATGGGGTGGGGGGGAGCAAAGGTGAAATTTTATTATGAAATATGATTAATTAATAGTGTCAACGATCCAATTTTTTTTCCTTTTTTGGGAGTATATTTGCATAAAAGCAACAAGTATACATATTTAGTGAAGTAGCAAGATAATTGCTTTAGTATACAAGGAGAAAAAATAATACTTATCTAAATGGCAAAGTAGCAAAGGAAATGAAAAAATAATGAATTTCCTTTGCTAGAGAGTTTATGGCGAGGGAAGTTGCATACATATATAGTTATTTAAATTTCTAAACCAAGTAACACAATCACCCCGGGAAAGGTAAAGTAATGTTGTAAAATTTTCCGTCTCACTCCAGAACCAGGAGGGGACACTCGGAAAAGATAGGAATCTTCCGCCTTGCCAATATCCATCATGCCGAAAACTTAATTTGCAATACAACAAATAAGGCTTATGGACAATATGTATTCTAGCATTTATAATTGTGTGTTGCCCTTATTAGAGATATATTCATGAAAAATACGAAATAATTGGTTGTAAATAAATAAGTCTTAATATTATGAATAAATAGACGATCTTCTTAAATTATTCATTAAAGATGTTTGGAATTTAAAAAAAATGCAAAAAAATATTATCAAGTATGGCGTGAATGCGATGTGCAACGCACGTCTTGAATACTAGTATATTAAAATATTATTTCCCTCCATCCATATAAAAAGCAGTATAAACTTTTGGATTAATACGAACGAAGTATTCCTTTATAAAAATAAATTTGGGGTATAAGGAAATTGCGTATGCCCATACCATTCCACAGAAATATGGCCAAAGTAGGATAATTGCATATATGAATAAAATGTAGTCCATATTTACTATCAATGTAACCAGATTAGCCATTTTAACCTTCCTATAAGCTATTTTTTGATATTGGCCAAAAGTAGGATAAGTGTAGTTCCAAATATAATCTGGCCCATATTTACTTTTAGAGTGACGAGCTGAGCCCATTTTGCTGTCCTATTAGATTTTAAACTGGAAACGCTGTATATATTAATTGTTGTTATGTGTGTGATGAGATGGTATTAATGAATTTGAGAGAAAAAATGGAAAAAAAAAACAAAAAAAATTGATTATAAATTAAGAGAAATAATATATAATAGGTGGGTGGTTTGAGGATTAATAAAATTTTATGAATATTTAAGTGTGAATTTTAAAAATTCAGATCTGTTATGTTTGTGATGAGATGGTATTAATGAATTTGAGAGAAAAAAAAGGGACTATTACTGATAGGTACGCATGTATATAACCTAATTACTAATAAATACATTGATCTAAACGTCTATTTCTTTTTCCAACTTTATCCTTATTTATAAGGCTGAATATTTCAATGTTTTCACTAAACATCAGTTTCATTGAACACTAATATACACTAAATCAAATAAAAACAATGGGTGAGAGATTTAAGGATAATTATAACAACCTTATTTTAAACTTAATTAATTACGTATTTTCTGTTTCTTTCTCAAAGTTGCACACTAATGTACATTCGTAAGGTTTTTCAATTTATTTGCATATTTTTTGTTTCTCTCTAAGAATGCACACTAATATACTTAACAATAGTTTAAATTGTGTATTTTTCGTTTATCTCTCAAAGATGCACACTGATGTACATTTGCAGGATTTTTCAGTTTAATCACGTATTTTCTATTTCGATCTCAAAAATGCACACTAATGGACATTAGTAGGGTTCTCAAATTTAATAGAGTATATTCAGTTTCTTTCTCAACAGAATGTACACTAATGTACATTCGTATAAATAATGTATTTTTGTTTCCATCTTAACAATGCACACTAATGTACGGATATATATAGGTAATATGGGAAAAATAAAATATAATTTTATATTTATCGGTAATTTTCTAAAGCGAATATATCACCTAATAATTTTTAAATACGTTTTGTACTATTTATTGAAAAAAAAATACAAAAAGTATTAAATTAAGAGAAATCTTCTTATATCTATTCCTTCATATAGAGGCAAAAGTTCTAAATTGGCCAGTTTCTATCCGGTTGTCGGTTGCCTTTAATGACGCGTGTTTCACCACCCCGTGTCTAAGACATGCGTGAACTTTTTAGAAGTGAGAATCGGGTTTATCGCCCATATCACTCCTCTCACTCATCTATGTGCGCACGACACCATTCTTCTGTCCGTCGCCAAATCCGCCTGGTAAGATTTTTGAAATTTTCGTCAAATTAGCTTCTCTACCTTCTTCATTCTAATTTGGTGAGTTAATTTTTGGAATCTCTTTTTAATTAGCCACACTTAATCTAGATTTTGAGATTTTGAATGCCTAATGTCTGTTTGTTTTTTCAGGCGTGCTGTTCTAGGTTTTTGTCTTCACACCGTTCAAGTACTTGATTTTAAGATAAGAACTCTAATTACGTTATGTTTCTTCTGATTCCGTCCATGCCGAGCCCTAGCGCTTGATTTTTTTTTTTAACTGCCCTCGATTTCCAGCGCCCGCAAGCATAACCTCCTGTATTTGGCCAATCAATTGATTTTGCTTTGTTTATCTTAATTTGCTGAATTGATATGTTATATGTGGTCTTTAAGTTTGATGAATTTGTTGTGGATGTACAAAGCTTAGAACTTATTATTACTAGTAGATCTTTTGTGCTGTAATACCCCTTTTCTAATTTAGGTGGCACAGTCTCTACGTTTGAGTCAGACTGATTTTCGATTGGTTTTAAGTTTTTCCCGCTCAGTTACTGTCATCTGCCTTATTCATTTCCCAATAAAGTACAAAATTAGTACTAAACGAAAAAAGAATCGCACTCCCAATTGAAAATTTAACATGGTTGTACCCCTTCTGAACTAGAGGAAGACCACAACATAAGAACTCACCGTCTGTAGATAACAATGGTGAGAGTTCAAAGCAAAACTACTTCAGACCCTACATTTATATTTAACCTAGGCTAAAGCTGGAACACATAGCTTAATATGGAGATAGATTGGTCACTGAAGATTCTGAATACGCGGTCCGTGTATGTATGTGATCTCTTATGTTTGGCCTAATTTTCCTAATGTGTTTATGCATCTGACATCTATACTAAATTATGTATAAAGAGGAATGTTATTACTTCTTGCCAAGCTATCTGTCTCCCCCTCTACGTGACCAAAAATGGTATGCCCATCGGGCTCTCTCTTTCGACGTGTCTAAGAGACAAAATATGTATTCACTTCAATGCTTCTCTCTGTATTACTCTTAGTAAGTTGCTCTTTCTACATATCCTTTTGCTTCCATTCAATTCCTTAAATTCAAGGTAGTAACTCTAATTATGTTTTCTCCCATTGATTTCATTGCGTCTGCAAACACTATGCCAAACCCTGATTTTTTTGCTCTTCTCATCCACTTGCCACATCAGCTCTTGTTTCGCCCTGTTCAGCACACATGGGTATTTTCTTTGACATTTGGCCAATTAAATGATTTTACTGCACTGAACCCATGGTCTTCTTCTCCGGTTGGCTTTATTGTTCAGTACTTGTGAGTAACTTCTTCCATGTTTTGCCAATGAATTGTTGTTACAGTTAGTTGTTTACTTTGTTCGCCTTATATTTGGCAAAACAAACGATCTTGTGTTGTCTTGCGTTTTAATAATTGTTGTTTTATGTGCACGACAGATTGCTTCTCCATTTGATTGTCAATAATCATGTACATTTGGTGTGTTACGAATATGTAGAGTCTTAAACAGATATATGGGCAATTGTTGTTGTCTGATTCGAGTTTTTTACTTGGGTTGTGCTTTGCTTTTTGTTATGTAGATTAGAATTATTGCCCAGGACCATAAATTTTAATTTGAGGTGCATATGTTGGAATACTTGTCATGCCATGACATTCTAATAGTAATTTATATCTGCAGATATTGACAAACGACATAATCCCAATCAATTTTTCTTGCTATAATTGTTTAATTATACTTGCTATATTGTGTACTTCAACTCCTGGTGATGTGCTATCTATATATAAAGTTTCTTCCATGCCATGTGAAGTAATTGATTTTGATGAGGTCACCGGTAAACACTACACAAATCAATTGGCAAAATGCAAAATATTCAGAGACATAAATTAATGAATGATACCCAAAAAAAAGGAAAAAAAAAGTATCCCCAGCTTTGGAGGGCACTACTAGGATTAGACAAAAGTTTTAAGCAATTAGATGTGAAATCAAATGGAGAGAAATAATCCTTACGAGCTCATAACTATGGCTCGCCCTGGTGTCCAACTCGTTGTTGCAGGGATTGCTTACTTTGTTATACTATGCATATAAAACTACTAAATATTTTATTGTTATATATACTACCTTTAAGGGTTTAATTTTCATAACACATTAGATTCTGTTGTGATGTATGAATTTGCTTTGATATTTGTGGATTTTGATCATATATAGTAATTTTTATTAGGCACCTTGTTTAACAACTTATATCTTATAAATATAGACTTTTTGTCTTTTTATTCAAAGAGAATGGTTGGTATTGTACTTGAATCTCTTTGTGAAAACTGGAAGTTTCATCTTATTTAAATTTCACGTTTTCCTTTAGTAGTTTACTGAGATAGAAATTGACAGCTCCAGAAGTTAGCCCAAGTCCATCTATGCAGCTGTAATAGTTTCTCACTTTGCTAATCTAAATGAAGGCCACTGCGTGTGTCAGTTATTAAGATTGGCTAGGGAATTACTTAGGATAGTCATTTTAAATTTGGAGGTTGTTTTATAGTGAATGATTTGCCTTGTACTCCCTCTGTCCCGGAGAAGTTAACACATTTTTTTTGGGCACAGAGATTAAGGAGTATAATAATTTAATTTATAGTGAAGCGAGAGAAGTAATATTTAATGTGTAGTGGAAAGTTGTATTAGAGGTGTATGTGGGCCACATGAGAATAAATTAATTGTTTTTATGTGGGTCCCATGTACTAAAAAGGAAATTTGTCAACTTCTATGGGATAAACTAAAAAGGAAAGTGCGTCAACTTTTATGGGACGGAGGGAATACTACATTTCCACAACACATAAATAGTTTCGGGCGTTGGATTGGGATGTGAAGCTTGCTTTAGTTTGACTAAAACTTTGCAAATGTTTGATTGAGTAGCATCCATACACATGACCATTTTCCACGTAAGATAGGGGCTAGCACGTCACAAAGTGAGGTGCCACCTGCCTAGTATAATATAATGTGGGAGTTGGGCAAAAATGCCCCGGTGACACCCGGTTGCCCACCACACCCTTCTCGCGAGCGGCCACGTGTCCAATTAATTTTTTTTCACCTCCACCTGGCTATTGCGCAATCTTCCTCTCCATGTTCATTCCGTTTTGTTCTTTGTGTGTCTTTCTCTTCACCTTCCTCCGCCCACAGCTGCCGTTCTTCGCCGCTAACAGCTAACCTCCACTCCTTCGCCGCCAAGCTCCTCCTCCTCCTAACTCTCCTCCCCCTCTCCCTCGCTCTCTTCGCCTTCCATCTACAATGGCGCGGCGGTGGCGTCGATGGTCTCCCTATGAAACGCACAAATTACCGAGCATGGATTCATCCCCTCGCCACGGTCGGCCACTCCTCCTCGCATTCTTCTGATTGCTCCATGCTATTCGGGCACTCCACTGCTGCCTCATTTCTGTATATTAGAGATTGGAAGTACAAGTTGGATGCCGATCTTAAGCCCAGGTTTTTGTTTCTTTCTAGGTTTTTCGTGTTGATCTGTTTGTGGGGTTTTCAATTTTGGTTGGTATGGAGTTGGTTTTGCTCTTCTTGTGTGAGTTAAGTCAATTGACAAACTTTATTGTGATTTGAACTTTAGGGCATGGTTTCTGGATTTTCGGGACACTTTTTATCTCTCCATTTATGCCACTCAAAATTTCTTAATTTCGTGATATTTGCGGAGGATGGCCATGGGTATAGTGTTCTGCAGTTCTTCTCCAAGAAACTGAGTTTATTTCCCTTTCAAGGATTTTCTTTGCACTTTGTTTGTTAAATGAAACATTGATAATATCCTGCAATGAGATTTTGAGTTTGAATGATCTGGTAATGGAGTAGAATCAAGATGCATTTCACAAGTTATTGACGTTGATTTTAAATCACATCACATAACATGGTATCATATTTTTATATGGTGATCAAATGTTTGAAGTCATCCTTTTCTATCTTTGCTTTGTAAAATACAGATATGCATTACAACAACTACATTTGCTAACTTGGAGCAGATTCTGCCATGGATGTTTTATCATAAAGTTATTGGGGTGTCGACTTTCCTCCTTTTTTTTGAAGGGAAGGCTGCATCTCTTGCAGTGTCCAAGGTTCTTGAATCCATTCCGTTGAGTTTTCACTTGGCTTACTGTTTACTTTAGTTACTACTGTTTAAATGTTTTTGTAGTTCTTAAATCCATCAAATCTTTATAATCAAGTACTCCTGCTCCGTTCTTACAAAATGGGGTAATATTGAAGTGCTTTCAGTCATTATAACAATATATTATGCGACAAGAAGCCTGTGGGTTGGGGTTTGTAACATCCCAAATTTTCGATAACCTAATTTCTTGAAAATTAAAACTTTTAATCTAATAAATAGCGGAAGCGTAAAATTTATTAAACACTTAATGACTCAAAAGATGATATGTCCTAATTCTTGCATAAAGTAAATGAAATAATAAATTATTATTTATTTATTTCCACCGCCTCCTCTTCAATCTGAAAAATATTTAAGTTTGAGGGTAAGCACTTAAAGCGTAGTGAGAAAATTTTATACATAAACTCAAATACAAAGCAAAACACTTTGGTTCATATCATAAAAATATTTAATATCACAAAATCAAATAATGTTATGAATACTTTTCATGTCTCAAAACAAATCAAAACTCGTGATACTTTTTATGTTTCAAATCATATCATTCCATGGTACTTTTTATGTCTCTTTTATATGATCGATCAATATAAATGTTTGGCACCGCGGACAATCCTCGAGGATCTCTCCCAATCCCTGGCACCTCTAAGGCCCTAGCACGTCTCAAGTGTCTCTTAAAACACTTTTAAAATTTAATTCTCATGTCTCAAGTACTTTTGAAAGCACTTGTAAAATATTTAATTTTCATGTCTCGAATACTTGCAAGAAAGCATGTGAGAACATTTGAACATCCATTTGCATGTAAGTAAACATATTCAAATACTTTTGAAAATACTTGCACAAATGCATTCCCTTTTATGTCAAAATAAACATATACTTGCATGTAAGTAAACATATAAACTTCCTCATATTAGCAGCGTAGGGTGTGGGTAGGAGGGGGAATTCGATAGGCCTTCGTGCTTTAAGGATCACTCGAGTGGTTGCTAGTGTGAGAGAAGTGTGTCCAAGAGTGATGGGGAAGGGGGGTTTATATAGGTGTGGGAGATGTGTGGAGATGGAAGGTGGAGCAAAATCCTCCCCATCAATCTCTAAATTAAGGATTTTTGGATTTGAAAATGAGGGTTGTAGCTTGGAAGGGAGAGATGCAGGCTGTCCAGATTCATGATTGGGGTGAAAATATTTAAATATGAAAATACTTGCAAAAAAAGCCTCTATGTTGTCATTATACTCTGCCAAATATTTTTGACTAATATTGTATAGAAAATTTAGAACATAAATGTGGAGAGAATAAAGCCTACAACATACTTATCCAATCTGTAAAAAATCCAGCATCCATTGCGTTTCGTGCCACTTCTTGGAACGTAGATACATGCATAGTCAAGCCCTCTGTATTGTTTTTATGGAAGTATTCATACTCATCTACCTCCTGATATGAATGACATGAAAAATTCTTTAAGGGCAGATAGAGAAAGCGACAGATCATGACGGATGACTATATTAAAAATAATGAAAATCAATATTAAAATTAAAATTATAGAATAACGCAAGAAAGTCATAAGACACATGTAGACAAAGAAAATCTGCCTTAAGGCCCTCAAGAGAAGTTATTATGGCTTTTGAACGAGCTTTCCACCTATTTATGGACTTAGTAGGCGTAAATTTTAAAGTAACCTTGAACATGCAGATTAGTAAAATAACATAGTAAGGATATGTAGAAAGAACATAAAAAAGTTACATGGTGCTTAAAGATATTTTTAATGAATTCATTTTGCTTCTCAGGTTCAAGGTAAGCGAGAGAACCACCCCTACACCTCAAACAATTATGACTGTAATTAAAAAATTTATTGTCGAATGACACGTTCCGCTGTGTCCTATTTTGTTAGCACTTACACTTATTACTTGAAGATCAATTTCATTTAGAATAACGCATTTTACTCGAACCAGAATTGACAAGTTCTGCCAGTGAGTTCTAATTTATTTATTTTGGGAATACATGATAACTTCAATCGTTGCTTTTTTTATGTAGAGTAATGCTTCATGCCAAATTTCAGGAACACAGCCCAACGTTTAGTTACGTTTTATTGGTAAGAGAGGGTACATGCAAATTATACTAAATGTTGTTGGCTGTACGACGACGTTGGCTTGTTTCCGTTTAATTGATTACGAATCTTTTGGTTATGTGTATGTTGTGTGGCCCATACTGGTGAGAGACTACAAACATGAAACATCAATTTTATTATTCCTATTTAAGGATCACAATGCGTTAAAATTAAGCTTGTATAACTAAAACAAATCTCTTTCATTTTTTTTTCTACTTCGCGAGTCGGCCATACTATTAAAATCATGCATGTTTACCACTTGAATTATAAAATCTAAGCTCGGGCAACACCTCTAGAATTGAGTTGTTATACTACTAGTTATTTCTATAAAGTCTGATACCCGGTACATGGGCTGGTAACTCACTGGTAGCCCATCAATTCTCCTTTTATGCGTCCCTTCTCAGCCTCCCCAATTCTACACAGCCTTAACTCAGCCTCCCCAATTCCACACAGCCTTAAGGTCATGGTCAGCCTCTCTCCTGCAGTCTTGCGTCAAGGTGATTTCTTTTTAATTTTTTTTTTCTCTTGCAACAGTTTCCTTCTTCCTATTCAGTCATTTCTGTTCGGGTGCTCTCTGTGACTTCAGTTAGAATTTTTTTTTCTTCTTAATTTGCTTGGATGCTTCCAACCACCAGGTGTATGACAAATTGCCACATAGTAGTCCTTGTTATGGTTTCCTCTATGTGCCTTCTCGTATTCATGTATGTTGTGTTAGGGAAGGGAAAGAGTAGCCAGAGTTAATTTCTTTTGGATGATTGCATGTTTTAGTATCTGAAAATCTCATGAATGTATATCTGCTTCTGTGCTTTTTGGAACTCCCACCTGCATCGTGCTTTAGGGCCAAGCTAAGATGGTCATTGTGCTTTTTGATTCCACTTGGTTATGTCCCTTTTTCCTCTTGCGTGGTGGTTGTATGAATAGAAATCTGATGTATTCATTAACTTAGGTGACTTATAAGACTTGCTCTATTTATTAATGCACGTAATACAGTCGTTCGGTTTAGTAACATGAACCTGTAATGATCTTGATCGTTTATTTCTACCCGCCCTCGAACATTTAGATATGCAGAACTTGTTGCTTTGAATATGAATTTTTTTCAAGTTCTGATACAAGTAATTGGTGAAGTTTAACTGGAGTGATTATCAGCAGAGCTCAAATCATAATTATGAGAAGCTGAATGAATACATGTGCTGTTTCTATTGATTGCTTAGTTTTTCTTTGAACCTATGGTTAACCACCTTTGTTTCTCTAGATACATTCCTCAAAAAATCCCATTCGTGCGGATTCTTCACCCAACTAACAAAGATATCTTGCTATGTGGCTTATGGTGTGCTTTCTTTTATGTTATAGTAGGTTCAAAAAATGTATCTAAATTTTAATAGGGTTCATACGTGTTCAATTAGTAATAAATAAGATTAGTCCATTTGAATGAGGATTAGTGGTGACACAAAAATGTCCTTTCTGGCTTGTGATGTATTTTTAATAAAATAAATGTCCTTTCTGACTTGTGATGTATTTTTAATGAAACAAAATTTGATCATTAAAAAAGATTTAATTTACTTGTTGCTAATTTTAATAATATTATTAGGTTAACTTTTAGATGGCTAATTAGAGAAACTACTTTAACCCCTCTAAAAAGGCATTATTATCATTATGGCATTCTTTTCAACCACCCATATTACAACCAATAAGATTTTTCAAGATAGGGTGTCAAGATTATTCCCTTTGTCATTGTGGTATTGAGTATGAGAATTCTATGTATACCAATTAGCCATATGTTCTTCTTCTTCCTCTTCTTCATTAAAGCTCTTTGGACTTCATCTTGTGTTCATCAACGTTCGTTGTCTTCATTTGCATTTGTTAGTTACTTAGTTCCTCCAAGATTCTTTTTGTCTTCAATGTAAGTGACTACATCAATAATTATGCTTGCTTTATTCATCTAAGAAAACACACTATGAGTTAAGAAAATGAAATCTGAGGTGAGTTTGAGCCTATGGTCATCATGGTCAGTGATGTTTATGCTGGAGGCCTGTGTAAGCTCATTTCTTTATCATATGAACCACTCAGCCTGTTGAAGCGGGAGTCATAGCTGCTATGTAGTTTTCCGTCATTTTCGTAGAGTCAAGAAGACTTGGTTTAGATGATTGAGAACCATAGTCAAAAGACACATAAGAGGATTGACAGATATACAAGTGAATTCTATTTTAATCTCAACTGAGGTTTTTCGTGTTTGTGGGCATAGATATTTTCCTTTTCTTCACCTTAAATATATGGTATAGCAGTAAACTAAACTTAGATGTGGACAAAGAATTACTACTCTAGGAGCTCTGTCTTAATGCTGCAATTTTTTTTTTTTTACAAAATTTCTAATTATTATTTTAGATCCATAAGCAGTTAATTGGTCAGATGCAAAATTAACATTATCTTATTAAATTTTAAGTTCTAAAAATGGCTGAATTTAATAGATTATCATATAAATACACATTCGAGAACTTGTACAGACATGAGGCTACAAATTGGTGATGTAATAATTTTGCAACTTTTTTTGCAAGGCATACTCACTGTGTGGCTTCAACCCATTTGGTTATAAAAAAGCAAGTCCTTTTTAAATCTCTCATTATAGAGCTATAATCCTTCATTAATTCACCTTATCTGCTTCTTTTATCAGCCTTTGCAACAACTTTTCCATTTAACTAAATAGAGTGGCTGGGATCATCTCCCACACCACACCAAACTGGAGAAGGCAAACATTCTTACTCCAATCAATTTGTTAACTGCTCCAAATTTAATACCTGCTGGCTGCTCTGCTCCTTGGAAATGATCAACTTTAAATCACCACTTTACTCTACCTTATTCTGAGAATAAATTAATAACTATTGAATTTCTAACATATATGCTCCAATATTGACCTTCCCCATTAAATATGGAGAAAAATATATTGATTTCTTTTTTTTGATGATCATATTAGTAAATTAAGTGACATGTTGATTAAATATTGTTATTTCTGTTGTTTAACCTACGAATTGTTACGCATATATGATGTTCGCCACATTTTTAATCTAGATATACTTGTAATGTACTACCAAATGCTTATTTACATCCTAAAGTTCGATACATTTTACATTAGGATAGAGCTATTATTATTTTATCTTTCTTGTATGAGTTATTTTACTTATCAATGGGATAACATGATTCTCTATGATAAAGTATTGGCAAATCTTGGAGTTCATTATTTATCATTTGAATGTATTTGGATCAATGCTTTTCGGGTAGATCTTAAAGATGTTTAATTGTGAAAATTTTTCTTTAAGTTGTTTTCCTCATACAATTTTCTCTTTTTGGAACATAAGGTGCATTCTTCTCCCATGTCAGTTGGGTAAATTAATCTTGTCTAAAGCTTCAAATATCACTCTCTTTTGCAAGTCCTTATTACAATGTAACATCTATAGCCTTATTTTATTTAACAAGTTCCATTCAGATTCTGTGTAGGAAAAAATGTCATGTTGCAGGTTAAACATTATTACTTCCAAATATAAACTCAACAATGAATCCTCTTGTAAACTAAACACAGTTGTGACACAATTGCAAACAACATACTACGAAATCTTGATTTTGGTCATCATCAAGTAATATTTTTAATGTTGGAAGGATTAAGTTCTATGACCTCTTGGGATGTGATGTAGGACTGTAGAAGTTCCTATTTTCAACTTAGGTGATCAATTTTAGTGGCTAGTAATATTGAATGTTTCCTCCTGGCCCCTCCCATACATTGTGTTACGATATCCCACATCGGTTCCACACACAAGGCCATATAAGTGGGGGTCAATCCTTCACCTTCAGCCATGGTCTTGGGTGAAGTTAAGGCTCCCTAGCTTTATGCCTAACAATTTGGTCCGACCTGCCACTACTTAAAATTTAAGTCTGCCGCTACTCATGTGTATAAATGTTCATGTAATGTAAAATATAAGGATATAGACCACACGTAAAACTCAAATTTGCTATTACGTCCGGGTTAACACCTCAAGAATTGAGGTGTGCTCCACTAGTTAGAAATAAAAACCTATTACATAGATCCTAATCTGAAGCCCTAACTTCAAATGCCCTAGCCCCTTCATACTGCTCCACTGCAGACGCCGGCCGGAGCTCTACGGATGACGATGGACGTGTCCCTCTCTTCATGCTTGTATGTATTACCCTCCTTATCATGTAATCTCTAATTGAGAACAAATTTCACGGGTCTTGAACCTTCACAGGCAGTAAATTAATAGAGATTGAGGTTGTGTTGCTATCTCTCTCTCTTAATTCCATTATTTATTGAATTTTATGTATATTCAATTGCAAATTAACGGAGAATGAAGCTGATTGTTTGAGTCCCAATTATTTGATTTTGGTTAAGATGAAGAGTAAGTGAAATTGATTTTTTTTATATATTTGGTGTCAATTTTTACTTATGTAAAATTCCCTATGCTATTTATCAATTTATCATTTCAGGGGTGTAGTAAGTTCCAAAGAATAGAAGTTAGGTTGTAGCCTCCTAGGGTTCTCCTTTGGATTTCGACAACCTCTGGCCCTTTTACTGCTTTAAGGACTCATCTCTCATCTCTCATCTTCCCTGCTTATTTTAGTCATGATTCTCTTGCTTAATGTTGATTGGCCGTAAAATTTAAACCAAACACACATGAATTATTTTGATTGGCCGTAATATAAAAATTTCATGGGAATATCTATTATAAAGATCATAAATAACCAATTGTTAAAGAGTATATTGATAATTTGCTGACTTAGTTATTACGTCTTGTTTGTATAACACAAAGATGTACATAAAGTTCAATTCTATGAAACCGGTAAAAGAGATAATGAGAAGAATCAATGTTATATTTATGAAACTGGAAAAGAGATAATGAGAAGAAACAATAATATATTAAATTGAGTTTCTTGGAACATTACAAATAAAAAAGTAGTCATGCATTGAATAGATATATTATCACGAGTGGCTTAAAATTATTTGCATATGTGATTTAGATTTTGAATGTTCATGTAAACTTGGATGATTAGTATGAATGAACTGCTGTTGTATTACTCATATCATTGTGAATGCTTATTCTTTATTTCCATCATAAATCATTAATGATGGAGATAACATGATTAATGAAAAAAATTGTAATTAGATATAACTTGAAAAGTTCAGTAAAAGCAAAAAGGAGATGGATCACATAAACAATGAGCTATTTGATTTTTAGAAATCAAAGGAGGATAGTAAAAAATGTATGATCATGTGAATTATTTCTTTATAACTTGAAAATTGGGAACGCAGTTATCTATTCAGTTTCATTTTACCTTCAAAATAAATACAGTATCTCTCATGTTTTTTTAATGATTATTTGATGTTAAATCTTAATTATTTTTAGTCTTAAAACATAAAATTCTTGAAATCTGATATTGGCTTTGAACCTGCAGAGACTGTTTAATTTGCTGGTCAAAATGTGTGGTGAAATGTGAAAGCTGGCCAAATGTGGTTTGCTTCTAAGAGGTGTGATTTTTCTGAAAAATACCAGAATTGATTCCCTAAATGAATATAGGCCCATTACATTTGCTCTGTACGTATACGAAATTATTAATTATAATACATAGCTTAAAAAAAATATATCATAATTATATTCACATCCTATTAGTTTTTCTTACAATTTCCACCCCTTGATGCTACTCCAAATGTAGGCGGCTGCTGTTTTGAATGGCCATGCATACATCAATGTTGTTGAGAACACGACTCTTTTGAGGTATATTTGTACCCTATTATATCAATGCAAATATTCATTACAATTTCTTATGTCATAAGTTACACCACCATGAGTGCATTTTATACATAAGTTACACCACCATGAGTGCATTTTATACATAAGTTATACCACCATGAGTGCATTTTATACATATTGAAGCACCCAAGTTTTATATATTGTTGGTTTGGCAAAATCAACAACAAAATTTAGTAATTTCTGAATAATCTTAAAAGAAACATGATTGAAATCATTTTAAACAAAAAGTAAATAAACTAAAGTGTTGACCTCTTTGTTGATAGTGTTCTAATGAATGGTCTTCAATGTAAAATCATCTTCTCTGGAAGGCAATGGTCTGGAGTGTTCTATCATCCTAGATTTATAGGGTACATAAAAAACTCAGTCTTAACAATACAACATTACATACTCTGTTACATTTGAAACTAAAAAATGATACAACATTACAACAAAAAATCATCTATGTGGTTGCTGTAATTGTAGCATGAAAACTCACTCCCTGAAAAAATTAAATGTTGGATATAAGTATTTGCAAATTTGAGCAATATGAATAATGTAGTGCATACCTTCTCGTCATGAAACACACATTCCATAGTTTAACATGGTATATACACGAATCAAGCTTAATTCAACTTCATTGCTTGTTCATCCTTTGATGAATTGATGTCCTTCATCAGCTTGAAGAGTGGTGTCATTGTTGTGTATTTTATATGTATCCTACACATTCTGAAACTGTTAATTTAGCACGAATTATTAAAATAACAATGATAGTAAAGAGAGAAGAAGGTTATATAAAGATAAGAACAAATGAGCGGTTTACTACCTACACTGTGGATTTGTGAAAAGAATATAAAAGATGGAGGAAACTATTTGGAATAGCATTATTTATATCAGTTGGCAGGTGGCGAAGTTAGTTGAATCGTTTCAGCTTCTATTACACCATTTAAAATTTAAATTACTGCAATTAATGGATGACAGAATAATTATGAAATTAGCCGTGAAGAAAAAAGAAAGTGCATTGAATACAGTGACAACCACCCTAGAATGAGTCTCTAGAATAAAGTAAAATCTATTGGTCCATAGATGCTGCAGTAGTTTTTATTTTTTATTTTTTTAATGAATAAATGTATTATAGAATGCACCAGCATACGCATGTTCAATGACACTGGGATCCTTTTAACACAATCATCTAACGGATATTAAGCCATATTTCCATATTTAGCAAGAAATGTGCGGGAAAAATCCTCCTTTCTATTTTTGGAAGACTTTCTTGCTTTTATATATATACTCCCTCTGTCCCAGGTTAAGGGGGTCATTTTACCATTTTCGTCGTCCCACTTAAAGGGGGCCGTTTCTATTTTAGGAATGTGAGGGACCCACCACTAACACTTCATAATAATATTTTATATTTCCAAAAGACAAAAATACCCCACTACAATTAATGGATTATTTAGGTGGAAGGGTAGAAGGGTAATTCAAAAATTCCACATACCTACTACACATTAAACAATAACACTCCTTAATCTTTGTGCACAAAAGCATTTGGCCCTTTTAGCCTGGGACGGGGGGAGTATATAGAATATAGATTATAATACTGTTGCCTGTTGTGCAGTTTATGTTTAGATTGTGCCTGATTATTGCCTGCTCATGCTTACATTGTAACTCTTGTTTTTGCCTCTGCTCTATGTTTGCCACCACTTTGCCATTAGAAATGGGTCAGAAATAGCATTGGCTTGAGAAGTCTACAATGTCTGAAGAAACTGGGCAGATGTTGTTGGTGTATGGAGACCCCTCGGATCAAAGATCCATCTCACTAGATAATACAAGCAGCACTGAGGAATCACCGGATGAGACCAGATTATCCTTAGAAATAACAAATGATGGTATTCCGTATATTGGTCAACGATTTACAACTCATGATGCTGCTTATGAATTCTATTGTGAATTTGCAAAACATTGTGGGTTTTCAATTAGGCGTCATCGTACAGAGGGTAAAGATGGTGTTGGGAAAGGCCTCACAAGACGTTACTTTGTTTGTCATCGTGCCGGGAATACTCCTGTGAAAACTTCAAATGAGAACAAACCACAAAGAAATAGAAAGTCATCTCGTTGTGGATGTCAGGCATACATGCGTATAAGCAAGTCAACTGAATTAGGAGTACCTGAATGGCGAGTTACTGGCTTTGCAAATCACCACAATCATGAACTTCTTGAGCCGAATCAAGTACGCTTTCTTCCTGCATATCGCACCATTTCAGAATCTGACAAGGACCGAATTCTCATGTTTGCCAAGACTGGAATTTCAGTTCAACAAATGATGAGGTTGCTAGAACTTGAAAAGTGCGTTGAGCCTGGATATCTTCCATTCACAGAGAAAGATGTCAGGAATTTGCTTCAATCATTCAGAAAAGTAGATCCCGAAGATGAGAGCATTGATTTACTCAAGATGTGTAGAAATATTAAGGATAAAGACCCCAGTTTTAAATTTGAATTTACGCTTGATTCCAATGGAAGACTGGAGAATATAGCTTGGTCATATGCTTCCTCTATCCAGTCATATGAGATTTTTGGTGATGCTGTTGTCTTTGATACGACTCATAGGTTGACTGCTTTTGACATGCCACTCGGAATATGGGTTGGAATGAACAATTATGGCATGCCATGTTTCTTTGGCTGTGTGCTTCTTCGCGAGGAAAATTTGAGATCATTCTCTTGGGCTTTGAAGGTATACAAGCGAAACAAAACTTGCGTCAGGAACCAGTTTTGATCTTTCGGTTGTTATTGTCTATTTGTCCTGTGCGATTTAGTTGTTTTGTGCAGTTTGCTTTCTAAATTTTTATGTGCTTGCCGTGGAATCTTAACCATGTAGTCAACAAAATTGGACTTTGGGCCTTATAAACAACTAAATTCCCCCCAAAATGTAAAAGAAGATAAGAGTAGAATGAGAAATGTGTGCAATACATGGATACACGTCTGTGTGGGTATTCACAGTTATGGAGAGGGAATTGGTGCTTTGATAAGTTGTCTAAGGATGTAGCTTAACATGTCTGTTGATATATTTCTCATATAGTTGAGATGTTAATGGTCAATACTCTTAGCGTAACTGTGCTGACTCTAAAGTTTTTTTCTTCTATGAATGTATAAGGTTTTCTCAGGATTTGTGAATGGGAAAGCCCCGCAAACAATATTGACTGACCAAAATATGTGTCTTAAAGAAGCAATTGCAATGGAGATGTCAACTACAAAGCATGCACTTTGCATATGGCTTATTGTGGCAAAATTTCCTTCGTGGTTCAATGCTGTTTTGGGAGAACGGTACAATGATTGGAAGGTTGAGTTCTATCGACTTTATAACTTGGAAACAATTGAGGATTTTGAATTGGGTTGGAGAGATATGGTGAATTCTTTTGGTTTGCATGGGAACAGGCATATTGCTAGCCTATATGCCTTAAGAAATCTTTGGGCACTGCCGTACTTGAGGAGCCACTTTTTTGCAGGAATGACCACTCCTGGCCAATCAAAATCAATTAATGCTTTTATTCAACGTTTTTTGAGTGCTCAAACCCGACTTGCACATTTTGTTGAACAGGTATGCTCTCTAGTTTTATTGAGTGCACGTAATGTGTCTTTTATCCCTTTTTTCTTCTTAAATCATGTTGACTTAGAAATAAATCTAAAGGTGAAGGTGCTATACATTCAACTTTTGTGTTTGACAATTCTATGTTGTATACGAAATGTTTTCATGAGTCATCCACTTCTTAAAAATTCTTAAATCTTGATGGCAAACTTCTGCAGAACTTCTCCTTTTCTGTAAATATGAAAGTCAATGTCAACCTACTTATCTGTGTTTTATAAAATTTTCACTGAAAAATTAATGTCAGTGGCGCGTCTTTTTTTAATCACCAAACTTTTGGCATTCTCTTTCTACGTTTGAATTGATTCTGTGACCAGGTAGCTGTAGCTGTCGATTTCAGGGATCAAGCTGGTGAACAACAAACAATGCAACAAAATATCCAAAACATTAGCTTAAAAACAGGGGCTCCTATGGAATCTCATGCTGCCTCAGTTTTTACACCTTATGCATTCTCAAAGCTCCAAGAACAGCTTGTTATGGCTGCTTATTATGCTTCATATCAGATGGAGGATGGATTCCTCGTCAGACATCACACCAAGCTCGAAGGTGGTCGGAAAGTATATTGGGTTCCACGGGAAGGCATCATCAGTTGTAGCTGCCACCAATTTGAGTTCTCTGGAATCCTCTGTAGGCACGCTCTTCGAGTTCTTTCCAGTGGTAACTGTTTTCAAATCCCTGAAAGCTACCTACCCATTCGGTGGCGCCGCATCAGCCTAGCACCCAACAGGCATCTTCAAGTGCATCGGAATGATCATGCAGAGAGGATTCAGCTATTGCAGAGCATGGTATCGACACTTGTTACAGAGTCTTCAAAATCTAAAGAACGATTAGATTTGGCTACAGAAAAAGTCTCTATTCTTCTATCTCAAATTAGGGAACAACCAGTTTCAACTCTTGGATTGAGAGAACTGTCTTCCACGCACAGGACTCTTGCCTGATACGAGAGAGTTCCAGTCTGATATAAGGAATGAGCAATGCGACAGAACTTTTGTAGAATATGAAGAGAGTATACTAGTAGGATGCGTGTGGTCTATATCCTTATATTTTACATTACATGAACATTTATACACGTGAGTAGTGGCACACTTAAATTTTAAGTAGTGGCAGGTCGGACCAAATTGTTAGGCATAAAGCTAGGGAGCCCTAACTTCACCCAAAATCATGGCTGAAGGTGAAGGATTGACCCCCACTTATATGTCCTTGCGTGTGGAACCGATGTGGAATATCGTAACACAATGTATACAATACAACTAATCTAACAATAGGATAAACATTTCTAGGGAGGGGCCAGGAGGAAACATTCAATATTCCTAGCCACTAAAGTTGATCACCTAAGTTGAAAATAGGAACTCACAGTCCTACATCACATCCCAAGAGGTCATAGAATTTAATCCTTCCAACATTAAAAATATTACTTGATGATGACCAAAATCAAGATTTCGTAGTATGTTGTTTGCAATTGTGTCACAGCTGTGTTTAGTTTACAAGAGGATTCATTGTTGAGTTTATATTTGGAAGTAATAATGTTTAACCTGCAACATGACAATTTTTCCTACACAGAATCTGAATGGAACTTGTTAAATAAAATAAGGCTATGGATGTTACATTGTAATAAGGACTTGCAAAAGAGAATGATATTTGAAGCTTTAGACAAAATTAATTTACCCAACTGACATGGTAGAAGAATGCAACTTATGTTCCAAAAATGAGAAAATTGTACGAGGAAAACAACTCTGAGAAAAATTTTCACAATTAAACATCTTTAAGATCTACCCGAAAAGCATTGATCCAAATACATTTAAATGATTAATAATGAACTCCAAGATTTGTCAATACTTTATCATAGAGAATCATGTTATCCCATTGATGAGTAAAATAACTCATACGAGAAAGATAAAATAATAATAGCTCTATCCTAATGTAAAATCTATCGAACTTTAGGATGTAAATAAGCATTTGGTAGTACATTACAAGTATATTTAGATTAAAAATATGTGGCGAACACCATATATGCGTAACAATATTTAAACAACATATCACTAATTTACTAATATGATCATCAAATAAAAGAAATTAATATATTTTTCTCCATATTTAATGGGAAGGTCAATATTGGAGCATATATGTTAGAAATTCAATAGTTATTAATTTATTCTCAGAGTAAGGTAGAGTAAAGTGGTGATTTTGAAGTTGACCATTTCCAAGGAGCAGAGCAGCCAGCAGGTATTAAATTTGGAGTAGTTAACAGATTGATTGGAGTAAGAATATTTGCCTTCTCTAGTTTGGTGTGGTGTGGGAGATGATCCAAGACACTCTATTTAGTTAAATGGAAAAGTTGTTTCAAATGCTGATGTAAAGAAGCAGATAAGGTGAATTAGCAGCAAGTAAATTAAATCTTTTTTAATGATCAAATTTTGTTTCATTAGAATTACATCACAAGTCAGAAAGGACATTTTTGTGTTACCACTAATCCTTATCCAAATGGACTAATCTTATTTATTACTAATTGAACACGTATGAACCATATTAAAATATAGATACATTTTTGGAACCTACCATAACATAAAAGAAAGCACACCATAAGCCACATAGCAAGATATCTTTGTTAGTTGGGTGAAGAATCCGCACAAATGGGTTTTTTGAGGAATGTATCCAGAGAAACAAAGGTGGTTAACCATAGGTTCAAAGAAAAACTAAACAATCAATAGAAACAATACATGTATTCATTCAACTTCTCATAATTATGATTTGAGCTCTGCTGATAATCACTCCAGTTAAACTTCACCAATTGCTTGTATCGGGACTTGAAAAAAATTCATACTCAAAGCAACAAGTTCTGCATATCTAAATGGTCAAGGGCGGGTAGAAATAAACGATCAAGATCATTACAGGTTCATGTTACTAAACTGAACGACTGTATTACGTGCATTAATAAATAGTGCAAGTCTTATATGTCACCCAAGTTAATGAATACATTAGATTTCAATTCATATATACAATCACCACGCAAGAGGAAAAAGGGACCTAACCAAGTGGAATCAAAAAGCACAATGACCATCTTAGCTTGGCCCTAAAGCACGATGCAGGTGGTAGTTCCAAAAAGCACAGAAGCAGATATACATTCATGAGATTTTCAGATAATAAAACATGCAATATACCTGTCATCCAAAAGAAATTAACTTTGGCTACTCTTTTCCTTCCCTAACACAACATACATGAATACGAGAAGGCACAAAGAGGAAATCATAACAAGGACTACTATGAGGCAATTTGTCATACACCTGGTGGGTGGAAGCATCCAATCAAATTAAGAAGAAAAAAAAATTCTAACAGAAGTCACAGAGAGCACCCGAACAGAAATGACTGAATAGGAAGAAGGAAACTGTTGCAAGAGAAAAAAAACATAAAGTGAAATCACCTTGACGCAGGACTGCAGGAGAGAGGTTGACCGTGACCTTAAGGCTGTTTGGAATTGGGGAGGCTGAGTTTAGGCTATGTAGAATTGGGGAGGCCGCTGAGAAAGGACGCATAAAAGGAGAATTGATGGGCTACCGGTGAGTTACCAGCCCATGTACCGGGTATCAGACTTTATAGAAATAACTAGTAGTATAACAACTCAATTCTAGAGGTGTTGCCCGGCTTAGATTTTATAATTCAAGTGGTAAACATGCTAGGTTTTAATAGTATGGCTGACTCGCGATGTAGAAAAAAAAATGAAAGAGATTTGTTTTAGTTATACAAGCTTAATTTTGACGCATTGTGATCCTCAAATAGGAATAATAAAATTGATGTTTCATGTTTGTAGTCTCTCACCAGTATGGACCAGACAACATACACATAACCAAAAGATTCGTAATCAATTAAACGGAAACAAACCAACGTCGTCGTACAATCAACAACATTTAGTATAATTTGCATGTATCCTCTCTTACCAATAAAACGTAACTAAACGTTGGGCTGTGTTCCTGAAATTTGGCATGAAGCATTACTTTACATAAAAAAGCAACGATTGAAGTTATCATGTATTCCCAAATAAATAATTAGAACTCACTGGCAGAACTTGTCAATTCTGGTCCGAGTTGCGTTATTCTAAATGAAATTGATCTTCAAGGAATAAGTGTAAGTGCTAACAAAATAGGACACAGCGGAACATGTCATTCGACAATAAATTTTTAATTACAATCATAATTGTTTGAGGTGCAGGGGTGGTTCTCTCGCTTACCTTGAACCTGAGAAGCAAAATGAATTCATTAAAAATATCTTTAAGCACCATGTAACTTTTTTATGTTATTTCTACATATCCTTACTATGTTATTTTACTAATTTGTATGTTCAAGGTTACTTTAAAATTTACGCCTACCAAGTCCATAAATAGGTGGAAAGCTCGTTCAAAAGCCATACTAACTTCTCTTGAGGGCCTTAAGGCAGATTTTCTTTGTCTACATGTGTCTTATCACTTTCTTGCATTATACTATAATTTTAATTTTAATATTGATTTTCATTATTTTTTATATAGCCACCCGTCATGATCTGTCGCTTTCTCTCTTCTGCCCTTAAAGAATTTTTCATGTCATTCATATCAGGAGGTAGATGAGTATGAATACTTCTATAAAAACAATATAGAGGGCTTGACTATGCAAGTATCTACGTTCCAAGAAGTGGCACGAAATGCAATGGATGCTGGATTTTTTACAAACTGGATAAGTATGTTGTGTGCTTTATTCTCTCCACATTTAAGTTTTAAATTCGCAATACAATATTAGTCAAAAATATTTGGCAGAGTATAATGACAACATAGAGGCTTTTTTTTAAAGTACCTTTACACTTAAGAGCATCTTTAAATCTTATTGTATTACTCGTCACTTAGGTGTACTATGGCTATAAAATACAATAAAATACAACATTAACTCTAATTCTGTAATTATGACAATTTGTATCAGGTTTCGGACCTGCTTTAGCATATGTAAAAACATGCTAAGTAAATCAACAACACTATGTTAAGCCAAGACACAATGACATATTTATGTACATGGGTAGATTAGAAATGCTGGAGAAAGATGACACCAACCTGTGTGAGGTGTAAAATTGGTTGTCTTCACTGAAAGAACTCCCTGCCAGTTTGGTTCTTTTTTAATAACCTAAACCTGAGAAAACTTTCTTAAAAGTGAATGGGGTTACTTACTCTCTTTCCCCTTCTTTAAATCACCTTCAGATTTTCAGAATTTAAGGTTTATGGGTTTAATAAGTATAACCAATCCATAAGCTAATTGTTAAAATAATGAGAACATGCTGATTCATGACAAATAGAGCCAAGAATATAGATCATCCCTTAAAATCTCCAACTTCACCATCAGTTGTTGGCACACCTTTCTCGTAAAATAGAATCTTTTTGATGTAAGAAATTTTGGGAGAAGGGTGTATGTGTCATACCATTCCATTGAATCAAGATTCAAATAGATGTATACAACAAAAATTATCATTCAAAATTCCTAAATACTGTATTAGAAGTGTTTTTAAGAAATCACAAGACTTTTTTGTCCAGTGTTATCAGTTCTACGAAGGCACAAGCAGTTTCAAGCCCAAGATAAGAAACATGAATAAAAATCAAGTACAAAAGATGAAAGTTAGTAAAAAATATAGTAACGTTGACAGAACACATAGAATCAGCTCTGTTTTCTATAACTGGCACAAAGGCATTCACAAACACTAAGAAAGTTAAAGAGCAAGGAACTTACTTGCCAATCTTGCATTCCTTTGTCAATGTTTACAATATTAAGGTTACCCTCACTCTCATGCCTCACATTCAGTCACTATTCACCAAACTGTAACTGTAGAAAAATGATTACATAATAGAGTGGTTAACAAGGAAACATATTTCTACATCCAAGGGCCAAACATTGCAGGTCAAGTTTAAGAACTTGATAACGACTGTGTGCATGAAATAACTTACAAATAGCAAGTAACTATTTTGATGGAGCAACATGGGACCAAATGGCATAGTGAGTAATGTGAAGAAAATGGTTAACCAGTTGAAGCGTGTAGCAAATATGTCTAGCCTAGATCAAAAGTGCATTTGATATTCAACATATGCAGTCTTTCTTTGAATCTTTCATGTTTCATCTTTCACCTTTCACATTTCAGCTCCACATTCTAAGTTTGCAGTAAAAAGTTATAACCATTTCATATCATTGGAAGTATCAGAATCCCAATAACAACAATTTAAATACAATAAAGCTTAATAATTAAAACTTCCAAATGAGATTTTCACCAAGTTGTTCAAATTTAAGCATGTCAAAGAACAATAATCTTTAGTTATCCTGCTGGACACTTGGATCGCAACCCGGCAAATAAAACAACTTTCTCTTATGCAAAAAATATTAGTATAGAAAAAACTGTAATCTACATCACGGAATTCACAAACTAGATCGTGCTCCGAATAATCTGATTGCATGCGGAGCACAAAGCTACCATTTTTTTGAGGACGCAATGGTAGAAATAGTAGACGAAGGGAAGGAAAACAACGACGTCAGAGGAGTTAGGAGGAAAGGGTCGCTTACGGTAAGAATGCTCCGATAATCTCAACGCAGTCATCCACCAGCATCATCCTTTCCGCCGGTGCGTCCTTAGCCGTATTTGGCAGAGAATTCGCCAGAACTGGAAGAATGAAGTTCCAGTTGGTGTTTCTTAGTGATTTTCCACTAAATTCGCGGTAAAATTAAGGGTTTGAAGGTAGGTTCTTCAAAATCTTAAATTGAAGGAGATTTGCTTTAATTAACAAGTGGAATCCTGCAAAGGGTGAAATCGAACAGCAACAAAGACGGGTGTGGTGTATCAATTAGAAGCACGGGTAAAACAACAGGGAGAGGAATAAGAGAAGTTGTGAAGAAAAATCTAAGTACATGTAAAGATAAGACTCACTTGTA
Source organism: Pogostemon cablin (assembly GCA_023678885.1). Lineage (NCBI taxonomy): Eukaryota > Viridiplantae > Streptophyta > Magnoliopsida > Lamiales > Lamiaceae > Pogostemon > Pogostemon cablin. Next base: position 22,421,262 of record CM042975.1, on the reverse strand, counting down.
GACGTGAAGAAGCGCCGAGGCTCGACGGGCGAAGGTGAAAAGCGGAAGCCGGGGCGGCATCGTCGTCGTCGTCGTATCTGTTTGGAGAAAAGAAAGAGCCCTAACCCCAAAAAAATCAGAAAACGACATAAGAGGGAAGGCCAGGTGGTGGTGGGCGGGTGCGTGGAGCAACGCGTGGCAAGACTATAGGATGGGCTATCAGCCTCGATATTACAAGTTAATTTATTTGGCCTCTCCTTATATTCAGTCACCTTTCAGGTCCTTATTGGTGGGGGTCAGAAACACAGAATGGGTTTGTTTGATATGGTCATGATAAAAGACAATCATATTTCTATAGCTGGAGGTATCACTAATGCCCTGAAATCTGTGGATCTCTATTTAGAGCAAAATAATCTTCAAATGGGTGTTGAGGTACTGTATTATTGCTGCATACTTCTACTCTTACGATTTTTTTTATTTTTTTATTTTTTTTTTTATGATCGAGGTTCCGGGCTTACGCCCGACTAGTCCTCGAGGAAACAATCCCGGTCCCTCAGAACTGCCTCCAGGTAAACCGCGGTAGCCACACAATGGATCCTCAAGTAATATCTTTAACTACTGCGCACAAGGAGTCGATCCTCCACCGAGTTTCAGCCTCCCACACTGCCGCTTCTAGCCCTCAATATTAATTATTCCACCATTGTGCTCCGGGGGACTACCTCAATGTTGACCCAGACAACTAGGTCGGTCAACACATCATTGGTGGAAGGCATTGTGGAATAAATTCCCCTGCCATGTCTCGAACTCAAGACCAAAGTCTTAGGTAGTGGGGCTCATTCGAAACTTAACCCCACTTCCATGTACACACTCATTCGAAAATATGTGATACAACATGGAGGAGGGACTGTGAGCCAATGCTTCTTCCATTCTTGTTCATCTTTGGTGTTGAATTATTTTGGAGGGTTGGTAGGGGCGGATTCAGGAAATTAAAATTGGGGTACAGTATTTAATTTTAAAAATATTATTTAATATTTAAAATTATTTAATAAATAAATCAAAATAAAAAATTATAATTACTGTTGACACTGTCGATTTTTTTATTTAATAAATGATTTATGAGTACAAATGTGTGAGAAAAATGTAAATGATGCAATGAAACATGAATATTAATATATTGTGTGAATTATGTAAGTGAAGAAATAAAAAAGCACAAGATTTAAAATAAAAAATATATATTAAAAAAAAGGTGTAGTATATAATATTAGAAGAAACACATTTTTTATATAAAATAAAATAATTAAAGGATAAAAGAAAATAAGAAAAACAATAAGAAATAATATAAATATATATATTTAAAATAAAAGAGAGACAAAAAGAAAAAATATAAACATATTTAAGCGAAAAAACAGCCACATATGTAGTTGCAAACCCACCAAAGACAATTTTCACTAATTATTATTATTATATATATATGAGTGTATATTAGGTGCACCCAGGTGCACCCTTGCACCCATATTTGTATAATTTTTTATTCTATTTTGTATACATGTTATTCTCTTTTGTATACGTGTTTTGTAATAATTGTATACTTTTTTCACACTAAGTTTTTCATTAAAAAAACAAGCATTCATATGTGTATAACTTTTTATTCAATAGTGTATACATGTATTTTAATAATTGTACATTTTTTTACACTCAATTTTTTATTAAAAAAATTAACAATTAAATTGTATACATTTTTACTCTTAATTGTATATGTTTTTGCTTATATTTGTACGTGAATGCACACTATATATATATATATATATATATATATATATATATATATATATATATATATATATATATATATATATATATATATATATGGAACTTATCTTTTAATTTGGGGTACCTTGTTCCACGGTGGATCCGCCCCTGAGGGTTGGTGATGTGCAACGAACACATAAGCTCAATAGCAACATATCAATAAAGTGATAATGTTAATACCAAAGGTAACCGTAGATTGCCTAAGAGATGAACCTCAGTTTATGAACTTTCTGAATTCCAACGACTTCAGATATCCCACAAAGAGTTTATGCAAACTTTAATTTGAAAGGAATTGCAACTTAGCCCTCAAAGAAATAAAAAAATAACAGAAAGCAAGGAAATCAAAATAGAAGACATTAACAGTGTTCAAATATTATAACACTTCTTGTTATCATTCTGTACCAAGAGCATCAGAGAATTTCAATATTCATGAGTTGGGCTAATAATGTTGGCAGGGGATGATCATACCCACCATTAGAGATGACTGATTAGGAAGAAAGAATGGTTGATGAGTGATATTTTTACCTAGATTTTAGTGTCTTTTTAGGTCCATTTTCGTGTTATATTATCTGTATTTGTGTGTTACTTGGTGGTGTTATGTGTTTTTATGAAATTGTGTGTGAATGAACTTAATCATATGTAAAAACAGGTGAAAATAGAGCAAAAATAGAGAGGGAAGATGAAACGAGGAAGAAGAAATAGAGCAGAATCAACACGGCCGGCCGTGTTCGGTAAACGAGCCGTGTTGCAGCACACGGCCTGTGTACTGAACACGGGCCTGAAGGAGTCACCGTGTAGCAGCATCAATTCATCCAACACGGTCACCCTTTGGCCGTGCGTCAGCACATGACTCATGTGCCGTCTTGAGTAAAGGTTGATCGAGAAACCCTGACACGACTCGACTCGTGCTGCAGCACACAACTCGTGTCAGTGCCAGAACAGAATATTTTTCCTACATCTTCTAGAAGGTCTCCAAGGGGTATAAATACCAATTCATTCAACATTTTGATCATATTGGATCCGAAATTCAGCTGCCCACACACCTCACACACCAATTCCTTCATTTTACACCACATCCTTCATCTCTTTCATCCATTTATTCACTCCATCATCATCTCACCATAAATCCTTCATCCAAGTGAAGAGAAGAAGTAAGGAAGAGAGGAAAATTGTAAGGAAATGAAGGAGATAACCATTGGAGCCAATCCAAGGGAGTTTTCATCCAATTTTTGTAGGAAACCTAATTGTTTATCATGACTTGTAAGATTTTTAATGTCTATGTTAATTATCTTATGATTATGGTACGCTAATCTCCCTTGTGAGATTAGCAACATGAGAGTTGTTGGTTAATTTTAGGGATCTATGTATTTTAATTCATGTGTTGATTAGATTTATGATTTTCTATCATTGATTATTAATTGCTTGATTTGTATTGTTGAATTGTGTGATTTATTGTCATGGGCATATGGTTAGATTGAGAAATCAATTATATGTTTAGGATAGTTCATTGAATTAATTCATCATACACCTCATGTGCATTATAAGTCTTAGAGTGATAGAGATATCCTTTAGGATTTAGAACCCTTTGATAGGACATCCGATTGGTTTGATCGAGAGGTTGATTGATTGTGTGAGGGGACTCTCATTTAAGCTTAGTATCTAGTTGGAATTGTTTGATTGAGAACCAATCTATTGAGCTATTTTAGGATTCTTATTTGGATTCACATTCTATTCATTTCGAGAGAGTTTAGAAGAAGTTAGTGTTGGATCTTAATCATTTATCCATGATGCATGTGAATTTGTTCATAGAATTACCACTTCTTAAGTGTTGTTAATCTCACTTTTTTTTTTACTTGGAAAACCAATCACATTCATTTTAATTTCGTTTGCTTGATCATTGCTTGTTTACTTGCATTGATTGATTTTAATTACTTGTTTGACAAACAAAACTGTGATGATTCGTCTCTATAAAATTACAAGAAATGTGAGATCGCTTAAGCACTAGTGCCTACCTCCCTGTGGTTCGATAAATTCTTGAATTGGTCACCCGACTACAAGTTATGACTAATCAAATGGCGCCATTTCCGGGGAGGCAACGATTGCTAGTAGATTGAAGAAGGATCGTTTTAAGTGATCTTAATAGAGTCATTTTTATTTTTGTTATTTGTACTTGATTTTGAAAAACTTGTTCTAACTTCTTTTACTTTTGAAGGTGTATGCAAACAACGTCAAAAGGGAAACAAGTTGAACCTATTGATCTACAGATTGAACACACTTGCCGGAGAAGGAGAAAGGAGAACAAAACAAAAAATAGTAATCCAATGGAGAACAATAAAATGAAGTGTTTATGATAGGAATGATGGGAATAAAGTGCAAAATGCCCAAGTCAATGCAAATTAACAACAAGCCCTACTTCAACAAATGATATACCAAACGCTTCTTCAACAATGTTTGCAACAACCTTATGCACCACCACCGCCACCTCCGGTGAATCTAGGGCCTCAAGTAGATCTAAGGGTGATCAGGAATTTTTTATGCTAAGGGCAATGCCACAAATGATGGGACCACCAATTAATGCCAACAACTTCGAATTTAAAGCGGGCTTGATTTCTATAGTGAGAGAGCAACAATTTAGTAGAACCTCGAATGAAGATCCTAATGCTCATCTAGCTCAATTTATTGAGATTGCCAACACCGTGAAGATGAATGGGATGAGCAAAGATTGTATCAAGATGAGGTTGTTTCCATTTTCATTGAGGGATCGTGCTCGAATATGGCTATCCACTATTACTCCGTGTACGTGCAACACATGAGATGAGCTTGCACAAATATTTTTGAACAAGTAATTTCCAACTTCTAAAACGCTCTCAATTCAAGCAAATGCCTCAAGAGAATTTCTATGAAGCGTGGGAAAGGTTTAAAGATATGCTTCGCAAGTGTCCACAACATGGTTTCCAGGAAAATCAACAAGTTAGATTTTTCTACCAAGATTTGGTGAATGGTCAAAGAGTGCTTGTTGATGCTTCGGCGGGTGGATCCATACTTGGTGTAACTCCGGAAAGGGCTATAAGGATTTTTTTATGAGATTGCTACAAATGTCTACCAATGGCCATTGGAGAGAGTTAGTGGATACTATGAATTTGAGAGCTTCGATCAAGGGCAACAGTTTAGTGTGAAGAGTGCTAGTGTGGAACCAAGTATGCAAAGTATTGAGATGATAGCGGCGGAGTTAATGAGGCAAATGAGTTTAAACCAAGGTTTGAATAATCAAGGAGTTAATATGGTTGAAGGCCAAATTGATCAAGGTGTTCTTCCTCTGAATAGTGTTAGAGGGGAACAATGAGCTATGACAATGCCACGTGTGGAAGATGTACAATACATGCAAGGAAGGAATTATCAAGGTAACTATCAAAATAATTACCAAGGTAATTTCAATCACAACCAAGGGCACTATCCACAAGACAATGAGGCTTTAATGGTCAAGGTAGTGGAAGCTCATACCCACAACAACAAAGGAGACAAGATAACTTCTCTTATTCAAACCCGAATAATGCGGTTACTTATCCCCCGGGTACCATCTGGAAGCTAAAGCGCCAAATAATGAAGGAAAAGCAACCACCGAAGAACTCATTGAAAAGTTGATTTCATCTAACAAAGCTTAAGATGAGACAAGAAAAAAGATTGATGAAACTAATGATAGAAGATTCAAGGCTTTGGAGCACTCAGTTGGTCAAATTGCTAGTTCGTTGAGTGCGAATAAAAAAGAAAAATTCCCTTCTACCACCGTTGTAAACCCAAAAGAGCAATGCAAGACAATCACTCTGAGGAGTGGAACAAACTATGAGGGACCTTCTATACCTATAGAAAATGAAAAAGTGGAAGAGAAGGAGGTTGAAGAAAACTTGGTTGAAGAAGAGTAAGTGGAAGAAAGTGAAGTTGAAGTAAAGGCGAATGATGAAACGGATGTGATTGAACCGGAAGTTGTTGAAAAGAAATAACAAAGAACCAAGGCAATGAAAAAGAAAGAGGATGAAGTGGAGTTGGAAAGGGATAGTTGGGGCATACCAAAAACTCAAGTGCCTATTCCTTTTCCACATAGATTCTTGAAGAAAGGACTTGATGAAAAGTTTGCAAAGTTTTAGAGATCTTCAAGAAAATCCACATCAATATACCCTTTGCGGATGCTTTGATACAAATGCCTCATTATGTCGAGTTTTTGAAAGACATCATGGAAAGAAAAAGGAGCTTAGTGGAGAATGAAATCGTCAATTTGATGGAGGAGTGTAGTTCCATAATTCTAAAGAAGTTGCCTCCAAAGCTCAAGGATCCAGGGAGTTTTGTCATACCATGTGAAATGGGTAAGAGTGAAGTTCACAAAACTCTTTGTAATCTTGGGGCTAGTATCAATTTGATGCCTATGTCTATCTTCAAGAAACTTGGTATAGGGGAAGTAAAGCATATATCCATCACATTGCAACTTGCAGATAGGTCTTTGACTTACCCTAATGGAATAGTTGAGGATGTGTTAGTTAAAGTTGAAAATTTCATATTCCCGGTGAATTTTGTGGTGCTTGATATGGACGAGGATGCAAATGTTCCATTGATTTTAGGGCGTCCATTTTTGGTCACGGAAAGAGCTTTAATTGATATGCACAAGGGGGAGTTGACATTGAGAGTAAATGAAGAAGAAGTGGTGTTTTCATTGAGAAGTGCGATGAGGCATCCAGATGAGAAGGAAGAATGTAGAAGGATTGAAATGATAGATGAAGTTGTTCAAGAGAATTTACAATTCTTCTTATCTAAAGATCCTCTCGAGACAAACATAAGCCACTTTCTTACTTTATCTCTTAACTCTAACTTTTCTTTCCATTGTTTAGAAGATGATGATATAAATGATTGCTTACATGATTTGAATGCTTGTAGGGAAATGCAAGAAGATGAAGCCAAGGTGATGTACTACGGAAAGAGAGAATATCTTCCTTTGGAAGTTGAAGGTGAAGAGCAAAAAGTGGAAAAGGGAAAAGAGGAATTGAAGCCTTTACCCGATCACCTTATGTATGTGTATTTGGGAGACAACAAGACTTTTCTGGTAATCGTATCATCATCTCTTTCACTTTTAGAACTTGATAAATTGTTGAGAGTGCTTAGAGAGCACAAAAGTACTATTGGTTGGAGTCTTGATGATTTAAAAGGTATAAGCCCCACAATTTGCATGCATCACATAAGGTTGATTAATGAAGATAAGTCATGCATACAACCTCAAAGGCGTTTGAACCCTATTATGCAAGAAGTGGTAAGAAAAAAAGTTTTGAAATGGTTAGATGCTAACATTGTGTATGCTATAAGTGATAGTCCTCATATAAGTCCTTTGCATGTTGTGGCTAAGAAAGGGGGTCTAACCATTATTAAGACGGAATTTGATGAAGACATTGCTACAAGGGTGAAAATAGGTTGGAGAGTGTGTTGTGATTATAGGAAACTTAATGAAAACACTCATGAAGATCATTTCCCTTTGCCTTTTATTAATCAAATACTTGATAAGTTGGTGGGATACAAGTATTATTGTTTTCTAGATGGTTATTCGGGGTACAACCAAATCATGATAGCCCCCAAGGATCAAGAGAAAACAATTTTTACTTGTCCATATGACACGTTTGCTTTTTATAAATTGCCCTTTGGGTTGTGCAATGACCCCGCCACCTTTCAACATTGCATGATGGCCATCTTTGGGGAATTGATTGAAAATATAATGGAGGTTCTTATGGATGATTTTTCCATCTTTGGATCTTCATTTGATATATGCTTGGCTAATCTTTCTATGATTTTGTAGCGATGTCAAGATACGAACCCAATCTTGAATTGGGAAAAATGTCATTTTATGGTTCAAGAGGGTATTGTACTTGGACATCATATTTCGGAGAAAGGTTTGAGAGTTGATAAGGCAAAGGTTATAGCCATTGAACATCTTTCCCCACCAAAGATTGAAAAAGAGATTAGATCATTCTTTGGCCACACCGGGTTCTATCGACGTTTTATAAAGGATTTTTCTAATATAGCCAAACCTTTGTGTAAGTTTCTTGAAAAAGATGCTCCGTTTGAATTTAATGATGAATGTCTTGATGCTTTTAAGGTACTCAAGGAAGCTCTAATTTCTTCACCAATCCTTATCTCTCCCGATTGGAGTAAGCTTTTTGAGCTTCATTGTGATGCAAGTGACAATGCATTAGGAGTGGTGATTGGTCAAGTGAGGGAGAAGAAGTTTCGAGCTATCTACTATGCATCCAAGACGTTCATTGCAAATCAAAAGAATTATACCACAACGAAAAAAGAGTTTTTATCCGTGATTTATGCTTTTGAAAAATTTCGTCCATACCTAGTTGGCACGAAAACCATTGTTTATACGGATCATGCCGCCATTATATATTTGATGAATAAGAAAGATGCTAAACCTAGACTAATTCGTTGGGTTCTTTTGTTGCAGGAGTTCGATGTGGAGATACGTGACAAGAAGGGAGTTGAAAATATTATAGCTGACCACTTGTCACGTTTAGAAAATATTGATGAAGAGGGAAGCATGAGGTTCATTAAGGATGTGTTCCCGGATGAAGAGATCCTTCAAGTTAATTTTCAAAGGATGTACACCTTGTGTGAGACCGGGAGGCCATGGTATGCGGATTTTGTGTACTATTTAGCTTGTGGTCTCAAGCCAGATCATCTCACCGAATATCAAAGGAAGAAGTTCTATCATGATGTCACGGAGTACATATGGGATGATCCTCTTCTAATCAAGAATTTTCCGGATGGAATCATATGGAGGTGTATTCTGGAGGAAGAAAAAGTAAGTGTCATGGAGATGTTCCATAGTTCACCATGTGGAGGACACTTTGGATTTCAAAAGACAAGAGCAAAGATCCTACAATCGAGTTTGTTTTGGTTAACTTTGTTTAAGGATTGCAAGGAGTATATCAAGGGATGTGATTGGTACCAAAGAATTGGAAGTATGGGGCAACATGATGAAATGCCCATGAGGAACATTTTTGAGGTTGAGGTGTTTGATGTATGGGGGATGGATTTCATGGGTCTATTTCCGCCTTCCAATGGTTACCTGTACATATTGCTTGCGGTAGATTATGTGTCTAAATGAGTGGAAGCAATCCCGACAAGGACAAATGATGCTCTAATGGTCAAGACTTTCTTAAAAAAGAACATCTTTGCTAGATTTGGGGTGCCAAAGGCCATGATTAGTGATGAGGGATCTCACTTCATCAACAAACTTATTGAAAAGCACTTGAATGGCTATGGGGTGAAGCATAAGGTATCTACACCTTACCATCCTCAAATAAATGGCTTGGCGGAGGTGTCAAATAGACAAATGAAGCTTGTACTTGAGAAGACAGTCAATGGAAATTAAAAGGATTGGTCTTCTAAGCTCGATGATGCCCTCTGGGCCTATCGAACGGCTTACAAGACCGCCCTAGGTTTTTCTCCATACAAGCTTGTTTATGGGAAAGCATGCCATTTACCCGTGGAGTTGGAACATAAGGTATTATGGGCCCTTCGGAAGTTGAACTTTGATGAGAAAGAATCCAGAAAGAAAAGGTGTCTTCAATTGGTTGAATTGGAAGAGTTTAGAGAAGAAGCTTATTCAAGCTCAAGAATTTTGAAGGAGAAGCTCAAGAGATGGCACGATGAAAGGATCAAAATAAGGGAGTTTATTCCGGGGGATAAAGTTCTATTATTCAATTCAAGACTTAAGTTATTCCCCGGAAAACTTCGTTCCAAATGGGCCGGTCCATATTTGGTGATTGAAGCTAGAGATGATGGTTCCTTGAAACTTGAAGGATTAGATGGAAGTGCTTTTGTGGTTAATGGTCAAAGGATGAAGCATTACCATTCTCCCTCTCAAAGGGAGTTGGTATATGTGGATACCTTCACCTCTTGAAAGATCGTATCCTTTTTAGTAGTTTAGGTTTGTAAATAGTTTGGTTTTCTTGTTTTGCATTTTTGGCTTTGTATGTGGATTGTGCTAATGAGAAGAATGCGTATTGAAGATACGAGAAAGACTTAATTTGAAGTGTGTAAGTATGTCTCACCATTTTTGCAAACTTAATTCTCGATTCTTATCTCGATTTAAGTGGGGGATGTTGTGTGGTGAACATACATGTTTTATTAGTAAGCATATCGTGCTCGTATTTTTGAGGTAAATTTGAAAATTTTCTCTTGTGCTTGCTGTGATTTTGATCCGGTTGGTAGTGTTGAAGTAGATGATAATCCGTGTTTTGATAACTAATGTTGAGCTAATGATGTTTATAAGTTGTGAGCATGAATAGGGAGTATTGAAAGCATTAAAACAGGGGAAGACAAGACTTGAAGTTGAAAATTGGAGAAATCAGAATTGAAGGTACACGACTCGTGTCACCAACACGGCCCTGTAACATGTGGCCATGTGGCAACATCAATTCGTCCAACACAGTCACCCTTTGGTCGTGTAGCGTCGCACGAGTCATGTCCTGTGCCGAGACTCGAGTCGTGTTAACAACACGGGCCTGTAAGAGATAGCCGTGCGGAGACATCAATTCACGCAACACGGCCACCTTTTGACCGTGTTACGTGACACGACTCATGTCGTGTTTGGAGTCAGATTTTAAAAGCCGACTATTGGAACACGCCCAGTCACTCCCATTGTGCATAACCCTTCCCCGTCAAGCAATTTCAATTTCAAACTCCACAAATTATCAACCAACATCAAAAGAGTGGTAAGATTGTGTGATTAAGGTGTGAATCTCAAGGCTTAAACATCAATTTCTTTCCATTTGATTCAAGAACATTCAAGGTATGATCTTTTGTGCCCTAGTTTTCATTTGAAGGTGTAAAATTCAAAATTCAAAATTCATGCATAGGTTTAGGATGATAGTATGTTTGAAGCATATTTAGGATTGTGAAACATGAATTTGCAAGTTTAATTGTTGGATTGATTGAAATTGTGCGAGAATTAGGGTTCATGAGGAAATTGAATTTGGGGATTTTCAATGGTGATTGAATTAGGTGCATGTGATGTTACAAATTGATTAATAATGCTTCTATGATGATTGTATTGTTGTGGAATAGCTTAGGTGTTGAGGATTTGAGCATGAGGGAATTGTGAATTCTGGTTGAAATCATTTTGAAATATGTTGAATGTCAAGTGTTCGATGAAATACCTAAGTGAGTTTTAGAGTTAAACTGAAGGATTTTGATAAGTCGTAATTTTACATGATTATTTTGGATGCAATTCACTTCTCCAACACTAACTTGATTTGGCGATTTGAGACGTCCGCCAAACCATTTGCTTGGGGATGATAAGGAGTGGCTATCCGGTGTTTTACTCCGTATTTCTTCAAGAGTCCCTCCATCAATTTGTTCACGAAGTGTGAACCTCCATCGCTCACCAAGGCCCGTGGGACTCCAAATCGACTAAAGATATTCCTCTTCAAGAATCTTTGCACCACAAATGCATCATTAGTCTTGGTGGGGATTGCCTCCACCCACTTGGACACGTAGTCCACCGCCAACAAGATATATATGTACCCTTGAGAAGAAGGAAACGATCCCATAAAGTCAATGCCCCATACATCAAAGATTTACTTCAATATTCAAGGTCATAGGCATTTCATCCCTCTTTCCAATTCCCCCCACTCGTTGGCATCTATCACAACTATTCATAAACTTCTTGGCATCTCCAAATAAGGTAGGCCACACGAATCTCGATTGAGAACTTTGGCTCCCGTCTTGTGGTGACCAAAATGCCTACTACAAAGAGACGAATGGCACAACTCTAGAATCCCTTTAACCTCTTCATTGGCTATACACCTCCGGATAACTCCATCCGTACAAGTTTTAAACAAGAATGGCTCGTCCCACAAATACTTCTTCACTTCTATGTAGAATTTCTTCAACTTGTACTCATTAAGAAGTGTGGGTCGAATGCCACAAGCAAGATAATTCACATAATCGGCGTACCAAGAAGAAGAACCAACCATGAGAGCAAACACTTGGTCAACCTCCACCTTAAGGATCTCCTCATCCGGAAATTTATCACCAATAGGAGTCAAATCTTCATCCCCTCTTCTCTTTTAAGTCTTGACAAGTGATCTGCTATCACATTTTCAACCCCTCTTTTTGTCCTTAATCTCCACATCAAACTCTTGAAGAAGTAATACCCACCGAATCAATCTTGGCTTTGTATCTTTTTTGTTCATGAGATACTTGATGGCCGCATGATCCGTGTATACTACCGTTCGAGTTCCAACTAAGTAAGGGCGAAACTTCTCAAAGGCGTAGACCACCGCTAGAAATTCCTTCTCAGTGGTGGTGTAATTCACTTGACAAGAATTCAAAGTCTTAGAGGCATAGAAAATGGCTCTAAACTTCTTCTCTTTGGTTTGCCCAAGCACCACTCCTATGGCTTGATCACTTGCATCGCAATGTAACTCAAAATGTATGCTCCAATCCGGAGACACAAGTATTGGAGATGAGATTAAAGCCTCCTTGAGTACCTGAATCGAAACAAGATAAGTTTTCTTCTGATTTATCCCCTCAGTAGAGCTGTCAAGGATCATACGAAAAGGAATACGCCAACAGGAGCCCAACTCACATCGATAGGGATATCATATTTAAATTTAGTATCCTTTTCAAGAAGCTTACAAAGTGGCTTAGCAATTTTTGAAAAATCTTTAATAAAGCGGCGATAGAAGCCCACGTGGCATAAGAACGATCTAACTTCCTTCTCACTAGTGGGAGGAGGAAGACGTTCTATGGCTATGACTTTTGCTCTATCCACTCTCAACCCATGCTCTGAAATGTGGTGTCCCAATACAATTCCATCAGTAACCATAAAATGACATTTTTCCCAATTAAGCACAAGATTTGTCTCTTCACACCTCTGCAAAACAGTAGATAGATTAGTCAAGCACAAATCATATGAAGAACCATAAACGGAGAAATCATCCATGAAACCTCCATGATGTTCTCTATCATCCCACTGAAAATGGCCATCATACATCTTTGGAACGTGGCTGGAGCATTGCACAAACCAAATGGCATCATCCTAAATGCATATGTGCCATAGGGACAAGTAAATGTTGTTTTCTCTTGGTCCTCCGGGACTATCAAAATTTGATTGTACTCCGAATACCCATCGAGAAAACAATAATATTTGTGTCCCGCTAGTCTATCAAGCATCTGATCAATGAAGGGGAATGGAAAGTGGTCTTTACGGGTATTGTCATTTAGTTTTCTATAGTCAACACACACTCTCCAACCGGTGGTAGTCCTCATGGTAATTACCTCATTAGTATCGGACCGCACTATAGTCATACCACCCTTTTTTGCTACCACGTGTAAAGGGCTCACGTAAGGACTATCACTGATTGGAAAGATGATACCCGCATCAAGCCACTTCAACACTTCCTTTCTTACAACCTCTTGCATTATAGGATTTAGACGTCGTTGGTTTTGCACACAAAACTTATCTTCTTCCATTAAATGAATATTATGCATGCATAGAGAGGGGCTTATACATTTCAAGTCTTTAATGGACCAACCAATGGAAGATTTGTGCTCTCTCAACACCCTTAACAATTTCTCCAATTCTAAGTCATTCAAGGATGAAAATACAATTATCGGATATGTGTCATTTTCTCCCAAGTATGCATACTTCAAGTGCTCCGATAAAGGCTTTAACTCTTCCTTTTTCTCCTCTTTTTTCTCTTCTTTGGGTTCATCATCAAGCTTCTTTTCAAGCACCTCTCTCACTTCCTCCAATATAAGTTCACTACAAGAATTCAAACAATGCAAATCATCAAATATTTCATCATCATTAAAACAACAAGGAGAGTTAGAAAAATCAAGAGAGAGAGAGAGTGGCTCATTATTGATTCCAAAGGGTCCTTTGGATGAAAACAATGTAGATGCTCTTCAACAATATCCTCCATCACTTCTATTCATCTACACTCATTTCTCCCCCTTGGATATCTCATAGCTTCTTTCAATGAAAACACCACTACTTCTTCATTAACTCTAAGGGTCAACTCCCCATTCTCCACATCAATCAAAGCCTTCCCCGTGGCTAGAAATGGACGTCCAAGAATTAATGGAACATTTGCATCTTCGTCCATGTCTAACACCACGAAATCAATGGGGAATACAAACTTGCCAGCCTTTTCCAAGACATCCTCCACAATTTCCTTTGGATACGTCATAGACCTATCGACTAATTGAAGAGTGACCGATGTAGGCTTGACTTCTCCAATGTCCAACTTCTTAAAAATCAACAAAGGCATCAAATTGATGCTAGCACCCAAATCACATAGACCCTTGTAACTCTCATGTTCTCCCATTTCACACGGAATAGTAAAACTACCCGGATCTTTCAACTTAGGTGGGAGCTTCTTTTGTACTATGGCACTACATTCCTCTGTGAGATTCACTGTTTCATGCTCACCTAAGCTCCTTTTCTTTGCCATAATATCCTTCAAAAATTTTGCATAGTTGGGCATTTGTAGAAGAGCATCCACAAAAGGGAGATTGATATGAATCTTCTTTAGAATTTCCACAAACTTTGCAAATTTTTCATCTAAGCCCTTCATCAAAAACCTTTGTGGAAATGGGATTGGTACATGCAATTTATGAATCCCCCATTCATCCCCTTCGAAGTCTTCCTCTCTCTCTTTCCTTTTTGATTCTTTACACTTTTCCCACTTCTTCAGGGATTTCACTTCCTCTCCATCAAGTGTAGGGATAACTTCATCATTCTTCTCTAACTCAACTTCTTTCTCTTTCCTTTCTTCATCCTCAACTACCACGGGCTCTTTTTCACATACTACTTCTTCCACTTTCTTAGGCATCGGAGGTCCATCATATCTTGTTCCACTTTGAAGTTCGATGGCCTTGCATTGCACCTTTGGATTAGTGATAGTAATAGTCGGAAACTTCCCTTGTTGATGAACATCCCCTTTTTCACTTGCCATTTGGCTCATTTGCATCTCTAATGCCTTAAATCTTCGATCATTCACTTCCTTCTCTTGCCTTCTTTCTTCTTTTTCCAATTTCCTTTCATCTCGCTCATACTTCATAAGCTCAAACATCTTACTCATTTGATCCTCAACCGTAGGCTTTCCTTCACTATTTTGAGCTTTAGCCCCCAGATTGATCCCCGGTGGAAGTGTGAGGGCATTACCTTGATTTCCATATGACATGTTTTCAAACCTCCTAGGTTGATGAAAGTTGCCACCAAAATTTCCTTGACCAAATCCACCTTTCCTAGGTGGGTATCCTCCTCCTTGGTGTCCAAAATTTCCTCCATAATTCTCTTGGAAGTTCCTCCTTGCATAAAGGCCACTTCCTCGAGTGACATCTCGGGTTGTCCCCAAGATTCTTAAAATCCCATTGTGGAGGTCGTACCTTGGTGAGGAATTTGAGATGTAGGCAACTGAACATTTGAACTTGGGAACGGTTGACTCATGATGGGCATAGGCATAGAATTCTGAGAAACTTGAAAATTAGCATTCATCCTCTTGAGTATCTCCGAGATAGCCTTTTCAGTGACATCCTCTTTCGGTACTTTCACTTGTTTCATGCACACTTCTTCCATATTTGCTATCCTTACCATCTCATACATCCCTGAAGAACGATCCAAAGGCCACTGTCTTGCATTCAAAGTAATTTTCTCACAAATAGTTATAGGCCTCTCCGGTGTTTGTCCCAATATAGATCCTCCTGACGATGCATCAACAAGTATCCTAGAACCTCCATTCAATCCTGGATAGAATAATCCTACTTGCTGATCAAGGGGGAATCCATGCTATGGACACATTCGAAGCATCTCCTTAAAGCGATCTCATGCCTCACTAAAGGTTTCAAGAGGCAACTACTTGAACTATATGATTAAACCCTTCAGATGCAATATTTTTTATCGTGGAAAGAACTTGTTCAAGAACCTCTGAGCTAACTCTCTCCATGTAGTGCAAGATCCCGGAGGTATAGTATTGTACCAAGCCTTAGTTGGATCCCTCAGTGAGAAGGAAAAGAGCTTCATCTTCATAACATCTTCACTCACTCCGTTGATCTTAATGGTACTAGCCAACTCTGTGAACTGAGATAGGTGAGCATTAGGGTCTTCCATAACACCACCCCCAAACTGATTTGCTTGTACCATGTTAATCAATCCCATTTTGATCTCGAAGTTGTTGACATTCAATGGTGGCCCCACAACATAATTTCCCACTTATGGTAGGAAATGATCTCTAACATTTACGCCAACTCCATTATGCTTTTGAACTTGAGGTTGTTGCACTGCCGGAGGAGCTTGTGGAATATTCCTAGCTTCTTGTTGTGCTAGCAATTATTGAATAATGGCTTACAACTGTTGATTATGCAAGTGCACTTGGTGAAAATTTGCTTGTTGCATAAGCTCCGGATTCACTTGATCACCTTGAACATTTTCCACACCATGCTGGAAATTTTGTCCATTACCATCTTCCTCAACACCATTGCCATTAATTTCTTCTAATCCGTGATCCATTTCTTCCTCCATTGGATATAACAACTCTCTCCTTCTTCTTCATAAGGTAGCCTCTAACTCCATATCCAAAGGCTCGATAGATTGAGACCTTGAACGAGTGTGCATACACCTTCAAGATTTACCAAGTTAAATCACAAAGAACTAAAATAAAAGCAAATAAAAAGAAAGCAATTAAAAGTACTCCCAGTAAAGCTAATTAAATGCAAACTCGTTACTCCCAAGATTTAATCTCTCCCCGGCAACGGCGCAATGAACTTTAAGCCAATTTAGGGATTAAATTGATTAAGGTAAACGAACCTTATCGTGTAGTGATTTGACCCAAGTTTAAATTTCGATTATAGAGAGAGTTAAACCAAGAGCGTATCCGTGTTTGTTTTCAACCATGCTTTAGAGAAGTGATCGGATTTTAAGTTTTGAAAAATGAAAAGAGCAATTAAACTACAAATTATCTAAGCAAGAACCAAATAAAAGCAATTAACAATTAAGATGATCAACTAAAGTATCAAATAATCAAGTTAAATGAGATGGATGAGAAACAATCTAAAGAAGAGCAAGGCTAACCACATTCAAGATTAAGGATACAACATGGCTTGTTAAACTCAAATGGCTAATATCAATGATCATTGTAATAGAAGTAATCACAAAAGAAATCCCCTAATCCCTAGGCCAAGGAAATTAGGTTCTAAACTCATTACAAGTTTTAAGCACATAAGATTGAATTCCACTTTCAATTCCCCTTAAGGTACTATGATAGCAAAATTAGTCTCCTCACTCAATTAATAGACCAAATATGATAAACCAATTAAGTGTTCTCACATGAAGGTTCTAAGCATATAAAAATGCAACCACATACTTCATACACTAACATACAAAATCCACATTATAACATGATTCAATCAAACCCCTAATCATAATATTGGATTGACCCTCCTAATACAATAAATAGGGAATTCAACCACACAAATTATAATACAAATCAAGTAAATCAAAAATCATGTAAGAAATTCCAACATCACATCAATTAAACCATTAAACATTCAACAAATCCATAGATCCCTAATCCATCAAGTGGCTAGCCTCACAAGAGGTCTAGCCAACAACAAACATCATCAAAACACCATTACAATAGTTAACAAAATCCATTGTTGCAATTAAAACTAAGAAAATGCAAATTAAAGGTAAGATCTCCCCTATAATGGAACTTGGCTCGAAACTCCCCTTCAATATGCTTTCCTCCCAACTTGTGCCTCAATCTCCTTAGATATGTAATGAATGAATGAAAGAGATGAAGTTTGATGGTTGGAAGTGTGAAAAATGGTGGAAAAATGATGGAAAAATGAAGTGAAAATGGATGGAGATGGTAGTGTGTGTAGATGATGGTGTAGAGTAGGTGGGTTTCACGAAAATGGAGGCTAGGACTGATTGTCCAATCAAACTTAGGGAAAAAACAGCTAAAATGAGAATAAAAACTGATTTTCTTGATAGGTGGCCATTTTCACAAAAAATTGACTGAATTTTTGTGAGGGACGTCGAATTTTTCTGCTATTCAGCAGAAAAATTCGATTGGATTTTCATGCATGGGTCGAATTTTTCTGTCAGTGTGCTCAGCTTCAGCTGCCCTATTTTTCCCTTCATTCTGCACAAAAATTCGATCGAATTTTTATGATTCTGGTCGAATTTTTGTGTCAGTTTGCTATTCTTCACTCTTCTTGCACCATTTTCTCCATTTTTGCTTATTTTCTCCTCCGTTACACCTGTACGTGCATATTTTAACATTAAACTCATATTTTTCACCTTCTCAACCATATAAAAAGCAAAAAACAACACGAAAACACACAAAACACACAAAACAAACACAAAAACAACCTAAAAACTAGGTGAATTCAACGACGATCATGGACATGGAGGTAGGAGATGAAGAAGAACAACCTCATCATGTGAAATTTGAAGATCAAGCACTAGAGCCTCCAATATTTGAGCAAGAAGAAGATGAAGTCCAAGAGGATGAATTTCAGCAACAGCAATAGTTTATGGGACCCGAAGTAGGGAATGCAAGGTAGAACTTTTTAGAAGATGAAGTCAGGGAGATTAGGCAGACTCAGCAGTCACACGGGGATTAGATGAGAGAGTTCTGAGATGAGCAGCAGAAACAGGGTGTGATGATGAGGGAGATCCATGATGGGCAGCGTAGGAGAGACTATAATGATGAGCAAGCTCGTACCCACTCAAACAACATGGAGGAGATGCTCACTATGATGTTTAACTTCTAGTTTTCGGGTTCACCTCGTACCTACAACCCTTGGGTAGCTTACCAGAGGACACCACCTCTCCCCCCCGGAGAATTGAAGGGAGTACTTTTAGTGCTCAATACTTCTTTAGCTCATTTCTAGTTAATTTGGATTATGATGGATTTGATACTTCATTTGTTTGGTTTTGGGATATTTTAATTTTGTAATTTAGGATTTCTTTTCAATTAAGGATGAGATGAGATGTGACTTATTTTGATCATGGATGGGTGGATTTTGTGTTTCACTTCTTTATGTGGTGATTTTTGATCTTGTATGTTATGTGTTTTTATTTTGTTTCTTGTGTCTTTTATTTTATGTTGTGAGTGTTTTCTTATTCTTGTTTAGGAGTTGTTTTGGTGGTTTATTTTTGGGAGGTTGTGAGTCATTTTGAATGTGAGTGATGACACGTTGTTGTGATAAGTGATGACAAGTTATGATTAAAAATCTCTACACTTTCGAATTTTGATATGTTCTATTTAACTTGTTCAATTTAGAGATGAATATGGTGTAATAAGTTCCTTAAAGTCCGAGCATAAGCTTGTGAGAATTTGAGCCTCAACCGTGCATACATGGTATATCTTTTTATAAGTGGATCGGTTATGTTTTGATAAACTAAATACTTGCTCAAGGACTATAGAAACGAATCCGATTAGTAGAGATTGATGACATGATCTAAGTCCATCCTTGTCATGAAAAGTCATTGCCAAAAAAAAGTTTCCATACCATGAACATCATCTCTAGTCAACCACTTTGAGCCGATAAGCCTATTTCTTGTGAATTTAGCACATTACAAGTCTTGATTACTCACATGAGCCTTATATATATACCCTTTTGTGTAAGTGATTGAGGAGATGGTAGCTAGGAAGGAAAAATAAAAAAAAGAAAAAGAAATGGTAACAAGTGAGAAAAATGATGAAAAGAGTATGAACAAAAGATGCATATGCAACCTTTAAAATAAGAAGAAGAGCGAATCAACAAAGACGCTCAAGAAACTACAAATCAAAAGAAAGGAGCATAAAATCAAAAATAATTGAAAATAAAAAGTGAAGTGATGATTAGTGCTTGAATGTTGCAAAGATAAGACGGGAAGAACGAAAGTGGAGAAATGGAAGAAAGTAGCAACCTCTTCGATTACTTACACTTGTTTAGTCACTTTTATTCAAATTCTTCCTACCCTACCAAAGAGCCCATCATTACATCCTTAATGAAAGACTTTTTTGATCATTGATTGAAACTTTGGTGATTTGTAAATGTAGTCCATGAGCAAGTTTATAGTGAGTTGAGCCAATCGATTGATGAGTGTTGATTTACCCTACTTAAAAGAATGTTGAGTGAAATTGATAATCTATGTGAGGCTTGGACAAAAAAGGGACTATATTACACCTTATTCTCTTTAGATTGAACGTGTTAATTTCTCATGTCATGAATCTAATTTTGTAGAATAAATTAGCATGAGTTGTAGTTCTTGTTGCTATCGATGTGTTATTTCTTATGTTCGTTTAGTCTTTTCCTAGGTGAAAATCTCTCTCCTCTTGTTTTATCATTTTCGTTGTTCGTGGACGCACAACACTTTAAGTTTGGGGGTGTGATGAGTGATATTTTCACCTAGATTTTAGTATCTTTTTAGGTCTGTTTTCATGTTATATTATCCGTATTTATGTGTTACTTGATGGTGTTATGTGTTTTTATGGAATTGTGTATGAATGAACTTAATCATATGTAAAATAGGTGGAAACGGAGCAAAAATGGAGACGGAAGATAAAACGAGGAAGAAAAAATAGAGCAGCATCAACACGGCCGGCCGTGTTTGGTACGCGAGCTGTGTTGCAGCACACGGCCCGTGTACTGAACATGGGTTTATAAGGAGCCTCCGTGTAGTAGCATCAATTCATCCAACACGGCCACCCTTTGGCCATGCGTTAGCACACGACTCGTGTGTCATCTTGAGTGAAGGTTGATTGAGAAATCCTGACACGACTCGACTCGTGCTGCAGCGCATGACTCGTGTCGGTGCCAGAACAAAATATTTTTACTACATCTTGTAGAAGCTCTCCAAGGGGTATAAATACCAATTCATTCAACATTTTAATCATATTGGATTCAAAATTCAACTGTCCACACACCACACAAACCAATTCCTTTATTATACACCACATCCTTCATCACTTTTATCCATCTATTCACTCCATCATCATCTCACCATAAATCCTTCATCCAAGTGAAGAGAAGAAGCAAGGAAGATGAAAATTGCAAGGAAAGGAAAGAGATAACCATTGGAGCCAATCCAATGGAGTTTTCATCCAATTTTTGTAGTAAACCTAATTGTTTGTCATGACTTGTAAAGTTTTTAATGTCTATGTTAATTATCTTATGATTATGGTAGGTTAATCTCCCTTGTGAGATTAGCAACGTGAGAGTTGTTGGTTAATTTTGGAGATCTATGTATTTTAATTCATGTGTTGATTGGATTTATGATTTTATATCATTGATTGTTAATTGCTTGATTTGTATTGTTGAATTGTGTAATTTATTGTCATGGGCATATGGTTAGATTGAGAAATAAATTATATAATTAGGATAGTTCAGAATCAATTCATCATACACCTTATGTGCATTATAAGTCTTAGAGAGATAGAGATATCCTTTAGGATTTAGAATCCTTTGATAGGACATCCGATTGGTTTGATCGAGAGGTTGATTGATTGTGTGAGGGGACTCTCTTTTAAGCTTAGTACCTGGTTGGAATTGTTTGAGTGAGAACCAATCTATTGAGCTATTTTGGGATTCTTATTTGGATTCACATTCTATTCATTTCGAGAGAAAGTTTAGAAGAAGTTAGTGTTGGCCCTTAATCATTTATCCATGATGCATGTGAATTTGTTGCATAATTCCTAGAATTACTACTTCCTAAGTGTTGTTAATCTCACTTTTGTTTAATTTGGAAAACCAATCACATTCATTTTAATTTCGTTTTCTTGATCATTGCTTATTTACTTGCATTGATTGATTTTAATTACTTGTTTGACAAACAAAACTGTGATGATTCGTCTCTATAAAATTACAAGAAATATGAGATCACTTAAGCACTAGTGCCTACCTCCCTATGGTTAGATAAATTCTTGAATTGGTCGACCCGACTACAAATTATGACATAAATGGTTGTGGGTGAAAATAACAAAAAGCATTAGAGAAAATCACCTTGTCGTCGTAAGGTAGTTGCAAGCGAATGAGGAGAAGGAGGGGGAGGCTGACCATGACGTTAAAGCGGTGGAGGGATATTGGGTATATATCAGAGAAGAAAAGTTAATAATAAGGGTGCACGTGGAATTGGGGACGTTGATGGGGTACTGGCGAGTTACCAGCTCATGCACCAACTGTCAGAGGTTATAGAAAATACCCATGATATGCAGAGGTGAATTGTCCCAACAAGGGTCGTTTCAGCCAACAAACAATCAACGCAACAAAAAATATATAATACAGGAGTACTAATCATTTCAGTTTGAGTTCCATGCCATAACTATTTTCACCATAATAATTATTTAATATACAAGTTCCATAGTTTTGTGTGTTCTCACAGCACATGTTCATGAACTTCAGCTTAACATGTACTTTGATAAACAAAGTCAAATAAGTATGAAAGTAATTCTTTCTATTAATTACTTGCCATAGTAAAACACGATGGTTTGTTTCTGCAATCACTCTCTAAACTAATTAATAAATAGTTATTTTTTTCATCTTTCTTTTTTTTTGACAAATAGATTATGCATATTATAATTCAATATTATACAAATAATAATTCATCATATCAAATACTAAAATTATAAAATTTTGCTTACGCAAATAAATTTAGCAATATCTAAGAAAGACTACTCATTTCTTGTTTATTATATATTATGGTGGGGTTCCAAGTGTGGGCAAAAGCATAATTTGAATCTAAAGTGCACATGGTTCCTCATGTTAAAGCATTAGAGATTCTCAAGACTACTTTCGGCTACCCCCTTATGAACAACTTCTAATGAAATAATATGGAGCTCCTAAGAAATGAAGACACATAAGCAGTAGGTGAATAAAACTTACGGAGGCTACAAGTCTAATAAGAAATTTATCATACACCTAGCTGACGGAAATAGCGCAGCATAAGTAGATCAGTACTCTACGGGTGACAGCAAGACAGAGCGACCGAAGTAGAAAAGAAGGAAGATACACAGACAACTAACGAGCATAACATAATTTAAGAGAGATTACGCATAGCACAATTCAAGAGAGAATACCTTGGCAACGACATCAGTGAAGAGTGAAGACGCGTGGTGAGGCAGTAGGCTGAAGCAGAACTGGGTGGGGGTGAAGGCGGTGAGTAAGCGAGAGATATATGAAGCAGAAAGGTTGTCCAAGTGCGAAAAATGGGTTAGGGTTGTCAGTTTATGTGGACAGGTGGAAGTTTAGATGAAGAGCTCTAAATCCTTTCTCAATTCTCTTTGATATTGGTTTATTTTTCATGGTTTCTAGAAGTTAGTCTCTTCTCTTAATTTCTCTCTGTTCTTCTAGGTTCCTGATTTCTATCTGTTCTATTCTTGAATTTGGTTAGTGTTGAATGATTTGCTAGCGAGACTGTGAAATATATGTTTCCTACTGAAAGATGCTACATTTATTTCTTTGTGTATAATGTATAATTTTTAGTTCAAAGATGATACTGGAGGATTTGAGGCATTGATGACTGAGAAGACAACCAATGTACAGCAAGTTGATGTGAACGAGAAAATACATAGCCTTGAGAGGTTGAATCTAACTACACGACCAACAACGTAAGGGGTTCTATTTCATCTAAGTACCAATGTTGTATAGTGGGCGATTATTTTGTTTTTTCATCTATGTAGGTCTCCTTTCGAGAAGGTCGATGGAATTTCAAGTGGTTCGGATCCAGAAGCCCAGGGCTCATTGCTGTTCAGTTTATATTTCAGTATGTTTCATTTTGACTACTGTTATTTTGCATATGAACAGTTCTCAGTAAAGTCATTGGTATCTTAAGCCTTTCAATCATGTTTCACTGATTGGATTTATAAAATTTCTTACTGATGTTTTCCTCCAGCATTGGTGAATTTATTAAAAATGGATGCACCAATGCATCAATCAAGGATTGATATGCAATATCTCTGCATGTGAGAAATTATTAAACTCCGAATGGACTTTTAATCTTTTGTTTCTTAATATCGGTGTCAGCTATTTTAGATTCTATTTTTTTCATAAGTAATGAGAGGAGTGCTTAACCCAACAGCCTTTAAGATACTTAATACATCAACAAAAAGAATAAAAACATTATCGCATTTCAAATACATTAACAAGACTTTCAGATTAGAAATTACCATTTATCAAACAGATAATAAACATAATGAGCTGCTTCATGAGACAAAAATAAAAGAAAACAGAATATTGTCCAAACATTTACCTACTACAATGTCATATTCTAGGAGTACAATATAGCTTATGTAGAAGAACTTGTAGAAATCGGAGCCAGTTGAGGCTCATTTAAGTTTTTTTATATACCTGCATTTTATTACAGTAAAGATGAGTTTAGTCTTGTATGTTACACTATGCATCAACAAATAAAATTCATGATAAATAAACCCTACTGAAGGTGCGGGTGAAGTAGAAAATATCAATAGCTATAAAAAAAACACAGATGTCATGTAATTAACTCAATCCAGGTTGAAACATTTAAAAGCTATTGAGAAAAAAATAATTTATCAATGGTCATATACCCAATAATGTCAAGGCAATACTTTAGATAGACACTAATTGAACGACAAATGCTTGAACTTTAAAACCTCATATACAACAACTGCAATTCCTTCTCATGAATTGGTAATATAACAACTCCAAGGCCTCCATTGACTTTAAACAACACTCTGTAATTTGAAATCAGTGCAGGTTGAAAGTAAAATCAGTGCACTCTGTAATTTTAGGATTGTTATGTTTAGTCTATTGTATACTTTAGCTTTCTCTATTCAGACACATCATATTTATATATATGTGTGATATATTATGTGTGAGATAAGAAATTCTATAACAAATTCAATTTATTTCTCAGGCATTTCCACGACATCACAAGCTAGACTAATATCATGTGGACCCTGAAGAGTAATATAAGCCATAGCAGTCAAACCTCAATCACTCTCGGATCAAGAGAAATATTGGTGAAAGTAACAATTGTGCAGGTAAATTAAGTTTTAGGTAGCACTGCCTAGGCTAAAATCAATATTAAAAAAAATTACCGAGCATTATTGTAAAGCCATTCTCATACTTGATGGAGGCAGCTCTCCCCAAGAGATAGTTCCATTTGTACTTGGAAATGAGTATATTGTCCATTCAATTTTACAGTAGACGAATTTGGCAACTACAGACAAGAAGGGGAGAATATGTTTCCTCTTTTCAACTCTACAAACAAAAATTTGTACTACTATGCAATGGAAGAAAAATTTAACTGCGCATGCAAGATGTTTGATGAAATACTTAAATAGAAAATATTTAGAAATCATGTTGGTTGAATCCCACGCGTTTTTTAGTCTAATATTATATGATCAGCCATAATTTTTCCATTGCTTTTGGTTGGTGAGTAGTTGTAAACCCCTCCCATGAATTTGACATAGCTTGAGGCTTTCCTTTTTCTTTCTTAGATAACCAATTTTGTCGGAAAAATGAAAATTCCCTGAAAAATTATCACTTAATCAACTAATTGGACTATTTAACGAAGCAACTTTTCCTAGGGTAGCAAGTGTCTCCACTTGTTACCCCTCACCTATTGAGCTCCATTGTTCTGTTTCACCGCTTGCCCACTCATCTTGTTAATTCCCATGTTCTACGGTTCCTCCCTTATTCTCCCCCTGCTTCCCACGCAATTTGTCAACTTAGGCAGCCAGGTATGAAATATGATTTTATTAACGTTATTTTTGCTCCATTCTTGCATTGC
This sequence comes from Pogostemon cablin, assembly GCA_023678885.1. Taxonomy (NCBI): domain Eukaryota; kingdom Viridiplantae; phylum Streptophyta; class Magnoliopsida; order Lamiales; family Lamiaceae; genus Pogostemon; species Pogostemon cablin. Next base: position 22,395,662 of record CM042975.1, on the reverse strand, counting down.
ATCACATTTTTTTTCTCTGCATGAGACTTCTTCTCTTTTCCTGGTCTTTATTCGTTGCCATTCAAGTCGAGGTGTTTCCTCACACGAATCTGTTCATCATTTCACACCATTTTAGGATTTGCCCCCTTTTTGTTGTGCGCACGTATAAGTCACTTGAATATGCTAGCCTACCATTGCTCATTTCGCAGCTTACTCACTTGATTTCAGATGCAATTTCAAAATTTGATCTTGTTTTCTGCACCTTTTCACAGACCTTGTACAGCTGTTTATTTGGCTTCCTCCCTAACTGCTCTTTCGGCTATTAAAGCTTTCAAATGTTGTTACTTTATAGTATTAAAAATTATGAAAGGATGGAAATGATCATTATATTGTTATACTTGCTGAATTAGCTAGGATTCCGCATATTCATTCAACACTTTTCGGACCATTTTACATATTTGTGAATTTTACTTCTACGAAGAGAGCACAACTATAAAAAGTTGACAAATTTGATCAACTTTTCATATTTTTGTTGTTTATATGGGGTCAATATAATCTTCAGCATACGAACACAAATTATTTACCGAGTTATTTTCACACCCTTTAATGGACAACTGTATAGTATTACAAATATGTTGCCTGCTTAAAAACTGGTTTTATTGGCATGGTCTGAGAATTGAATGTATGTACATATACTACTCAATTGTATTTAGCTCTTATTATAGTTTGCCCAACTACATAAACAACATAATCCCGGATTTATTTTGTTCTGATTGTTGTACCTATCAATGCAACCTTTTCAATCTAATTGTGATATCATAGATACTGCAATGTGTTAGTGATATAGGAAAAGAATGTTAGGTGGTGTTTGTGTAATTGTTCTTTTTATTCTCAGTTTTGTATATTTGATCATGTTGTTTAGTAGTTATACAACTGTAATAGTCTTTCCTTGAATGAGCGCACGCGATCATTACATGAGTATTGTCTGTAATAATCATTTTGAAAAACTATTATAAAAAAAGAATACTGTTTTAAATGTTTATGTTTCCACATCAGTCATTATTTCTTGTTGTCTGTTGTGTTATTATTGACTATTACTTCGATTTAAAAAAGTGACTGACAACTAGGTTTAACACAACTTCTTTCAAATAATTATTGGCTAAATCTTTTCTATAATAACATGATAGACTATTTCCCACTATTAAGAAACTCTAAAGTTTGTGCTGAATTGTATTATTTTATATATATCTCAGCAACACGGGCTTCTCAATGTGACTCTATGCAATGACAAAAACATACTTGAGCTGAAGCTTAAGAAAATGAAGACTGCAATAACAGGTTAAATGAATAAAGTACCAGATGTTGCTGAAGTGATCGAATCAGTCAAACATCATGTTGAAGATATTATAGTCCTAAATTTTGAGGTTGTGCAGATTTTCCATTAGGTTGATTTGCACACAAGCTCCCTCATGTTCAGTCCTTCTGCATCCATGATATGGTCATTCGAGCTTATAGGAACATCATGTAGGTTTTTGTGGCAGCAGTGGATGATATTTTTAATACGACTTCTCAAGTTGCTTCTTGTTTAAATACTCTACTGGAACACCACCTACAGAAACTCATGATACAGATGCTTATAGTGATGATGAATTAAAGTGGAAGTGGGTTGAGGCATTCCTATTAGAAAGATTCGGCTGGAAATGAAAAGATGACTCATGCAATGAGATTAAAAAATTGCTATTCTTTGAAACCTTTGCTACAAGGTAAGTTGATTCATGCAGAAGAATTTTGATAGATTTGTACTTAGCTGGTTTGTTTTATTAATTTTTTTCCCAGGTTGGAGTTGAACTGATTCCCAAAGACTATGATATGGATTCTCCGTCTCCATTCAAGAAATCAGATATAAGTTGCATGGCGTCAGTTTATAAAATATGCGGACAGTGATCATTTTAGAAATTGGAATGTTACTTATTCGTCACTCTGATGTGGAGTACATATGCTTATTTTTACAGCTCTTTATCAAATCTACTGATGTAAGTCACTTTCCCTTACATCTGACGAAATTTGTTGTGTGGCTATCACATTAAGATTAGTTTTAAGGAAATTATACGTTGGTGGTTGTCATGGAGCAGATGTTATTCTTATTCTCATAGCACTGCACAGATACATTGCAGAATAATTTTAAGTGTGTATTTACACAGATACGGACTGACACCTCACGGAGTGAGTTAAAATAACTAGTTTAAGGTCACAACCTAGCTTTTATGATAAGGTATACATGATGTTTTGACGCCTTAGAATGTAATGAGATTTCATTCACATGATGTCTTAATCTGTTTGGCGAAATTAAACTTCAAAGCCTACATAATCAGTTAATCAGAGGTCCAGAACAAAAGCCCGATTCTATGTTATATCCATGACCCTGATCAATGAATGATACTAACTATTATGAAGCAATGTTGTTTCTCTTATTTCTTGAATTGATTATATGGCTTACAGATCTACTTGTGCTTGAACATTCTTCTAAATTAAACTTCAAGTGAACATTCTTCTAAATTAAACTTCACTCACTTGCAGGGATCCTGAAAATAAACCAAATCACTTCTCCCTTAATACTTCAATTCAACTCTCATTCAATGCCTCTTAAACGAATTCAGAAGCCCCTTACAAGTAGCCATGTAACCCTGTATCTCTCTCTAGCATCAAATTTCAATGTCATCCACACAGTTTTCTACGTCTTTCTGGTTTGTGCCTTTAATTTCTTTTAGGTTTTTGTGCCCTTTAAGCATGTTTATACAAGTTTCTCTGGTATTTGTACATGTGAACTTTTTGAAGAAATGTTCGATGTGATTACTTGTTAAACAACACATTCTATATTTTTTTTAACAACTTTGTATAGTAACTGTTTGTACATCAATTAGAATTGCCTTCACAATTATTTCTTGATACCTGTTTGAAAGATTGCATAAATTTGGTTGTTTGTGCCAGGGGTTCCACTTTTAGGTTCTGCTAATCTATTCAGCAATAATTGCAGCCTTTTAGTTTTAGGATACATTTGATTTTTTTTTGGAGTCTTTTAAATTCTAAGATAGTTCTATTTTGGGATTTTATCTCATAGAATATAAGTGGCATGCAGCAGCAAGGGCTGACTATTGGATTAATTAATTTTTATTTTATTGCTGGTTAGTCTCTAATTAGTGAATAATTTGGTTGTATACATTGGCCTTTTAGAGCAAGTTCGGAAACAGGAAGACTACTTAGAAGTTATATTGATCAACCTTGCGATGTTGTATAATTTATTAATGTTGTTTTGCCATCTCTTCTTACGTACATTTGCTTACCTCTAATCTTTTCCCATGAGAGTGATGGTCGTTTGTATAGATAAAACATCTTCTAATACTTGGATACTTTCAAGTTTTACATGTCTCTTTAAATGGAGATCCTAAAAAAATAATTTGTAGAGACAAATGCAGGATTTTACACTAAATGCAAGGTAATAATTTACTTTTCTTCCCCCTCCCCAATTTGGTTATAATCTTTTGCAATCATCTCTTTGTTTATTCATGGGCACTCTAAATTCAGGAGTTTGTGAAAAAAATAAACAAACAAACAAATAAAAAATTGCTGAATAGTATATTGTAAGTGATAAGTAGGTCCTCATTTTTTTTTAATAATTGGCATATTTTATGAGTATTTTCCCTCCTTGTGTGTTTTCATGATGGGTTAGTTAGACCCCATCTTGAATTTTGCTATAATTTGTAATTATTATCAACCCATGATAAAGCTCTAGAATACCAATAAGGTCACCATTTCAAGTAACTCTACATCGTTCTTAATTTCATTTGCATCAAAATTAAATGTTTGGATCTTCTTTTAGCAAATGAGGACTGGACTTGAACATTGCATTTAAGAGACAAAGTTCTAGTTTATATACCTGAAGTGCCATTACACCTTTTAAGCACATTATGTGATTTTTATTTATTTTACGATTTTGAGAGTCTTTGCTTATTTGCAGTGTTATTATTTTGCCGGATTTATAGAGCAGATGAACTATTACTATTAAGAAAGTAAGAGATATTCTCTCCGTCCCACACAAAGGGTTCATTTTAGCCATTTTAGTCGTCACACCCAAAGGGTTTCCTTTTCTTTTTTACACTAATGGGACCCACACATCCCCTCTAATTCAAATTAAAATATGGGACTCATACTCCCACTAATACAACTACCCACTACACATTTAATAATAATACTCCTTAATCCACGTGCTAAAAGCAAAAACACCTTTGGGCGGGACGGAGGGAGTACATGATTAGAATTAACAATCAAACTTTAATGACAAACACTAGGTTGGACCTTACTTTTTGTTGGAACCGGATCTGCCACGTCAAATATTATAAAATGGGTCGAATCCATTTTTAATTGGCGATATTTCCTCATATTTCCTCATGCAATCATCTTTTTTAATCAAAATGGACTCTTTCTCTTCCTTTATCAGATCTGAGGAAGCTTTGATTTCTTCATCAATGGCCGCCCTTTTCTGAAAATAGCTGTTATTCTCCTCACCGGGCCACTGTGCACTTTCGCCGCTGTCATTTAACCAACTGCCTCCGGTGCGGATCTTATTCCTGAAGCGCCACCAGCCATGACAGAGATCTGAAGCGTCGTCGTCCACCCTGATATCGCCGGGTGCTACAACTGCTGGTCCCGCTACAAATCATACTACCACACTGTTGTGTTCAACTAAGTGATGCCGAGAACCACACATTTACACACAGTAGGCGGGAGAGAAAAGAGGGGAGAATTTAAAGGGCTTCCAGTTGGCAAGATAAGTAGAGAGTTGGAGAAAAACAAGAAAAGCAATAATGTGTCTAATTAGTGGTTAGTAGAGAGAGAGAGTGTGTGTGTGTCATAGTAGAGAAAGAGATGACTATATATGAATTCGGTGAGGTTTGTCATATTTGGATTGTATGGTGTCGTTGAGAGAGAATGAGTATCAGAATGTGAGAATAGATTTGTGGGATGTCAAGTGAGGAGAGAGACACAACACGAAGAATTGAGTTTGTGAGAGAGTGAGAAGTTTTTTTTGGTTCAGATTTTTAGTTTGAAGATTCTGGATAATCTTAGATAATCTAAGATTCTAAAGCTTTTGCTCATAGAAGATTTAGAAGAAATAATTTGCGATGGAGATAGAGTTACTACATTTTCTTTTCTCCTTGCATTGAAGTGGGTCTCAATTTTTTATGAATTTTATTTATTAACTATATACTCCAAGAAAATGTGTTGATTATTAATTTAACTAAAATTTTATTATACAGTGTTGGAAATTTTTTTGTTTAAATTAAAGTAATTCAACTAATTTCAAAAGAGTGATTTAATTATTTCCAAATAGTAACCTAAAATATTATAAAGATTATCCAATTATTAAAAAAAGTAACCTATAAATATTAAATAATTTACTGTATCTCAATATATTTTTTCATTCAGGATAGCTTGAACCATCACTAATATATATTTTCATTAATGAAAGCTTGAAGCAAAAGGGGACAAAAACTAATATAAACACATCCACATAAGAGTAGTTAAAAATTTGTTCATAGTAACTTAAATTATTATAAAGAGTAACCCACTTATTAAACAAGAGTAACCCAATTATTAAAAAAGGGTAATTTATAAATAATTCACTCAATTTGTTCATAGTAACCTAAAACGTTATAAAGAATAACCCAATTATTAAAAAGGAGTAACCTATAAATAATTCACTCGTATCTCAGTATATATTTTCATCCATGATAGCTTGAACCAAAAAGGGACAAAGAATGATATAAACACATCAATATAAGAGTAATTAAAATTTTATTCAAAGTAACCTAAATCATTATAAATGGTAACCCCATTATTTAAAAAAAAGTAACCTATAAATAATTTACTCGTACCTCAATATTTTCATCCATGATAGCTTGGACCAAAAGGGGACAAAAACTACAGTGGGCATGTTCCAAATTGGCCATTAATATTTACATCAATGGGCACATGGGCACATGACGCCACCTAAGCCAAATATTTCCACCTAACCATATGTGATCATCTCTCCCATTAATATGGAAACCATTCTCTCTCCCCTCCTCTGCCCTTTTTTCAAGACTCCTGCTTCTCAACCCAATTCAATTGCACGGCTTAAACCCATTTTTGCACTCTTAGAAAACAACATCTTCAACAATCTTTCTATGGTCCCATAAATTGTCTCAACAACCTACATCAGAGTGTAGCACACCTCAAAACACACCACCCAAATATAAATGTAATATTAGAACTTCATCTTTCACTGAAATAATTTTCACCAAATTAGTACAGAACTTAATAATCTTCCAACAAAAAAATATATCTACTAAGATGTTGGTCGAAGAGAATAAAATCCATGATTCTGCACTAGTTGAAGGTCTCAAAAAATTCAGACATGTTCATCCAAAGCTTCCTGACTATGATGCACCGCTGAAGATGCTAAAAGAACCTCTTACCATCGAAAAATGCGAACACCACCACCTGTCGAAAATCGCGAGCGCCGGTCATGCAAAACACGCTCGTTGGAGTTCTCTGCCAAATCTTCTGCTGCCACATGACGTTGCACCACCACGCACTGCTGCCCTGTCGAGGGCGCATCCGCCGTCTGCTACGTACTGCCGAAATATGGAAGGCTTAGGTGGAGAGAGAAGAAGGGCTTCAGTACTTGGGGAGAGAGAAGAAGGGGTTGGGGAGAGAGAAGAGTGGGGCGATGAGATAATGCGAACTTTACTTTCGTTGTGTTCTGATTCACGTGATTTCAGTAAGGAATAGATTTGGTAGCAGCTCGTGACCCGCGAGATTTTATTTGTGATTCAGTTCCATAAAAATTTCATGGGACCGGTTCCACCCTAATGCCTCTCAACTTTAATAAAGCACAAAATTAAGAAAGCAAAAGATACAGGATTAGAATTTGATAAAGAAAGTAAAAAAAATAAACAAATAAATAAATAAAGAGATTAAAATGGTCGGAATTTATTAAATAAATTAAAAAATCAAGATTTTTCTCTTATTACAATTGTATAAATATATATGTTAAGATTTGGAGCCTAGGTCGTCGCCCTGCTCGAGGCCGGACCTGCGGAATAACCTTCTCGGGCGTGCACTCTCTATTCTGTAGGCGCATAACACACGTATGTCGGGGCAACCCCACCTGGGCATGATCCACATGACATGACTCCCTTCTCTAAGCTGCAGAGTAGCGCGCGCTCTCTTTTCTATAGGCTGTGACACATACGTTGGGACATGACATGACTCCCTTCTCTAAGCACCCACTACAAAAAAAAATATTAAGTGACATGACTCCCCTCTCTAAACTACAGATTATCCTTCTCGGACATGTGCTCTCTATTCTGTAGGCGCACAACACACGCACGTCGGGACAACCCCACCTGGGCATGATTCACATGACATGATTCCCTTTTCTAAGCACCCACTATAAAAAAATTATTAAATTGAGATAGTTTTTAATGCTTTAAGATGGTTTTACGACCATCTACAATTTGTCCATCTCTAGAGACGGTACCGTCTCAATGACGGTTTATTTTTAAATGATATTTGTGACGATTTTAAACTGGGTCAGTTCAGTTATTTTTAGACTAGAATGATATTAGAGACGATTTATTTTGAAACAGTATTTGCGACGGTTAATTTGAAATAGAGTTGGAGACTGTTTTTTATTGTCTTAATTAGAGATCTTTCTATTGCGTCTCTAAAGCCCTCTCTAACCATTAGCTTTGCAAAAATGAACGTATCAAGGTTCGAACCATATTTATTTTTATTCTTAGGAATATTGCAATTTCAATAGAAATGATTTTTAATACTTTGAGATGGTTTTACGACCATCCACAATTAGTGTGTCCTTGAGATGCTACTGTCTCAATTTGAGACGATTTACTTTGAGACAGGTTTAAAGCGGACCGGTTTAGTTATTTTTTAGATGTGGACAATATTAGAGACAGTTTATTTTGAGACGGTATTTACGATGGTTAATTTGAAATTGTATTAGAGACGGTAATAATTATTTTTTAGATGGGGACAATATTAGAGAAGGTTGATTTTGCGACGATTAATTTGAAACCGTATTAGAGACTATTTTACCTTCTCAATTAGAGATGATTTTATTCTGTCTCTAAAGCCCTCTCTAACAATTAGATTTCCAAAAATGAATTAATCAGTGTTTGAACCATATTTATTTTAATTTTTAGGAACATTTTAATTTCAATAGAGACGATTTTTAATGCTTTGAGATGCTTTTACGACCGCCTACAATTTGTTCGTCTGTAAAGATGGTACCGTCTCAATTTGAGATGGAATTAGAGATGGTTAATTTTGAGACAGTATTTACGATGATTGATGAGCATTTTCTCAACACACAATATTAATCCCCAAGTGTGAAGGATGCTATTGTAGCTTTGATAAGCGACCAAGTGTTTATCGAACCCAAAGGACGTAATATTATTAATTTAATTATAATCTAACTTATTAAGACTAGTATGGTAATATAAGTGTGATGATTAAGTAACCAATAAACAAATAATTAAAAGAACAATTAAAGTAAACAAGTAGTCGAGGTTAAACGAAAGTGAATAAATGAAAAGATAGGTAGTCCTTCGGACCATCCAATTTACTCATTAACTTTCCTTCCGTGTATCAATGTCCGACTCTGCCTTGTGGAGAATGGACGCATCACTAAGCCATACAAATCTACTCTATAGACACAAGTAAATAAGCATGTGACACGTGTGAATATCCTTGGAGCAAGAGATATAATTCACCCTCCTTTCTAGGTACTATCAGTATCAATTATTTTCTGTACACTAAGTACTCTAACCCGATATAATCTCCCTTTATAGGTACTATAATGTTATTCTCTTTGTCCTACTTATTAACCCGAATCATATTCAATTAACAAGTATTTATATAAGATAGTTCTAATGAGACTTCGGAGTCCCCTCCCTTGAAATCATAACATAGAATCCTGCTCAGCAGTGAACGCACTCAATCAATAATCAAGATATGTATTCAGAATCTACATAACAATTAATGATATACAAAATAACTCTGAGTATGAATTAAAAATGCATAGTCTTATATAAAATAAACCACAAGTAGTGTTGTACGTTCTATACATACGGAAGTTCAATTAACTCATAAAACCTTCATAAACCCTAAAACTACTGAAGCGGCTCTAGCCCATGATTGATCAAAGAACAATCATGGTAGTTGGATAAATCTTACTCATAGCCTTGAAAATTACAAGATAAATTAAGATGCGAAGTAAACCCTAGACATGGGCGCCTTCGCGTCTCTCTCCGTCTTGAATCATCACTTGGTTCTCACTTGATTTGTCAAATGAATCTCTCTCCACAGCTCCGTGGATGATGGTAGGATTTCGGATATTATGTAGAATGAAGATGGTGGTGAACGTCTCTTTTCAGCTGCGTAGGGTCTTTCTTTTATACTTGTAAGCTCTCCTTATAGACCTAAGATGGGCTTTTTGAGCGAAGATACATACTGAAGGTGTAAAAAAATGAATCCAAAAGTTTCTCATGCATCGGTTCGACCAAGGCCCCTGGTCGAATCAACCAAGGCCCCTGGTCGAATCAACCAAGGCCTGGTCGAACCAGCCTGCAACAACTTGGCAGGATCCTGGTTCGACTCAAATGACTGGTCGAACCAGAAGCTTCGTGATCGAACCTCACTTGCAAAAAGTCATGCTTTTGGTTCGACCACGGTTCGACCAACATGCCTGGTCGAACCGCACTGTCGTGGTCGAACCGCACTTCTGCCAGATTTTGGCGCCTGGTTCGACCAGGGGTGTTGGTCGAACCACCCCTCATTTGGTCGAACCGGGTGCCTACAACACTTCTTTTTTGGTTCTGATCACTTCTATCCCATTTTTCTTTGAAAATCCCCTCAAACGGTCTCAAACACACTTGATTCGTGACTTTCCACTACATATCTCGATTTATCTTCACTTACGATCAAATCATACATCATTATCATAAGAATCAAGGCTTAAAACACGTGAATTTACACACTCATCAACGATTTTAACCGGATTGGTTAAGTTATTTTTTAGATGAGGACGGTATTAGTGATGGTATTTACTGCGATTAACTTGAAATAGTATTGGAGATAAGTTTTTTACTGTCTCAATTAGAGATGGTTTTATCATTCTCTAAAGTCCTTTTTAACCATTAGCTTAGCAAAAATGAATTAATCAAGTTTCAAACCATATTTATTTTAATTTCTAGGAATATTGTAATTTTAATAGAGATGGTATTTAATGTTTTGAGATGGTTTTATGACCGTCTACAATTTTACGTTCTAGAGATGCTACCGAGTTGAGATGGTATTAGAGACAGTTTATTTTGAGATGATATTTGTGACGATTTTCAAACGGACCAGTTCAGTTATTTTTTAGATGAGACAGTATTAGAGATGATATATTTTGAGATGGAATTTGCGACGGTTAATTTGAAAAGGTATTACAGATGGTAACATTTATTTTTTAGATGAGGACGATAATAGAGATGGTTTTATAGACAGTATTTGCGACGGTTAATTTGAAACGGTATTAGAGACTTTTTTTACCATCTCAACTAGAGATAGTTTTATTCCGTCTTTAAAGCCCTCTCTAACCATTAGCTTTGCAAAAATAAACGAATCAAGGTTTCAATCATCTTTATTTTAATTTTTAGGAAAATTGTAATTTCAATATAGAAGGTTTTTAATGCTTTGAGATGAGATGGTTTTACGATCGTCTACAATTTGTGCGTCTCTAGAGACGGTACCATCTCAATTTGAGACGGTATTAGAGATGATTTATTTTGAGATCGTATTTGCGATGGTTAATTTGAAATGGTATTAGAGATGGTTTATTTTGAGATGGTGTTCACTTATTTTTTAGACAGGGATAATATTAGAGACCATTGGTTTTGAAATGGTATTTACTTAATTTAAGACGATTTTATTCCATCCAAAGCCCTCTGTAATCATTTTAGATGGTATTTGTGAAGCTTTTAAACCGGACCGATTCAGTTGTTTTTTAGACGGGATGATATTAGAGACAGTTTATTTTGAGACGATTAATTTGAAACAGTATTAGAGACGGTTTTATTCCATCTCTATAGCCCTCTCACACCATTAATTAGCTTTGCAAAAATGAACAAATCAAGGTTCAAACCATATTTATTAATTTCTGGAAATATTGTAATTTCAAACCTTAAAGAAAATTTTAACCTGGACCTGTAGGCATTGGGAGCCTTATGGGCATTATGTATGCCACTTTGCTAGAAGTGATTCTTATTATGTATTCATTGCATTATATATATACATACACTTATTTCTGGTCATGGTGGACATAGTTGAAAGTCGATCTGTTAATTTTGGCAAATTTAATAGTTAGAGAGGGCTTTAGAGACGGTAAAAAATTATCTCTAATTGAAACAGAAAAAAACCGTCTCTAATACCGTCTCAATTAAAAACTGTCTGTAATTTGAGACAGAAAAAATTATAACAAATACCGTCTCAACTTAAAACTGTCAATATTATCTCAAATTGAGACGGTTTGTATCTGTCTTAATAATTGAAATGGTTAAAATCCATCTTAAAATTTTCCAATCCGGTTCTCTAGACCGCCTACACATTTCATATAGCAAAACTTCGTCTCTATTTGAGACAAAAGAAAATCATCCCTAATAACTCCACAACTTGAAACGTCTCTAACACTGTCTCAAATTATCGACGATAAAAAACCATTTCTAATAGAGACGCAAAAAAATCATCTCTAATACTGTCTCAACGTGAAGCCATTTTTAATACCATCTCAATTTTAAATTTATTATTGTTGACCAATAGTAAACGAGAATGCCGTCTCTAATTCAAAAAAAAGTCTCAAATAGAGATGACTAATATACAGTCTCTAATCAAAGCTTTTTTGTAGTGACCTTCGGTTCATATGTTGGTTCATATAATGTACTGCTTAGAAGAGTTTCGTTATTGCAAACCGTCAACTCCTGAGGTATCCTAAAAATGCTCCTTTTTCCACCCTCGCCAATTGCCTAATCCAACATTTCATATGCTGGTTCATATGCTGCACTGCTTAGCAGAACGTTATTGCAACCCGTCACCTCCCGAGGTGACTCACAAATTCTCCTTTTCTACCCTCTCCACATGGCAAACTGCCTAATCCAAGTGTAAAGGCACTTTTCCTTCAATGGCTTAATCTATTCACCACCTCGTCTGATTATATCATGCCCACTATCTTGAGACAACGTCACGACTTAATTGAACAAGAAAAGTGCATTCGTCTAGATGATAATTTGACTAGCTTATGAAATGCCCTTAAAAGTGGGATATCGTATATACTGATTTTGTTGGTACTTTCCGAGCCTTGTTCAACTCCTGCGTAAACAAATCCACGACTTCTTTTGCACTAGAAGAAGACGAGATGGATGCCGTCGTAGATGTACTCAAACTAAATCTAGATTTCTTGCTAAACCTGTGGTCGGTATGACTTCTCAAGTGTGCTTATTAGCCATGGTTTTTCTCAGCAGAGATCAATGTAGATTAGGGATATGAGAGATGAAATACGTGGGATACATGGTGCTTGATTGGCACTGCATATATATGGATTCTTGGACTTGAGCGTACTACATTGCATATGTTATTCCAAATGTATTGATGACGGTACATAGGCCATTAGTAATGGTGTGGAGTTGGAGAATATTATACCATTGAATTTGAGGTGAACATTACATTATCTTAAAAATTGCACATATTCTTTCCTCTGCAATGGTAAAACTTGTTTAACATGTAAACTTTGAATAAAAACGTACTCCCTCCATCTCGTGTTAACGTTGATATTTTCTTTTTTCACGGAGATTAAGAGATATAATATTTTAATAGATAGTAAATTGAAAAATATAATATTTAATATATAGTGGGTGGTTGTGTTAGTATTGTGTGTGGGCCCTATGTTGAATAAATGATTGTTTGGTGTGAGTCCCGCTTAATAAAATAAATAAATATAAATCTTAACGTGGGACAAATCAAAATAAAAAATATAAATCTTAACGCGGGATGGAGAGAATATATTTTTTTTATTCAATCACTTAGACTGAAAATGATTGATCCGTTGATCAAAATTCACTTGGATCATATGTGACTTAGAGTCAACTAAGTAAGCCTCTCAAATTAAATGAGTCATTTAAATACCCAAAATGCTCATGCACTAAGAATGCACAAGATACTTACTAATCAATTGTTTTTGTGTAAATTATGAAAATATGGAATGCCAATTCAAATAAAAATGCTTTGTCGATACTGTGTATATCACGAAGTTTTTCTTGAAATACCAAGGAATAAACGTGCATTTACCTAAATCAGGACAATTACTTATGAAGATTTGTATTTCTAACGGAATAGGGATGTAGCCAAATCAAATCATTCTCGAACTATTCAAGCCTCAATTCGATAAAGCATTCGTTCGAACTTGTTCGTAACCTTAACGAGCTAAACAAAGCACAAAATTTGAGTTCGAATAGTTTATCAAACCAAATTCAAGCCTAAGGCTATTCGACTCGAAAACTCGCGAACATATTCGTTAACATGCTCGTTAATGGCTCGCGAATACATTCGTAAATTTTATTATTATGTTTAAGTGAAGTATATATTAGTATTATTTATTTATTACTCCCTCCATCCCACTAATTACTGCACACTTTCCTTTTTGATCTTTCCTAATACTTATGCACATTTCTAAAAATAAAAAAAAATACATTACAATATTATTCACTTTTTACACATATCACAACAACTTTGGACACATTGTTTTCATTAAATTATCTAAAATATTCATTTTTTACACACATTCTAATAACTTCGGAATTAACTTTTCTTAATTCCGCTCACTAGAATAATATTTACCGGGACGGATGGAATTCTATTTAATAATTAAATATTTATATTAGAAAATACAAATACGATAATAGTCTAAGTGATTATTTAAATATTTAAATATATTTTTTAACTTTTATTATTTTAATTAGTTTGTTTATTAACATTTACGAATAACATTAGATGTTTATCAATGAAATGTTATTTTATTGTTTAGGAACAAAAATATTTATATGTTCATGAACAAACTCGATTTTTTTTCTTGACAAGTTCGATTATTCCTTAACAAAAGATACTCAAACGTAGTAGTTTAATTACATCTTTACTATTACACTATATTGTCGGGATGGCAATTAGATAATATTATATTTTAATTTTTGCAATTAAAAAACAAGTTATGCTCAAATTGAAAAATTTCGGCTCAATTGTACATTTTTTCACGTGATGCCTCCTAAATAGGTTTTTATGTCATATAATCATATATCGCCTCAAATTTCATTCCTTTTTTAACCGAATTTCAAGTGTTCAATAACGTGATTTGTTGGAGGATGTGGTAGTGGCATGACATAAGAAGTCCATTTATTTATTAGGTTTAAGGTGAAAAAAAATGTAATTGAACCTGAATATTTCAATTTGGGTGGCCTTTAATTTCAAAAATAAAGACATAATGTCTTTTAATGGCCAATCGACAACACAGTGTCCTAAAAATACAAATTATCTGAAATTATTGTCCTGAAATTGCAGTGTTCCCCCACAAGCATGTAGCTAATTGAATCGTATAGGCACAAGAGAAGGGAAACGCGGGAAATTTAATAAATACCAAAACTCAAATTGCAGATCATCATATTCACCTTGATTTGATAATAAATCAAAATATTCGAGATATATATATGTTGAAAATAGTGAGAGCATATATATATATATTCGACAACTTGCATGCAAGGTATTAATACAGATCATAAAAAGAAATAGCTGGCTTCACTCTTTTATGTATGTTTTGAATTGTTGAATGATCACAAGTAGTGTTTATGTATCCTTGCTCTATTCTCTTCCCACCATACTCTTGCATGCATCTCACCAAATTTCTCCCGACTGAAATTTCAATTTCAAATTAAATTAATACTTTGAAAAATTATGAAATTAAATATTTACTACTATCTTTGTCAGTAAAACCAGCTTGTGCCGTTATTGTTAGTAAGAAAATTTGTTTGTTTAATAAATTTTATTGACTTTTAAATATAATTCATTGATTTAAAGTTATAAATAAAGAGTAAGAGGTATGTTATATGTGTTTAGTGTGGATGACAATTTTAAATGATAAAATACCATGTATACTACATATATCTACATTCAATTTATATACATTTATTAATAAATATATAATAATAATGAAATAATACTTATACAGTTTGTGACCGAATTATTTTTCATAATTCTACTAATCCTTTAATGAAAAATTAATGGTTTAGCTAAAGATAAAAAATCAACACTTAATAATAACACATTCATTAAGAAACACATATTATACATTATTTTAAAAAAACTATTATAAATAGGGAGCATGTAGACATGCACTAAAAAATCGGAACCGACGGTTTGAACCGGGGAACCGCCGATTTTAATCGGAACCGGGTTCCGGGATCGGCAAAAAAATAACCGAAACCGGCAAAGGAAGATTCGGTTCCGGTTCCTCATTTATTGGAGAAAAACCGGCGGTTCCGGTTCGATTGCCGATTTTTTAATTTGTTTTATTTTTTTTTTACATTTTCACGCCTAAAACTAAAAAAAAATTAAAAAACCGGAACCGAAACCAAAATCAAAATCTTCCCACCCCTATCCGGTTCCGGTTCCCCCTACCTTGGAACCGGAACCGGCGGTTCCGAACTGGGGTGCATGTCTAGGAGCATGGAATTTAACTCTGTCAACGTACACGGTATATTAACTCCTTTTAAATTAAAATATATTTTAAGGTTATTGTATTGATATTGAAACTTCTTCTCATTAAAGTGAAGTTTAATATGAAATATATATATATATATATATATATATATATATGATAAGAAGATCAAGGGTTTTTTTTTAAACGTATATGTAACGTTATTTGTAGGATAAAATCTGAAATACTTTACATCTACCAAATTAATGTTTGTGTACTTAAATTTTACATCCTCTTTTAATTCTTTGTCTTCATAGTTTAAGCTTATATCTGGATTTAATACTTTGTACTAATTCTTAAAAAGAAGGATGAATCTTAAATAGTGTGGAGTAGAATCTAACCTGAATCGAACACGTCTGAGCTCCCGTCTACCATCAGGCAACGCCCTGATCGTAAGATACACACCGGGTTCATCCTCCTCCACCCACTCTGTCTCCAAATAACTTGCATTGCTTATAGACATCTCTCCTGACCGATCCGCGTCTTGCGATGAGCTGGTCCTCATCGACGACGAGATTTCTGTCTTAGCACCGCAAGACTGCATGGAGTGTTGGTCGAACGTCGACTCCGAGGAGGAGTACCCGACTCCTGCTCCATTAGGACGGAGTAGCGTGTGAGGAGGCCGCTCCCGACCTAGGGGCGGGGTGACGGGGCTGGTGTCGACGGATTCCATCTTGTCGTCTTCGGATCGTGGGGTGGAAGGAAGAGGGAAAGCTTGGCGATTCAGCCTCTGTACGTTGTATAGTTCCATCACCTTCTCGCAGTTGTCTGCCCACCATCTTTGAGCTTGCCATTTGTTGAACATTTCTCGGCTGCCATGGTTATTAATATCATAGATTAATGCTAGCTTCTCAAAACTATCATATTTTTGTAATATAAAAGAATAAATTTTGCATTATAATGTGTTTATAATGTTGAAAAAAATTTCATGATTTTCAAAATCTCCAAGATAAAAAAAGAAAATTCGGGTTAGATACAATATTAGGGAAAATACATTACTTGATCGATTCAAATTTTAAACTTTTTTTATTTGTAATTCTCAATTTTAGTCTTTTTTTTATCCGATGTTGATTTTTTTTGTCCAAATTTAATCATTTTATCAAATTAATTCATTTTATGTTTAAATTTTGGACTAAAATGGAACAAATTCTGATATGAATGATAAAATTTTTTACTAGATTTTATTAAATGATTAAATTTGAACAAAATAACCAAAATTGAATTAAAAAATGACTAAAATTAAGAATTACAACTAAAATATATTAAAATTAAAATCGATCATGACGAATTTTGATATTTTCATATGTTAGCAAAAACTTGTGCAGCACCAGTTACAGAATTATGGTTCAATATTTTATTTATGAAAGGATATGCTTAGTTCTTAAAGCTGATTTTAAGTTTTGTAAACATACAATTTTTTTTATTGGGATTTTTAAAATTAAGATTTTAAAAACTACTCTACACACAATTACAATTTTATTAATTCACAATTGGCTGAGTACTCCAAAGAGTACTAGAGAACTCCATTGTTTAACTTTTCCATGTTTCCACCAATATAAAGAGAAATTAAATTAGTTATTCATGGTGGATTTTGTAGATGCTTTGTGAAATCCTACCATGTTAAACTGTTAAAATTAATTAAGCAGCCAGTAAATACTAAAGAAGGAATCAAACTCAGTTAGTGGATAAAATAGCGAGTAAAATTTAATAACTTTAGATTGGTTTTATAGCTATCTAATTTGACATAAAAATAATACTTATTTATTTATAAGATACATGTATAACATATAAGTAGTCAAACCCTAAATGGCATCGATCATCATTACAACTAATCAAAGGATCATCTTTAATTATAGTTGAGGAATTATTGTCTATTATGGCAGCCCACTAAGTTTTGGACCTATCCAAATTGATTTAAAATTTAATTAATTATTAAGTGGTAGGTATCGCAATAGTATAAAGGGGGCGATCAAATTAAATTAGACACGAACTACATCTCTTAATCAGCTTGTATTTCACTCTTCACGGAAGGCATCCAATCCTCCCACTAAATAATTAAATGAAAAATAATTATAAAAATTACAAGAAAATCAAATAAGTATACTAAAGATATGAAATAATTATGGCAAAAAACTTGTTGAAATCGTCTTACAAAAATTTTTTTATTGTTAAATGTTAGTAGTAAGAAATTAGTACACTCATACTTCAAAATTATTCTCCTAGAATCTTTTCCCTACTCCAATTAGTTCCCATACGAAATCGAAAATGGACCACTTACTTTAGTGAGTATTCTAGTCATCAGGTCAGCTAATCTACCTGATTTCATATTACAAAATTATTCATTAAACTATTATTGCTTTGTTTTATTAGGAGCGTCATTTTTTTATTAAAAATAATACT
The DNA here is from genome assembly GCA_023678885.1 of Pogostemon cablin. Classification (NCBI taxonomy): domain Eukaryota; kingdom Viridiplantae; phylum Streptophyta; class Magnoliopsida; order Lamiales; family Lamiaceae; genus Pogostemon; species Pogostemon cablin. The sequence continues at coordinate 22,377,385 of CM042975.1, read as the reverse complement.
ATTACTTCTTATTAATAAAATTATTCTTGAAATGATTATCACTTTCTCCCTTAGGAGAATCACTTTCTATTAAATATTATTTATTTTCTTTTTTCATTTAAAAAATTGTTAATAAAATAATATAATTGGACAGATATCATACATAGAATATCACTTTTTAATACTGTATCATTCGTTTCATAAAAAAATATTTTCAATCTTACGTGAAACTTGCTCAATAGTTAAATCTTATCACGTGTTAACTTGCTAATTATGAATATAAGTATATCAAACATAAACATTAAAGAATAATGATTTGAGTGAATCCTGTTAAAAAGCACGTGATAATCATATGAACTATGAAGCACATCAAGTTCATTCATTCATTTGGAGAACATTTTACGTAAACAGATCCAATATTCATCAAATCGTTTCAAAGAAAAATTGATCAAGCTAATTACTTATAATTTAGTTTAAATTATTTCTCTCATAATTCGTTCAATTAATATCACGTCTTTTTTATATGAGGATGTGCCATGCTTGACGTACAAGCATACGCTCACAAGAAATTAGTGTACAACCTATAAATTTTCTATTCTTTTTTTGGACTTATTCAACCTTATTCATTTAAAACTTGTCTGATTAAATGCATGATGAAAAAATATGAAGTCTCTTGAGTTTTGATTTTTCTTCAGTATAACTCATGGAAACTCTTTAAGAGATCCAATTTTTAAAATCGATTAATTTAGGTTTTAAAATTAAACGTCTAACTTTATCCAACAACCTCAAAAATTACTTTTTATTTCAAATTTGTCACTTTTTTTCACACTTAAGAAAATTTTACATTTTTTATTACCTATAAATATTACAATACCCTCCAAAGTTAATAAAATTAATAAAAATAACATTTTTTTTCTTAATCAACATGGTACCGTAAATGAGAAGGGTGGTTAAAATGGAGTGAGTATTTCTCATTTGGCTTATAAGTCCTTGGTTTTTAGTAATCGGTCTTTAATACTCACACATGAGGTATGTTTGATTTGAACTTAATTTAGTTTTTTTTTTTTATGTTAACTTCGTAATGTGTGAATAGTAAAAAAATTGTTTAACTTATAAAATATGTTTGGCTTGTAAAGTTTTGGTGTAATATGATTTTGAAGAGTTTATATGTTGTGACTATATATTGAATGATAATAATTTAAATGATGGAAGAAGTATGAGAGAAAAAATAATTAAAAAAAAAACGACAACAACAAGAAACAGTGTTTAGTATTTAAAGATTAATGGTCATTATAGTATTGTAGAGTAATTTTGTGAATTTAAAATTGGTATTTATAATTAAATCAAAATATATAGGCTTTTAATTATAAAATTAATTTCTAATTTATAAATCGTAAACAAATATAGAATTTATTATAAATTTTGTAATAATTCCATTATTTCCACGAATAAAATTGTAAAAAACCCTAACAAAGAAAGCGTGGAAAAAGAAGAATTGCAACACCCGACAAGACAGCAGAAATTAGTAAAAGGTTTGGAACAAGATGATCAAAAAGTTTATGAGCTCACCTTTGTAGGGCCCACTCCCAGCATCTCCATAATGATGGGAATTATTACTCCCAATTTTATTTTTACTATCTTCCCCCCATTTTACATTAAATTTCTACACTATAGATTTTGCATTGAATATTTGAATCTACTTTTTGTGACATTTTGAAAACATTCACCCACCCAATCTCTCTTTAATCTCTCTTTCTTGCTGGTTGAATGCTGAGTTCATACCATGAATGTGCTGCTTTAACTTAGTAAGCTTTTTTCTAATTCTTATTTATACTTTAATCAAAAGTTTTTTCAAACTGATCTAAAGCTGTTGCATGAAGGGGGATATTTCAATGTGAAATGGACCCACACAAAGAAAAGTAAAAAGTAAAAGAGGTAAATTTAATCTTGTACGTAGCAAATAAATAGAATGTTAAATATTAAGATGGATGAATTATATATAATGAAAAATCTAAGTAATTGTTTTTTTTTTCAAATTAAAGATTGATTAATAGTTTAGGGGGAAAAGCAAGCACCAACCATTAGGCTATTAACTCTAAAGCACCACAACCCAAACAATACTATATTATGTATTAATATTCTTGACATTAATTATATTTTAATTAAAGTATGCAAATTATAGTCCTAAAGGTTCCTCATTATCCATGGGGATTAGGGACATACTCCAAAATTAGTCAACCCCTAACAAAAGTGGTGATGATACCAATCCAACTATACCAATTATGACAATTCATAGACTCCCCAATCGAGCCGAGTCGAGCCGAATATCTCCGGGCTCGAAGTTCGGCTCGAATTTTTTTTAAAGGGCTCGAGCTCGGCTCGAGCTCGATTCGAATTTTATTTTTTAAGCTCGAGTTCGGCTCGTGTGTAAAATATAGAGCTCGCGAACAGTTCGCGAGCTCGGCTCGAAATATTTTTACTGAATAAAAAAAAATAAACTCGAGCTCGAATTTGGCTCGATAAAAACTAGTCCTTTGTTCGAGCTCGGGCTCGTTCGGCTCGTTAAGCTGAAAATAATTTATTTTTTAATTTTTTAATGTATAAAGGTTTGAGTGAAATCTAGAGCTATTATAAATTTTTATTAATTATTAGAAGTATTAATTATTAATTAAAATATATATTAATAATATAACAAAAGATTTTTTTAATTAACATTTATAAGTATATGGAGTATGTATTTAATTTAAATTTTGGAGTAGGTCTTGTGTGAAACCGTCTCACGTAAATATTTACATGAGACGAATAAAAAGTGATAATATTATTAATTAAAAGTGATATTCAATCGATAAAAAGTAATAATAGTGTAGTGAACTATTTTATGAATAATTTATAATATAAACAAAACTAACATTTTATATGGAATATAGCGAAAGTGCTAACATTTTATAAACTTTTTATTCATCTCACGTAAGACCTTATGTAAGATGGTGTCACACAAGTATTTGCCTAAAATTTGAATGTATCCTTATGTTATCCCATTAACTATAATAATAATAATAATAATAATAATAATAATAATAATAATAATAATAATAATAATAATAATAATATTTTAAGGCAAATACCGGTGTATATAAATTCGAAATTTCTCCTTCAAATAAAATTATGTTATTAAAATATAAATAAATAATTATATTAAATTAATTTATTTTTACATATATATATATATATATATATATATATATATATATATATATATATATATATATATATATATATATATATATATATATATATATATATATATACATATATATATACATATATATATGTATTAATGAGGTGTCGACTTTAAAATACTTACAATTTTATTAATTACTACTCCTTCCGTCACATAATACTTTTCTCACTTTCCTCATTTGTTTGCCCCATAAAACCTTTCACCCCCTAACAAAGAAAACATCACTTTATCCAACAACCTCAAAAGTTACTTTAATTTCAAATTTGTCACTCCTTTTTCACACACATATCATTACTTTATAATTTTTTATTACCTAAAAATACTACAATACCCTCCAAAGTCAATAAAGTTGGTTAAAAAGTGTAACTTTTCTTAAACAACGTGGAACAGTAAAGGTGAAAAGTTTTGAGGAACGGAGGGAGTATTAGTTAAAATTTAATGTATATAAATACATATATTTATTCAAATTTAAGTATAAATAAATCAAAACTAAATCTTATATAGAAATAAAAAATAAAAAATTTAGATCTTTAAACCCATTATAAATATGACTTTCAATTCATTATTTAGAATTAATAACATGCACTCTCTTTTTAATTTTATTTTTATTAATTACGTTTTAATAATTTCATTATTTTCATTGTCATAATTTAAAAATTTTCTTTAATTTAAAGTATACTATATTTTTAAAATTATAAATTTATATTCCTTATAAATTATATTGATAAAAGTATGTATATATATATATATATATATATATATATATATATATATATATATATATATATATAAGTTTATTTATTTATGTAAAACATTTTAAACTCTAAAATTACCATATTAATATGTTATAATAAATAATAACAATAATAATAATAATGGAGTAATAATATGAAGAATGAGCATATTGACCACTATTCGAGCCTATTATCGAACACGTTCACGAGCCCATAAACGAACACGTTCGCGAGCTTAATAAACAAACACGTTCGCGAGCTTAATAAACGAACATGTTCGTGAGCCTATAAACGAACATGTTCGCGAGCTTTTAAACGAACATGTTCGCGAACACGTTTGTGAGCCTGTAAACGAACACGTTCGCGAGCTTTCGAACCAAACACCCTCGGGCTCGAGTTCGGTTCGAAAAAATAATCGAGCTCGAAAATCGAGCTCGGCTCGACTCGTTTTTTTCCACGAACGAACTCGAACGAATTTTTTTCGAATCGAGTCTCGAATAGTTTAGGAGCGGCTTGGTTCGTTTACATCACTACTCCCCATTTACAATTTTAAAAAAAACGTTGTTTATTTATTTTAATTTATGGTAGTCTTGTCTAGTCTAGGTTATAAAAGTAAAGGCTCGGAATTAATTATGTATACTCCTAATCTAAAAGGTATAGTATTTGAAACTTAATCGTGTTATACAATATGACAAATAAAGAGTTTTATTGTTACCCTTTAGTAGCAAATAAAATTATACTCATTTTAAAGGAATTTACATTTTTATCATATTGCTTTGTCTTTGGTTAAAAATATAATCAAAAAAAAAAATTGTTAATACCCTCAAATTTACCATAATCCATGGCAAATCTTTAGTTATAAGTTTATCATACAATCTAACATTTGATTAATGACCTATCATTTTTTCATACGGTATATTACATTTTCACTTATATTTGTTCAGGGTTTAAGTTTGAATACAAATTTCAATTTAATAAATATAATAATAGTGTTAATATATATTTATTTTATGATTTAAATAGGATTTTAATTTATGTTAAATCATATTAAAGAAGTATGGGGGATATATGTAATGGAGTAGGTGGTAACATGTATATGAAGTAAGTGGAGTTTATATACTCCGTATTTAGTTTGAGTTGATATTCGGTGCATCTAAGTATACATGTTCATCTACATGTGTATAAATTTTTATTCAATATCATATATATATTTTTTAATAATAATTGTATAGTTTTTATATATTCATTTTTTCATTAAAAAACTAATAAAAAATTTGCTAACAAAATGTATATATTTTATTTATAAGTGTATTTTTTTATTCATAATTATATACGTTTTTAAATGTGGTTGGACAAAATAATTAGCCATTTAGTTTTTCTAATCTCCTACTACAACAAGAAATTGATTATATACTCTTAAATTTAAACCCTAAAATCAGACACAAACATGAACTAAAGTTTTTATTATTAATTCATTCAAAATTAAATGCATCATTTTGAATATATGAAGATGTGATGTTATTATTATTTTACAATTATAATTTATGATTTATCTTTTACGCGTATAGTTTATTACATTCTCTTATAATCTTATTAGGATTATTAAAATCGATGCAATGAAAATTAAATCGACCAACCCAAATACGTGGACGAATGATCCGTACACTCAAATACAACAGCAACCTACCCATAAACTATGTATCATTACATGCATGATTATATATATATAGCAATGCACGAGAGACCTAATTTTATTTATTGTTAGCTAAAAAAATAAACAAGTTTTATTCTTTGTGTATTTTCCTTTGAGAGAATCCTATATACCTTACTTGTTGGTCTACCGTCTACCTCAAGTAAATCATATAAGTGGACCTCACATTCATGGACTAGTCTCCAAAATCATTACTGATCAAGAAATTATAAACAAACAAAATATGTACCTACATTAAAATTAAAGCAAAGCATGCAAAACACAATAATTAATATTTTCAACCAATCAAAACCCCACCAATATGAATCACAATCATAATAATATTAGAAATTACCAAAGGGCAACCAGTAAAATTACCTGAATTTAATCTGCTTAAGATCATTCCCGCCACGTGGCAAGGACACAAAGGTAATTAGCACACCGGGTTCGACTTGAGCCACCCACTCCTTCGGCTCCCTCTCTTCCACGAACACGACCGGGTCGACCCGCCGCCCACTCGCCGACGCCGGCGTCCCCTCCCCGCTCGAAATCCCCTTCAGCCTCTCCTGGAGCTCCCTCCGCCCCGCCGTCGAACTCGAATTAGAGCTCGAGCTCCCCGTCCGCCGGTACGACCACCTGAATTTGTCCCCCGCCAGTAATCCGGGCTCTCCGCCGCCGCTCCGCCGCTGCTGCGCCGCCGGATGATTCGCGCACGGCGCGCAGTGGCGATACGCACCGGACGCCTTCAATGCCATATCCTTGATCTGCAAATTACACTCAAATTAATTGAATTAAATCAATTATTCTCAGAATGCGATTTAAAAAATAAAAAATAAAAAATCGATGATCGATCATAATCGACGATTGAATTACCTGAGACGAGAGCATGTTGATTGTCTGCTTAGTAGGAGCGGCGGCGGAGGCGGTGGCGTGTTTTTCCGGCGACGGTTGGTTAATGGAGGAGGAGTCGTCAGTGGGTTGTTTGGAACGTGCTATGCATGTAAGCATTTTCGCGGCTGAATTAATTAAAAATAGATACAGAAGTGTGTATCTATTATATATATAAATATCTGTCTACACAAGAGACAAGAAAACCCCCTGCTGCACCAACAAAATGGAAACCGAAGAAGAGATGAATAAATAAAACAAAAACATAAAATCCGGAAAATAAAATTAAATTAAATAAAAGAAAGAAAAGAAAAAGGGAATGGGACCTTAGAATGAAACTAGAAAAAAAGAGTTGAAGAAAGTGAAGTGGTGGATGGTGATAAAAGACAATTTTAAAGCCTTCCCTTAAATTGCGCCACCACATAGATTCCTATTCATATTAATTATACACCATAATATGATTATCTATCAAATTAACCATATATTATTATTATTATAACATTAACAAGACTTTGTCCCTCTAAACCCCAAAAAGAATATATAAATATAAAAATATGGGCTAAAACTTCTGTGATTCTAGGGACACCGTTCCTTAAATTCTGTATTTTTCGAAAGTTATACCCTTTAATATTAAATGGTATACACTTTATTATTAGAACGTACTCCTTCCATCCCCCGAAGTATTTCACGTATTTTTGTGTGCGAAGTTTAAGAAAAAATTGTTATTTTATTTATAAAGTAAGAAAGAGAATAAGTATTTTAATTAATTTAATGAAAACGGTGTGTAAAGTTATTGGAATGTGTGAAAAAGTGAGTATTATGTTGGGATGTGTATAAAAAATATGTATTATTATAGTGTATTTTTTACCATTTTTAGTAAAAGTAAAGTGTGAAATACTTTGTGTGACGGATGAAAAAGAAAAGTGTGAAATACTTTGGGTGACGGAAGGAGTATACCCTTTATTTTCTGAAGAAAAAAAATACTCCCTCCGTCCCGGGTATTTTTACCCATTTGTACGGGCACGGAGATTAAGACATTTTTTTTAATATATAATGTAAGAGAAAGTAGGGATAAATTAGTAATTTGAAAAAAAAATGAATAAAGTTATTGAGAATGATGAATAAAGTGTAAAAAATAATTAAAGTTATTGGAATTGTAAAAAGTAGGTAATAAAATATTATGTATTTTTGCCAAAAATAGAGTGGGTAAAAATACGTGGAACACCCCAAAATGGAAAGTGGGTAAAAATACGTGGGACGGAGGGAGTATCTTTTTTAATCAAACATTTATACTATTTATATTTCATCCGAACTTTATAATGAAAAATTATAATCTAATAAAAGTATATACCTTTTAAAACAAAAAATTATACCCTTATACTTTCTTTAATACTTACTATATTTTTTTTAAAAGGAATTTGGATTTCTTTCATTTATGTTCTGTAAATTTTGTCAATTTCTTTTAATTTGAGTCATTCAATTAATATATATGTGAATATGAATTTACCATGTCACCACAAGCAGAAAAATAAAAATAAATAATTAAATCATTATATTTATATATATATATATATATATATATATATATATATATATATATATATATATATATATATATATATATATATATATATATATATATATATACTCTCTCCGTCCCATTTCAAACTTTATGTTTGCTTTTTGCATGTAGATTAAGGAATGTAGCATTTTAATGTATAGAAATGTGAGAAAAATAATATTTTAATGTAAAGTGGGTAGGTTAATTAGTGTGAAGTGTGAGGTTATGGAGAGAGAAAAAGTTAATTTGTATGGATCTCATCTACCAAAAAGGGAAATATAAAAATTGAAATGGGATGGAGTGAGTATATATTATCAATTCACTAACAAACTATATAAAATTTTATTCGTTAGTTTATATATATATTTAATATATATATATTGAATGTGGGCGAGTTCTCAGAATAAATATTTTAACCAATATTAATCAAGAAAAAAGTGACTATTTTTTTAATAAAATAAATAAATGATCGATAAAAAACAATAATTAAAGACCAAACTGAATTATTTTTATTAAAAATAGTAGGATAAATAAAATTGATTACTTCCATAATCAAAAGTAATTCTTAGTCTAAGATTTTTAATGAAACAACTAACGCAACACATCAAAATCATAAGAGGTGTATTCTTTTCATAGTCTGACACACATGCATATGCTATGAAAAAATTTCAACATTTCTCTATACGGTTAATATTTTCTTTTTAGGGTATAGATGAAATCCCACATACATGTCATTCATTTAACAGTTTGAGACAAAAGATGTAACACCAAAATATAATAAGAGATTCGAACACTCCTTCTATCCTTCGTATGTAAGCATAATTTCATAAACAATTAATTGTCATGGATCTTAGATCTTCATGATTCTCATACCCTATAAACACGATTAGAAGACTTACCTTGAGACGCCATTAATGGCGGTCCTCCTGTTCCTATGAATTGCACCGGGAACTGGTTTCTCTCTCCTCACCTCTTTCTTTTAGGGCACAGTACGTAAAACTTATGTGATAGAGAATTCATAAAACTGTGTCTTTTTTATTTGGGGAGAGGACCAGATCGGATAATAAATCTTTATCAAATCACATTCTATCAATGTGATTGTTATCCATAAATATATATGACCTTATTTATCTCATATATATTATTATTTAAACCATGTCATTATTTAAGATATTTGATAATAATAAATATTTTATATATTTAATTATTAATGGCACTAGGCCATAATAATCTTACACCAGTATTTCTTTACATACAAGAGTGCTCGATCGAAAATTGTGAAAGTGTTTTTGTTTTAGTATGATGTAAGATAAAATTAGGACATTTTAGGTATTTCAGTAAGAAAAAAAATTAATTAAATTATTAGGTTTGGACCGTTTGGTGAATAGATTGATTTAAAATAATTTGCATTTCTTAATACGTGATGATATATATATATATATATATATATATATATATATATATATATATTTCTTATTGATATGTATATATTTTGTTCCGTTCAAATACAAAGTAGTATTTATTTTTTTTTGGATTGATATAACTCACAAAGTAATATAATCATACTCAATCCACTACACATAGGGCTCATACTCAACACTAATACAACTACACACTAAACATTAAAATAAGTATATCCTTCAATTCACTTCACATTAAATTATTATACTCTTAAGTATTCATTTTTCCCTTCTTAGTAAAAGGGTTCACACCTGGTCCACCACTCTCAACCACTCCCTACTAATACAACTACCCATTTTTTATAAAATAATAATATTCTTTAATCCACGTGTGAAAGCAAACGAATACGTTTTCTCAGAGTGATTTGATTAAATAAAACGATTTATCTCTCTATTAACTTAAGCTTTTAGATGAGGTGGTCATATAACATGGTATCAAAGCCCATGGTTAACAAAGGCCAAGGTTTTGAACCTCACCGCCACTCATTTATGAAAAAATTTCACATGCAAGGCTTGAGGCAAAAATGTACATAATAAGTCAGACAAAAAAATAAAGTGTGAAAAATTTGCGGACAAAATTATATTTTAAGTGTGTGATATGTAGGTCCCTATTATTAAAAAAAAAAATGTATCCCATCATTAGAGATCCTTACCGTCCTTAGAGATTGATGGATGAAGTAAATTACAATTGTATCTTAAATGATTTATAGAGGGCACATTGTTGACCGCATTGCAAGGGTCCAAACATGAATTTAGACTCCCACCCTACAACTATCAACTCAATTGAAAGACATTTTCATCCAAAACCCTATTACTTGAATTATATCCTCGGGCATGTAGGTCCCTATTATTAATAAATGGGGTCGTGGATATACGATTTGATATGCTACTTTTGTATAAGATCTATTTAAACACTAGTAATAGTTATATGAGTGAAACATAGGAAATATAAGAAAATCTAATTCTTATTAACAGGTTTGATTTTTACTATATATCTTTTTAAGAATTTAGCAGCGTTATATATCTTTTTTACATAAGGCTCATCCAATTGACATTGATACATTAAATACCACAAAAATTATCGAATTGTGTCTGATCGAAGTAAGGATCACATACTTCTTGTGTCATTGACTCATTGTCTATTAATTACTCAATTAAAAATCAAAAGGTCACAAAAATAAGTAATATTCCATCCATTTTAATGCGCTCTTTAAGCACCTAAAAAGTTTTTTTTTTAATTTTATAAAAAAAAATTAAGAGTAATATATTCTTTTTTAGTAACAAATAAATTATTCCCTCCGGCATTATCTTGCACTATTTTTTTGTTATTTACAAAGAAATGGTTTACAAATGAATGGTGCAAGATAATTCGGAATGGATAAAGTATAAAATAAGTAATGTATTATGTGAGAATAACGTTTTTTAAAATATATATAATGTATTAAGAAACTATATATTTTGAAACTTTTACCCTTTTTAAGTATGATAAATGTAATAGAAAAACCAAATTATGAGAGTGTTAAATTGTAATAGGACAAAGAAAGTATTAGAAATCCTGAATATACACCTACTTAAAATGAGTGGGAACATCATCGAGTTTGTCACTGTTAATCCCTAATTGATACTAATACTATTAAAACAAGAATTTTATCAATTCTTGAAAAATAGATTTATGCAACTTGAAGGTTAGAGCTCAGGCTCGTTCCTATTTTGAATTCGAGTTCAACCCTCTTAGATTACTTGTTAAGTTAATGAGTCGAGTTCGCCTCATTAAGACTCGATGATGATAATATAATAATTAATAATATAAATACGATTAATTATAATATTTATTTAATAATATTTTTATATAGTAAAATAATTTAATATAATAACAAATATTAATATAGTTACTATTAGCCTCGATAAATCTCAATTCGTCTTTCTTAATGAGCTCAAGTTCGATCGAATCATTTTCCAATCGAGCCGAATTGAGTTCAATAATAAGTTTGTTAGGTTATCAAATAGAGCTCAAATATATGATACTCGTGTAATTGTTGGTCAGTAAAAAATAAATGGCTACATATATATATCATGAACTAATATAGCTTAAATAAATTATTGGACAATGAAAGGGTAGCGACATGATAAGTCTCTGTCTGTACGCTCATAGAGATGCATGGACAGGTCAAAACATTTAGAAGAAAATACATTTACGTGATAAGTCCAATTATATTTCACTAGCAAATAATTTGGTTGTTGGCCCCTATGTGCTTCACATAGTTTAGACATTTTCATTTAATATATAGTCTTAGATGAGACTGGTGGGATGTTATATTTAAAAAATTCCTCTTCAAAACTAAACATAGGTAACAACATGTCCCCCATTAAAAATCAAATGCATTTATAACTCATCCAATCAACCTAGCTCAATTGGATTGTTTTTTTGTGAATCTCAAATTCTTTGCTTCACTTTCAACATGAATGAAATGCAATTAACCTCCATTTAAGTGTATGAATTGAAATCACCTAATACATAAATTTGTGATCATCCACGCAAAATCATCTCATGTAATCCTGTAAAAATTCAAATAACCCACGTCGTTAAATCGGCCATTTTTGAATGGCTTATCATAAAATCTGCAAAAAAGCCTACTCCCTTTGTCTGTTACAAATTTCATCTTTACTGTTCCATATTCTTTTAAGGAAAATTGTTTTTTAACTAAGTATTTTAATATATTTAGGTAATAAATAAAATATAAAGTAATGTTAGGAAAATTATTTTTTAACTAAGTATTTTAATATATTTAGGTAATAAATAAAATGTAAAGTAATGTTATGAGTGTGAAATAAGAGTGATAAACTTAAAATTAAAATAACTTTTGAAACTTTTGAATAATTAAATTGGATTTATTACTATCCAGTATAAGATAAATAATATTAGTGGTAGATACAAAATATATATTTTATTATTAACTATTACAAAATTATTTCATAAATAGTCCCTATTAACCCTATTTACATTAAAATGATCGGGCCATATCCTTCATTATAATTCTCAATCTGTATCCATGTCAAAACTATTTCACACATTGAAATCTCTCTCCCCCATACATCCGCAGATTATTTATAGGTTAATTTCTTAAGAATAAATATATAATTTCTGAATTCAAATATATTAAAAATAAATATTTTTAAATACATAAATTTTTAACATCAACAAATTACGTTAACTTTTGAACACAAAATATTTATAAAAATAAATAAATACATAAAATTTGAAAATAAAAATTTCTGAATACATACTATTTGAACACAAATATAAATATATTTGAATATAAACATTACTAAAAATAAAAATAATGCGGATGATCAAAGGCGAATCCGAGCTATCGAGGCGGCATGTTCTTGGGATATTTTTTTAATATAGTGGCTAATTAACCATTAATAATCATAATCCCAAATAGCTAAATGTATTTAGAAATAAGTGTATGCAACGTATTCAGAAATAGTTGTAGGCAATGTATCATGTATTCAGAAATATTTGTATATACACACACATTAATTTAGTTATCTCCCACCTATTTTGTGGAGAAATTAGTAGAAAACTTTATCTTTTTGCATCACACCGTTTAAATTAATTTTTTAATACAATTAAAATATAGATAAAAATGGTATTTTATGCATTCAATTTGTATTAATTAATAATATAATTTATTTGTGTATCTAGTAGTAATATACACATATAAATTGTGCCTAATAGTAATGGACCCAATAAAATTTTACTTCTTTTTTTGTGATAAAAGATATTGTAGGACGAACAATAGTGTGCAACCTTTTTATGAGATAGATGAAGCACTCAACAACCTTTTTAAATATTTAATTAATATTAGGGTTATATTAGGTATATCATTTCAATTTTTTTTATTTAATAGTAATAAATTTGAATGTAGTATCTTACCGTAATAATAATTAATAATGTGTAATTGATAACAATTAATCCTAAATAATGAAACAATTTTAATTCTAACAAGCTGGAGGACAGATATTCCGGGCTAGCCTGCTAGGCAGTGTGGGCTTATTTAGTCAATTAAATATGGGCTATCAATGAATTTTTAATGGTTTCGTATTCTTAAATTCGAGTACAAATATAATAATTCTATAATGTACCTATATGTAAATATTTATTTTAAATTATTAAGAAATAGTTTTTTTTAAATAACTTTATTACCAACAACAATCATAGTTGCCTTAAAAAAAGAAATAAAAAAATCATAGTTTTATGAAATTGTTACTGTTAGATACAATTTTTATAGTGATATTATTACGAGATACATTGTAGATAATTTATTACTATCAATTGCAAAAAAAAATTATTTTTAAAATTACACCTTTAACCTTAAATAGAATTTTAATCATAAATATACATGGAAATCCCATAAATTCTTGCATCTGTTTCATTATCCAAACAAATATTTTCTTAGGTACGTTAGCTTATTGAAATACATATCTAAATTTGAAAATTTATAAATGAATTTTTTATTAATCACACGCTTGATTAAATTAGCATATAAGAATATTTCTTATTCATATTTTATTGAATACCAAAATAGTCATTATAAACAATTTTTGTTTTAATATTGAACACCAAAATATTTGTGAATATATAATATTTGAACATTGAACACCGAATTTTTTTTGACATTAAACGAAAAATATTCATCATCAATATTCTGCAGATTATTATTGAATACCAAAATATTCATTACGAATTTATGATGTTTGTTTTAATATTAAACACCAAAATTTCTGAATACATAACATTTGAATATTGAACACCTGAAAATTTGAACATTAAATTGAAAGTCACCGAAAGTTTCCAAGAGTGGAAATTATTTCCTATTTTCATGGATAAATTAGTGGGTAAATAAATTTCTAAATACAATAAATAGGGCTAGAAGTGGTATTTAATGAGTTCAATTTGTAGTAATTAATAATATAATTTACATATTGTATCCAATAGTAATATATGTATATAAAATGTATCTATGAGTAATAGACTCTAGTTTTATTTTTTTTATAAAAATTAAATCAAACATTCGGTTTAGAAGGGGTGCTTGGCATAATGGGAGTTCAGAAGTCTGGTATGAAATTCATACCTCTCAATTTAGTGGAATGGTTAATTCCCAAAATTTTAGATTTCATTTCATTACCCAATAGGTCAATATATACCAAACATACAAAATTAATTTCATACTCATTCTGTGGGTCGAAAATACTCAACCAAACGCGTCTAAGATGTAATGTTAATGAAATGAAACATTCCAACTCATGAAATTCTAGATGCTGGAAAACTGGTGTAAAAGTAAAAGCAAAATATTATGCACATCAATTACACAAAACAATTATAAAAGTAACACAATAGTGTGAAGTTCTAATATACAATTAAAAAATAACCATTTTCGAAAGGGTGCACCATATATGTGGTTGCACACTAACACCTCTCTACTCTCCTAATTAAGCATGACAATTTAACATAGTTAGACCTGAATCAACCTTGACCTACAGTTTTTGGGGCGACCCGACCTACCCCATCAACTATATTACACTATTTTTAATATATATAAACTAAATAAATAAATAATATAGGTTGAAAAATGGAAAAGACCTGCCCTGCCTCGCATGGGGGCACGGGGCAATCCAGATTCGCATAAGAAGAATGAGTCTAGGTATAAGCATACTATTATCCACCTTTGTTAGTTGTCTTATTGTCATTACTACTCCAATGGATGCATCTAAATAGTAAAATTTCAAGAATGAGACATCTACATAAATGTGAGTATATCTTTAGCAAATACTTATGTAAATCGGGTTCAATTTTTACATCACAATTTATCGATTATTTTTTAATATACGAAAAATTACTTTTTAAAGTGATGAATTATTAGTTTTTGAATGAAAAAAAATATTCTTCAAATTCTAATATGTTGTAATCTTTATATTTTTGTTGGTATGAGTAATATTTTTTATTCGAAAGATAAATATGGGTGTGGACTTTGAATTTATTAAATGTACCCCAATTACTAAACATACCCCAATATTTGTATATACACTACTAAACATACCCCATTTAAGATATTTTTACCCTACTTGTTCACCTTTTTGAATGTGTCCCCAAGTATAGGGAATCAATTGTAACTCAGCGTGTGACCAAGTAAAAATATCGAACCCAAGGGATTAGCGTTAAATAAGATAAATACTAACTAATTCGCACCACTAATAATTAAGACAACGTAACCTTTTCTAATTTTGGAAATTATTAAAATAATTAGACAGAAAAATAAATATTAAATAAAATAAATATAAATAAAAACCACAAACAATCACAAGTATTTCCAAGAGAGAAGACAAGATATCTCTAGGAAATCCAGTTTAAAATTAATCAAATTAAATCACTTGACAATCATTTATAATTCCTGCAGATTTTATGGAAGCAATCACATAACTATGTTAAATCCCTTTTTTAAAGTAAACTTAATACATAAATCTGCTTCAAACCCTCAATGCAGAAGAATAATTCATACTCCCTTTCTAGGTACTTCATGCAAAATTTCATTAAAGGTTAGAGCACTAGACTTCCCTTTATAAGTACTTAAGAATTAACCTCAGTTCCCACCTAACAATCTAAGAAACCAAATCCTCTAGTATGGTAATTAATAAATATATTAAGTGTCCAATATTAATTATTCTAATGAATAAAGGTTATATGGTTGGATCTCATTTACACATAACAGATAGACAAATATAATCACTTTATGACACAAGCAACAAGCATAAATATGCATAAGACAATGACATGTCATGAATGAGGGCAGACCATATAAGACAAAAATATAAGTCTCAAATTCAAAGCATTAATAAGGGAATAAGAATATTGCAAAAATCTATAACCTAGTCTAGGTCATCAATTCAATCCAATTCAATCTTCAAACCCTATAACTATTCAGAAAAAGCACTGGCCCATGGTGCTACAAGCAACACTCATGGTTGAAGATAAAAACTTACCCATGAGTCTATAAATCAACAGTAAGAAATTAAAGAAGGAAAAAAAAACCCTTGTCTGGAATAATTTTTTGGCTTCTCTTTCCGTCATGATGATCCTCCTCCATTCTTCTTCTCAAGTAGAAAACATTGTGATTGAGTGTGAGGGTAATAGGTGAAAGGCGGGTGAAGGGTAGAGATGGATGGCGGAAGGTGATGGTTTAAGATTGTGTAGCCCAAAGGGTTCAGTAGAGACTTATTGTTTGGAACTCCCCAATGGATTTTTTTCTAGTTGAGGGCTGCTAAAATTAGGATTCCACCTCAAAATAGGGGTTTTATGTCAAAAACACGAACGGGCCAAAAATTAGGCCACCGGGTCATCCCACTTGTCAGCAGATTGCTCATAACTTCTTCATCCGAACTCCGATTGAGGTAATATTTGTTCTCACACGATTCTCTCTTTCTCGATTTTCTATCCATATAAAAACTTTAAGAACTCCAATATTTGAAGAGCACGAGTCGTGCAAAAGTGGCACGAGTCGTGCTGGTCGGCACAGCTTGCGCGTCTTCACCGTTTTGATCATGACTCCCTATCAGACCTCCAATTGAGGTGTTTCTTGAGTTAAAATGACCTTCTCTTCTGTAAATTTCCAATCATATATCACATGAAAAATCTAGACTTCGAAAAAGATACAAAAAATTTATATGAAGAGGACATGCGTTTTCAGCATTCTTTCACAATTTCACTCTTCATTTCAACTTTTCACTTTTAATCAGTTTTTCATCTAAAAACATGAAATAACACCTCAAATACACCAATATCTTTAATATATAAAATTAACCATTTATTGCTAAGATACGAACATAAATTCCACAAAACGGTGCTAAATCGGACCCTAAAACATGCAGATTTTCACACTAAACAGCCCCTTAACTATTCATACCTAAAATTACTAAATAGGAGTATACTCTAATTTTTTTAAAATCAAGATATTCTTAAAATATGTCTTAGATACCTTTTTAAGAATTTATTTAGTGGAGTATTATAAAATAGTAAATAGTACTGTGCAATAATTTTTAAGGTGCAATAAGGTCAATTTTTACCTAATGACCCAAATATAAATACCCTAATCAGCCTGATGGGTCATTTACTATCTCACTTTCTCTCTCTTTTATCATGCTCTCTCTCTAACCCATTTCTCCGCCTCTTGCATTCTTTCTCCATGTACTATTTTCTCTTTTTTCCCATCTCTTGCAACCTCTATGCCGCCTCTGAAATCGCCTCTCTGCCGCTTAATCTCTCTTGGTTTCTTCTTGATCTCAAAATTTTCATCCTTCTACTCTTCTTCCATCATTTGACATTATTTCCTCAATCTCTCTCCATTGAAAAAGTTATTGAAATTGGAATAATGGATGTAGTCAGTGCCAACTATCAACGAAGGTGACGAAGTCGTTCAATGAAATTCCTCTGAAGAGAATCATTCACTCGCCACGACATTGCTCTATCTCTCCTCTTACAACTTTCTCTCTCATCGATAAACATACTGTGGCGTTAGATACTCTCTCTCTCTCATTGATATACTTATAATATCATTCGAAAATGGTGAATGCTATTTGGGAATTGTGTGACAAGGATTGTGTGGCATTTTGGATGTCAAATTGAGATTAAGATATGGTTTAATTCACCATTAGAAACTTATTTTTATTGTGTTCAATCTTCTTCTAATTGTGAGATACACATCATCACCCAGATAATTTCTATGCTAAGATGATTTATGTGTTAATTGGGGTTCATTACTTATAGATACATTATCCAAATTAAAATACTATCCACTACAAATTGAACCCAGTAAATACCCATTTTAACCCTATTATAAGATTTATTGTATTCAGAAATTAAAATACCATTAATTTCCATGAAAATAGGAAATTAGTTGGGAGTAGTCAATCCCCTAAGATAGAATCGCACACGATATTCACATTTTAGGTTGTGTTCAATTTCAACCAATACATCGAAATGTCCGGCGATATTAGGGAACTCCATCGAGGTTTTATAGAAGGCAAAAGCGGCAGCAGCGTAAAGGACTGAGCCTGCTGATCACCGTCGTTTGACCACCAATTTTATCAATCGTTCCACTTTACATCTGACCAAACCTTAGATTGAATACCGACATAGCGGCTGAAGACTTTGAATACATTGTATTCTTTTATATCATCCCGAATTTAGATAAATAGTTCTTGTTCCATGTGGTATTCAGAGTTGGTATTTGAAATGGAATTGTGTATTCGATTTAATCAGAAATTGAATACACCTGATATTCAATTATATGTGAGATACAAAGTCGTGAATACTGATTCAATTTGAGTTCAAATCTTAACTTGAATCCAATGTGAGATATGTGTATTCAATTCATTATATGTGAGATTTGAGCTCAATTATAAATTTGAATCCAATGTGAGATACAATTTGAGTTGTGTATTCAATTTATATGTGATATACAAAGTCGTGAATACTGATTCAATTTAAGTTCAATTCTAAACTTGAATCCAATGTGAGATATGTGTATTCAATTAATTATATCAGGGTTTGAATAGTGATTCCCTTATCTTCGGAAATATATTACTTATCATTTATTAATATTACAATGAATAGTAATTCTGAATATAATTCTAATCACATGAAAAAAAACTACAAACTCAATCCATCATTTCACAATATTTTTATTATCAACATTATTTCATTAACTTCTATATTTTTAAATACAAACATTGGAATATCACCTGAAGAGTCAATAAGAATTTTTATTTGCAATATCAATTTCTCTATCCACAAACTCAGTAATCCAACTCTCATTCCTAAAACATAAATGAAGACACACTTTCACTTCTAAAATGTATAATGTCGTCAACACAACTTGAGAGGTAGAAAACGAGTTATAAGCAATAGATGTAATCAATAGAAGTTCTAACCACTCAACATCGTATGTAAATAAAAGAAGTACATTAATCATATGCAAACTGTATCCTCAACCAACCAATAAATAGTGTGCAAGCATTTGAAGGAAAAAAATAAGAGAAAAAAATGAGGTGGCATCTTCAATATTGCGTACACGTTCGCGTTTGCGCTACTTTTAAGATTCTGTATTAAAATAAGAAAAAAAGATCAAATAGTAATGTAAGAACAACTCTTATATGTAAGTAAGAGAAAAAAGGATAATTGCCATTCAACAGGTGTTTTCCTCTTTTTCTTAGGATATTCTCCATAGAAAGGTATTCTACTTTTTTCGTTCGATCTTGTGGGCATTTCAAAATGGGTGCAGGATTCTTATATTCACTTTTAGACTCAAAATCTAAACGATTAGTTTCAGGAATAGGATGTAAAATCATGCATGTAGCATTACCGGTATTTTTCAATGGAAAAATATTCACTCACGTGACTTGGTGTAGACAACGGCGTGTGCACATGGGAATCGAGTTATCTACCATTTGTGACATGAACACGTTCTAAACTTTAAATCGACACAAATAGAAGGATAGCTCAATACCTCAAAGTCTCCAGCTGTACACTCAACCACATTCCATGTGCGACCTTCATTGGCTAACACATGTCAAAGTGAATCCTTAAAATGGTATTCAGAAAAAAAAACTCAGAATGATATTTTAAAAAAATCGTAACCCCATAGAATGCACCAATTAGAACAACAATGGTATTAAGAAAAATATTATAATGGTTTTCTGAAAAATTATAACAATACAGAAAACACACATAAGAACAACAACAACTGATATTTAGAAAAAATCTTATATATGCTATTTAGAAAAAAGGTAACCATACAGAACGCAAACATCAGAATAGCAACAATTGTTATTCTGAAAAATTTTATAATGTTATTCAGAAAACAACGTAATCATACAGAACGCATAGAACATCAATCGTTAGTATTCATAAAAATTTTATAATGGAATTAAATAAAAATCGTAACCATACAGAAAGCAGACATTAGAAAGTATTAAAATTGTATTCTAAAAAACATTACTAGCAGACCTCATAAATTACAGAATCCCAAATTCATATTAATTAGATAAATTTGTTCACACCATTTTACACGGAAAAAAATGAGGAAATAAATTATAAACAAAAGAGGAAAGCAACCATTGACTGGTAATTAAATAAAATTATGTTTACACTTGTCGAACAAAATTACCATTAAAAGTACTTACAAAATCATGTTTAAACCCTCATAAATTACCGTTGAATATTTGTGATTATAAACAAAATTAAACAAATACTTGCAGGTTTGTGATTTCAAATTGAGATGATTACCGCAGTCAACAATTTTCTATACTCCGACTCTAATATGTAATCACATCGGAGAGAGAATTCCAGAAATAGATTGATTTGAGAAGAGATAACTAAAATATAGGAAATAGATTGACGATTACCGCGGCCAACAAGTTTATGTGAATTTCTAACTAACTAATTATAAATTATGAATTCAACTGATTATGAAAGGGTAATTAAGACTTTACATTGCATATTTTTGTACCTGGTAATAATTTAATTTGTACATTGTATCTAGTAGTAATATTATCTTATAATTTGTACTTATAAGTAATAATTCCTAATAAAATTTATAATAAACATATTAATAACCAACCGTATAACTTAAAATATTATAATGTATAAGTTATCCTTGATAAATGTATTATTTCTTAAATTATTACGATTTATTTACATTATAACTTATATGAACATTTCAACGTTTAATAACTAATTGTATTAGATGTAATTTTACATTGTATATTTTTATTTTAATAAATGTATTACCTTAAGATTTTTTTAAAGAAAAAATTTAGGCTAAGATGATTACTGTATTAATTTTAATTATATAATTTATATAATTTTCTTATAAGTGTATTACTTTAAAAGAAAAAAAGTTATTGATTTTACATTCTTTCATCTTCAAATCATTTCAATTTCATCTCCCATCCTCCAACGTACAACCTACTTATTTTACTCCCATTTTGTAACCTCTCTCATATCAAATTCTAGTTAATACATATATTAAGAAAATATTATATATTATTGAGTTATATCTATTACATTATGATTGAATAATGTCAAATTTGCAATAATTAAACTCTTGAAACTTGAACATCATAACAAGTTTAAACATGATTAATTGAGATCTGAATAGTTGTTTGTCACATATCAAATTCTAGTTAATACATTTATTAAGAAAATATTATACATTATTGAGCTATATCTAATACATTATGATTGTATAATGTCAAATTTGCAATAATTAAATTTCTGAAACTTAAACATCATAACAGTTCTAAACATGATTAATTGATATCTGAATAGTTGCCTCTCACATATAAAATTCTAGTTAATACATTTATTAAGAAAATATTATACATTATTGAGTAATATCTAATACATGATGATTGAATAATGTCAAATTTACAATAATTAAAGTCCTGAAACTTGAACATCATAACAGATCTAAACATGATCAATTGAGATCTGAATAGTTGCTAGTTGTTGAGATTTGAACGTCGTCAATGTCCGGACCGAATGTTTTGACCAGAGATCTGAAAAAGGCAATAGTCGTAACCAATGAAGATCTGAAAAGGCTAATAAGAATGTAGACCTGAAGCAATGAGAGGAGATCTCCGACGAATCATTCAAAATAAGGATGTGACGAGAGACATTGACTTTGGCATAGTGGTTATAAGTTGGCATAGTGACGGTGCAAAGGTGAGAATGACCAACAGCAGTGGCGGCGGCGGTGGTGAAGTGAGAAAACAGAGAGGCGGCCGTGGTAAAATTACAGAGATGGAGTGGTGGCGTGAAAAATAAACATATTGAGAGATAGGGTGGAGAAAAGATGGAGAGACCTGTGCGATGAGAGAGGATTGTTGAGAGAGAAAGGGGGAGGAGAGAGGGAGAGTCCCGTGTGAGAAAGTGAGAATGAAGAAATTGGTCAAAATATCCTTTTATATATGATCCATTTCAATTATTCAACCCATTGTACGCTAAAAACATAGGTATAATAGAACAACTCTTATAAATATACCCATCATTTCTTCTTTTCATCTTAAAATATGTTGAAATATTTCATGCTTCAATTAAATGGACATTTGAATTAATTTTATTAATTTTCTTGAACGACATCCACCTGAAATGTGATAAAATTATGCAGCTACATTTGATCAATCATTCATAGTCAACGTGAGAGTAAAGGCATCATCATCCGTATCCCAAAAATCGCATATTTTTTAAAAAAAAAAAAGTTAATACACATGTTGAGAGTATGGTTTCTTCTGCAATCTGTAACCACTTTGTTATAGGATTAAGTCAACTAGTTACAGAAAGATAATACAAGACATTATCATAACATGTGTAGATAGTAATGGAAAATGAATGATACCAAAACACACACATCTTAGTATTAAAATTAGAGGGAAAGCCTCATGTTACCCATTTTCAATTACAAACAATAAAAAATGCCAACCTTTGTTAAATGTAATAATATATACCCACTTTTATGTTAAAATGTCTATAGTATCCCTACATTACTACTCTATAATAGTGACATTACAATAATACACATGGAAATGACATAATTAAAAAATAAATAAATAAATAATAATAATAAATAATAATAATAATAATAATTGACAAAGAGGTCTTTCAATAATTTAATTAATAGAAATGATCTTTTAATAATTTAAGAGTTGATATCCGTGTATTTGGATGCACACTTGCATCTATATATGTACTATTAATTTTTATTTAATAGGAGTATGCGTTTTTTTAATAAATGTATAACTTTTTATGTTCAAATTTTTATAAAAAATTAGTAGATAATTCACTAACAAAGTGTATAAAATTTTATTCATTAGTGTATACTCACTCTGTCCTATTTTAATCTGTATGTATTTTCAATTTGAATGTCTAATTTTATTTTTTACATTTTTCTTTTTCTCTTTTTGATAAATGAGGTCAACACCAAATAATTAATATATCTCTATGGAATAATACACAATACTAATATATGAGTTAGTATCTTTTGTGTCCAGGGACATGGACTTGACCCGTACACTCAACATGTCTCATTTATTAAGTGGATCATTTATAATTTTAAAAAAAATAAAAAAACTCAATATAGGCAAGGTCGGACTTGGGCGCATGGGTCTAAATCCGTGTGCCCGGGGCACAAGAGTTTTTGTCTATAATTATTCACTTTAAAAAGTTAATTTAAATAGTACATGTTATCTAATTATGTCCAAATAAATTAATAATTCCTTATGACATAAATAAAATAAATAAATAAATAAATTCATGCAATTAATTGAAAAAAATAAGGAAATAGTGATAGAATAGGAATTAAATAATTTTATCAACAAAGTAAATATTTAAATGTAATTGAATTGAAAAAAAGTAAAGAGATAATATACGGTAAGTTGGTGGGAGAGAGAGGAAGAGCAGAAAGCTGGGTGGGGAGGTGGAGAAAGGTGTCAAGTCAAGGTTATTTTGGTCTTTTAAGGATAAAAATGGACATTTTTGAATTTTTTTAGAAAATAATTGGCACTTTTAATTCTTTATTTATGACAATGGACAAAACTGCTCATTCACCTTAAAATTAATACAAGATTTTAAGAATAAACTGCTAAAGAAAAGTAGTTTAAATACATAAATCGATCATAGTTTAATTCATAGTAGTATTCAAACCAAATTGGTGATCGATTGAATAAATTGTAATAGTAAAAATTAATATGGGTGAAATTTCATAATTTTATGAGGTAGTAATAATTGTTTGGAAATAATTTTTTGATAAAAATGAGGAGAGAAGTGGAGGAGAGTGGAAGATGAAGACTTTGAATATATGTCTGCGCATCTTACGAGGAACAAAAATTTTATTTTGTAGTATAATAGTTTGAGGAATATTTAAGTCATGTTAATTAAGAATATTTAAAATTAAAAATATTTTTAGAGTATATTCAACCATTTTGGAGGTACGAATAGCTGCTCCAACAGATATTTAGAGATTAAAAACAAAACTCAAAATTTGAAACCAAAATATAAAAGTTGAACAAGTAAATAAATAGTGAATCATATTCGAGGGGCTTACTTGCGTAACCCAGGTCATCCATGACCTAAATTTTTACTGGTTGGTACTAGTAATTATAATTTTTTATTAATGAATATCATTTCTTGTTAATTATCCCATGATATCCACATCACCTAAATTTATGCATTATCAACGTCATTCTCATTTTATATTTTACTTTTTAATAAATCAATTCATACAATTGATTTAGAATAAATTGTCTAGTAAATAGAATATATTGTGTTACGGAGAATAAAAATTTTAAATATAGAATATTTTTGAAATTATTGTATTAGATAACATTTTATTTTATGAAGCAAAAAGATAATATTAGGACCGAAGAAAAAAATATGAAAAGAAAAAATAGAAGAAGTGTGTGTGCATATATATATATATATATATATATATATATATATATATATATATATATATATGTTGAATATCAGTGTCATAATTTCTTTAGTTTTACTTTACATTATTAAACCTAATTTAAAATTTAAAATTTTGTATCTACTTTTAATATATGAAAATATTTTAAAAATGATATAGGAATATGTAAATTCAATTTTTTAAAACAATAATTATAACTTATTTTTAAAAGATAAAAATTAAGTTGATAAATAATTAATGAGTTCAACTTCGGTGCATCTAAACGATTTTAATCGTTGGATTACAATTTAATTCAATATCAACCACTAATTATATTAATTAATTAATTAAAAATTAAAAATAATTAACTACTCACTAATATATGCTTCTAGCCTATAAAATGTAAGATGTAAACCCAGTATAACCCATAATTATAATGTGATAATGACTTTAATGGGCCTGTCTATTTTTTTTAATTGATACAATTGGATTTTTTTAGCCCATTTCCATTTTTTGGATTTCAAGTGTACCAAGCCCATTTCAGCATTACCGTTTCATATTTTGAAAAATAAAGAAAATTTTAGGGGGTTCTTATTCTGCACATCTCCCTTCTTGGTTTGTGGCACCTCTTCCAACGTCGGTTCGTGAAATCAGTTCTCGTGTTCTCGATTGTGGCACCTTTTCCAACGGCGATTCTCGTGTTCATGTCTTCAGTTGTCTGGCGCATCTGGTAATTTTCATTTTTGTTAATCGCCGTAGGACTTTTTTGTTAATGTATTTTGTACTGATTTTTGTTTCTATTTTAAACTTATTTTACAGTTTTCCATCCTTAATTTTTGGGAATCGGTGCTATAAATTATTAATTTCAGTTCTGGAATTTTGATGGTAAATGTATTTTTTAGCCAACATTTTCAATGTCGTAGTGTTTTCATATGTACTGAAATTTTTTTTTTAGATTTTTCGTGTTCATATTTTTTTTTGTTTAAATAATCTCAGTTATACTTTTTTAAATAATCTAAGTTATCTTTTTCAGCAGTTGGAAAATAGTCAGCAATTTGCACTAGGTTAAGTAGATAGAACTCTTGTTCTTAAATTGTTTTTCATTAATGGCATGTACAATTATTTGTAATTAATTACTTAGATTTTCGTTGTAGGTTTGTTGAGATAATTTTGTAATTGGTAGAAACAGTGTGTTCTTCCAGGGCAAGGTCTTATATTTTGTAGAAAAAATAGACATATATATAATTCAAACTCGTTCTAATACTTATAAAATTTTACAAGAGAAGTTGATGGGGATAAATAAAAATAGAGTGGGTGATAAAAGGAAAAAAACATGGAACAGATCATGGAAGTAATTCTCTTATCTTTTATGATAAACCTGCACAGAAATCAATGAATTATGGTGCTGAAACTTCAGCAAGATTTTATGCAAGAAGAATGAAAAGGTAAAGAAGCCCTATTAGATTAAATGAAGACATGTACATGTTTGTTCATTAAATGAGATACATTGTTATTATTTTGTTGTTTTGATTAGTTTCTGTTGTACTTTTATATAGTAGTGAAATTGGTCAGACTGAGACGCTCATTCCTGAATAAATGGTGTGTTTTGTTTTCTGATTAACCTAATAATTATAATTTTTGTTTTAACCACTTTCTTCTCTGGATATTTGGGTTTTTATCAGTGGAGCAGTGACACAAGTCTCTCAAACTGAATCTTATTCAAACTCTAACAAAACCCAGAATTGGATGGAGGTTCTATATTTATTTTGTCCATCTAAAATCAAAATTTGGCTGAATTTAATAATTCAGAATAGTCAATATTTGTAACTTGTTTTTCTGGTGTCAATGATATGATATGGATGCAGTCATTTATGGCAATCCAGTAATAGAGGTTTTAATTCATGCTTCATATTTGTCATTCTAAATCAATCCTTGAAGGATGAAGTAATTTTTCTACATGGCTAGTTATGGAATATTAAATCCATATTTATTAAAGTAACCATTTGGCTGCAGTTTCTTTCTTTGCTCCTTTATGATTTGGGTCACTATTCAATATATGAAAAGCTTGACCTCTCTTAGACATATAAATAGATGGCGGTTAGTTTTCTATTTTGATGAGGGAAAGAGCTGTATCTCTGAAATCATGATAAAATAATGTAACATTTTTTGTACCATTATGATTAGACTCTCTTATGTTATTATACTCTTATATTTATCTTTTGTTCTTTTTGAAATTGTAGTAAAATTAGACAGACTGAAATTGTAATTCCTGATAGTGATGAGAGGAGGTCAAAGTTAAGGAATGATACGAATCAAAGGTTTTATTGATTAGACTCTCTTATGTTGTTATACTCTTATACTTATTTTTTTTTCTTTTTGAAATTGTAGTGAAACTGGACAGAGTGAAACTGTAATCCCTGATAGTGATGAGAGGATGTCAAAGTTAAGGAATGATACGAATCAAAGGTTTGATTGATTAGACTCTTTTATGTTGTAATACTCTTATATTTATTTTTTGTTCTTTTTGAAATTGTAGTGAAACTGGACAGACTAAAACTATAATCCATGATAGTGATGAGAGAAGGTCAAAGTTAAGGAATGATACGAATCAAATGTTTGATTGATTAGACTCTTTTATGTTGTTATACTCTTATATTTATTTTTTGTTCTTTTTGAAATTGTAGTGAAATTGGACTGGCTGAAACTGTAATCCCTGATAGTGATAAGAGGAGGTTAAAGTTAAGGAATGATAGGAATCAAAGGTTTGATTTACTAGACTCTTATGTTGTTATACTCTTATATTTATTTTTTGTTCTTTTTGAATTTGTTGTGAAATTGGACAGACTGAAACTATAATCTCTATTATTCATGAGAGGAGGTCAAAGTTAAGGAATGACAGGCAAAGGTTTGATTCATTGAACTGTTTTTTATTTAGATGTGTTTATGTTGTGCTCTTATTTATTCTTTTTTAAATTGTAGCAATATATTCAAAAACAAGCCTGCTAGAATGGCAGAGAAAAGCACAAAAAATAACTCCTAATCTCAAAGATAGGAGGTATCGTTTTTGTGTTTCTAGTTTCGAAGGTTACTCTTTCCTATATATGAGGTTACTTTTTGTAATAATTTAGGTTACTCTGTATATTTTGATTCATTTTTATGATATCAAAATTGATCTTGTATTTCTAGGTTACTATTTACCTTTTAATGGGTTACTCTTTTTGTTGAATTGGGGTACTATGAACCAGATTTTCACTTTGTTGTTTGTAGTTTTTATTTGTTTTCATTTTTCCATGTTTTGTGATGTTTGGTTATCAACTTCTTAGTTTCACATGTCTCTTATTTTGATCATGGAAAGAAGTAGATGGATTTGAAATTATTTTGTATTAAACTTGAGGCTAAATTAAATTTGTTTGATGTGATATTATTTATTTGAAATTTATTTTGTATCATTGCTTGCAATCTTGTTGATGATGAGATTCTTATAAGGTATGTAAATTTTGAATACATTGTAGCTTTTTTTGTAGAGTCAATTTTTTTTGTTTTTTTTATGTATAGTTATATTTATATTGCAGCGAAATTCCTATTAGAAAATCGAAACCATCCAAGCCTGCTACTAAGGGATCTAAAATATCCAAGCCTGATGGGAGGGTAGAGAAAAGCAAAAAATCAACTCCTAACATCAGAAATATGAGATAATATTTCTATGCCCCTGGTTTCAAAGGTTACTCTTTCCTATATATGAGGTTACTCTGTTCAATGATTTAGGTTACTATGTATGTTTTTTATTCATTTTTAAGTCTATGGATTCACATTCTAGGTGACTCTGTATTGTTAATTGGGTTACTATGAACCATGTTTTTCTTAACTATTTGTAATTTTTATTTTCTTTCATATGTCTATGTTTTGTGAAGTTTTGCCAACAACTTCTAGGTTTCACTTGTCTAAATAAAAAAATTTTAATGTGAAATTCTTTTATTTAAATTATTTTATATTATTGCTTGCAGTCTTGTTGATGATGATGATAATTTTGTTTCAAATGAGAGCCCTTTGAGGTATGTAAATTTCAATACATTGTAACCAATGTTCTTTTTTTGAAATAATTTTTTGTTTAGTTTTTATGTTTAGTTTTATTTATATTGTAGAGAAATTCCTATTAGAAAATCTAAATCAACCAAATTTGTTACTAAGATCTAAAAAAGGAGTATCGACTTCTACAAGCAACAATAAGAGGTATTATGTTTGTGTTTATAGTTGACTATTTATATTAGTTACTATGAACACTTTTAATCATTATTATTATATTTATTGTAGTGATAAGAAGCAAGCAAAGCGAGTTGACTAAAGACTTAAGGAAAAGTAATTATCCTTTTTTTTGTTCTCTGATTTCTGTGTTTTGTTAATTGATTTATTATGCTTATAATTTTTTATTTTTTTGTCCAGCAGGTTAATAAGTCATTGCAGACCTAATGGCCTAAACAATGTTGTGTGAAAATTCAATGAAAAGCAAAATTCTGATATCAAGGAGCTTGGGTTTGGTGCCTTATTGGAGTTAAAAGTTGATAAATGTGTTAATTTAGATCTTATGGCATGGTTGGTTCATAACTTCAACAGTAGGAGTAAGGTGTTAACCGTGGATAATAATCAGAGCTTTTGTGTTACTCCAGATGATGTGTATGTTGTATTTATGTTGCCAAAAAATGAGGGTATGGATGTGGCAATGTATACAAATCTTGAAGGGTCAGAGTTTCTCAATTTCATTAAAGAGGAGTACGATATAAAGGTCAAAATGCATTGTGTTGTTTGGGTTATCTTCTCTTGAACAAGTTTGAGAATGGAGGTTTGGATTTTAAAATGATATTTGCATTATACAATGTAAGTTCTTTTCTTGCACCTGTTGTGAATGGGTCTGTGAAGAGTCGGCTTGTTAAATCCTTGGAAAATGTGAGTATGATTCTCAAACTCGATTGGTGCAAGTTTGTTTTGGATGAGTTGTGCTCTAGTATTTCCAAGTTTAAGAAAAGATCTAGTACACGCATTGGGGGATGTATTCTTCTTTTGCAAATCATATATTTCCATCGTATGATTTGGAGGGGAATACCGAACCCCATATCCAGGCCTTTTATACTACATTGGACCGACACTAAACTGACTTCAAGGAAGAAGGAAGAACTGGATGCTGGAAGATTTGGTTTGGGGAAATTAAGTGACAGATATCCTCTATCAACTAATGGAGTTGTCAAATCTGTTGACCATGGAACTAGTTTCAATACTGTTATGGATGATGCACAGATGAAGGTATATATAATGCTTTTTTTAAATAGTTTTATACAGGTTACTCTTATATATGAATATGATTACTCTTTTATATGTCTTGGGTTACTCTTTAATATTTAAACTTAACTTTATGGGAATATAAAATTAATCTGTTGGTTTTGTTTTTTGAGGAAATATGCAGCTTTTTGCATAGCCTTAAGCGTGGTGCAGATAGTTTCCTCAAGAAATATCAATCAAAGATTGTTAAGCTTTCCAAACTTGCTCAAAAGATGAAGGATAATCAGAGTTCTTTTCCTAAGGAATCTGATTCCCAAAAGTTCTTTGGTGACGAGAAGGTGTTGAAATATATTGATGATATTGTCAAGCACTTCAAAGCAACTAAAAAAACTAGCTGCAGAAATGTCTAGTTATAAGTTTACCCCATCTCCGCCCATGCCTTCTGATCTAGAAGAAGACTACGTTGAGGTTGCAAATCAATATTTTAACTTTGAAGATGTCGAATTGGATGAAGATTTTGATGTTGAAGATGTGTCTCTTCAAGAATTAAACGAAGCAAAAGATTCTGTTCAAAGAAGAAAACCTCAAAGAAATTCAATTTCCAATATGGCCAATATGGTTGAAGATATTTGCTATATTTCAAAATTCATGACCCAATACAAAAAGATTTTTGAAAGCATGCAGAATAAGTTTAAGAGGTTTTGGACTATATTTCCTATGATGCTAAAGTTTCAAGGGATCAGTAAGTGGATTTTTTCTTTATAAATATCTTTTCTAAATATAATGTTGTCTTTTATTAGCATTTTTTTAATGTTTTATAATTCAAACAGGAAGTGTTATTATCGAAGGGGATTGTTCCATTTTATCAAACAAGATGACATTTTTCGATGAGACGCAATTGTCAAATATATGATACGATCATTTCTGGATGGATTATGGAGGTGAATGCTGATTCAGGTCATGATGGGCGCAAACATAGATTTGTTTTAATATTGATCATAGTTTAAGTATTTCTTTATTTTTTTAATTGTGTAAACTTTTTAAATAAATCTAATACAATTTATTTATATATTCTTATTTTTTTTGTAGTGTTTGCTTCAACAAACAGTCGAATCGGATGATCTTAAAGATAATTACGAGGATTTTAAAGCATACTGGGTTTTATGGCTTGAGTTCTTTCAACGACATTTTATTAGATGTTGAATTGGTATGATATATTCGTTTTGGCTTATACGATTACTCTTTAAATAATCATGCGGATACTCTTCAGAGTTAATTAGGTTACTCATTTCACAGCAGAAGTTTTGGTTTCCTATTATTAATAGGATTACTCATTATATTTGTTGAAGTTTTACAATCTTTATTTAATAAACTTGCTTAAAATTTTTCAATGTTATTTTTATGTAGATTTTTGTTCCAATGTGTTTGGAGAATATTTCAATGTTGTAGTCATCAATTTGGTTAACTCCAAGATCCAATACTTGGACAACAAAAAGTGGACAGAATCCGAAAGACTATACTACTATGAATCAGCGTGTTTCATGGTAACATAAAATTGATCTATTTTTTCTTTAAATTAATATTTTAAAGTTTTTATTTTTATTTCTTTTATTCTTTAAGGTCCAATTGATGATACGGTATTTGGGTGATATAAAACATTCAAAAGCTCCCTAAATGATTAACTATGAGGATGAGCCAGTTACTTTTAAATTGACTACTTTAAGGATAGATAATGATTGTTGTATTTATATCATGCATCATTTGCAGTACTTTGATGGATTCCCTTATACAAATCTGGATTTAAGTAAGGTATATTTTTGTAGTATATAGTTGCTGATGAGAGTGAAAATAAACGTGTTTTAATATCCTATTTAACACCTTTTTTATTGATATTGTAGTCTTATATGAGCACAAGTGGCTTATATTCGATATATGTGAGAATCATGTGCACTTGAGGTGTTTTATTGTATTTTAGGTGGAAAAAGGATGAAAAGTGCAAAGTTGGAGAAAATGTGCAATTTGTGCAAGAATGCTAAAAACACACATCCAACTTTAATAATTATTCTGTATTATTGTGGAGTTCGAAACTATTAGTGTAATATATGGTTAGAAAGCCACTGAAGAGAGGGTCGTTTTGGCGTAAAGAACAACATCATTGAAGTCCGAACGAGGAAGTTATGAGCAAAGTGGTGACGCCGTCGAGCTGTACCGAATAGAATTGCAGTGCTACTTTCCATGGCCTGTTACATATTCAATTCTTGGAGTTTTTATGATTTCTTCATATGGATAGAAAGCCAAGGAAGAGAGGATCGTGTGAGCATAAAAATCACTCAATTCAGAGGTCGGATGTGAAAGTTATAAGCGAAACGGAGAGACTGCGCAAATCGGTTTGACCTTCTTGAGGTCGAACCGAGGTCGAACCCAACGGAAAAAATGCTGGTTCGACCACGACATGCATGGTTCGATCTGTAGGGGTTGGTTCGACCTGTTTGGGAGGTCGAACCGCACTGCAGGAACTTACCAAATCCGTATTTTCGAGGCCTAAACGCATGTGATCACTTGAAAAGCCCATTCCAAGCCTAGGAGACGTGATTACAAGTATAAAAGGAGGTCTATACAGCCCCAAAAAAGGGAGGAATACAACACAATACAAGAGAGGAGAAGAGAGGCCACAACATACAACACCCCACAAGGGGGGATCACCCCCCAACCATCATCCTTTTCTCCATCCATCCATCACTTTGAAGATTCGTTTGTGGAATCAATGGGAGAACTAAGAGGAGAATTCAAGAGCGAGAAGGACGCGATGACGCCACATCTAGGGTTTATTCATTTCCTAATTTATCTTGTATTTTCCAGACATCCGGGTAAGATCTATCCAACACCCATGTGTGTTTCCTACAATATCATGGGCTAGAGCCTTTTTGGTAGAACTAGGGTTGTGAAGGTTTTATCTAGTTAATTGAACTTCCATGTGTACACTCCGTACAACACTACTTGTGGATTTATTTTATATATGATTGTGCCTTTTTAATTCATACTCACGGTCGTTTTGTGCATCATTAACTGTTATGCAGAGTCTGAATACATATCTTGGTTATTGATTGAGTGCGTTCACTGCTGAGCAGGATTCTAAGTTATGATTCTATGTGAGGGGACTCCGAAGCTTCATTAGAACTATCATATATGAATACTTATTAATTGAATTGAATTCGGGTTAATAAGTATGATAAAGAAGATAATTTCATATTACCTATAAAGGGAGATCATATCGGGTTTGAGTACCAATCCTAGGGGAAAATAATTGATACTGATAGTACCTAGAAAGGGGGGTGAATTATATCTCTTGCTCTGAGGTTATTTACACGTGTTACACGCATATTTACTTGTGTCTATAGAGTAGATATGCATGGTTTAGTGATGCGTCCATATTCCACAAGGCAGAGTCGGACATTGACACATGAAAGGGAAGTTAATTAGTGAAACTGGATTATCCTAGAGCTACCTATTCTCCTACTTGATCCACTTTCGTATCCTTCGAGTGATAGTTTATTTTATTTGTTATTTAATTTCCAGCATATTAGTTGTTAGATAACCATTAAAACGTAATTGCCTTGTCTTAATTAATTTAGATAATAATTAATTGATAATACGCCGTCCCTTGGGTTCGATATTCACTTGGTCACCTTTCGAGACTATATTTGATATCCTTCATACTTGGGGATTAATTGTGTGTTGAGAAAACGCGCATCAAGTTCTTGGCGCCATTGCCGGGGACGGCTGTTATTATTGATTTTATTATTTCTAGTTGATTAAGATTTTTTTTTCTTTTTCTTTTATTTGTGATTATTTATTTCTATCTAACCTTGAATTTTTCCGAGTTACTTGTGCGCTTGTAAAAGGAGAGGAAGGAAAAGAAGGAATAACACATTGATCTAAACATGGCCGGAGCAAGGCAGAATCCGGATAATGTTGCCATACGTGAAATTTTCATGAACTTTGGGAATGTCAACATGGGGTTGATAGGAGCAAGGGGGGAAGATGATGATTTTGAGATACATCCCGCTCTTACTAACATGGTAGAGAAGAATCCCTTTTCTGGAGGTTGTTTTGAAGATCCATATCAGCATCTCCGAAGATTTCTTGGTTATGCAAACACTCAAAAGGGCAGTGGAGCGAATGATAATGCTAGACAGATTGCCTTATTCAAGTTCTCTTTGATTTATAAGGCGGAAGCTTGGTATGAGACTCTTGATGCCACAGATTGCACTACATGGGACCAACTGCAGCAGAAGTTCTTGGAGAGATACATGCCACCCTCAAGGATCTTAAGAATGAAGCAAGAGATCACTCGATTTGTTATTAATCAGGGTGAGAAATTTTATGAGGTGTGGGACAGGTTTAAAGACATGCTCAGGAGGTGTCCACAGCATGGAATGCCGAAGGCTGAATACATAAGCATCTTCTACTATGGATTGGATTGTGAGTCGTGTATTTTTATTGATGAATCATCGGGAGGAGCGCTGTTATCAAAGACAGCACTTGAAGCGGAAAAGTTGTTTGAAGACATCTCTATGAATTCACGTGACTGGCCAATAGAGAGAGATAGAGGATCATATGTACTTGGCGAGGTAGCGCAGGTTGAACATCAAGTGGTGAAGCCGAATAGGGATGATGAGATCGTCTCTAGTCTAGCTAACATCAACAAGCTACTAGAGTTCCAGCAGAGACAGATCATAGAGTTGACACAAAAGGGGCCTAATATGAAGCAGCAAGAAGTGAAGAGTGATAAAGATACCTTCAATCGATACATGGCTGAGAACGATGCAAGGATTGACCACATCGAAGCTAGAATGAATGTTGATCATGCAGATTTATCTAAGCAGATGAAGGAGCTTACTTTGATTATGGGGCAGATGACCACGAACGTGAATCAATTAACACAAAAATTGGAGAATAAAGCCATCACGTTAAGGTTTGGAACGCAGTACGAGGGACCAATGAAGCCGGAGTCAAAGTTTGAGGTGAAAGAAAGCGGATTCGACCAAAAACACTATGATTCGACCTGTCCCATAGGTCGAAGTGTGCAGGAGAGGTCGAATCTAGCTACGAGAAGACATCCGGCAGAAGCTGCGCCTCGATTCGACCAACAGCCAGTCGATTCGACATGGCCCTCAGGTCGAATCCAGGTCGAATCACCCCATCTGGAGCACTCTGTTTTCACAAATTCTCGATTCGACCACGATGCTACTGATGAGTGTGTAAATTCACAAGTTTGGCACTATGTTTTGTGCTAGTTTTGGAGAGTTTTGATGTGGAAATAGGTGGAAAACCTATATATATCGTGAATTAGCATGAATCAGGTGTTAGTGGAGCTATTTGAGTGGTTTTCTTAGTAAAATGGAGTGAAAGTGCCAAGAATCGAAGAGACAGAGTTGAAGCCATGCGAACCGCCCAAGAAATAGGAGGGTTCGACCTGGTTGGAGGAGGGTTCGACCTCTCCAGCAGGTCGAACCAGCATTGCTGAGCTTACAGAAGAAGGTTCGACCACGACTCAAGTGGTTTGACCTGTCCATCAGGTCGAACCATGGTCGAACCAGTTCACAGAAAAGAGGATTCGACCACGACGTTTGAGTTCGACTTGCCAGTTGGTCGAATCGGGAGCGGAAATTGTCCAGTGATGAGGTTCGACCTGGGGTTCGACCAAGTCCTGAGAGGTTCGACCTGTTCAAGAGGTCGAACCAGTGCAGAATTCTTCCAGTAACGGGGTTCGACTTGGGGTTCGACTTGTGGCCAGTTGTTCGACCTGTTTGACGAGGTCGAACCTACGTGCGAGAACTTACCTTATCCGGATTTTTGAGGCCGAAACGCGTGAGATCACTTAGAAAGCCCATTCCAAGCGCTAGAGACGTGATTACAAGTATAAAAGGAGGTTCATACAGAGAATAAAGGGAGCTTTTGATCATCAATCATAAGAGAGACAAGAGTAGAGGTGGTGATCCATCCGGAGGGCTGTGACAGAGGTTCGCTGAAGGTTCAAGTAAGAATGGTCAATCTAACCATGATTGTTCCTAGATCAATCATGGGCTAGAACCGCCTTGGTAGTTCTAGGGTTATGAAAGTTTCATGATGTAATTCATATTTCGTGTGTAAAACTCCGTACAACACTACCTGTGGTTTGTTTTATATAAGATTGCATATTTAATCCATACTCATAGTCGTTTTGTGCATCAATGATCGTTGTGTAGAGTCTGAATACATAACATGGTTATTGGTTGAGTGCGTTCACTACTGAGCAGGGTTTATTGTTATAATTCTAAGTGAAGGTATTCCGAAGTCTTATTAGAACCGTCTTATATGAATATTCATTGATTGAATTAAATTCGGGTTGATGAATAGGATGAAGAGTATAACTTTATAGTACCTAAAAAGGGAGATCAAATCGGGTTAGATTCTAGACGTAGAAGATAATTGATTATGATAGTACCTAGAAAAGGGGGTGAAGTATATCTCTTGCTCCGAGATTATTCACACGTGTCAAGCGCATATTTACTTGTGTCTATAGAGTAAACTTGCATGGTCTAGTGATGCGTCCACAAACCACAGGGCAGAGTCGGACATCATCACATGAAAATACGAATTGCTAGTGAAACTGGATGACCCGACGAACTACCTACTATTCTTCTTGATCACAACTCACTTTTCTCTACTCTTACTATTTCTTTTTGCTATTTCGATTAGAAGTCATTATTCCTTAAACCTTTACAATTACCAAACATAGTCTAAAGTATACTAGAATATAACGAAATTGATATTTAATCGTCCCATGGGTTCGATATTGTAACTTGGTCATCTTCGCGACTACAATTGATATCCTTATACTTGAGGATTAATTTGTGTGTTGAGAAAACCCCTATCAAGTTCTTGGGACCGTTGCCGGGGACGGCGTAAAATATCTTTTTTGGTATTATTTCTAGTTTATTAGGACTATTTACCTTGTTTTGTTGTTTTCTTTCTTATTCGTTTCAGGTGTATGCTCACAAGATCAAAGAAAGGTAATCTTGAACCGTATAATCCTGAGATTGGAGCATCATCAAGAAAGAAGAAGAAGAAGAATAAGAGCAAGGCAAAGACAATTGACCCAACTGAAGCTCTGAATTTTGGAGTCGAGGTTGACGAGCAGATTTCGCAAATGATTGAGGCTACAACTGAAGTTAATTTGGAAGTAGTAACAGTCAACATGGCAGCGAATCCGAATAATCTAGCCATCCGAGAGGTTTTCAGAAATAATGGGGCTGGAAATTGTGAGCTTTTAGGAGCAAGGGGAACTAACACAGCTTTTGATCTTCATCCCACTCTTATTAGCATGATTGAAAGAAACTCCTTTTCAGGAGGGTCTTTCGAGGATCCGCAGCAGCATCTGAACAAGTTCTTGGGTTATGCAAGTACTCAAAAAGACGTAGGAGAACATGAAGATGCTAGGAAGATCCTTTTGTTCAAATTCGCGCTTACTGAAAAGGCGAGGGATTGGTACGATACTATTAACGCAGCTGAGTGCACCACGTGGGAGCAATTGAAGTTAAGGTTCTTGGAAAGGTATATGCCACCTTCGAAGGTGTTTAAGATGAAGCAAGATATTAACCAATTTGCTATCAGTGGAGGTGAGAAATTTCATGAAGCGTGGGATAGATTCAAGGACATGCTCAGGAAGTGCCCTCAACATGGGTTATCTAAAGCCCAATATATCAGTATATTCTATAATGGATTGGACTGTGAATCAAGAGTGTTACTTGATGCTTCTTCTAATGGAGCATTGCTTACAAAGTCATCCGTTGAGGCCGAGAAATTGTTTGAAGACATATCGATGAATTCGAGGGATTGACCTACTGAAAGAGTTAGAGGTACGTATGTCCTTGGAAAGGTAGCTCAGGTTGAACAAGCAATGGTGAAAACAAAGAGAGAGGATGAGATCGTTTCGAGCATGTCCAATATCAACGAGCTACTTGAGTCTCAACAGAAGCAGATCAGCGAGATATCTCAATGAGTGCCAATCATGCAGCAAGAGATGATGAATAATGGAACCATCCAAGAAGAATTGGAGGAAGCAAATTATGTCATGGGTCAAAGTATTCAAGGAACGAGGTACCCAAATCAAGAAAACCGGAATTACCAAGGGAACTATCGAGGAAACTTTACCAATCGTGGTTCCTCTGGTAGTTATCAACAGCAACCAAGGAGGCCCGAATTTTCATGGAGCAATGCGAATAATGCAGTGCAACTTCCGATGGGTGTTGATCCGAGAGAAAAGGTGGAAGAAGGGAAGCCTGGTTTTGAGGATACTGTGAACAGGTACATGGTAAAGAATGATGAAAGAGTGAACCGCCTTGAGGCCAAACTTGAGAAAAAGATTGATGATCACCACAGAGATTTGTCCACTCAAGTAAAAGATCTCACGTTGTTGATGGATACAATTGCAGAGAATGTGAACACATTGACTCAATCTGTAGGCAAAGGGAAGTTTCCGTCTCAGAGTATAGAGAATCTGAAGTCGTGTAATGCGATCACACTGAGATCGGGAACGCAGTACGAGGGACCGATGAGGCCGGAATCAAAGTTAGAATTTTCTAAGCCTCGGTTCGACCAACACTCAGAGGGTTCGACCTGGCATACAGGTCGAACCATGGTCGAACCTCATCAGCAAGAGCACTCTGTTTTGTCGCAGGAACGGTTCGACCAACACTCAGAGGGTTCGACCTGGCATACAGGTCGAACCATGGTCGAACCTCATCAGCAAGAGCACTCTATTTTGTCGTAGGAATGGTTCGACCACGATCGTAATTGTTCGACCAACCCATCAGGTCGAACCCAGATCGAACCGGAGGATAGAAACTATACAGTGAAGCGGTTCGACCTCGGGGGCAATTGTTCGACCTCAAATGTTGGTCGAACCCTAGTCGAACCTCAAGAGCAGAATGAGATCAGTCTTCCAGGAGAGAGGTTCAACCAATACAAACCTGGTTCAACCTCTCAAACAGGCCGAACAATGGTCGAACCTCGCCAAGATGTTTTGATTGATGCACCTGATGTTCCTTTTGATGTCGATGCGACTCCAGTGGTACGGAATGAGCAAAGTACAAATATAATAGCTGAAAAAAAATGGGAAAGAGCTAAGCGATTAAGAGCCAAAAAGGAGAAAGCGGAAAGGGTTGATCGTGATGAATGGGGGATTCCCAAAATAAAGATACCTCCACCGTTTCCCTATAAGCTAGTGAAGAAGGGATTGGAAGAGAAGTTCAAGAAGTTTTCAGAGATAATGAATAAGATAAGCTTGAACATCCCTTTTTCAGAGGCAATCATGGAGATGACATATTATTCTCGATTCCTTAAAGACATATTGATGAAGAAGCAAAGCTTAACCGGAGTTGAAACGGTAAACTTATCTGAGAATTGTAGCTCAATTATTCAAAAGAAGTTACCACCAAAGATGAAAGATTCGGGGAGCTTTACTATTCTATGTGAGATCGGTAAGGGGCCAGCACGGCAAGCTTTGTGCGATCTAGGGGCAAGCATCAATTTGATGTCGTTGTCCATCTTTCAGAGGCTTAGTTTGGGGGAGTTGACCCCGACAACTGTTGCTCTCCAATTGGCAGATAGTTCAATGACGTTTCCAAAAGGTATTGTTGAAGATGTTCTTGTAAAGGTGGAGAAGCTAGTCTTTCCTGTGGATTTCCTTGTACTAGAAATGGATGATGACAAGGATAATGTTCCTTTAATCTTGGGGAGGCCATTCCTTGCTACGGCTGGAGCTATGATAGATGTCCGGAAAGGAGAACTTAAGCTGCGAATGGACAAAGAAGAAGTACTTTTCAACTTAGACAAAGCAATAAGGATGCCAATGGAGTCCCAGTGTTATAGTATTGACGTGGTGGAGGAGATTGTGAAGGAGGATATGTCTCTGATCTTGTCAAAGGATCCTCTTGAGACATGTTTGATGGAGTCTCTTACTTATCCCACTACGGAGCTTGACGGACTTTCTAACGAGGTATGTATTGAATTTCTTGAAAACTTACTTGCTTTGGGTGATGACAGGTTTGAATTGGAAAGAACTAAGGTGGAAGAAGTCAAATGGGCCAGGAAGTACTTGCCTTTGGATAACGAAAGCGCTCCAGTGGAAGAAAGGAAAAAGGAGTTGAAACCATTGCCGGAACACTTGAAGTACGCTTTTCTTGGTGATAATGCAAAATATCCGGTAATTGTATCTTCTTCCTTAAATGATGATCAACTTGAGGAGTTATTAGATGTCTTAAGGAAGTACAAGTCTGCAATAGGATGGTCACTTGATGATTTGAAAGGTATTAGTCCTTCGTATTGTATGCATCGGATTAGGTTGTTGGATGAAGCAAAGGCGAGTGTTCAAAATCAGCGTAGGGTGAATCCCGCAATTCAAGAGGTGATAAGAAAGCAAATCCTTACGTGGTTGGATGCTAGAATTATATATCCTATTAGTGATAGTCCCCATGTGAGTCCATTGCATGTAGTTGCTAAAAAGGGGGGCATGACTGTAGTGAAAGCTGAGGATGGAGAAGCTATAGCCACGAGGATTCCTACGGGATGGCGTACATGTGTGGATTACAGGAAATTAAATGAGAACACGTGTAAAGACCATTTTCCTCTTCCTTTTATGGATCAAATGTTAGATCGTCTTGCAGGGTATGAGTTTTATTATTTCTTGGATGGATACTCGGGGTACAACCAAATCATGATTGCTCCCGAGGATCAAGAAAAGACCACTTTTACTTGCCCCTATGGGACCTTTGCTTTTAGGAAGATGTCATTTGGATTGTGTAATGCGCCTGCTACTTTTCAGAGATGCATGATGGCGATTTTTGATGGTTTGATAGAAAAGATCATGGAGGTGTTCATGGACGATTTTTCAGTTTTTGGTTCTTCTTTTGATATTTGTTTGTCTAACCTTGCTATTGTTTTGAAGAGGTGTCAAGAAACTAATCTTGTCTTGAATTGGGAGAAGTGCCACTTCATGGTGAAGGATGGGATTGTTCTTGGGCATCATGTTTCCGCCAAGGGATTGCAAGTAGATCGTGCTAAAGTGGTGGTAATTGAGAAGCTTCCACCACCGACCAATGAAAGAGGAGTGCGGTCCTTCCTTGGACACGCCGGTTTTTACAGGAGATTCATAAAAGACTTCTCAAAATACTCTAAGCCCTTATCTCATTTACTTGAAAAGGATATTCCTTTTGTGTTTAATGATGAGTGTCTAACAGCTTTTCAAGTTTTGAAGGAGGCGCTAATTACTGCCCCTATCTTGATCACACCGGACTGGACTCAACCGTTTGTACTTATGCGTGATGCAAGTGATGTAGCACTGGGTGTGGTGCTCGGGCAGCTAAGGAAGAAGAAGTTCTGCGCCATTTACTACGCGAGTAAGACTTTCGATGCGGCACAGAAGAATTACACGGTGACTGAAAAGGAGTTTTTGGCTGTTGTGTATGCATTCGATAAGTTTCGTCAGTATTTGGTTGGCATGAAGACAATTGTGTATACGGATCATTTAGCGATTCGGTATTTGATGGAGAAAAAGGAGACGAAGCCTAGAATTATAAGGTGGATTCTACTACTTCAGGAGTTTAACATGGAGATTCGGGATAAGAAAGGAACAGAAAATGTGTTGGCAGATCACTTGTCAAGGTTGGAGACTAGGGAGCATTGTGATAATTCTTTTGAGTATATTGAAGAGATGTTCCCTGATGAGAAGATCATGGCTGTGGCTGTTGAAGGGACTGAGCGAGCGTGTGTGGTCGCAGCGCAAGGCATGGATCCATGGTACGCGGATTATGTTAATTACATTGTCATTGGAGAAATTCCAAAGGATCTCAACCGATATCAACTTGTGAAATTTAGGAGGGAAGTTGAGACATTTATATGGTATGATCCGTTTGTTTACAAGATATGTACGGATTCTATTGTCCGAAGATGTGTACCCGAGATGGAAATAGAGAGTGTGCTTGAGTTTTGCCATGCACAACCAAATGGGGGGCATTTCGGAGTGCTAAAGACTGCAGCTAAGGTACTTCAATCCGCTCTCTATTGGCCTACATTGTTTAGAGATTGTGAGAGCTATGTGGCGTCTTGCGATAGATGTCAGTGCATGGGAAATATAGGAAGGAGAGATGAGATGCCACTGCAGCCTAGCATAGTTGTGGAGATATTTGATGTATGGGGGATCGATTTTATGGGGCCTTTTTCCCCGTCGAATGGGTTTCTCTACATTCTTCTTGCTGTGGATTATGTTTCAAAGTGGGTGGAAGCGATTCCTACTCGTGAAAATGACTCGAAAATTGTTTTATCTTTCTTGAAGAAGCATATTTTTGCCCGTTATGGAGTTCCTAGAGCACTAGTTAGTGATGGAGGTTCCCACTTCGTCAATAAATTTCTTGAGAAGGTGCTTAAGGATTATGGTGTTAAGCATAGGGTTACTACACCCTATCATCCGCAAGCGAATGGGCAAGCAGAGGTCTCCAACCGTCAGGTCAAACAGATTCTGGAGAAAGTGGTAGGAACTAATAGAAAGAATTGGGCTATGAAGCTCGATGATGTGTTATGGGGGTTCCGAACCGCTTACAAGACGGTGTTAGATATGTCACCGTATCAAATTATCTATGAAAAGCCGTGCCACTTACCTGTAGAGATTCAACACAAAGCATTTTGGGCTTTGCGACGCTTGAACTTGACCCTCAAGGATGTGAAGGAGTTGAGGATAACTCACATGAATCAATTGGATGAGTTTAGGAGTCGTGCTTACAAGAATTCAGAGATTTATAAGGAAAGAATGAAGAGGTGGCATGATTCTAAGATCTCATACAAGGAGTTCAAGCAAGGAGATGAGGTACTACTTTTTAACTCTCGATTGAAGCTTTTTGCAGGCAAGTTGAAGTATAAGTGGACGGGACCGTTCATGATTCATCGAGCCTTAGGAGGGGGAAGTTTTGAGCTTATTGACAAAGATGGAGACGTTATCGCGGCGAATGGGCATCGGTTGAAGCATTATAAGTTGCCGGATGATGCGTGTGTCATTTTTGATGATACCTTGATCTGATTTGGTACCGTCGTGACTCTCCGACGTTAAATATGAGCGCTTGTTGAGAGCTTACTCTTCCGTTTTATTGCTTTATTTCTTTTGTGTGAGTAAGAAATTTTTATATTTGAC
The DNA here is from genome assembly GCA_023678885.1 of Pogostemon cablin. Taxonomy (NCBI): domain Eukaryota; kingdom Viridiplantae; phylum Streptophyta; class Magnoliopsida; order Lamiales; family Lamiaceae; genus Pogostemon; species Pogostemon cablin. The sequence goes on along the minus strand of CM042975.1, from coordinate 22,333,827 downwards.
GTGCTTACTTTTTGGCAATTACATCTCTTTGCAAATTTAGTTTCGATTGTAGTTTCTCCTAAGTTTGGGGGGAGGTGTGATGTACTTACCTCGATAAGCACCGACAGTATAATCTTTTCTTTGTATTGTTTGTTAGGGGAGTTGGTTTTTGCGGCCATATTGAAATTTTAATCGATTTTGATGTGACGATTTTTTACAACTTGCCTAATGTTCAGTGGTTTTTGGTTGTGTTTTCTTTTACGGAGTTACTCATGAATGATGTCTTGTAGAACAATTTCTGAAGTTGTGCTCTAGATTGTACCTAATAAGTTGTGTTGAAGCTTGAAGTGTGTAGTGAATGAAGAACACTCAGTTTTGAAAGTCGGAAGGATGGTTCGACCAACGCCAGGAGTGGTTCGACTAGTGCCGGAGGTCGAACGAAAGCAGAGGAAGTCGAATCAGAGTCGAAAGTTGTCCAGTGAGGTGGTTCGACCTAAGCCATATTTGTTCGACTTGTTCAGAAGGTCGAACCTGAGGTCGAACCAGTCAGTTCAAGGCACTCTGTTTTCCAGAAAATAGGTTTGACCAATTCAAGGATTGTTCGACCTAATCAGCAAGTCGAACCCAGGTCGAACCGAGAAGAGTATTTGTCCAGAAGGTAGGTTCGACCTCGTCATCCATTGTTCGACCTGTTCAGCAGGTCAAACCTGAGGTCGAACCAAGCCAGGTACGCAACTTAAGTTCGATTTTTCGGAGGGTTCGATCACTTTTTCGAAACACCAAACCTCGAACCCTCTTCAAACCTCTACACCATTACACAAATTCTTCGATTACACTTGATTGCACACCGATTACACAGCATTACACTTAGAATTTACGAATTGGGCGCGGATTTGGGCAATTTTCGTCGCAAATTAGGGCTTCAGTCGCGACATTCTTGTGTGTGTGTGATTTTGATCGGTTGTTCACCATGGGCAAGTCGACAGGTATGTTTTTCCAACTCAATTACTCTAGGATTGAAGGTTTAGGTATGAAATTCGATGTGAATAAGAGGATTGATGTTGAATGTTGATATTGTGACTTGTTTCATATGAATTCTTGTTTGTTGGTTGAGAATGTTTGATTATAGATTGAACTTGATGGTTTATGTGAATTGATCAACAATATTGTGCAAATATTAGGACAAGCATGTTAGTTTGGTTGAATTGGTACTCGAATTGGAGTAGTTCATGTTCTGAATTGTTGAAACTGTTATGAATTGCTTGAATTGTTGATGCATGCTTGTTGGTTATTTAAAGAAGGTTGATTGAAGATGTTTTGAGCATGTTGAATAAGCAATTGGTGTTGAGACGATAGTTGGAGTGATTATGCATTGATGCTTGAAGTCTTGAGTAGAGTATGTGATGTGCTAGTAAAATACTTGCTTTCTTGTCTTGTTGGTTGGATTGAAGTATTTGTTTTCAGGAAAGGGACAAGGGTCAAGTAAAGGTAAAGGAAAGGCAGAGGAGGAAAGATCGAAGAAGAGGCATGACAGGCCTTCGAATTTGGACAAAGTGACAAGGAAACTGAGGCTAAAAGATCGTTTACCCGAAAATTTCAAGATCCAGATGCAAGATTGGGATGAGATCAAAGAGAAGTGGGAAGAAGTTTCAGACAAGATAGCTCGCACTCGATACCAAGATGATGAAACGATGAGGATAATGAGAATAGGGGATGACATATTTTGGATGTTCGATCAAGTAGGGATCCGAAGATTCATGGAGTTGAAGAGGCCGACGTACTTCCATGTTACAGCGGAAGTAGTTTGCTCATTTGAGATGGAGAAGGACCCGCTTGGGTACCCATATCAGTGTACGTTTCAGCTTGGCAGAGTGAGTAGTAGATGGACGTCTGAGGATTTTAATGAATTGTTTGAGACACCTTTAGAGATCCCTCGATTGGAAAATACTGCATTCAGTGCAAATCGGTTTTGGAGGGAGATCACCGGGGAGATTCGAGACTATAAGATTAGACAGGCTCGTGCTTCCGCAATAAAGAATCCAGTCTTGAGGTACATGGACCGCGTCCTGAGCAACACGTTATTCGCCCGCTCGGAGGGGAGTGTTGTGCCTAGAGGAGAGCTTTACGCCCTGTGGTGTATGCTAAACGGGGTGCAGTTCAATGTTGGAGCTTATTTCATTGTGCATCTGCATCGATTCAAGACCATTGGATTTCAAAAGGTGAATATTGGAGGGTTACTGACGATCGTGGCTGAGCATTACAACTTGGATCTCACCGGCATTACACCAGTAGAAGGAGAACCCGATTTGATGATGATCACGTGCGTGAAGGGAGGATTTGCCCATTTTAGAGATGGAGATTGGTTCTTCACGAGGGGTCTCAAGCCTTTCGAATTTATGTTCCCCTTCAACGTGAGCAACTTGACAACTATTCGAGTAGCAAGGAATAAGTTGATGAATTCTCTCGGACATATCGCCTTATCCGTAGCAGTAAAGTCGGGTGGTGATTGGAGAGCGGTAGCGCAGATGTGTGCTGAGGAGAGGATGGCTGAGTTACAACAGATCATTGATCAAGGAGAGTTCCGTCCACCTCAGCCACAGCAGCCTGAAGAGGAGGATCAGGTAGATGAGCAGCCGGAGATGGAGATTTCGGAAGAAGAGCAGCATGACGCGCCTCAGCATGCTCCGGTACTGCAGCGGCAGCAAGCAGTCCCAGGTACACGAGAGCAGCTTTGCTTGATTCATGAGCAGCTGGTCGCGGTAGTAGCTGCACAGCAGGAGACGAACAGGCAGCTCGCGCTCGCTAACGCCAACTACACCACGCTGAATGAGAGGTACTCTGCCTTGGATAAGCGTGTTGGTAGAGTGAGTAGTCGAGTGGATATGATGGATAGGCACATTACAACTCTGTGCCGAGCTGTGGAGAATAGGATGGATGAGGATGATAAAGATGATGATGAGGATGATGATGCTCCTAGGGAGTAGTTTCAGGTTTTCTTTTGGCTTCTGCGATTCATCTTATCTCTCATTCTTCTTTTTATTCTTACAGATTGGGGTATGATTCATGTGTGAGTGGCATGTACTTGATATAGTTGATCTTGTATGATTGATTTGTATATGGGTTGTTGATTCTGTGCATTCATGTGTTTACGTGTTTATTTTCATTGAAAGAGCATGTATAATTTGTTAAGTATATGGAATTCATGAGGAATTGATCTTGATTATGTGCTATGAGGAGTATTAGGAATTGATTACCTATGTGAGGATTTGAGCATCTATCATGATTGATCATGATAGTTTATTTTTGAGAGAATCATTCGTATGAACGTATTTTAAAACTTGGCTTGGATTCTTGTGTGAAACTTACAATTGAGGAAATATTAGGACATGATCTTAGGCCGTTTTTGATTAATTGAGACACTTAGCCAAATTTTACCTTTCCTAATGATTTTATAAACCTTTGGTAGCCCTGTTTGAGCCTTTTAAAAGCTTTTTCTTTGGCAAGCCAAATAAAAGAGCCTTGATTACCTTATTTGAGCTTTGAAAATACCCTATTCATTGGTAGAGAGAGTAAGGTGAATAAGTGTGCAAGAAGAAAAGGAAGATGGAATGCGGTTTAGTAAGAAAAGTACATGGTTAAATCTTGTTAGGGGTAGTGCCTGAAATTGGTACCCCGAATTGCTTATACATGGGGCTTAAAGTTTTAAAAGTAGCCGAATGATGTTCGAGAAGGGTAGTGCCTACAACTGGTACCCGAGCGATCAAAAGAAGAATGATGTTGATGCAAGGAAGAGAAGGAAAATAAAAAATTGCAAGTGGAAGAGAAGAATTGGAGGAGAATATGAAGCCAAATGAGAAATCAAGAACCTCCAAGGTAACTCTCTACTAGTGTCTTAAGTCACTATGTCCAAATTTTCCTACCCTTTCCAAAGAGCCAACATTACAACCTAAAAACAAGTCCTTTGTGATCCTAGTATTAATTTGATGTGAGTTGCTTTTTGAGACCTTTGCCAAGCTTATGGTTACGCGTGAATATGAATTGATATGAGTGTTTATACTAGCCTATAGTGCCTCACGCACGTGAGCAAAAGAGAGTAAAGACTTATCTTGTCAGCTAGATTACTTAGTACTCCGAATGGTGAGTGATTTGATTGATTTTACATGAGTGAAATATATGATGCAAGTAATTCTTGTTTGATTCAATGAAGTGGCATGTGTAATATGTGTTGTACTTGATTTTGTTGAATTATACACGACTCCTGTGGTTTAAATTGGTTGCCTCGGGACGAGCAGCATACAAGTTTGGGGGTTTGATGAGTGTGTAAATTCATAAGTTTGACACTATGTTTTGTGCTAGTTTTGGAGAGTTTTGATGTGGAAAGAGGTGGAAAACCTATATATATCGTGAATTAGCATGAATCAGGTGTTAGTGGAGCTATTTGAGTGATTTTCTTAGCAAAATGGAGTGAAAGTGCCAAGAATCGAAGAGACGGAGTCGAAGCCATGCGAACCGCCCAAGAAATAGGAGGGTTCGACCTGGTTGGAGGAGGGTTCGACCTCTCCAGCAGGTCGAACCAGCATTGCTGAGCTTACAGAAGAAGGTTCGACCACGACTCAAGTGGTTCGACATGTCCATCAGGTCGAACCATGGTCGAACCAGTTCGCAGAAAAGAGGATTCGACCACGACGTTTGAGTTCGACTTGCCAGTTGGTCGAATCGGGAGTGGAAATTGTCCAGTGATGAGGTTCGACCTAGGGTTCGACCAAGTCCTGAGAGGTTCGACCTGTTCAAGAGGTCGAACCAGTGCAGAATTCTTCCAGTAGCGGGGTTCGACTTGGGGTTCGACTTGTGGCCAGTTGTTCGACCTGTTTGACGAGGTCGAACCTACGTGCGAGAACTTACCTTATCCGGATTTTTGAGGCCGAAACGCGTGAGATCACTTAGAAAGCCCATTCCAAGCCCTAGAGACGTGATTACAAGTATAAAAGGAGGTTCATACAGAGAATAAAGGGAGCTTTTGATCATCAATCATAAGAGAGACAAGAGTAGAGGTGGTGATCCATCCGGAGGGCTGTGACAGAGGTTCGCTGAAGGTTCAAGTAAGAATGGTCAATCTAACCATGATTGTTCCTAGATCAATCATGGGCTAGAACCGCCTTAGTAGTTCTAGGGTTATGAAAGTTTCATGATGTAATTCATATTTCGTGTGTAAAACTCCGTACAACACTACCTGTGGTTTGTTTTATATAAGATTGCATATTTAATCCATACTCATAGTCGTTTTGTGCATCAATGATCGTTGTGTAGAGTCTGAATACATAACATGGTTATTGGTTGAGTGCGTTCACTACTGAGCAGGGTTTATTGTTATAATTCTAAGTGAAGGTATTCCGAAGTCTTATTAGAACCGTCTTATATGAATATTCATTGATTGAATTAAATTCGGGTTGATGAATAGGATGAAGAGTATAACTTTATAGTACCTAAAAAGGGAGATCAAATCGGGTTAGATTCTAGACGTAGAAGATAATTGATTATGATAGTACCTAGAAAAGGGGGTGAAGTATATCTCTTGCTCCGAGATTATTCACACGTGTCAAGCGCATATTTACTTGTGTCTATAGAGTAAACTTGCATGGTCTAGTGATGCGTCCACAAACCACAGGGCAGAGTCGGACACCATCACATGAAAATACGAATTGCTAGTGAAACTGGATGACCCGACGAACTACCTACTATTCTTCTTGATCACAACTCACTTTTCTCTATTCTTACTATTTCTTTTTGCTATTTTGATTAGAAGTCATTATTCCTTAAACCTTTACAATTACCAAACATAGTCTAAAGTATACTAGAATATAACGAAATTGATATTTAACCGTCCCGTGGGTTCGATATTGTAACTTGGTCATCTTCGCGACTACAATTGATATCCTTATACTTGAGGATTAATTTGTGTGTTGAGAAAATCCCTATCATCTACCGGTTCGACCAGTCCATCAGGTCGAACCCAGGTTGAACCGACGACCATAAATCTTACAGAAGGTCAGTTCGACCTGGGGCATTCCGGTTCGACCAGCACAACAGGTCGAACCGAGGTCGAACCGCACTCTGCGAAGCACCCTGTTTCATCGTAGACTCGATTCGACCTCGACATAATCAATTTGACCAGTACCCCTGGTCGAACCAAGGTCGAACCGGAGGGCAGAAATCTTCCAAAGAGCCGATTCGCCTGGGGGGAGTTGGTTCGACCAGTACCCCTGGTCGAACCCAGGTCGAACCCAACATGCAAGGTGAGAATGGACTTCTAGGTGCTCGATTCGACCACGACGTACCTAGTTCGACCAGTACCCCTGATCAAACCAAGGTCGAACCCTGCCAAATTGTACCATTTTCCTCGCCGAATGCTTTACATGATATTAATGCTACTCCCTTACCATCCCAAGGACAGAATACTGAGCTTACAATGGAGAAGAAGTGGGAAAGAGCAAGTAGGTTGAGAGCCGAGAAGCTTAGACGGCAAATGGATAATGCAGATGTGGTTTTCTCTCTTGATCGTGCAATGAAGATGCCCATGGAGACTCAATCGTGCAAAAGCATAGATGTGGTTTCTAACTTGTTTAATCTTGATTTTTCTAAGGCAGATGATTCTGAATTTAAGTGGAAGATTGACAAGAAGGTGTCTAGACCGCCGTGGGAAGAAGGTAATTCCAAGGATCGTATACTTGTGACCAAGAAAGGTGAGGTGTTGAGTGTCGACAAGAAGAGGAAAAGAAAGTATTTGAAGGTGAGGATGCGAGAAGACCGTCCTCTACCGTCGTGACTCTACGACGTTAAACATGAGCGCCTGTTGGGGGCTTGCCCTTCCGTTTTATTGCTTTATTTCTTTCGTGTGAGTAAGAAATTTTTATATTTAAGGTGCTTATTATTCGGCAATTACATCTTTGCAAACTTAGTTTCAACTTACGTTTTTACTAAGTTTGGGGGGTGTGATGTACTTACCTCATTGAAGCACCAAGAATATAATATTTTTTTGTAATGTTTGCTAGGGGAGTTGATTTTTTGTGGTATATTGAAACTTTAATCGGTTTTGATATGTCGATTTTTTGTAATTTGCCTAGTGTTCAGTGGTGTTTCTAGTGTGTGGAGTCGATTACATAGTCAATTAATTCTTTCTTATAGTTTTCCTATTTTATTATTGATGAATCCTGTGATGATGAGTTTGCTTGAGCTTTGATGATAGAAAAGGGTAACTAGGTGGCAAGACGAGTTCTACATTGAGGTTCGACTCGAGGAGCTCGTGCATTCATTGAAGGAGAAATCAGGTGCCCTCGTTTCCTTTTTCTAATTTTTATATGTGCTTTTAATTCATAGGAGTGGAAGGATTGAGTTTATGGTGGTGATCCATGTGAGCTTATATTGTTAAAATTATCTTTGAAATTCATATGCTCTTGAAATTGATGAAGGAAGTGTACTTGAGTTATATTGTGATATGAAGTTCTATGTGTACTTGTGGGATATTGCTTACCATGAAAAGTGCTCTGTTACTTGTTAAAAACCCATGTGAGATTTTGAGCCTCGTTGATCATGTACATAATTACATGATATTTCTTTTCTGATGAGTATCGTTCTTGTGTATGTATTCTAGAACTTGCCTCTTGTCTTACTTGAAACTACATGTGTGTTAGATGATGGGAGATGATCTAAGGCCATCCTTGAATTTATGAGTCACTTAGCCAAATAATTTCCTACCAAATAATTATATATCCGTAGTTAACCCCGTTGAGCCTAAAAATTTTATTTCTTTGGTAACCTACGAAGATAGCCACTTTGATATCCTATTTGAGCCTTAAATTCCTATATTTAGTGGAGAATTAAATGTTGTCAAAGTGTTTGAATTGATTTTCATGGAGTTTAGAATGAATAAAATATTTAGAGCTGTACAAGTGATTATGAGTAAAAACAAAAATATGAGCTTAAAAATAAGTTGCTTATGGGTAGTGCCCGAAACTGGTACCCCAAGATGTTAGAGGTAGTGCCCAAAACTGGTACCTCTAGAGAAAAAGGATGTGCTTGAAGAAAAGAAAAAGTATGTTGAGCTTGAAGGAAATGAGAGAAGAAAATTAGAAGAGCATGAAGCTGGATAGCCTTGAAGTGTAAGAATCTGCAGTAAAAAAGATCTCCGGTTTTAATTCTCTACTAATTGAGTCACTTTATCCATATGTTTCCTATCCTTATCAAAGAGCCAACATTACATTCAAAAGAAAAGTCCTTTTTGATCCCATTGTCGAATCATACTTTTAGTGGTGAATAGCTTGATACGTTTGGCAAGCTTATGGTTACGCATGCACTTGAATTGAATCTGAGCGTAAATACTTTAATCCATAAGTGTACATATTGTACACTTGAGTGAGAGATCATATATATACTTCCCGTGATAACATGTTAATGGAGCATTTGAATTGGTGGTGATTGTTTTAACTTGTATGCTATGAATTGATTATTACATATAATTAGAGTTGCATGACCTAAGTTGAGGACAATTGTATTTTGAATGAGTATTGGTCATAGTCCTTGTTTCCCCGCTAATTTTCTTATTCTTTCTCTTTATCTTTATTTTGTTGTCTCGGGACGAGCAACGGGTAAGTTTTGGGGATTGATGAGAGTGAAAATAAGCGTGTTTTAATATCCAATTTAACACCTTTTTGAGTGATATTGTAGTCTTATATGAGCACAAGTGGCTTATATTCGATATATGTGAGAATCATGTGCACTTGAGGTGTTTTATTGTGTTTTAGGTGGAAAAAGGATGAAAAGTGTAAAGTTGGAGAAAATGTGCAATTTGTGCAAGAATGCTAAAAACACACATCCAACTTTAATAATTATTTTGTATTATTGTAGAGTTCGAAACAGTTGTGATATATGGTTGGAAAGCCACTGAAGAGAGGGTCGTTTTGGCATAAAGAACACCATCATTGAAGTCCGAACGAGGAAGTTATGAGCAAAATGGTGACGCCGCGCGAGCTGTGCCAAACAGAATTGCAGTGCTACTTTCCATGGCCTGTTACATATTCAATTCTTGGAGTTTTTATGATTTCTTTATATGGATAGAAAGCCAAGGAAGAGAGATCGCGTGAGCACAAAAATCACTCAATTCGGAGGTCGGATGTGAAAGTTATAAGCGAAACGGAGAGACTGCGCAAATAGGTTTGACCTTCTTGAGGTCGAACCGAGGTCGAACCCAACGGAAAAAATGCTGGTTCGACCACGACATGCATGGTTCGATCTGTAGGGGTTGGTTCGACTTATTTGGGAGGTCGAACCGCGCTGCAGGAACTTACTAAATCCGTATTTTCGAGGTCTAAACGCGTGTGATCCCTTGAAAAGCTCATTCCAAGCCTAGGAGACGTGATTAAAAGTATAAAAGGAGGTCTATACAGCCCCAAAAAGAGGAGGAACACAACACAATACAAGAGAGGAGAAGAGAGACCACAACATACAACACCCCACAAGGGGGGATCACCCCCCAACCATCATCATTTTCTCCATCCATCCATCACTTTGAAGATTCGTTTATGGAATCAAGGGGTGAACTAAGAGGAGAATTCAAGAGCGAGAAGGACGCGATGACGCCACATCTAGGGTTTATTCATTTCCTAATTTATCTTGTATTTTCCGGACATTCGGGTAAGATCTATCCAACACCCATGTGTGTTTCCTACAACATCATGGGCTAGAGCCTTTTTGGTAGAACTAGGGTTGTGAAGGTTTTATCTAGTTAATTGAACTTTCATGTGTACACTTCGTACAACACTACTTGTGGATTTATTTTATATATGATTGTGCCTTTTTAATTCATACTCACGGTCGTTTTGTGCATCATTAACTGTTATATAGAGTCTGAATGCATATCTTGGTTATTGATTGAGTGCGTTCACTGCTGAGCAGGATTCTATGTATGATTCTAAGTGAGGGGACTCTGAAGCTTCATTAGAACTATCATATATGAATACTTATTAATTGAATTGAATTCGGGTTAATAAGTAGGATAAAGAAGATAATTTCATAGTACCTATAAAGGGAGATCATATCGGGTTAGAGTACCAATCCTAGGGGAAAATAATTGATACTGATAGTACCTAGAAAGGGGTGAATTATATCTCTTGCTCTGAGGTTATTTACACGTGTTACACGCATATTTATTTGTGTCTATAGAGTAGATATGCATGGTTTAGTGATGCGTCCATATTCCACAAGGCAGAGTCGGACATTGACACATGGAAGGGAAGTTAATTAGTGAAACTGGATTATCCTAGAGCTACCTATTCTCCTACTTGATCCACTTTTGTATCCTTCGAGTGATAGTTTATTTTATTTGTTATTTAATTTCCAGCATATTAGTTGTTAGATAACCATTAAAATGTAATTGCCTTGTCTTAATTAATTTATATAATAATTAAATTGATAATACGTCATCCCTTGGGTTCGATATTCACTTGGTCACCTTTCGAGACTACAATTGATATCCTTCATACTTGGGGATTAATTGTGTGTTGAGAAAACGCGCATCAGTTGCCTTCGTTATTTATAAGCACTTTCGTATTTTATTCCAATGTAGATGAAGATTTTAATACTTACTAATTATTAAATGATTTATTCCAATAAGTTTTGTTCCAATGTAGATATAATATAAATGATTTGTTCCAACTGTTGATCAGAAATAGTAGTTTTACTAGTTTAGGTTACTCTTTTACAATTAATTGGATTACTCTTTCAGACAAATTAGGTCACTCTTTAATAATATGCTGCTCTTTATTTAAACTCTTTAGCTTTGTTGGTTTCTGTTTCTTTCTTAATGGCTTCTACGACATTTTCCTATTTTTATTCGAAAGGGATGTGAACATTTTAATAACCTATACATATCATGGGTTTTGGCTTGGGTGGCTAGTGGAATGTGAACATATTCCATCCTTGATTATTGCATTTTTGATAATTGCATCTTAAGTGTTTCAGTTGCACTTTGATTATTCCATCCTTTATTTTGTAGGTTGGCTTAAGGTTGATGTTGCAGGGTAAAATTTGTGCCAATATTGTATTATCAAACTTCAACGAGTTGAGGGATTATATTATTATTGAAACAAAGAAATTTTACAAGAAAAAGTCAGATCTGATCAAGAACACCTCTGAGCGTAAGAAGGAAGACTTAATGCAGAGGAAATTGGAGAAGAAGGTGTTGGCCGGTGATGAGAGTGAAAATTCATGTATTTTTGGGTCCGATTTGATACCTCTTTGAGTGTTTAATTTCTATTATTTGCACAAATTTTAATACTTTGAATGATTATTGACTAAAAGATGGTTGAGAGGTATTTTATTATATTTTGATAGGAAAAAGAATTAAAAAAATGCTAAATTGGAATGAAGGGTGAATTTGCCTAAGATGTCAAGGAAACAGAGGACTACATTTTATAATTTTCTATAATATGAAAATTTCACGAAAATTACACTATTTTTCTTATTTTCTTAGTGGCCAAGTTATTTCCTAATCTCACATTCCTTCATATTTTTCATAATTATATTTTTTCCTGATAAGATACCACATCCTTCTACTCCTTATGTTATTCAATTCTCACACCTATATATACTCCATTCTCATCATCACATAAAAGTGTGGAGAAAACGCCTAATCTACCACTACCGCATCACCTAGGGTTTTAAACCCTAATCCACTATATCTGCCTTTCATCTTCTACCCATCATCCTCCATCCACCATCTGGAGAGGATTCAAGAGATTATTCGTTTACTTGATCGGAGATGGGAATTCTGGAGAGGATTCAAGAGAGTATTCGTCTACTTGATCGGAGATGGAAATTTTGGAAAGGATGGAGTTGAAGAAGGAGAACCAAACAAATAAGTTTTCTTTTCTTTACATTATTCTTTCTAGTTTTTAGACTCATGGGTAAGTCTTTTTCCATAGACATGGTTGTTGCTTGTACACCATGAGCTATGTATCTTTTTGGTATTATTGGGGCTTTAGACAGTTTTGGCAATGTGATTTAATTGCTCCAGACTTGGATTTCTTATTCTGCAGATTGCTTATTTCCTTATTGAAGAAGATATTTTGAGACTTATAATTATTGTATTTTGAGTTTTGTTTCCTTTAATTATTCATGACGGTATCACTAATTGATAGTTGATAGGATTTTTTATTTCTGCATGATAGTTGTTGTTTCACGTGGCAGTCTTAGGGGATTAGCTTATAATTCCTAAGACGGTTAGACAATCAATTTAGAATACTAATTACTTGGTAAAATATCATTATTAGGTAATTGGTAAAGAGATAAGGAGTTAATAATTTAGTACCTACAAAGGAAAGTCTAGTGCTCTAACCTTTAATGGAATTTAGCATGAAGTGCCTATAGAGGTAGTGAGAGTTAATTCCTTATCGGTCTTAGGATTCGTAGCTCATTATAAGTGTTAGATCTTACCCTATCAAGGTGGTCTAACTAGGCTTAGAGATCCTCTTATAAATATTTGCAGGAAATTAATTTGGGTTTAAAATAATTTATCATATGGTTAAGCTGGATTGTCCTTAGCATTATCAGTCTCTTATCTTGGAATACTTGATTGTTTTCTCTCCAACGTATCTTATTTTATTTATTTATTATTTTCACTTTTCTTGGTTAATAAAACTTGAGTTTGTCTTAAATAGAAATAGTCATATTAGATTTAGTTGTCACTCTGACACTATCCCGTGGGTTCAATAATTTAATTTGGTCACACGCGCATACAATTGATCCCTTATACTTGAGGGTGAAATTTATATTTTCATAAAGAAAATAGTCAAGTTTTTGGTGTCATTGTCGGGGATAGCGTTAGATACTTATAGGTCTTTTGTGAATTATTTTTTTAGGACATTAAACTCTGTGCTTGATGTGAGGCAATACATCCCTTTATTTTATTTGTTTTTGTTGTGTATTGTGCTAGGTGATTTATACTCAAGGTGCGTGCTTACACTTAAGGTAATTACATCCTTTGAAACTTAGATTCAACTTAAATTTTCATCAAAATTTGGAGGGTGTGATGTTCTTCCCTTATTCCATCCGCACTTAGATATGTTCACTTTGTGTGTGATGCTTGGAGGTTGATTTTTTTTTAGAATTTTCGAAATTTATTTTGATCTTTCAAATTTTTTTTTGCAACTATCCATGTGTCTTGTGTGTTTTTATTGACTTTAGCCAATCTTTTCCATACACTTTACCTGAATTCATTAAATCCTTAATCAACCATTTGAGCCTTGAAATATCCATTCTTTGAATAGCCCGTTGAGCTTCATCAGTATTTGACTTTTTCTTATTTTACTTGGATAAATTGAGTAATTATTGAGGAGGTTAGAAAAAGAATGTGAATATGTTGGAAGTGGAAAGGATGATGATGAAATGATCAAAAGATAAAATTCATGGAGTAGTGTTTATATCTAATACCCTATAGAGGATCCATTGGGTAGTGCCTAAATTGGTACCCCCATAAAAAAGTAAAGGAAAGAAAAATATGGAGTTGAAGAGTTAGAGAAAATTAAAAGAAGAAGGTTGTCGTTCCTACGAAGACGAGAAGGAGTTGTGCTTGAAAAGAAAGTGATGAGGAAGAATGATAGATCAAGATGGACTGCGGCTTGATTGATCCGAATTTTGAGTCACTTATCCATATATTTCCTATCTTTTCCAAAGAGCCTACGTTACAACCAAATAAAATGCCCTTTTTAATCCATGATTTTTCTAGCTAGAGTTAAGACAATGGGCAAACTTATGGTTATGCATGCACTTTAATTGAATTTGAGAGCAAATATATATAATTACACAAATAGTGTAAACTTAATAAACATTGAGTGTGAGAGTTATATATATATATATATATATATATGTGTGTGTGTGTGTGTGTGTGTGTGTGTGTGTGTGTGAGAGAGAGAGAGAGAGAGCATAGGTGGATTGAGCATTTGAATTGGTAAAGTAATTATCTTAACTTGCATGTTTCAGATGAATTGATGTTATTGAACTTGAAGTTATGTGAACCAAGTTAAGATTGATTACATCTTTTGAAGGCTTAGTTGATGTTTTGATTGTTCCCTTAGAATATGACTTTCCATCTCATTTTTCTTTCTCTTGGTTTGTCGTTTCATTGTTCGAGAATGAACAAATCCTTAAATTTGGGGGATTCTGACGAGAAGTTGAAGAGTTTAAATGAACATACATTGGGAAAAAGAAAAAGAATTCCCATAAAACTTTCTATGTAATAGTTAATTAGATTTTGTTCAGATTATGAAACTCCTACTTGTGTCATTGATTTGTAGGTACTCGAAGTACCGTTCTCAAGTAAATGAATTTTTTATTACCGTTAGATAGACTGTTTGATCAATTGTACAAGAAGTACTCTCCTTTTGATTCAATGATTTGCGAAGTGTAGGATTACTGTTGAACTTTGATATATGAAATTTGTGTATGTATTTTGAAATTCATGTTTGATTTCTATGAAATTAAAATGTCTTCTCATTTGAATTATTATATATTGTTGCAGATATTGTTAACTTGTTTGATAGCTTATATTGCAATAAATCAATTCTAACAGGTATTGTTATGTGATATGACACAATTAATTTACATTTATTAAATTTATTATAAATTTGTGTCATTGATGTTGTATATTTTATAAGGTATGAAAAGTGATCCAATAAACATTTATCTAATCTGATATATAAGAAGTACATAAAGTGAACCCTGCTACAAAAGTGAAATGTTTATACTCATATTTAGGTTACTCTATCAAATTATTTGGATTACTCTTTTTAATAAACTAGGTTACTCCTTTCTCAATGACAGAGAAAATGGTTGTGAATATGTGTAATAAGTACAAAAAGTGATCCCTGCTACAAAAATCACAGAAATCATATAAATCTTCAATGACCAAGTGAAATGTTTAAAATCAAATATGTAAAATATTATATCAAGTTTTATTTTTGTTTTGAACATTACAAAAGAATACTAAATCAAATGTTTATTTCCTATTTTCATTGCACTTATGCTACTCTTCTTTTGTGTTTTTGAACTTTGTAGACCACTCTTTATTCTCTTATTTATTTCATTTGTCTTTGCACGTGCAGGATCCAAAACAACTGTGGATGATGTGGATTGCGTTGTATCTTTATATTTTTCATCAATCCTTACTACTGTTTTCATTTTCTTTAAATCTCTTGTATAAGATTCTTCAAGTGACTCTCTTGCTTGTTAATTATCTTCACATAACAAGACCAAAGTATAATACTTTCGGGTCATTTGATGCCTCCATGGTATAGTTTTACCTTTATCCATTGTTGGAAGTTCCTTTTTAATTCTATCCCACATATCAGATTTTACAAGTTTTGTCCATCTTTTCATTATAGGACTCATGAATCAGCTTCACTGAATTTATAAGTAGAACATGCAAATTGTGGTGAAACAAAGAGACCCATTTCTTCAAATTTCATGCAGGTGCACTATATTAACTTCATATGAGTATCAAAAACAACTCTCATGTGAGCTTACCATCCTCAAGCTCACCAATATTGTACGTTATAGTGCAGTCTTTAAATGCACATACTTTAATTGTAACATTTACGCATTTTAAGAACTTCTTTTCAAATTCTTTGAAAACTGACTATGTGTAAACTTCTGCAGCATGTTTATCAAGCTTTTTTTTCCCAAGAAAGTATAAGGTTCTATTCTTATCCCATTAAATTCATCCAACACTTTATTATTCCTCCAATTCTTGACTACATTCTTGAAGATTCTGTAAAATTCTGTAAGGTTGTGTCTTTTCTTGTATTAAACCCTATTGCATGATTTGTACTCTCACTTCGTTGTGATGACAACATACCAGCAGAGAAGTAGTTTTTATTCAAAGTTGTGCACCATTTTTCATTCACACCATATATTTTCATCAACCATGTGTGAATTTGTAAATTATATTTTTTGATCATACTATCCCAACACAATTCAAACTCTTCATCATCAACACATCTTGACAAACATCTATTGAAATGTTCCAGAAAATCATGGTTACCTTTTACTTTTCCAAATTTACCCGTGGCCTTTTCATATATGTGCCACAAATATAATTTGTGTCTGGTTTCTGGAAATATCTGCAAACATAGAAATATTAGGGTTACTCTTTTACAAAAGCATGGAGTACTATATAATATAATGTGGACTACTCAATGAATTTTAATGTTAATAAATGAGTTTTCTAATCATCTTACCTTTGGTATTGCAGAAGCAATTGCATGATCCTGATCAGGAAGATTGTTATTGGATATTTGTCTTCCATTGATTTTCTGAATTCTGTAAATAGCCACTCAAAGGTAATTGTTCTCTCATCTGATATAAAAGCACACCCAAACATGATCTTTTTTCCTATGGTTGTTTACTCCCACAAAAGGTGCACATATTAAATCATATTTATTAATTCTACAGGTTTTATAAAAACAAGCACATCTCCATATAAAAAGTAACATTTCTTCATTATTGGGTCTCTCCAAAAAAATACAAGCCAATCTTGACTGTTCATCTAGCACGAAACTATAAAAGAAGTTCGGATTTTGAGAATTTTCCTCTTTCAGTTTGTTGAGTAATGTTTGTGCATCTCCTCCCTCAATATTCTTTCTCTTCAAACCATCAACAAAATTTTTGTAGTCTTTCATAGTGTGACATATTTTTTCATGACCACCTGCTTCATTGACAATGTAGTGATAAGATCTTCCTGCTCCCATTCCCAAATCTAAAATATGCTCAATCACTACTGCAGTTTCAGTAGTTATTTTTCTTTCCGAACGGTGTAGGTGAACCAATTCTTTTCTTGTTAGCTCATGATTGTGCTCGGTGTTATGTTTAATGACTACACAACCTCTAAATTCATTTATTTTCACTGTCATTAATGCCTTGCAAATTTTCTTGTAACATTAACTTTTTTTTATATGTTTCCTTTTGTCGTCTTAATCTTTCACATGAACACACATAGTTCTTTGCTATTGGATGTCCTTTGCTTGAATATTTTGTAGTCCCTTTACGTGCACTAAATCCAACTAATCTAGAATACTTACAATATAAATCATACATCTCAGCCATTATATCTTTAGTCATGCCTAGTAGATTTTCATTTATTTCCTCATGTTCTACCTTTAATGTTTAATAAAGAGTAAGACATGAATATTTTTTTCATACTGAGTGAATGCTAGTGGAATAAGTAATTTCAGAGATAAATAAGAATTAATATAAATATGTTTACAAATTATCTATACCAACTGTTGATCAGAAAATAGCAGTATTAATTGCATGCAATCTGCAGGTAAATTTAGGTTACTCTTTCGAATTAATTGGATTAGTCTAATTGTTTAACTAGGTTACTCTTATTCTTAAATGAAAGAAATGTAGTTCTTGATTTATATAAGATGTACAATAAGAACTGTGAAAATTTTAAAACAGAACACCACCATAACAAAACATCACCGTATTAACATACGAATAAGAAATTTCTAAATCAGAACACCACCATACTAAGCAACATAACAAAATCAACATAAGGAATAAGAAATTTTTTAAAACATAACACCACCATATTAACACACAAATTTCTATTTGATGAATGAGTGAAAACAATAAATGGAAGATTCTATGGAATCACGTAGTATATAATACAATGTTTTTTAGAATTTTCTAACCTTCATTTGAAGCATTGTTGTTGTCTACAAATTTTCTTCTTCAATTACTCCTACAAATTTAAGAAAGATGATGAAGAAATTGATTAAATTTAACATTTAATCTCATGGAAATTGATGGAAATAATATACAAACCTGAATTGAATTCAGTAAAATCTCTTAAATCTTCTTCTGGTCAACCTCCGTCCGCAACAACTGGACCCTGTTCGTCGGCTCGCTGCACCACACTATGAAAGGCCTCCAATTCGTAGCGATCATTGATGCGCAGCATTAGTATACCATCCTCCTCTCTGTCATCTTCTTGTAGGTTCTCCATGTCGCTAATATAGGGCTCGAAATGTAGATGTAGAGATTTAGAGAAGGGAAAGCCTATACCTCTTGTTCGTGAAGCTCAAATTAATATGGTTACCCGCGAGATTTTCAGCAACCAACGAGATTTTCTTCTCTTGGATCCAGAAAAGAAGACGGTGGATCCGCAAATCTATATATTGTTGTTGTAGGATCCGGTTGCAACAATTAAGTAATAAAACTGGTTGTACCCTTGTCATCCTCGTATAATGTTATATTAGATCCATGTGTATGTTATGAAAGAAAACACATACTCCCTCTGTCCGTCGGATAGGTGAACATTTTGTAATTTTGAGCGTTCGTATCAAAGGTGAACATTTCTTTTTTAAACACATGGACCCCCACACATTATTAGTACAATTAATTACGGGACTCACACACTCTACTAATACAAATATATTAAATAATAATATTTTTTTAATTTACGTGTAAAAGGTAAATGTTACCCCCTTTGTCTTATCCTAATGATTACATATTTACATTTTGGGTTACATTTTCCTTTTTAGCATACGAGACTCACACAAATTAATTATTTCTTTCTCCATGGGCCCACACATCCCACTAATACATCTACCCACTTTACATTAAATTATTATTTCTCTCACCTCAATACACATTAAAATATTATGTTCATTAATATGTTGTTGTTGTAGGATCCGGTTGCACCAATTAAGTAATAGAACTGGTTGTACCCTTGTCATCCTCTTATAATGTTATATTAGATCCATGTGTATGTTATGAAAGAAAACACATACTCCCTCTGTCCGTTGGATAGGTGGACATTTTGCAATTTTGAGCGTTCGTATCAAAGGTGAACATTTTTTTTAAACACATGGACCCACACACATTATTAGTACAACTAATTACGGGACTCACACACTCCACTAATACAAATATATTAAATAATAATATTTTTATAATTTACATGTAAAAGGTAAATGTTGCCCCCTTTGTCTCATCCTAATGATTACAAATTTACATTTTGGGTTACATTTTTTTTAGCATACGAGACTCACACAAATTAATTATTTCTTTCTCAATGGGCCCACACATCCTACTAATACATCTACCCACTTTACATTAAATTGTTATTTCTCTCACCTCAATATATATTAAAATATTATGTTCATTAATTTTCGTGCAAAAAACAAACATAGCAAACATAAAATTATTATTTCTCTCACCTCAATATACATTAAAATATTATGTTCATTAATTTTCGTGCAAAAAGCAAATATAGCAAACATAACTATAAGGACGGGACGGAGGGAGTCAAGTGGCTTATAGGAATGGTGATTCGAACCCCCACCCTATACATTAAAATATTATGTTCAAATATTATGTTTATTAATTTTCGTGCAAAAAACAAATATAACTATAAGGACGAGACGGAGGGAGTCAATTGGCTTATAGGAATGGTGATTCGAACCCCCACTCTGCAACAATCAAGCTCAATTGAAGGTCTTTTCATTCTCTCTCTACCACTTGAGCTATGCCCTGAGAGCAATAGCCATTCTTAATCTATTATTATATGTTGTTATCTAAGAATTAGCTCATATTCGATTCTCTTATCTTGAAATTTAATAGAAGAAGAGGGTGAACAAATTAATGCAAAACGCCACCGTTTTGCTCTACTTTCTGAAATTGGAAACTGCAAGGAAATTGTTCAACCCCACCATTTTCTTACTCCTCTGCTCTCTCACTCTAGAGGGGGAGCAAATTGAATTCCTAACTCCACATCGATCGACGATCCATCTCTCTAGATGATACTCGCCCTGATACCACAGACACCTTCACTCGGATAATTCAGCAGAGAAGCATCAGGGGGGAAGGCCATAAATCCATGGCGTCGTACGTGAACGCTTTGCTCTATGGAGTAGGAGGAATTGTCGTGGCGGGCATGGCATTGCTCGTTGCTTTTCAGGAGAAGCTCGTCTACGTTCCCGTACTTCCCGGACTCACTAAATCTTACCCCATCACTCCTGCCCGCCTTCGCCTCCTTTACGAGGACGTATGGCTGACGTCATCCGATGGCGTACGGCTCCACGCCTGGTTCATTAAGTTCCTGCCCGATTGCAGAGGTAAGTTTTTTTTTCCCTGTTTTTTCGGTGTGCTAGTGCTGGAGTGAAGTGTAGTTGCCTGAATCTTGTGTATTGATGGCAATTGAAATGTCGATTGTTTAGGGTTATTTGTGCTTTACACTGAATCTGGCGTGTGGGTGACACTTGGTTTATAGATTGTTTTTAGGGTTGCTTGTGTTTGTAGTATAATGGTTTTGATTCTACTATTTGGTCAGCGTGGTGGGACTGATCTTGTATATTTTTTCGCGCTGCTTGTTGATTTTGATGTTAAATACTAGCTTGGAGTTGGAAACTTGGAATCAAGGATGACTGTTAACTTAGTAGCAGAAGATAAGTGAATGTAATTGGAGCGAAGAATTGATCTTCGAAAATTGTAAATCCTCAGATGGAAAATAGTGCTATAAATATATTGGAGACGATAAGTGGTTGTTTCGAGTCTTTTGACTACAGTCATATGTGAGTGAATTGTTTGATTCCTATAAGTTCTATTGGTTTTTGTTGATTGAGAAGTTTGAAATTTATTAAACCCACTGTACATTTGGTCTATATCCTTTTATTACTTTGTTCTCTCCTTTTTTCATGAAGGTAAACATGTTTAGGCAATCGACATTGAAACATAATATATAACAAAAAGTTTCAGTTTTCAGATTGATTATTTCATTTGGTAGAATGTGTTTCTTTCTTTCTTTCTTTCTTTCTTTCATCTTTCTAAGTATAATTTTGTTGGATTACTATTATTATGGTCATACAGTGGAGCTTATTGTTGAGTTGAGTCTAGAGTTTCTAGTGTGATTAAAAGTACTGTTAGAATGCGAGTAAAATTAAACTAAGCTGATGATTATCTGCATGGTTGTGGTCGCCTTTACTAATAGCTTACATCTTTTATGAGATCTGAATATTTGTGGTGTGTTGTATACTGATGGATGGATAATTTATTCGGTCGATCAGTTTTCATTTTTTTTTCATTAGTTTGACCTAAGTTGGTGCACCTGTTAAAGGATTCATTTAAAGAATGTCTTTATTCTGTTGCGCATCAACGTTTTAGCACAAGAAATAGTTGATATTTTGACTTTGGTTTGAATATGATGTTAATGATTATCAGTGCACAGTAGCCCTAAACACATGTTGCATGGGTTTTGCAGGTCCAACTATACTTTTTTTCCAGGAAAATGCTGGAAGTATCCTTTCATTGTTATCGTTGATGGCAATTTGATTATGTGACAATATGTTACGCATAGAGATTGCATCCAATGTTTTGTGCCCTAATCAATTATATCGAAGTACGTGTGCTTGTGGGACTTGACTAGTTAATTACAGATATTGCTCATCGTCTTGAAATGGTTCGAATTATGCTACAGAGACTGCAATGCAATGTTTTTATGCTTTCTTACAGAGGGTAAGTAAATTTTTATTGGCATAGGTTGCCTTCAAAAATTTTGTTTGCCTTATGTCTTTATGATAAATTGATGATAAATCTTTCATGGAGTCGGACGAGTTATGTGCTAATTTTGTTTGGCTTTATTTGTGTATGTAAATGCATCTTTATTTGTATTTTGGAATCATTCTTTGAATAGTGATTTCATAATCTACTTTTTGGCGATCCTCTCTGAGTCTGTTCCTCTCAATGATGAGTGGATTGAAAGTAAACTGTCTTACTTAACTAATACCATCAATACTTTTTTTTTCTCAATACACTTGATAACCCTAGCGGCTAGCATGCTTCTCTTCATCTTCTTAATATGCTTTCTTCATTCTTCTTTTTGCTCATCCATGTCCTTTTTTCTGTTTCTGTTCTTTCTTCCCCCTAAATCTCTGTTAATAGTTTCGTCTGGTATATAATGTCTTACTTGTTTCTTTTCTAATGGAGTTGTTTGTTTTTCTGCTTTGGGATTTTCAGTTATGGTGCTAGTGATGGATTTCCTTCACAACATGGTATAACAAAGGATGCTCAGGTTTGCCTTCTTGCGAGTTTGCTTTACGTCAAAACATTCATGTGTCTTTCAGTCAATGTTATAAATATTTAGTTGGGGAGGATGGATTTTCTGCAAGGACAGGGAAGTTTGGGTTGGTTGAGGTGTCTGTGATGTATACATCCTATTCTAATTATTCCTCTTTTTCTGTTAAACAGGCTGCTCTGGATCATTTGTTTCAGAGGACTGACATTGACACTTCCAGAATTGTAGTCTTTGGGAGGTCACTTGGTGGAGCTGTTGGGGCTGTGCTTACCAAAAATAACACAGACAAGGTAATTCTGCGAGGTCTCTATTACTCTTGAAGTTTGAAGACTTCTGGCTGAGAACCATATATCTATAATAACTGTTCCTTTTTCTTTTATATTTTCCCATTTATTAGCTTCCTTACATAGTCATTATTTGCCTTCTCCAATGTTTTATTTAGTGCCAGTTTGCTCTAGTATCTATGCAATTATGTTATGGTACAGTGCTTGCTTGCACGAGATCTTAAGGCGCACCCAATGCCTCTTGCACCTTGAAATCATGGTGTCAGGAGCTAATCCTAAGTCTTGTGCCTTGTTTGTTGCGCCTCGTGTGTGATTTAAGAATTAAACTCCAACTTTTCCGATATCCACAGCCCTTTACTGCTCCTACCACCCTCCAAAACCTCCAGCTAACTGCTGACGCTGGCAGCCACAACCAGAAGCCACTCACACTCTGGCTACTGCCAGTTGATTAGTATTTTTTATTTTGAGGAGGATGATTATCAGATTAGTTTAGTTGCTTACTAAATTTCTGATGAACATCTTGTGTTATTGACTTCTTTTATTTCAATTATGATGGACTGGTATATATTATGTCTTAATGTCAATGTTTATGTCATTTTTGTGTCAATTGTTTTATTATGTGTTTTTAAGCTTCATTTTATTAGGTAATTATGTTCTATATAAGTTGTGCTTTCTTGCAGAGTATTTTATTTATGCTTATTTCACGGTCCATTATACCCAAGGTGCGCCTAAGGCGCTAAATGTCTCGGTGTACCTTGTTCCTTTCATGATTATGGGTATGATGTTATTGATGCTTCATTCCCCATTTCTTTTTGTATCTAAAAAAATACCTGGCTGTTTATTGCTGCTGATTGTGAATAACATTCTCGATGAGTAACTTTGAAGGGATTTGTGTGCTTTAGTTTAATTTTCCGTGTTGCATGGTGGATACTACATAGATGGTTTGTAGAATATTTCCCTATTGCGAAAAAAATGATGGAATCGTAAAGAACATATACTGAAAAAGTAAAGAAAATGATGTAGTAGAATAGAAAAATACATTATCCTTGGCAAATAATGAGTATTGAAGATTATAGACAGAAAAAGAGTACCTAATACTTCTTACATGGTCCTTGGAGAGGCATCCTTAGTGGAAAAGGACTTAGACTCTACCTAAATAAATAGCTTATTCCAAGACAGACTTATCATAATTTTAAATAAAACTTGAATAATTATCTACAAATTGCAAAATGATTTATTTTTCGTAGCACATAGCACTTTTTGCTATGTGAAGGGACAAATTTAACGCATTCTTTTGGTTATTTACATACTCACAAGGAAACCTTCTTTTGCAAGGAAAGAAATTCATAAGATACCACCATTGGAATTTTCCTTAATCAACATTAATTCTCTGATTGAGGAGCGCCTGCAATTTTATTCACTGTTTCTCATTTTTTCAGTATTTTGTAGAGTGTAACAAGTCTTTCGCTTCTTGCTTCCTTCCACCAAACTAAAAAAATGAATCGCAATTTTCTCTGTTAGTTGTTTCTATCTTAATGTCAGTGTAGCTTTGCAACTCTCTTATTGCAGGTCGCTGCATTAATATTGGAAAACACTTTCACATCCATCTTGGACATGGCAGGAATTCTTTTGCCATTTCTAAAGTGGTTTATTGGAAAAAGTGGTCCCAAGGGTCCCAGAGTTCTGAATTTTCTAGTCCGTTCACCCTGGAGCACCATAGATGTTGTTGGCGAGGTGAGGTTACTTGTTAATGGAATCTATTTTGCAATTACTTTAACGCCTCATGTTTCTTGACAAAAGTATGATTTCAATTATTTCCATTAGCTATATGGAACACAGGTTTCGGCTTGTTCATGTTCACTTTCAATACAGTTTCAAACAGTTACCTGGTTGAACATAAGATATGTGGCCAATGATGTTTCAGTTTGTACAAATCTGTTGATATCTGAATATGTTTCGTGATACTATTAGAATATTACTGATATCTGGCCTCTCATTCATGTGCCATAAGTTACGTCACTATTTGATCTCTTTGAAGGTGTACTTATGTAAGATGAAGTGCTTCAATCTTCCACTGTTGATTTTTGTTTACTGGTGTTTTCATGCTTTTTGATACATGTTTTATAAAATTTCATATACATTCAATTAAACCAGTGACCAGTGAATTTTCTGTCCAAGGTTTTCTGAAACTCTGTTAAGCTATTTTATTGATCCTTCTATCTTGTCCTTAATTATTTTCCCATGGTCATCGAATTGCAGTCGTTCTCTGTCTCTCTCTTTCTCCTTAAGAAGTTGTGCTTACATGTTATATGCATTCATTTTTATGTATTTATTATTCAGCTTTCCAGCTAGATGAGTTCCTTTAAATCTGATGGTCTGAACTGCAGATTAAGCAACCTATACTCTTTCTTTCTGGACTTCAAGATGAAATGGTTCCCCCATCTCACATGGAGATGTTATATGCTAAAGCAGCTTCACATAATCAACAATGCTCATTCGTAGACTTCCCAATGGGAATGCATATGGATACGTGGTTAGCTGGTGGAGATCGGTATTGGAGAACAATTCAAGAGTTCTTGGCTAAAACTGTTCCAGAGAAGAAGGATGATGACTCTTCTGGAGTGGGTAAGTGTTGAGTTTCTTTTGCTGCAAACACCTGTAACCTACTTGATACTTTGAATCCCAAACAAAAAAATAGTTTACTTAGCATACATTAATTAGGTTTCCCGCAGAGACTATTTGTAAAGTAGAAACTCATCTTGCATTTAAACAGATTGATCATTTTGGCTCTTAAATGTGTTTCTCTGTTTTAAAATAATATCGTCGATGGCAAGTCTTTACTTTTAATGTCCATCTCCTTCCAGTTTCCCCTAATACATCTTACTTTCTACCAGAAGAGTCATCCAACTTCAAGTTTCCAGGCTCCAATTCTCTCAAAATCCCTTTGAAGCTTTAGATGATGGGTTTGTCGCTTTTCTGCTTTAGTATGCCGTAGTGGTTGCTTTTGTCTTCCACCCGTGTCTCTATCTCAGTGTATTTAGTTCATCTTTCTGCTTATTTTGAATGTATGAGGTTTTGATTTAAGTCAGCGCATTGTTAAAGTTGACATTTTTTTGTTTTGTTCTCTAGTTTCAGATTCTGAGGTGAGGTGATCTTTGCTTCTGGATTCTAAGCTGTAATTTATTGGCATCATTGGACTCGAAATTTTGCAGTAGCGAAAAGGTTTTTGTGATTGTCGGAGACCACTGTCTGGGAGCTTTCTCTATAGGGTTCAGTGGTGCACATTCTGGTGTGCACATATTTTAGACAACGAAGGTTTGATGGTTTATAGTCTATATAGATGACGCTGACAAAATGCACCGTTTCGCATTGTACTCTTAAGAAAAATGAATTTAAAGATGATGTAGTCATACACATAAATGCACTGCTCTCACTCCATCTTTGCTTTGATATCCTAATTAAAATTGTGTTATTCAGTTTGAGGTGGTATGGAGCATTTTTTAGTTATCAACTAGGGAAATTTCCCTGCTGCTGGAGGAAGACCTCCTAGGGATAGCATATTTTGGTTAAATTAGTGAAGTTTTTGGGTGAAATTTTACAATACAAAATTAGTGAGCAACTCCCTTTGAGTATTTACTTTAGTTTGATAAAAATCGTGTCCCAAAAAATTTTAATTTCTGAAAAAAAAAAGCCTTTGGGTGCAAGTATTTATTGACATTTGAATACTATTTTCTGTAAGGTTACAATAGCATAATACATTTTGCGAAATTCATTCAGTTAAGTTAAACTATCTCAAATAAAGTTTCTATTTTATAATATGAAAGATTTGAGCTCTTAGTTATTAAAGGCGCGTCTCACCCGAGGCGAAGCCATTACCGTCTGAGATTCTTGTTTTTTTGGATCTTAGGTTGATGTTTAAAAAACCTGGTGAGCGTCTTTTTAAAAGTCAATATCGTCTAAGATTCTTGTTTTTTTGAACTTTATGTTGATGTTTAGAAAACTCTCGAGCGTCTTTTTAAAGTCAAAAAATCAAAGACGCTCCTCCCCTACAATTCCAAGTACGGTCAATTTTTGTATGAATTTTTCTAAAATTGTCACAACTCACATGGTAAACACACTTTTATTAGAAAATATTGACTTTTATTTATAAATATGGGTTAGGATTTGAGTTTTATTTTCATACTTTCACGAAAATTATGTTTTAAGTTCATTGTTAATCATTTGAGTTATTTACATTTGATATTTTCTTAAATTTGAAGGATCCTACTTATTTGTTTATTGTGATTGTTTATTTATGTTAGAGAGTACTTAAATTGTGAAGTTTTTTTATGACATTATGCATGGATTTTAATTTGTTATTATGTTATTTATTTATGAATTACTATATATTATTATTTGATTTTTTATTTTTTTATTTTTATCTTTATTTAATTGGATGAAATTTAGTGTTAATTTTTATTAAGGTAACATGGTGGATGGAATTCTCATTTCTTTGGACTTGGAAAGGATTTGTCGATATTGTTGCTTCAATCTTCTTGTTCTTAAATTTTCTATGAGAATAAATTGTTATTATACAAGATAAGAGACATTTCCACTATTTTTTTTCTTTGATTCCAGATTAAGATGAATTTATATTTATCCAAGTATATTTAGATATATAGCTATCAGATCACGACTTCATGTATATTGGCGCATTCTCTATTTTTGATACGACAGTGTAAGGAAATAACAACAATAGTGGTCCGCAAGGGAATTTTCAAAATCAAATGAGACAAGAGAGCTTTTCATGGAGCAATCCGAATGCAGCAGTGCAGCCTCCTCCTAGTTTTGAACCCGGAGCTAAGACAAAAGAATGGAAGGCTAGAGTTGAGGATTTTCTAAACAGGTACATGGCAAGAAATGATGCAAGGGTTAATCGCATCGAAGCTGGTTTGAAGTCGAATCATAGAGAGTTGTCTAAACAGATACAAGATTTCGTTTATGTGATTGGTCAGCTTGCAGGGTCAATGAATGAGCAGAAACAAATGTTTCAGAAGGGTAAGTTTCCATCGCAAGTGGATATAAACCATAAAGAATAGTGCAATGCAATCATCTTGAGGTCTGGAACCCAGTTTGATGGTCCAAAACTGTCAGAATCGTATTACAGAGTCGCCGAAGCCCCATTCGACCATATCTCTTCAAGTCGAACGGGCCCTTCGAGTCGAACGAGAAACAAAATTTCATCTAGGAGCTCGAATAAGGGTCGAACAGAAATTCTGAGATTGCTGATGTCCCGTTCGACCATGCCCATCCCCATTTGACCTCCTTGTTCGAGTAGAACAAAGCACCTGAAGCTTCGAAAATTTCACTTTTGTCCCAGAATCAGAATGGAGAGATCGTGACTGAGAAAAGGCATGAAAGAGCCAAAAGACTGAAAGTCGAAAAGGATAAACTGAATATAAGGTTGAAAGAGACATGTGGGGGATTCCAAAGACAAAGGTAACTTCTTCGTTTCTAATGAGATTAGTTAAGGCAGAGTACAAGATAAATACAGAAAATTCATGGAAATCCTCAACAAGGTCAACATAAGCATTCTTTCTCCGAGGCAATCCAACAGATGTCTTATTATACCCAATTCTTGAAGGAAATCATATAAAAAAAAGAGAAGCTTGACCGGAGTGGAGACGGTAAGTCTACAGAAAATTACAGCTTCATCATTCAGAAGAAATTTCTAGAAAAGTTAAAGGATTAATCCCAATGCAAAAAAAAAAAACAAATGTAAACCTGTAAATAAGATGAAGAATAATACTTCCCCCATCCCAGTGAAACGTGGAGTAAGTATTTTGCCATTTTGGTCCGTCTTAATACAAATTGTGCATTTTTTTAGTTAAAGAGACACACAAATTAATTACTTTGCTTTCTATTGACCCGCACGTCACACTAATTATTTACCTACTTTATATTAAAATATTATTTTGCTTACCTAATTATATATTAAAATATTATATCTCTCAAAATGAGGATATTTGGAGTGCACTAGAGAATTTTCAAAACTTAAAATTTTTAGTGATGTAGCTAGAGCTTTATATTTGGCAAGGAGGGTAATATAGAAATAACATAAAAAAGTGTGATTTTTAGCGAGTCTAGTCTACTGGTCAGACTCAAGCGGGTCAATTTCTTTAGGCTTTCAAAATAAAGTTGATACCTGCCATCTTCTTCCAATGCCCGTATACCAATAGGTTGGAGAAGGAGGAGGATCACATCCTTAACTGATGCATTCCGAAAGATCAATGCAGATACCCGAAATAACATTAAGGCACGCAGACTCTTGTACATCATTTTTGCTACACTCGTATATCATATACGAATGGAAAGAAATATCCTTCAATTTGGTTCGAGGATGCTATCCCCGAGTCATATTACTGAGTAGGATTAATATGCAAATAGTATCGTTGTATTTAAAATTTTGAAATATTCACCTTAAACTTTATGCTTAGTTGGTTTGGATAGAGTATGTATATCCTAAACGATTATGTGAAATATACATTTACCAATTTTACAAAAAACCTACCACTAAATCCACATAATTCCATTCATGCCCCCGGTTCCCCCTCCCTATCCGCCTCGCCCCTCCCCTACAATTATTTTGAAACCATAACTCTCACAGCACACACTCTACCTATTTTGTGCGTGTTTTAGCAGCCATGGACGCCGAGGCTCTATTTACAATCCTTGTACTGCATTCTGTTACAATTAACTTTTTCCTTCTACGGGTTCAATTATTGTTCATGCCTATTTTTTTTTTCTTGTTTCCAGACATTGAAGAGTTTCTACAGCAGTGTGATCCTGGTGAGTTAGGGTTAATTATATTCGATTTTTCTGCTTAATTTTTCTCTTATTAAAATTTGATTATATGTTTAGCCTTTTTTTTAATGTTGTCCTATGCCTTTGTTATTAATATCGCTTGAATTCTTCTCGACCTTGAAATAATAAGTGTACTTAATTAGCGAAATTAAACTTTCTATTATTATTATTTTTTTATTATATGCAGCGGGTCACTGCATTTAGGTTGATTTATTGAGTGAAAATGACCTTTGTTCTTTACATGTTTTAATATTTGGAGAGTGTGGTGCAGGTTTGGATCTTAACTGTCTATTGACTCAGCTTATCAAACTCTTACTGTTGTTCTATGGTTACTTTGGTAATTATTTCTAGATTGACATGTGGTACATCTTGTTATACTGCAGCGCCACATATAAATTTTAACACGGTGCTTACGCCTTTCGTCCTACAATCTCGTGATAATTTATGCTACCCCATTCCCGCTTGGCTTTATTATAAGAAATATGCACTACTTGGTACCATGCTTTACTAGTAGTTAATACTATGTGGGGCTATGCTCATGTCTGGATATAGTCTTGGAATCTTTAAGTCAGCACTCTACTTTTTTCTTTGTTCTCATTGTTCTGCACATGGTTAGCTTATTTTACATTTGAACTACTTGGCATTGTCGTATTGGGGTCTTCGTTATTAATGAAGATGTGATTCATGTGAATGTTAAATTTCTGTGCCACACAGGACGCAAATTTACCAAATTGAAAAAATTTCCTGTTTGTGGTACTGCGAACTCAGAAGTTCTATGTAGATTACTTGGCTTTTAAGTAGATTATATTGCTTGTGTTAATTTTGCAGCTACTTCAAGTCCCAGAAATGGTATAGGTAGTAGTAATATGCTTAGAAGTTTTTTTTCTCTGATTAAATTATGACTTGTATCTGTTATTCTCTTATGATTTGTGCTCTATTCTTTGTAGCAATTACTATTAAAAGTGCCAGTTTTAAAGTGTTAAAGCTGTGTCCTATTTTTTGTTCTCAGTTTTTTCCACATCTACTAGACCACCACTATTTATCACTTATCTGTGTACATGTTATTAAATTATAACAAAGAATTTCTTGGGTGTACATCAATATGTGTATGAAGATGTTTTTATTTAAAGAAAATTTTTACTCTAAAAGTTACTGCTCTGAAAAAAAAATGGTAATTTTTGCAGAGAAGGAAAATCTCTGTCTCTATGGATTCCCTACCGAGAAATGGAAAGTTAATCTTCCTGTGGAGTTGGTGCCTCCAGAGCTTCCAGAACCTGCTTTGGGTATAAACTTCGCCCGAGATGGAATGCAAGAAAAGGACTGGCTTGCTGTTGTTGCTGTACACAGTGATGCATGGCTGCTTTCTGTTGCTTTCTATTTTGGCTCTAGATTTGGTTTTGATAAAGCTGACAGGTATCCTTTGTTGGTTATGACTTCTTTGGATGTGCCTTCTCTTATCTTGCAACGTGATCCCTATATTTTCTCAAAATCTGCCTTTTTTTGCATAATTAATGTACAACTAGATTTTCTGCTTTGCTTTGGAGTACTTACTTTCATCTGAAGCATTATTAAGTTCTTGTTTTGCTTTGTCAATATTTTAACCGATATGCTCTATTTCTTCCAGGTTTCACTGTCTGAAGACTTAATTAAATTTCGTTTCTCTTTTCTTTTGTCCTTGGTTACCCTCATCTTATTTGCTACCCTCACGTTCACGGTCATAGTATCAGCAGAGTCATTTAGTAACATCGTGCTTATCATTTATCTGTACTGACCTGTTAACTTATTTCCCTAAATGGCAATGTTTCAGCATGTGTAATTCATTAATAATTTCATGTTTATCCTCAATTTTATACTCTTCATCTTCTAATGTATTTAAATAAGCTTTGTTCTCCACTTGAAAATTAGTACAAAGACCATCTAACCAGTGATTGTAGTTTTGTACAGTGTACCCTGATTTTTCATATCCTAAACAGTGGGTTCCAATTTGATGTTGACATTATAGGACTGTCCCAGGCCAAATCTATAGGCTGATTGACCCCTCCATATGTATATTCATAAAAAAATTGCACACACAAATGAACAAGCTATGTATCAATATGCTCTTATTTAATAATGATTTATTGTGAGCTGCAATGTAATGCTTAGTGCTTTTTGATTGTTGAATGAGGTTGTATTAGTAAATGGCTGAATAAATATAGAAATGAGCCTATTTGGGACATCCTGAAAAAGAATACAAGCCTATATATATGGGATGGAGGGAGTATAAGTTTGTTGCTAAAAAATTTCCTTTCAAATCAAGAACTACCTATACCTTGGTCATGGTGGGTGAGATTGATATCGATTGTTGATCCCTTTAGTTCGGTGGCCTTTAAGTTCAATTGCTGGCTACAAAATTTTTAGCAACAGTCTGCTGTACTCTTCTAGATTAGGTTATGTGTTACTTCATTTTTCTTTACTGTTGGATGCAGGAAACGTCCATTCAATATGATAAATGATCTTACGACAATTTCTGAAGTTGTGACTGGAGCTGCAAAGAAGCAAGTAAAAGAAAAAACATCGGCTTCTAATCACAGTGGCACTAAATCCAAGTCAACTCAAAACAGGTGAAAAAAAAAATCTTCATTAGTTCATTATTACATTATGAAATGAATCACAAGATACATTTAAAAGAGCTGATAAAGTCTCTGTATCCATTTGTGCTCTGCTCATTTATGATGAGCTTGATTTTAGTCCAGTGTAGATTGATCTGCTCTGTAGGCAAGGAACCAGATCTTCCATTGATGTGTGGGCTAATCTTCCATTGATGTGTGGGCTAATCTAGTAAGTGCATAATCACAATGATCTGCTGTAGGCAAAAAAACAGATCTTCAATTGATGTGGTGGCTAATTTATCTACTGCATAATCACACCTGAATTTTTTTTGCCCCAAAATTTCAAGGTGAAGTGCAGATGAAAGCATTTGAATTTATCCACTCCTTACTTCCTGCTGATCCTTCATCATCTTTCTTTTTTCCCCTCCCATTTCCTTATTAGGGTACCCATTTACTTTTTGCATGTAGATTAAGGAGTATAATATTTAATGAGCAGCAAATGGATTTCAAGTGTTCTTTTACCTTTTTACCCCTAAAAGTTTAAATCTAATTGATAGCATAGTGTTAATATTTTAAAACTTCTGAGGGTGCTTTTTTTTTGCCTAGGACCCCATTTACTATAAAGGGAAATGGATTCCTTGTTATGAGATTCTCAAAATGGCAAAATAGGTACTTTGATAGGGATGGAGGGAGTATTTTTTTGAAAAAATAATTGGCCTCCCATCATCATGCAACTTAATTGATTGCAAGAAAGTTCAACGATACATTTGTTCATGTATGTTCTCTATAATCTGAACTTTAGGCCAGCTTTTGATTGTAGTATGTATCTTTAACATATTACGGGACTTTCAAGTCAGTAGTATTATGATCCAACTAGCTGGTTTACCCATGACTTGTTGTCTAACTTTGTTTGGAATCACATTCATATGAAGTATATTATCTATTTTCTAAATCATGATTCATCTGATTAAACTTAACTGAGCTTCCACTAACCCTTAATTCAATGTAAATGGACAATTATAAGTTGTTTAGAAAATCAAAGTTGGGTTTTGCTTCAGTTTTGTAGGCTGAAATCTAGCTGAAAGTGAAATCCTGGTTTGGGTATGGTTTTCTGATCATGAGTATCAAGTTACCCCTTTGTTGGATTCTATGCATGTCTTCATCTACTAACTGAATTTCTAGGTATAAACTTATGCCTAAGTTGTTTTCTTTAGTAACGTGCTGCTTGGTTGATGCTCTGTAAACTATTAAAGTTGAGGGAATGCTATATTCTATATACTATTAAAAATTCAAGTAATTGAGGTTTAAAGAAGAGCTCTTCAGGATAGGTAGTTGTCTGGCCTTCAGCAATATTGTATTTTCACTGTGTATCACCATCACTTACACCCCTTTTATTTTATTTCTTGATTCTTCAATATTCTGCCACAATATCCATTTCTTTCTTTGATGTTAGCGATGACTGGTGTTTTTAAGTTCCTCATCAATTTGCCTTTTCACTATTCCTCACAAGTCTGGAAGCCAAACGAGCTTAGAAGGTTCTAATTGAGAGTAAAATTTGCAGTTTGTGTGTGTCCATTAGTTGACTTAATGGCATCATGGACCTCTATATTAAGTTCTGCATGTTAGCATGGAGGGTAAATGAGAATGAACAAAAGGGCCACTTAATTATGCACATATAACATTCTTACAACTTAATCCTACACGTATAACTTTCTTACAGGCCATTTTTAATATCTTTGTCTTGTCTAGGAACTGATCTTGACCTTTTGATACAGTATACTGACTCCGTCTCAAGGTAAGGTACACATTTTGCCATTTTAGTTTGTCTCAATGTAAGGTATAGATTTCCTTTGTTAATAAGTGGGACCCACTCAATACAATTAATATTCCTGCATGGGGCACACAAAAAACACTAATACAACTATCCATTACACATTAAAATATTATATCCGTCAACCCATTACACAAATATTATATCCCTTAACTCTCTATACATTAAAATATTATATCTTTATCTATAGACAAAAAGCAAACATAGACTTACCTCGAGATGGAGGGAGTAATTGTCTGGAATTAACCCCAAGGGTTGGCCCAACGGTGAGAACTTGGGTTCTTGAGGGTGAAACTCCCAAAGCTCCCATGTTTAAAGCCCGTGGGGTCACGATCAGCATATGAAGGGTCTGTTCACAAAAATCTGACTTGAATGGGTCCTCACTAGTTGACGGTGGGTTCTAGCCTCATTGGATTATTTGGTATGTGGATCATGGATTCATGTACCAATGCATCGAAAAAAAAAATGTCTGGAATTATGTTTAGTAACTAGCATGCTTTGTGATAATATAAAGTCTTTGAATTCGATTGTTTTATTTATAACATTATATATCTTAGTACTGAAGATGTTCCTTATGAGATTGTTGAGAAGGAGAGAGAATTGGAAAGTCAAAAGGAAGATCTAATGTCAAAGCCAGAGCAATTTAGATCCAAGATCGTTGATGGACACATAAGGAAGAGATTGGAGGAACTATCTTTACTGGAGCAGCCATTTATCAAGAATGATAAAGTAGTGGTAAAGGATTGGGTAAAGCAAACTAGTTAGACAATTGGAGAGAACATAAAAGTAAAGAGATTTGTCCGCTACAACCTTGGAGAAGGTTTGGAGAAGAGTCAAGATTTTGCTTCAGAGGTTGCTGCCCAGACTGCATCTAAGCCAGTTTCCGCATCTGTAATCCAGGAACCTGCTGCAGATTCTCAAATCAAAGATATCATTGAAGAGTAAGTATTGAATATATGGTTAACTTTATAGTTGTACAGCTTCTTATTGATAAAAATAGTGCTCAGGTCATGGTAGTCTAACTTCCATTGGTGGTAAGGTACCTCAACTTTTTTTGACATGCTGATTTTTGCAAATTGCCTTTAGTGTCAGGTGATACATGGAATACTTTTCTGTCTAAAAGTGAAAGAGCATAGTTTAATTCGTTAAGTTCTATG
Organism: Pogostemon cablin; assembly: GCA_023678885.1. Classification (NCBI taxonomy): domain Eukaryota; kingdom Viridiplantae; phylum Streptophyta; class Magnoliopsida; order Lamiales; family Lamiaceae; genus Pogostemon; species Pogostemon cablin. Next base: position 22,299,016 of record CM042975.1, on the reverse strand, counting down.
TTTAGGTTTCATGAAATATTTATTATATAAGTCCTGTTTGGCTGTTTCTTTCGATTGCATTGATCTGTTACCTGTAAAAATAGTAGATATTGGGCCTAAAAGAGCCAGGTGGTGGTATTAATTATTATCAAATAAGTTATCCTTGTTGAATTATCACTTCATCCAAAAGCTCAATAGTTATAGTAACATGTAATTTAATGCATGGAATTTTGTTTATTTTAATTTAGGATGGCGATTAGATTCAAATACAGTTCTTCTCATTTGATCTGGACTCTGAAACCATTATGATTTGATCATCTCATCTTAAAACCTAAGCTATTGACTGACGGATGATATTACATAACAGTTGTCCTTTAGTTTTGTATTTTGTTTGTTTTGCCCGTTATTTACATGTTTGAGTCCTACCATAGGACTCAAAAAGTTGTTGTTTCAGCTGCATTGGTTAAACAATTGCGGGAGGAATCTGGAGCTGGAATGATGGATTGCAAGAAAGCTCTTTCAGAATCTGGAGGAGACCTCGAAAAGGCACAAGAGTACCTTGGAAAGAAGGGCCTTTCAACAGTTGACAAAAAATCCAGTCGACTTGCAGCCGAAGGCAGGATCAGATCTTACATTCATGATTCGCGCATTGGCGTCTTGGTTGAAGTTAATTGTGAAACCGATTTTGTGGGTAGAAGTGAAAAATTTAAAGAATTGGTTGATGATCTAGCAATGCAGGTTGTGGCATCCCTCCAAGTGCAGTATGTATCAATTGAAGATATCCCAGAAAGCGTTGTTAACAAAGAGAAGGAGTTGGAGATGCAGAGAGACGATGTAACATCCCATACTTTTGACTCATAAATTCTATTGTGGCCCAAATATCTAAGGCCCAATTTTTCCAGCCCATTCATTCTTATCAGCCGTAAGACAAAGGAAACAGAAGCAGAAAATATGATTTCTTACTCCTCAAGAAATCCAATCGAAATCTTCATAAAGAAGATGTTTTATCCTTCTTATCAAGTCCCATATTTTAGGAAAATTTGTTAAAACCTATGAGGGGATATGCACTGTTATTTCGATCAGTCAAATCAATATAAGTCCCAATCTACGTTCATTCCATATTCAGTCTTCTCTAAATATTTCATCCACTCTACAGCAGAAGAAAGGTAACGCACAACTCACTCTTTTTATCTTTTTTTTTTCTCTTTCTTTTCTTTCCTTTCTTGCTGCGTTCTTTCCCTCTTCTTCATACATCATCGTGGGAAGCCAAAAGTAAATTCTTGCTTTCTTTTCTACTTCTGATCATAAACCCTAACCCTAATATTTTTTTTTCAATCTGCAACCCCTACGTATTAGTTTATGATGGTTGAGTTGTATTGGTAACGATCAGTTGTATGCTTATAGGTTTCAAAGGTGACTTGGATCATGGCGTTTGATAATCGAACTTAGACTTTGCAAGTGTTTCAGGTGGGGATTCTCTCATCCTATATGTGTTACATTATTTCGTATGTGATAGTTGAAATTACTTGGAATATGTGAATGGAATGTATTACACGGGTAAGGGCTGTAATGGTGCCTTACTATTACATGGGTATGGGCTGTAAATAAGTGTCATACTATAGCATGGGTAAGGGCCGTGAAGGGGTGCCTTACCAACGAATCGATATCGTATTACATGAATAATGGGCCGAAATGTGCCTTATTTGACACGACAGGATTATTGACATGAAAGGATTGTATTGTAAGTGAAATTGATTATTGCACATGGATTAATTGACATGTATAAGTATGATAAAATCTTCACTGAGCTTGTGGTTGCTCACCCCTTCAATTACCTCCCTTTCAGGTTAAGCGTGGCGGTAGCGTACGAGCGGGAGCGCAATGGCAAGAAGAGACTTAATAAACTTCAATAAATTGCAGCGTATACTGTGCTGCGAACTTTCATATTTTATTGGAAATTATGTTAAATCTGAATTGTCATGTTTTATGATTGGAGTATTTGCTATAGGTATTACTTGAAGTAATTGTGAACATGTATTTATTAAATTCTATGAGTAATCTGCAAAACTGTCTTTGTTCATGAGATGTGAGTCAATTTATATTTTCTACAGTAATTATGTGGTTGAGCATGTTATATGGGGGTTCATATATAGTCTGTCACTTGTTAAAGTTTAGGAGTGGTTGAGCTTGGGTTGCCATTAGAAAATTAGTGGGTTGGTAGACAATTCATGTTTATAATTTATCTTATGAGAAGCCAAATTCTGTTAAGTTACTTATTAGAGTACAACTCCAGCATGTAATCTTACTCAGCCATGAATTCAATTAATTCGTTTTTGGTTCTTGTGAGGAATATGATTTTTCATTGTATGCTAATTGACGTGTTCTGTTTCTTCAAATTAGGTGTCACATGTTTTGATTAATTTTCAGTACTCAAAAACTATTTCATGAAGAGTGAGAGTTGGTGCGTAACAATCATAGTCAGATGTTTAACAACCTATTAATTAGTCAGTATTTGCAATTAAGAGGTGTTATTCGAGTGTAGTCTACTAGGTTGTCCTATAAGTTTTGATGTGTCTTATGAGTATAAAGTATCGTAGTTTCACTTTTTTTTCGTTACTGTTTTTGTGCTAACCTATAGGTGCCTCTTATATATAAAAATCATTGGTTATATAATAAATAAAAAATTTCGTGAGTTCCTATAAAAGGGTGAAGAAGCATTATGATTTGAAATAGTTTTAATTATTTGTTTAAGTGTTTGGTCATACCCTTTGTAAAGGATTTTTATTAAAGGATTTTACGTATAAATCTTATTTATTAAAATTGGGGTGTGACAGAATGGTATCAGAGCAGGTATACGGTTCTGTATACTTGCTAAAAATTTTTTTTTCCGCATATATGTGATTTACGTGGCTTGCATGATATGATTTTGATATTGAAAAAAAAAATCAATAAAAGTCTCTCGCTACGCATCCACCGAGTACGACGCCCACTTCGTCAAGGTATGAAAGTATTTATGATTTCAAGTTTAGTTTTTTAAAAAAAAAAATTCAGAATTTACATGCTCATGTTAATGCGAGATTTGAGTATTGTATACTAGCTATTTAACTTAAATTTGTTTATATGCTCTTGTATGCTATAGAAGAAGAACTTGTATATACCTCTATAGTGCTTAGTTCATGATATGATATTTCAAGAAGATAGTATGATTAATTAGCTTTATGGACGACATTTGCAACAAGCTAAAGTTATTTATGGTGGAAATTGAAGGATGCCTCCAAGAAGAGACGTTCACCCTCAAAACGTTCTGAATGCTCAGAATGTCTAACATCCTCAGAACGCACCAAATGCTCGAAACGCTGATGCTGATGCTCATACAAAGATAGTACATGAGTTTCGCCAAAACCATCCACCCTTCTTCAAGGGGAGTGAAGGGCCCGAGTACGTGGAGGAGTGGCTACGAGCACTTGAGAGAATTTTTCGTCTCTTAAGGTGCAATGATGAGCAGCATGTGATCTGCGCGTCCTATCAATTTACCGAAGATGCCGACCACTGGTGGGACGGATACTGGGAGATGAGACCTAATGAGAACAGGGAAGCTATTACTTGGGCAAAGTTTAAGGATATAGTAATGGCAAACTACTATCCTCAGATTTACCGCAATAATATGGAGCATGAATTTTACAATCTCCAGCAAGGGAATATGACCGTAATTGAGTATGAGCGGCGGTTCAATCAGCTGCGCCGATCAGCTCCACAGCTGGTCAACACTGAGGAGAAACGAGCTAAGAAGTTCCTGGATGGCCTGCACCAGGACATACAAGAATCAATGTCTTCACTACCTGATATGAGCTACGCCGACACGTTTATGAGGGCCCAGAAAGTTGAAGCTTGCTTACTGAAAGGGCGAGCGAACAACGAGCAAATGGAGAACCTTGGCAAAAGAGGAAGGGAAAACTTTGACCAAGGCGATAGCAATGGCAATGAAGAACAAGACGAGGTTGAAGGAGACCCAAATTTAGATACTCAACAAGCTCCAAGACCCTCATGTGCTAAGTGTGGAAGAAACCATGGAGGCGAATGCTTGTATGGACAAGGAGTATGCTATAAATGCCGTGAGCCGGGGCATAAAGCTCAACAATGCCCAAAGTGAGATGCCCGTGATTTTGGAGGAAGAGATGGGCGACAAGCAAAGTATCCATGCTCAAGCGGAAGTGGTAAGTTGTTTTGAATTTCGAGGACAAAATTTTTATTAAAAGGGTAGGATGTAACATCCCATACTTTTGACTCGTAAATTCTATTGTGTCCCAAATATCTAAGGCCCAATTTTTCCAGCCCATTCATTCTTATCAGCCGTAAGACAAAGGAAACAGAAGCAGAAAATATGATTTCTTACTCCTCAAGAAATCCAATCGAAATCTTCATAAAGAAGGTATTTTATCCTTCTTATCAAGTCCCATATTTTAGGAAAATTTGTTAAAACCTATGAGGGGATATGCACTGTTATTTCGATCAGTCAAATCAATATAAGTCCCAATCTACGTTCATTCCATATTCAGTCTTCTCTAAATATTTCATCCACTCTACAGCAGAAGAAAGGTAACGCACAACTCACTCTTTTTATCTTTTTTTTTTCTCTTTCTTTTCTTTCCTTTCTTGCTGCGTTCTTTCCCTCTTCTTCATACATCATCGTGGGAAGCCAAAAGTAAATTCTTGCTTTCTTTTCTACTTCTGATCATAAACCCAAACCCTAATATTTTTTTTTCAATCTGCAACCCCTACGTATTAGTTTATGATGGTTGAGTTGTATTGGTAATGATCAGTTGTATGCTTATAGGTTTCAAAGGTGACTTGGATCATGGCGTTTGATAATCGAACTTAGACTTTGCAAGTGTTTCAGGTGGGGATTCTCTCATCCTATATGTGTTACATTATTTCGTATGTGATAGTTGAAATTACTTGGAATTTGTGAATGGAATGTATTACACGGGTAAGGGCTGTAATGGTGCCTTACTATTACATGGGTACGGGCTGTAAATAAGTGTCATACTATAGCATGGGTAAGGGCCGTGAAGGGGTGCCTTACCAACGAATCGATATCGTATTACATGAATAATGGGCCGAAAGGTGCCTTATTTGACACGACAGGATTATTGACATGAAATGATTGTATTGTAAGTGAAATTGATTATTGCACATGGATTAATTGACATGTATAAGTATGATAAAATCTTCACTGAGCTTGTGGTTGCTCACCCCTTCAATTACCTCTCTTTCAGGTTAAGCGTGGCGGTAGCGTACGAGCGGGGGCGCAATGGCAAGAGGAGACTTAATAAAACTTCAATAAATTGCAGCGTATACTGTGCTGCGAACTTTCATATTTTATTGGAAATTATGTTAAATCAGAATTGTCATGTTTTATGATTGGAGTATTTGCTATAGGTATTACTTGAAGTAATTGTGAACATGTATTTATTAAATTCTATGAGTAATCTGCAAAACTGTCTTTGTTCATGAGATGGGAGTCAATTTATATTTTCTACAGTAATTATGTGGTTGAGCATGTTATATGGGGGTTCATATATAGTCTGTCACTTGTTAAAGTATAGGAGTGGTTGAGCTTGGGTTGCCATTAGAAAATTAGTGGGTTGGTAGACAATTCATGTTTATAATTTATCTTATGAGAAGACAAATTCTGTTAAGTTACTTATTAGAGTACAACTCCAGCATGTAATCTTACTCAGCCATGAATTCAATTAATTCGTTTTTGGTTCTTGTGAGGAATATGATTTTTCATTGTATGCTAATTGACGTGTTCTGTTTCTTCAAATTAGGTGTCACATGTTTTGATTAATTTTCAGTACTCAAAAACTATTTCATGAAGAGTGAGAGTTGGTGCGTAACTATCATAGTCAGATGTTTAACAACCTATTAATTAGTTAGTATTTGCAATTAAGAGGTGTTATTCGAGTGTAGTCTACTAGGTAGTCCTATAAGTTTTGATGTGGCTTATGAGTATAAAGTATCGTAGTTTCACTTTTTTTTCGTTACTGTTTTTGTGCTAACCTATAGGTGCCTCTTATATATAAAAATCATTGGTTATATAATAAATAAAAAATTTCGTGAGTTCCTATAAAAGGGTGAAGAAGCATTATGATTTGAAATAGTTTTAATTATTTGTTTAAGTGTTTGGTCATACCCTTTGTAAAGGATTTTTATTAAAGAATTTTACGTATAAATCTTATTTATTAAAATTGGATTGTGACAGAATGGTATCAGAGCAGGTATACGGTTCTGTATACTTGCTAAAAAAAAAATTTCCGCATATATGTGATTTACGTGGCTTGCATGATATGATTTTGATATTGAAAAAAAAAATTAATAAAAGTCTCTCGCTACACATCTACCGAGTACGACGCCCGCTTCATCAAGGTATGAAAGTATTTATGATTTCAAGTTTAGTTTTTTAAAAAAAAAAATTTCAGAATTTACATGCTCATGTTAATGCGAGATTTGAGTATTGTATGCTAGCTATTGAACTTAAATTTGTTTATATGCTCTTGTATGCTATAGAAGAACTTGTATATACCTCTATAGTGCTTAGTTCATGATATGATATTTCAAGAAGATAGTATGATTAATTAGCTTTATGGACGACATTTGCAACAAGCTAAAGTTATTTATGGTGGAAATTGAAGGATGCCTCCAAGAAGAGACGTTCACCCTCAAAACGTTCCGAATGCTCAGAATGTCCAACATCCTCAGAACGCACCAAATGCTCCAAACGCTGATGCTGATGCTCATACAAAGATAGTACATGAGTTTCGCCAAAACCATCCACCCTTCTTCAAGGGGAGTGAAGGGCCCGAGTACGTGGAGGAGTGGCTACGAGCACTTGAGAGAATTTTTCGTCTCTTAAGGTGCAATGATGAGCAGCGTGTGATCTGCGCGTCCTATCAATTTACCGAAGATGCCGACCACTGGTGGGACGGATACTGGGAGATGAGACCTAATGAGAGCAGGGAAGCTATTACTTGGGCAAAGTTTAAGGATATAGTAATGGCAAACTACTATCCTCAGATTTACCGCAATAATATGGAGCATGAATTTTACAATCTCCAGCAAGGGAATATGACCGTAATTGAGTATGAGCGGCGGTTCAATCAACTGCGCCGATCAGCTCCACAGCTGGTCAACACTGAGGAGAAACGAGCTAAGAAGTTCCTGGATGGCCTGCACCAGGACATACAAGAATCAATGTCTTCACTACCAGATATGAGCTACGCCGACACGTTTATGAGGGCCCAGAAAGTTGAAGCTTGCTTACTGAAAGGGCGAGCGAACAACGAGCAAATGGAGAACCTTGGCAAAAGAGGAAGGGAAAACTTTGACCAAGGCGATAGCAATGGCAATGAAGAACAAGACGAGGTTGAAGGAGACCCAAATTTAGATACTCAACAAGCTCCAAGACCCTCATGTGCTAAGTGTGGAAGAAACCATGGAGGCGAATGCTTGTATGGACAAGGAGTATGCTATAAATGCCGTGAGCCGGGGCATAAAGCTCAACAATGCCCAAAGTGAGATGCCCGTGATTTTGGAGGAAGAGATGGGCGACAAGCAAAGTATCCATGCTCAAGCGGAAGTGGTAAGTTGTTTTGAATTTCGAGGACAAAATTTTTATTAGAAGGGTAGGATGTAACATCCCATACTTTTGACTCGTAAATTCTATTGTGTCCCAAATATCTAAGGCCCAATTTTTCCAGCCCATTCATTCTTATCAGCCGTAAGACAAAGGAAACAGAAGCAGAAAATATGATTTCTTACTCCTCAAGAAATCCAATCGAAATCTTCATAAAGAAGGTATTTTATCCTTCTTATCAAGTCCCATATTTTAGGAAAATTTGTTAAAACCTATGAGGGGATATGCACTGTTATTTCGATCAGTCAAATCAATATAAGTCCCAATCTACGTTCATTCCATATTCAGTCTTCTCTAAATATTTCATCCACTCTACAGCAGAAGAAAGGTAACGCACAACTCACTCTTTTTATCTTTTTTTTTCTCTTTCTTTTCTTTCCTTTCTTGCTGCGTTCTTTCCCTCTTCTTCATACATCATCGTGGGAAGCCAAAAGTAAATTCTTGCTTTCTTTTCTACTTCTGATCATAAACCCAAACCCTAATATTTTTTTTTCAATCTGCAACCCCTACGTATTAGTTTATGATGGTTGAGTTGTATTGGTAATGATCAGTTGTATGCTTATAGGTTTCAAAGGTGACTTGGATCATGGCGTTTGATAATCGAACTTAGACTTTGCAAGTGTTTCAGGTGGGGATTCTCTCATCCTATATGTGTTACATTATTTCGTATGTGATAGTTGAAATTACTTGGAATTTGTGAATGGAATGTATTACACGGGTAAGGGCTGTAATGGTGCCTTACTATTACATGGGTACGGGCTGTAAATAAGTGTCATACTATAGCATGGGTAAGGGCCGTGAAGGGGTGCCTTACCAACGAATCGATATCGTATTACATGAATAATGGGCCGAAAGGTGCCTTATTTGACACGACAGGATTATTGACATGAAATGATTGTATTGTAAGTGAAATTGATTATTGCACATGGATTAATTGACATGTATAAGTATGATAAAATCTTCACTGAGCTTGTGGTTGCTCACCCCTTCAATTACCTCTCTTTCAGGTTAAGCGTGGCGGTAGCGTACGAGCGGGGGCGCAATGGCAAGAGGAGACTTAATAAAACTTCAATAAATTGCAGCGTATACTGTGCTGCGAACTTTCATATTTTATTGGAAATTATGTTAAATCAGAATTGTCATGTTTTATGATTGGAGTATTTGCTATAGGTATTACTTGAAGTAATTGTGAACATGTATTTATTAAATTCTATGAGTAATCTGCAAAACTGTCTTTGTTCATGAGATGTGAGTCAATTTATATTTTCTACAGTAATTATGTGGTTGAGCATGTTATATGGGGGTTCATATATAGTCTGTCACTTGTTAAAGTATAGGAGTGGTTGAGCTTGGGTTGCCATTAGAAAATTAGTGGGTTGGTAGACAATTCATGTTTATAATTTATCTTATGAGAAGACAAATTCTGTTAAGTTACTTATTAGAGTACAACTCCAGCATGTAATCTTACTCAGCCATGAATTCAATTAATTCGTTTTTGGTTCTTGTGAGGAATATGATTTTTCATTGTATGCTAATTGACGTGTTCTGTTTCTTCAAATTAGGTGTCACATGTTTTGATTAATTTTCAGTACTCAAAAACTATTTCATGAAGAGTGAGAGTTGGTGCGTAACTATCATAGTCAGATGTTTAACAACCTATTAATTAGTTAGTATTTGCAATTAAGAGGTGTTATTCGAGTGTAGTCTACTAGGTAGTCCTATAAGTTTTGATGTGGCTTATGAGTATAAAGTATCGTAGTTTCACTTTTTTTTCGTTACTGTTTTTGTGCTAACCTATAGGTGCCTCTTATATATAAAAATCATTGGTTATATAATAAATAAAAAATTTCGTGAGTTCCTATAAAAGGGTGAAGAAGCATTATGATTTGAAATAGTTTTAATTATTTGTTTAAGTGTTTGGTCATACCCTTTGTAAAGGATTTTTATTAAAGAATTTTACGTATAAATCTTATTTATTAAAATTGGATTGTGACAGAATGGTATCAGAGCAGGTATACGGTTCTGTATACTTGCTAAAAAAAAAATTTCCGCATATATGTGATTTACGTGGCTTGCATGATATGATTTTGATATTGAAAAAAAAAATTAATAAAAGTCTCTCGCTACACATCTACCGAGTACGACGCCCGCTTCATCAAGGTATGAAAGTATTTATGATTTCAAGTTTAGTTTTTTAAAAAAAAAAATTTCAGAATTTACATGCTCATGTTAATGCGAGATTTGAGTATTGTATGCTAGCTATTGAACTTAAATTTGTTTATATGCTCTTGTATGCTATAGAAGAACTTGTATATACCTCTATAGTGCTTAGTTCATGATATGATATTTCAAGAAGATAGTATGATTAATTAGCTTTATGGACGACATTTGCAACAAGCTAAAGTTATTTATGGTGGAAATTGAAGGATGCCTCCAAGAAGAGACGTTCACCCTCAAAACGTTCCGAATGCTCAGAATGTCCAACATCCTCAGAACGCACCAAATGCTCCAAACGCTGATGCTGATGCTCATACAAAGATAGTACATGAGTTTCGCCAAAACCATCCACCCTTCTTCAAGGGGAGTGAAGGGCCCGAGTACGTGGAGGAGTGGCTACGAGCACTTGAGAGAATTTTTCGTCTCTTAAGGTGCAATGATGAGCAGCGTGTGATCTGCGCGTCCTATCAATTTACCGAAGATGCCGACCACTGGTGGGACGGATACTGGGAGATGAGACCTAATGAGAGCAGGGAAGCTATTACTTGGGCAAAGTTTAAGGATATAGTAATGGCAAACTACTATCCTCAGATTTACCGCAATAATATGGAGCATGAATTTTACAATCTCCAGCAAGGGAATATGACCGTAATTGAGTATGAGCGGCGGTTCAATCAACTGCGCCGATCAGCTCCACAGCTGGTCAACACTGAGGAGAAACGAGCTAAGAAGTTCCTGGATGGCCTGCACCAGGACATACAAGAATCAATGTCTTCACTACCAGATATGAGCTACGCCGACACGTTTATGAGGGCCCAGAAAGTTGAAGCTTGCTTACTGAAAGGGCGAGCGAACAACGAGCAAATGGAGAACCTTGGCAAAAGAGGAAGGGAAAACTTTGACCAAGGCGATAGCAATGGCAATGAAGAACAAGACGAGGTTGAAGGAGACCCAAATTTAGATACTCAACAAGCTCCAAGACCCTCATGTGCTAAGTGTGGAAGAAACCATGGAGGCGAATGCTTGTATGGACAAGGAGTATGCTATAAATGCCGTGAGCCGGGGCATAAAGCTCAACAATGCCCAAAGTGAGATGCCCGTGATTTTGGAGGAAGAGATGGGCGACAAGCAAAGTATCCATGCTCAAGCGGAAGTGGTAAGTTGTTTTGAATTTCGAGGACAAAATTTTTATTAGAAGGGTAGGATGTAACATCCCATACTTTTGACTCGTAAATTCTATTGTGTCCCAAATATCTAAGGCCCAATTTTTCCAGCCCATTCATTCTTATCAGCCGTAAGACAAAGGAAACAGAAGCAGAAAATATGATTTCTTACTCCTCAAGAAATCCAATCGAAATCTTCATAAAGAAGGTATTTTATCCTTCTTATCAAGTCCCATATTTTAGGAAAATTTGTTAAAACCTATGAGGGGATATGCACTGTTATTTCGATCAGTCAAATCAATATAAGTCCCAATCTACGTTCATTCCATATTCAGTCTTCTCTAAATATTTCATCCACTCTACAGCAGAAGAAAGGTAACGCACAACTCACTCTTTTTATCTTTTTTTTTTCTCTTTCTTTTCTTTCCTTTCTTGCTGCGTTCTTTCCCTCTTCTTCATACATCATCGTGGGAAGCCAAAAGTAAATTCTTGCTTTCTTTTCTACTTCTGATCATAAACCCAAACCCTAATATTTTTTTTTCAATCTGCAACCCCTACGTATTAGTTTATGATGGTTGAGTTGTATTGGTAATGATCAGTTGTATGCTTATAGGTTTCAAAGGTGACTTGGATCATGGCGTTTGATAATCGAACTTAGACTTTGCAAGTGTTTCAGGTGGGGATTCTCTCATCCTATATGTGTTACATTATTTCGTATGTGATAGTTGAAATTACTTGGAATTTGTGAATGGAATGTATTACACGGGTAAGGGCTGTAATGGTGCCTTACTATTACATGGGTACGGGCTGTAAATAAGTGTCATACTATAGCATGGGTAAGGGCCGTGAAGGGGTGCCTTACCAACGAATCGATATCGTATTACATGAATAATGGGCCGAAAGGTGCCTTATTTGACACGACAGGATTATTGACATGAAATGATTGTATTGTAAGTGAAATTGATTATTGCACATGGATTAATTGACATGTATAAGTATGATAAAATCTTCACTGAGCTTGTGGTTGCTCACCCCTTCAATTACCTCTCTTTCAGGTTAAGCGTGGCGGTAGCGTACGAGCGGGGGCGCAATGGCAAGAGGAGACTTAATAAAACTTCAATAAATTGCAGCGTATACTGTGCTGCGAACTTTCATATTTTATTGGAAATTATGTTAAATCAGAATTGTCATGTTTTATGATTGGAGTATTTGCTATAGGTATTACTTGAAGTAATTGTGAACATGTATTTATTAAATTCTATGAGTAATCTGCAAAACTGTCTTTGTTCATGAGATGGGAGTCAATTTATATTTTCTACAGTAATTATGTGGTTGAGCATGTTATATGGGGGTTCATATATAGTCTGTCACTTGTTAAAGTATAGGAGTGGTTGAGCTTGGGTTGCCATTAGAAAATTAGTGGGTTGGTAGACAATTCATGTTTATAATTTATCTTATGAGAAGCCAAATTCTGTTAAGTTACTTATTAGAGTACAACTCCAGCATGTAATCTTACTCAGCCATGAATTCAATTAATTCGTTTTTGGTTCTTGTGAGGAATATGATTTTTCATTGTATGCTAATTGACGTGTTCTGTTTCTTCAAATTAGGTGTCACATGTTTTGATTAATTTTCAGTACTCAAAAACTATTTCATGAAGAGTGAGAGTTGGTGCGTAACTATCATAGTCAGATGTTTAACAACCTATTAATTAGTTAGTATTTGCAATTAAGAGGTGTTATTCGAGTGTAGTCTACTAGGTAGTCCTATAAGTTTTGATGTGGCTTATGAGTATAAAGTATCGTAGTTTCACTTTTTTTTCGTTACTGTTTTTGTGCTAACCTATAGGTGCCTCTTATATATAAAAATCATTGGTTATATAATAAATAAAAAATTTCGTGAGTTCCTATAAAAGGGTGAAGAAGCATTATGATTTGAAATAGTTTTAATTATTTGTTTAAGTGTTTGGTCATACCCTTTGTAAAGGATTTTTATTAAAGGATTTTAGGTATAAATCTTATTTATTAAAATTGGATTGTGACAGAATGGTATCAGAGCAGGTATACGGTTCTGTATACTTGCTAAAAAAAAAATTTCCGCATATATGTGATTTACGTGGCTTGCATGATATGATTTTGATATTGAAAAAAAAAATTAATAAAAGTCTCTCGCTACACATCCACCGAGTACGACGCCCGCTTCATCAAGGTATGAAAGTATTTATGATTTCAAGTTTAGTTTTAAAAAAAAAAAATTTCAGAATTTACATGCTCATGTTAATGCGAGATTTGAGTATTGTATGCTAGCTATTGAACTTAAATTTGTTTATATGCTCTTGTATGCTATAGAAGAAGAACTTGTATATACCTCTATAGTGCTTAGTTCATGATATGATATTTCAAGAAGATAGTATGATTAATTAGCTTTATGGACGACATTTGCAACAAGCTAAAGTTATTTATGGTGGAAATTGAAGGATGCCTCCAAGAAGAGACGTTCACCCTCAAAACGTTCCGAATGCTCAGAATGTCCAACATCCTCAGAACGCACCAAATGCTCCAAACGCTGATGCTGATGCTCATACAAAGATAGTACATGAGTTTCGCCAAAACCATCCACCCTTCTTCAAGGGGAGTGAAGGGCCCGAGTACGTGGAGGAGTGGCTACGAGCACTTGAGAGAATTTTTCGTCTCTTAAGGTGAAATGATGAGCAGCGTGTGATCTGCGCGTCCTATCAATTTACCGAAGATGCCGACCACTGGTGGGACGGATACTGGGAGATGAGACCTAATGAGAGCAGGGAAGCTATTACTTGGGCAAAGTTTAAGGATATAGTAATGGCAAACTACTATCCTCAGATTTACCGCAATAATATGGAGCATGAATTTTACAATCTCCAGCAAGGGAATATGACCGTAATTGAGTATGAGCGGCGGTTCAATCAACTGCGCCGATCAGCTCCACAGCTGGTCAACACTGAGGAGAAACGAGCTAAGAAGTTCCTGGATGGCCTGCACCAGGACATACAAGAATCAATGTCTTCACTACCAGATATGACCTACGCCGACACGTTTATGAGGGCCCAGAAAGTTGAAGCTTGCTTACTGAAAGGGCGAGCGAACAACGAGCAAATGGAGAACCTTGGCAAAAGAGGAAGGGAAAACTTTGACCAAGGCGATAGCAATGGCAATGAAGAACAAGACGAGGTTGAAGGAGACCCAAATTTAGATACTCAACAAGCTCCAAGACCCTCATGTGCTAAGTGTGGAAGAAACCATGGAGGCGAATGCTTGTATGGACAAGGAGTATGCTATAAATGCCGTGAGCCGGGGCATAAAGCTCAACATTGCCCAATGCGAGATGCCCGTGATTTTGGAGGAAGAGATGGGCGACAAGCAAAGTATCCACGCTCTAGCGGAAGTGGTAAGTTGTTTTGAATTTCGAAGACGAAATTTTTATTAGAAGGGTAGGATGTAACATCCCATACTTTTGACTCGTAAATTCTATTGTGGCCCAAATATCTAAGGCCCAATTTTTCCAGCCCATTCATTCTTATCAGCCGTAAGACAAAGGAAACAGAAGCAGAAAATATGATTTCTTACTCCTCAAGAAATCCAATCGAAATCTTCATAAAGAAGATATTTTATCCTTCTTATCAAGTCCCATATTTTAGGAAAATTTGTTAAAACCTATGAGAGGATATGCACTGTTATTTCGATCAGTCAAATCAATATAAGTCCCAATCTACGTTCATTTCATATTCAGTATTCTCTAAATATTTCATCCACTATACAGCAGAAGAAAGGTAACGCACAACTCACTCTTTTTATCTTTTTTTTTTTCTCTTTCTTTTCTTTCCTTTCTTGCTGCGTTCTTTCCCACTTCTTCATACATCATCGTGGGAAGCCAAAAGTAAATTCTTGCTTTCTTTTCTACTTCTGATCATAAACCCTAACCCTAATATTTTTTTTTCAATCTGCAACCCCTACGTATTAGTTTATGATTGTTGAGTTGTATTGGTAACGATCAGTTGTATGCTTATAGGTTTCAAAGGTGACTTGGATCATGGCGTTTGATAATCGAACTT
Organism: Pogostemon cablin; assembly: GCA_023678885.1. Classification (NCBI taxonomy): domain Eukaryota; kingdom Viridiplantae; phylum Streptophyta; class Magnoliopsida; order Lamiales; family Lamiaceae; genus Pogostemon; species Pogostemon cablin. Next base: position 22,283,874 of record CM042975.1, on the reverse strand, counting down.
AGACTTTGCAAGTGTTTCAGGTGGGGATTCTCTCATCCTATATGTGTTACATTATTTCATATGTGATAGTTGAAATTACTTGGAATATGTGAATGGAATGTATTACACGGGTAAGGGCTGTAATGGTGCCTTACTATTACATGGGTATGGGCTGTAAATAAGTGTCATACTATAGCAAGGGTAAGGGCCATGAAGGGGTGCCTTACCAACGAATCGATATCGTATTACATGAATAATGGGCCGAAAGGTGCCTTATTTGACACGACAGGATTATTGACATGAAAGGATTGTATTTTAAGTGAAATTGATTATTGCACATGGATTAATTGACATGTATAAGTATGATAAAATCTTCACTGAGATTGTGGTTGCTCACCCCTTCAATTACCTCCCTTTCAGGTTAAGCGTGACGGTAGCGTACGAGCGGGGGCGCAATGGCAAGAGGAGACTTAATAAAACTTCAATAAATTGCAGCGTATACTGTGCTGCGAACTTTCATATGTTATTGGAAATTATGTTAAATCTGAATTGTCATGTTTTATGATTGGAGTATTTGCTATAGGTATTACTTGAAGTAATTGTGAACATGTATTTATTTAATTCTATGAGTAATCTGCAAAACTGTCTTTGTTCATGAGATGAGAGTCAATTTATATTTTCTACAGTAATTATGTGGTTGAGCATGTTATATGGGGGTTCATATATAGTCTGTCACTTGTTAAAGTATAGGAGTGGTTGAGCTTGGGTTGCTATTAGAAAATTAGTGGGTTGGTAGACAATTCATATTTATAATTTATCTTATGAGAAACCAAATTCTGTTAAGTTGCTTATTAGAGTACAACTCCTGCATGTAATCTTACTCAGCCATGAATTCAGTTAATTCATTTTTGGTACTTGTGAGGAATATGATTTTTCATTGTATGCTAATTGACGTGTTCTGTTTCTTCAAATTAGGTGTCGCATGTTTTGATTAATTTTCAGTACTCAAAAACTATTTCATGAAGAGTGAGAGTTGGTGCGTAACTATCATAGTCAGATGTTTAACAACCTATTAATTAGTCAGTATTTGCAATTACGAGGTGTTATTCGAGTGTAGTCTACTAGGTAGTCCTATAAGTTTTGATGTGGCTTATGAGTATAAAGTATCGTAGTTTCACTTTTTTTTGTTACTGTTTTTGTGCTAACCTATAGGTGCCTCTTATATATAAAATTCATTGGTTATATAATAAATAAAAAATTTCGTGAGTTCCTATAAAAGGGTGAATAAGCATTATGATTTGAAATAGTTTTAATTATTTGTTTAAGTGTTTGGTCATACCCTTTGTAAAGGATTTTTATTAAAGGATTTTACGTATAAATCTTATTTATTAAAATTGGGGTGTGACAGACGATCTTCAGTCGAAGCCTGAGAACATAAGAGAGAAGATTGTTGATGGAAGAGTGTCGAAGAGGCTCGGTGAGCTGGCTCTGCTGGAGCAGCCATACATTAAGAATGATAATATACTCGTGAAGGATTTGGTGAAGCAAACTGTGGCTGGTCTTGGGGAAAACATGAAGGTACGGCGGTTTGTCCGGTTCACTCTAGGGAAGACTGGTGATGCCAAAGTTGAAAATTAAGGAGATTGAGATGCAACTCATCTTTGTTTAAATGTAGCACTTATAATCAAATCAATTGCAAAATTTTGTCCGTGGAGGATTGTAAATGTGGATACTCAGTTTTGTTTCTTAGGAAGCTACTTTGATTGTCTATAATTTAGAGAGTAGAAACCCGGCAAGATTTCTTGTTATAGAAAGTAATATTAACAAACAGGTCCGACTATTCGCACTCCGGAATTACTAGATATACCCCGTTTATTAAATATACCCCAATATATTTTAAAAATATTTTACTTATTACTCCCTTCGTCCCGAAAAACTTTTCACCTTTACTGTTTCACGTTATTTAAGAAAAGTTGTACTTTTTGATCAATTTTATTGACTTTGGAGGGTATTGTAGTATTTTTAGGTAATAAAAAAGTACTCCATAAAGAAATGATATGTGTGTGAAAAAGGAGTGACAAATTTGAAATTAAAGTAACTTTTGAGGTTGTTGGATAAAGTGTTGTTTTCTTTTTTTTTGGTGAAAGGTTTTGTGGGACAAACAAATGAGGAAAGTGAGAAAAGTATTATGGGACGGAGGGAGTACTAAGTAAACCCCATTGAAAGACAATTTTACCCTTTTATTAGTAATCTAAAGTAATTTATCCTTCAAAAAAACAAGCATGACTAATTTAAAACTTCCACTTACAAAATGAGACTTTGTGGAGGTGATTAGTCTCTGAATGTAAACACCCAACATCCTAATCTGCCCAGCACCAAATGCTTCCCCACATCAAGTCTACAGCGCACTTTCCATTCCCAACTACATATATATTTTCCATTTTCGATTAACCCCAAATTGAAACATAAGTCAAAAATCATAACCTCAGCAAATGTTTGAGTAAAAAAGCGCCTAGGTTGCGCCGTCTTCCATGAGCACAAAAAGGAGGTAAAGAGGAGCTCGGATTGGAAAATTCAACGTCTCATTTTTCCTTTTTTTTTTCCCCCCATTTTCTTTACTTTCACATTTTTTTCTCGTTCTTGTAAATCTAGATCTTTGAGAAAGGATGCAAGAGACTTATTTATGTAATTACTGATCAAGTGTGTTGAGAAAGAATTAAGATGAAGTTACAACGTTAGAGTTTCATCAATTAGGGTACTTAAATTAGGATTTGGGGTTAATTTAAAATTAGGGTAAAAATATTAGGAGTATTAGTTAAATAACTTTCAAAAGGTATTTATGTCTTATTAATAATTGATATTTTAATTTATATTTTTAATGGGGTGCATTTAGTATTTTCGGAAATGCGAATAGTCACTCTCTAGTATTTGTAGAAATTTGTTTTGAGCTTATTAATTTTGATTTTACGTTATAAGTAAAAGATGTTATGTTGGACCTGGATTTATTATTTCATATATAAAGATTTAACAAATGTCATCAGTATACATTTCTAATCCCTATTAACTCTAATCTCACTCCTTTCACCAGTGCTGGTCTTTGACATTTTTTAGATTCGAAACAAACAAAAAGAAGAGACCATCGATGATAGATTGAAATTTCGAATACAACATCGAGAATTTGGCTCTGATTACCAAGTAGTGCAGCGAGAGATGATAGCTACGTAGAAAAAACTCTATCTATTGATTTCTAAAGAATACCAAAAAATAAACTTTTCAAGTATGTTGATTCATAAGAATATCATAAAAAAAAAACAAGAGAAAACTCTCATTTTCATTAATCGATTCAATCCCATGGCTCTCTATATATTTTTTTAACCAAAATATTTTTATTATTTTTTCATTAACACTTTTTTTCCACAAGAAATTAATGATTTGAATAATGGGAAGGATGTGAATTTTGAAAACTCAAATATGGTTTATTAAATAAAAAAAAACATAGCTACTTATAAAACAAATTATATATCCAAAAATTTAGTCAAAATTGATTTTCATAATTTTAATGCTAATTATATAGCAAGAACAATGTAGGAAAGCAATAATATCAAAAAGTATATGAGAGTCAAATTATATAAATAAATAAATAAATAAAATGGATCCCTCAAAATTGACAAAAGTTACATAAGATAATTGATTGAATTATATGTACGAATTTAATTTTTAATTGCGTATTATATATTAATTTATGGATTGTTAATGGTGTATGATCTGTGAAATTATATGTTCATCGAGTAAGATGACACGTAGACAACCCTTATTTCAATGATTAGAATTACTATGGTCTATACGATGTGATTTGCAAAAATGCCTACTTTGACTAAAATTTAGTAAAAATGCCCACTTTTAAGATAACTTTATCATGTTACCTCTACTAGTTGAGTGTCAGTTAATGTCAGCCTATAAATTAGAAAAAAGTGATCATTACAGACAGAGTGATATTTATTTTTAATTAAATAATACAACACTTGTTTAATTTGAATTTTAATGTCATAATAAGAGTATAAGGCCGAGTACATGCACAGTTTATAAGAAGAGACCGAGTGCATGCACATTTATGGAAAATAATCATGAAAATATTAATGACCGAGTGGTGCTATATAAAACTAGAAAAAAGTGATCACTACTGACCGAGTGATATTCATTTCTACTTAAATAATACAGTACCGACCAAGAGTATAAGGCCGAGTACATGCACAAGAAGAGACCGAGTGCATACACATATATGGGAAATAATCATCAAAATATCAGTGACCGAGTGACCGAGTGATGTTTAATCAAAGTATTAGTCATCGAGTTACCAAAATTTTTTGTAAGTATAAAGTATAAGACCGAGTGCATGCACATTTTATAAGGAGTGACCGAAACTGAGTGCATGCACATTTTAGAAGGAATGACCGAGTGATATCCATTTTGTTGCTATTAATTTGGGCATTATTATTTTTTCCATATTTATTGTGTAAGACCTAGTGATGCTACATAAATATGGACCGAATGACCGAATTTTATAGTATAAGACCGAGTGACCGAGTTTTATAGTGGAAGACCGAGTGATGCCTATAAGTTAATGTTTTTATTATTAGTGTTGTAAATTATCATTGAATTTTTCAATTAATTTAGATTAACGTTATGTAAAGTAGAGTTCACAAAATATAAAGCATAAAATATTAATAGATACTGAATGGTAGCTGAAATGGTAAGTTCACCTTCTTCAATTTCTTCTTTCTTGATTTCCATTATAAATTTGGGTGCACATACTACTTGAGTGGCCTACCTCGTCACAAATTAGACATTTTTGAGGCTGTCGTCTCCGTCGTTCTATTCCAGAACACATAAACGACGTTCTTGGACGCCCTGCCTGCGAATGTGGAAGGGGCTTAATGACACGCATAGTAGCAACTTCCTCTGGCGTGACCCATGTATCTGGATACGGAACAGACATGACAACCCCAGACCACATACCAACGATGCTGTCATGATGATAAAAACCTGGAAGAAAAGAAGTAGTAGGCAATCCCAATTTACTACAGTAGAGAGGAAAAACAAAAATTAAATTAAATTAATGAAATTGTAACGAAGGCTAATAAGAGAAGGTGCAGTACTCACTCGATAACCTTTCATGCATGCAAACATGGAACTAGCTCTAACTGAAACTCTCCACAGGAGCATTTTCTCGCTTGAATGTCAACGACCCAGTTGTGTTTATCTTTGTAAACCTTATAGGTTGTTTGTGTCAAGCCCTCCAAAGATAACTTTTTGGCCTCACGCATTTTGTCAACAACATCCTTGTGCAATCTGCTACATAACACCGAGGTGACCCTTTGAGCTTCTTGTGTTTGTAAAATCATTTTTCCGTGGTTGTGCGGGCCACCTCACGCAACACGCATATTGGCAATTTTCGTGCCCTTAAAAGTGTTGAGTTATATGACTCAGCTGCATTTGACGTCATGAACTCAAATCGGCTCACTGGATAGTGCACTCTCGTCCACCTTTCAACACTGAGTTCTTCGATAACATTCATCAAGGTCCTGGACTTATGGCTGCGCATCTTTTTCATACAACTATTGTGCGATGGAATATAAATGTTTTACTTAGAATAAGATTATAGTTGGGGGATGGAAAAGTGTATGGTTGTTATACGTACTCTTCAAACTCCTTCGTATTGTATGTGAATATCGCCTTGCCAAATTGGTAAAGAACAGCTTCTCCGTAACCCATCATCTTTTTCTTGAGATGAACATAGCATAAACCGTGTTGTGCAACAGGGAACACTCTTTGTACTGCATTAGCAATGCTTTTGTGACCGTCTAATACAATCAATAGACCATTTGGTGATCCATATGCTTCCTTCAACCTTTCCATGAACCATGTCCAAGAGTTGTTGTTCTCCTTGTCTCCTATGCCAATAGCAAGGGGGAACAATCTCTGATTCCCATCCTGGGTCACTGCTACAAATACAATACCTCGGTATTTTTCTTTTATACGTGTTCCGTCTACTACGATGACAGGACGACTGTACCTCATAAATCCCTGGCATGATGCTACTAGAGCATAAAATACATACCTATACGCAAATTCAAACTAAATAAGGATTAGTTTGAGTGAGTTTATAGTTTAGGGTTTTTTTCAGAAGAATATAAATTTCAAATTTTACCTGAAGTGGTCATTAGCATCTGTAGAAAGTCTTATGTGCGATCCTGGATTTATGAGCTCGAGTTCGTAAAGATACAATGGTAACATGCTGAATGAAGTTTCGTGGTCGCCAAAAGTGTGGCAGACTGCACGATGCTTGCTGTTTGGCTATTTTTAGCACTCACGAGCAAGAATAATCGATCGTTGTAGTAGTATATCCCAAGAAAAATTATCAATCCATAAAGGAGTTATGTTCGGACTAGCAAAATACGTGAGCTCATGTTCATGTTGTTTTTGTAAAGATGATCGGGGGTTTAGAGATGATTAACAACTAAAGCAAGAAGCAAGTAAATAAGATAGCAAAAAGAATAAATGACAAGAAAAGAAAATGGGTGCTAAAGTTCAAGTATGAAAAACATGGGATTAGAAACATCCAAGCACACTCGATTCATATTATCATGCAAAAGGAATTCAACTCAATTGATGTAGACTAAGGGTGATCACGTTGTATCCTAAGCTCCCTTTCGGGTTACAAAGGTTGTTAATCCATTTTAGACTCCCAAAAGCACTTAAGATCAAAGCCCAACATTAACCCCTTCCATCTAGGTACTAGTTAGATTAAACTCTCCCTTTTTGTGTACTAAGGCCAACGAATGGATTAGTTCCCCTCATTGAATTCAAATATCCTTTCGGTCAAACCCAAACTCAATGTCTATTCATGCCTTCCTAATACTATAGAGGGTCGTTTCCGTCTCACTCCAAGCAATACATACATGAACATCATGATAACATTTAATTACCACAAATAATCCATTGATCAACAATCCATTAAACCAATAAACATTCATGAATAACAAACCATGCCATCACAACATCAAGACAATTAAACTCCATGAATAGAAATCAACATCAATTAAATCAAAAACCAATTTAATCCACATGATAATATAAATCTAATATGCTCTTCATGTTCCTAATCCCACTAGAGGGATTAGCCTATCATAATAAAAGTAACAAAACAAATAAATGTTTCATTACAAATATCCATAGTCTCAAATTTAAAGAAATACAAAATGAATGGATTCTTCCCTATCAATTTCTTGAAGAGAATCTTCTATTCTTGTTGATCTCCACCTCTAGCTCTTGATTTTGGAGTCTTTAGCACCAAAAATGGAAGAATTGATGGGTGGATGAAGATGGATGAAGATGGATGAAGATGAAGGTGGAAAATGGAAGAAATGGTGTGTGAGGTGTGTGTAGAAGATGGGATTTCGGATTCTCCTCCAATTATTGAATAAAGGGGTATTTATACTCCTTTGGAGGCTTCTAGAAGAATTAGAAAAAATATCCTGTTCTGGTGCCGACACGAGTCGTGCTGCGTCGCACGAGTCGTGTCGTGTCAGGGTAAACGGCACACGACTCGTTCTGCGTCGCACGGCCAAAGGGTGGCCATGTTGAATGTATAGACATCGCCGCACGGCCGCCGCTTACAGGCCCGTGTCTGGTACACGGGTCGTGTGATGCAACACGGGTCGAGCTCCGCAACACGGCCAAGTGGTGGTCGTGTTGGATAAATAGATGTCGCCGCACGACCATTCTGGACAGGCCCGTGTCTGGTACACGGGCCGTGTGATGCAACACGAGTCGTGTTGCCAGCACGGCCAGCCGTGTTCTTGCACTTTTGTTTCTTCTTCCTTGTTTGATCTCCCGTCTTGAGATCCGATTTTTCCTACATCTTCCTTATCATGTTTATCATCAAATAAAAAGTGAAAATCTTAAGTTTAAGCTCATTCACACACATTTCAATAAAAACACAAAACACAACCAAATAACATATAAAATACGGATAAAATAATACGAAAACACATATAAAAAGACACTAAAATCTAGGTGAAAATAGCTCTAATCAACCCCCCCAAACTTAAGGTGTTGCTCGTCCCCGAGCAACGAAAATGACAAATCAAAAGGAGAAATTTTCACCTAGAAAAGACTAAACGAATATAAGCAAAAACACATCGTTAGCAATAATAACTACAAACTATGCTAAGTCATCCTACAACATTAAAATCATGACATGAGAAATTAACAAGTTCAATCAAAAGAGAATAAAGTGTAATATAGTTCCTTTTAAGTCCAAGCCTCACAATGGATATTAATGTCTCTCAACACTCTTTTGAAATAGGGTAAATCACACTCATTAATCGATTGGCTCGACTCGCTATAAGCTTGCTCGTGGACTACATTCACAAACCACCAAAGTTTCAATCAATGATCAAAAAGGTCTTTAATTAGGATGTAATGATAGGCTCTTTGGTAGGGTAGGAAGTATATGGATAAGAGTGACTCAACAAGTGTAAGTAATCAAAGAGATGGCCAATTTCCTCAACTTCTCCACTTTTCTTTCTTCCTTTCTTATCTTTACAATCTCAAGCACTATTCATTAACTTTCCTTGGATTGAGCTTCTTTTGATGCATGCTTCCTTTCTTTGAATTTTTGTTTACTTGAGCATTTTGATGTTGCTTTACTCTTTCTCTTGCATTGAGGTTGCATGTCCATTTCTTACTTTTGCTCTTTTCATCCTTTTTCTTGCTTGTTTACCATTCCCTTTTCTTCTTTTGCTAATAAATCAATCATTTCTAGCTACCACCTCCTCAATCACCCACACAAAGGTATATATAAGCTTGAATGGGTAATTAAGGCTTGTAATGTGCTAAATTCACAAGAAATAGGCTTATAGGCTCAAAGTGGTTGACTAAGGATGATGTTCAAGGTAGGAACATATATGGCAATGACTATAATAATAAGGATGGCCCTAGATCATTTCACCAATCTCCACTAATCGGGCTCGTTCCTATAGTCCTTGAGCAAGTTCTAACTTATCAAACACAACTGACCCACTCATGAAGAAATACCATGTATGCATGGTTGAGGCTCAAATATTCACAAGCTTGTGCTCGGACCTTAAGGAACTTATTACACCACATTCATCTCAAAATTGAACAAGTAAAACATGTCATAATTTGAAAGTGTAGAGATTCTTAATCATAATTTGTCATCACTTATCACCACAACCTATCATCACTCATGTTCAAAAATGACTCACGACATCCCTAAACAAACCACCAAACAACCCAAGACAAGAGTGAAAATACACACAACATACAAATAAGGACTCAACAAACAAGACACAACAAAACACAAAACATGCAAAAACACAAAATATCATCATCCATAAGAAAATTAAGCACACATTCATCCCAACCTTTATTTAAAAGAAAATCCTAATATACGAAAGTAAACCTTCCACAAACATAACACATGAAGTAGCATGCTAGTCACAACAATCCAAATCAAAATCAATTCATTTCAAGTAATAAAATGATAAGGTGTAGAGTACTCCCTCGATAGGCATTTGGTAAGGAAAGCGTTAGCTCCAAGCTCCATCATGCTTTCAATACCTCTCATTCATGCTCAAACACTCAATAAACACCATTAGTTCAACAATTTCATTATAAATATGGACTATCATGCACTTCAACACCACCAATCATACCAAAATCAACTCAAACTCATGAGAAAAATTTTAAAATTGACCCAATTTTACAAGAATCATGCTCAAGTGGTGAGTCACACCACACACTCTCCCCCCAAACTTAAATCGAAACAAGAGTTGAGACTTAAGTTTGCAAAAAGTGGTGAGACTTACCTTTGTAGTTTCCATTGATGATCTTCTTATTGAGAAGTAATCGCATCCGCACGACTCAAGCTATGCCCATCACGCACTAGCACCCCCCAAACTTAACTCGAGACAAGAGTCACGAATTAAGTTTGCAACAAATGGTGGAACATGTCAATTTGAATCCATGAAGTATTTCTCTTTTCTTCAATGTGCATTTTTCTCCATGAGCACAATCAACCTACAAGTCCAAAATACAAAACAACAAAACCACAACATTTATTGAAAGCACTAAAATAAAGCAATAAAGATAGTGATGGGGTGCCTCCCATCGAGCGCTAAGTTTAACGTCTTCAAGCTAGATGAATTTTTAGCTCATCTTTCACATAAAGTATCCACAAAGAGGGTCTCCCTTTGTGATGGATCCATATAATGCTTCACACGATGACTATTAACCAAGAACTCTCCCCAGTTCTCATCCATAACCTTTAGAGCTCCCCCATGAAGTACTTCCTTTACCACATAAGGTCCTCTCCATTTGGACTTCAACTTGCCCGGGAAAAGTCTTAGTCGAGAATTGAATACCAACACCTTCTCACCCTTTTCAAAGCTCTTCTTCCTCAAACGAGCATCATGCCACCTCTTGGTTTTCTCCTTAAAAATCCTTGAATTTTCATAAGCACTTTCTCTAAATTCCTCAAGCTCATTCAACTGCAAGAATCTTATCTTCTTCGAAGCTTTCACGTCAAAATTCAATTTCTTAATGGCCCAATAAGCTTTATGCTCTAACTCCACGGGAAGATGACAAGACTTGCCATAGACAATTTGAAAAGGAGACATACCAAGAGTGGTCTTGAATGCGGTTCGAAAGGCCCACAATGCATCATCAAGTTTATTTGACAAATCCTTTCTACTCACACTCACTGTTTTCTCCAAGACTTGTTTGATTTGTCGATTAGAAATTTCAGCTTGACCATTCGTTTGAGGGTGATACGGAGTAGACACTCGATGCTTCACTCCATAAGTCTTGAGAATGTTCTCCATTAGCTTATTTATGAAGTGACTACCCCCCTCACTTACCAACACTCTAGGTACTCCAAATCTTGTGAAGATATGCTTCTTTAAAAACCCCATGACAACTCTAGCATCACTTGTTCTTGAAGGTATGGCCTCAACCCATTTCGATACATAGTCGACCGCCAATAGGATGTATAGGAATCCATTAGATTGAGGAAATGGTCCCATGAAATCGATGCCCCAAACATCAAATATCTCCACTTCTTGAAAGCTCTTAAGGGGCATTTCATCCCACTTGGAGATTCCTCCCATCCTTTGACACCGATCACAACCCTCTACAAATTTCTTACAACTCTTGAACAAAAATGACCAATACAACCCCGATTGTAAGACTTTTGCAGCGGTCTTTTGAGCTCCAAAATGGCCAACACTAGGTGAAGAGTGGCAAAACTCCAACACACTATTCCATTCTTCCTCGGGCACACATCTTCGCACAAGAGAATCATTACACATCTTGTACAAGAATGGATCATCCCACTAGTAACTTTTAACATCATGAAAGAACTTCTTGGATTGATACTTATTAAGCTCATAAGGCCTCCTTCCACTAGCCAAGTAATTCACATAGTCCGCATACCACGGGCTTCCTTCTTGCTCCACTAAAGCCTCAATTTGATAGCAATCGCACTCCAAGATTTCTTCATCGAGAAAAACCTCCTTGATTAACTCATAAGTACTTTCACAATGCTCCCTCGACTATAACCTTGAAAGATGGTCGGCTATCACATTCTCCGTGCCCTTCTTATCTCTCACTTCAATATCAAATTCTTGAAGAAGTAGTACCCATCTTATCACCCTTGGCTTTGCATCCTTCTTTGCCATGAGATACTTGATAGCGGCATGGTCGGTGTATACAATAGTCTTCGTTCCTACCAAATAAGGACGAAACTTATCAAATGCGTATACTACCGCCAAGAACTCTTTTTCGGTAGTAGTGTAGTTCCTTTGAGCCGCATCAAATGTCTTGCTTGCATAGTAAATGGCTCGGAATTTTTTCTCTCTTAGTTGCCCCAAAACCACTCCAAGAGCTACATCACTTGCATCACACATCAATATAAATGGCTCCTTCCAATCGGGGGTGATCAAGATGGGTGATGAAATCAAAGCTTCCTTTAGCACCTGAAAAGCATTTAAACAATTATCATCAAACTTAAATGGCACATCTTTTTCAAGGAGATAGAGGTTTAGAAAATGAAGAAAATGAAGAAAAATCCTTGATGAATCTACGATAGAACCCGGCATGCCCAAGGAACGATCGTACTCCCTTCTCATTGGTTGGCGGTGGAAGCTTCTCTATAGCAACAACTTTGGCTCGGTCAACTTGCAATCTCTTTGAAGAGATGTGATGTCCAAGTACAATGCCATCATTTACCATGAAGTGACACTTTTCCCAATTCAACACTAAATTAGTGTCTTGACATCGCTTCAAAACAATAGCAAGGTTAGACAAACAAATATCAAAAAAGAACCAAACACCGAAAAGTCATTCATGAACACTTCCATTATATTCTCAATTAATCCTTCAAAGATTGCCATCATACACCTTTGAAAGGTGGCCGGTGCATTGCAAAGTCCAAATGGCAATCTTCGAAAAGCAAATATTCCATAAGGACAAGTGAAAGCGGTCTTTTCTTGGTCTTCGGGTGCTATGAGAATTTGGTTATACCCAGAATACCCATCAAGAAAGCAATAAAACTCATACCCGGCCAACCTATCCAATATTTGATCCAAGAAAGGTAAGGGGAAGTGATCTTTACGTGTGTTTTCATTAAGCTTCCTATAATCAACACACACACGCCACCCCGTCACCGTCCTAGTGGCTATGGTCTCATCTTTCTTGGTCTTCACTATGGTCATACCCCCCTTTTTAGATACTACATGCAACGGGCTCACATAGGGGCTATCACTAATAGGAAAGATCATATCCGAATCTAACCACTTAAGAACCTCTTTTTTTACCACTTCTTGCATGATAGGATTAAGTCTTCTTTGGTTTTGAACACAAGCTTTCCCTTAATCCTCAAGTCTTATCTTATGCATGCAAATTGTTGGACTAATTTCCTTCAAATCATCAATACACCAACCAATAGCCGACTTATGCTCTTTAAGGACATTAAGCAATTTATCAAGTTGACTAGAGGTTAGATATGATGATACAATTACCGGATATGTCTCATTTTTACCAAGGTAGGCATAAGTAAGATGATCGGGTAGAGGCTTCAACTCCAACTTCTTTTCCTTTTTCTCTTCTTGCTCGAGTGGATCTCTAAGTGGTAAGAACTTTTCATTTCCCCTTGAGATGGCGGCTGCAACCTCTTGAGCTTCACTACAATCACCTAGATCAAGCAAACAATTAATCAATTCTTCATTTAAATCAAGAGAAGTAGTAGAAATATTAGAAAGAGATAGAGAATTGCTCAAGCAAAGTTCAAGTGGATCCTTGGTTACAATGGAAGGCCAACTCTCCTCGACACTTCCCTTTACAACATCCACACTTTTACATTCTTCATCATTCATTGGATATTGCATGGCCTTGTGTAGAGAGAATACCACTTCCTCATCATTAACTCTCAACTTCAATTCTCCTTTGTAGACATCAATAAGAGCTCTCCCAGTAGCAAGAAACGGTCTCCCAAAAATCAATGGCACATTTTCATCCTCCTCCATATCTAGAACAACAAAATCCACCGGAAAGACGAACTTATCAACTTTTACCAACACATCTTCAACTACTCCTTTTGGATGTGTCATAGATCGATCCGCCAATTGAAGTGTGATGGAAGTTGGTTTTACTTCACCTAATCCAAGCTTCTTGAATATGGAGAGAGGCATTAGATTAATGCTTGCACCAAGGTCACAAAGAGCCTTGTTCTTCTTGTTCTTTTCAATTTCACATGGTATAATGAAACTACCCGGATCCTTCAATTTTTGAGAAAGTTTCTGTTGTAGAATGGCACTACACTCTTCGGTTAGATTAACCTTTTCATTTTCCACAAGACTTCTTTTCTTTCCCATGATGTCCTTCAAGAAACGAGCATAATGAGGCATTTGATCCAAAGCATCGGCGAAAGGGATATTGATTTGAATCTTCTTGAAGATTTCAAGAAACTTTTTGAACCTCTCATCCAAACCCTTCTTCAAGAACCTTTGAGGAAAAGGAACCGGTACTTGAGTCTTGGGTATTCCCCAATTATCTCTTTCAACTTCAACTTCCTTTTCTCTTAACTCCTTTGCCTTCTTCCACTTTGGAATTCTCTCTATTTTCTCTTCTTTTTTCTTTTGCTCAACAATTTCTTTTTTCTTGCTTACTTCCTCCATTTCAATCTCCTCTTGCACCAACCCTTCTTCAACCTTGCTTTCCACTTCCCTTTCAATGACAATACTATCTTCTTTAGGCATAGGAGGTTCCTCATACTCTTTTCCACTTCTAAGAGTGATAGCTTTGCAATCTTCTTTAGGATTAGTTACCGTGGTAGATGGAAACTTTCCTTGTTGGTGTTGAGATCCCACGGAAGAAGCAATTTGACCCATTTGATACTCAAAAGCTCTCATCCTATTGTCGGATTTCTTCTCATTTTCCTCCATTCTAGCCTCCATCTTTTTCATGAATGCTAGCAATGTCTCTTCCACCGATGCTTTACCCTCTCCATTTGGCGGCTTAGCACTCAGATCGAATCCCGGAGGAAATGACACGGCGGCTTGAGGATTAGAGTAAGAAAGATTTTCATGCTTCCTCGGAGCTTGATAATTTCCACTTGATTGATTGAAATTGCTTCCCCGAGCTTGTCCTTGATATCCTCCTTGAAAATTACCTTGATTAGAAGGATAATTACCTTGGAAATTCCCATGATGATGGAAATTCCCTTGGTAATTTCTCCTATCTAAATAGGCAACATCATCTACACTTTGCATAACATTGCTCTCCTCAATCACCATAGAACTTGTGCTTCCCCCTTGAGTTACTCCTTGAGTGATCAAATTCAATTGCTTTGTTAAAGCTTGAATGCTCTCATTGAATTCTTTCATTCCTTCACTTTGGAATATATCACTCTTCACTTTGTTCACACTCTCCACTTGAGCTACCTTTCCAAATGCATAACCTCCCATTACTCGCTCGGAAGGCCATTGATAAGTATTCATCGCAATGTCTTCAAAAATATCCATGGCTTTCATAGCATCCACTCCAAATATAGACCCTCCGGATGAGGCATCTACATGCATCCGATGTTGTCCACTCAACCCTTGATAAAAGAAAGCCACTTGTTGATTCTCATGAAAATCATGTTGAGGACACTTTCGGAGCATCTCTTTGTAGCGTTCCCATGCTTCATAAAAATTTTCATCCGGAAGTTGCCTAAATTGAGTGATAAGGCTTTTCAATTGGAGAGTCTTTGAAGGAGGAAAGTACTTGTTTAGGAACCTTTTCTCAAGATCTTCCCATGTATTACAACTTCCCAAAGGAATTGTATTGTACCATGCTTTAGCCTTGTCTCTTAAAGAAAAAGAGAATAACCTCATTCGAATAGGATCCTCCGACACTCCCTTCATCTTGACAGTATTTGCAACCTCCAAGAAAGTAGATAGATGAGTGTTCGGGTCTTCAAGAGGACCTCCCCCAAACTGATTTGCTTTGACCATGTTGATCAATCCGGTCTTGATTTCATAATCATTGGCTTGAACTGGAGGAACCATATTGTGCACGGCTCTCGGTTGGAAGTAATCCCGAATTGCTCTAGGCCTTGGCAACTCTTGTTGTTGAAATATCCTTTGTGCTTCTTGATTGGCAAGCAATTGCATATACTCTTGATTTTGAGCAAAGAAATTCCTCATTATCTCCGCTTGATTCTCTTGCACTCCTTCTTGTACCCCCCTTTGATCTTGTAAAGGATCTTGGGGTGGGTCATAATTAACATTGTCTCCCAGTTGATTCTCCATTTTTGTTCCTTTTCTAGCTTTACGCCTCTCTCGCTTCCTTTGTCGTGCGGTCCTTTCAATCTCCAAATTCAAAGGAATGATCGATTGATTTCCCTTTGATCTTGTGATCATAAAACACCTACGAAAAGGCAAAGAGTGAGACCACAAACACAAATAGAAAATAAAATAAAATAAAATAAATCCTTATCAAGAACAACTAAAATAATAACACAGTACTCGACTAGTCCGTCAAACTCCCCTTTGGCAACGGCGATATTTTCTTGTTTGCCTATTTTTGTAGCACTCACGAGCAAGAATACTCGATCGTTATAGTAGTATATCCCAAGAAAAATTAACAATCAATAAAGGAGTTATGTTCGAACTAGCAAAATACGTGAGCTCATGTTCATGTTGTTTTTGTAAAGATGATCGGGGGTTTAGAGATGATTAACAACTAAAGCAAGAAGCAAGTAAATAAGATAGCAAAAAGAATAAATGACAAGAAAAGAAAATGGGTGCTAAAGTTCAAGTATGAAAAACATGGGATTAGAACATCCAAACACACTCGATTCATATTATCATGCAAAAGGAATTCAACTCAATTGATGTAGACTAAGGGTGATCACGATTGTATCCTAAGCTCCCTTTCGGGTTACAAAGGTTGTTAATCTATTTTAGACTCCCAAAAGCACATAAGATCAAAGCCCAACATTAACCCCTTCCATCTAGGTACTAGTTAGATTAAACTCTCCCTTTTTATGTACTAAGGCCAACGAATGGATTGGTTCCCCTCATTGAATTCAAATATCCTTTCGGTCAAACCCAAACTCAATGTCTATTCATGCCTTCCTAATACTATAGAGGGTCGTTTCCGTCTCACTCCAAGCAATACATACATGAACATCATGATAGCATTTAATTACCACAAATAATCCATTGATCAACAATCCATTAAACCAATAAACATTCATGAATAACAAACCATGCCATCACAACATCAAGACAATTAAACTCCATGAATAGAAATCAACATCAATTAAATCAAAAACCAATTTAGTCCACATGATAATATAAATCTAATATGCTCTTCATGTTCCTAATCCCACTAGAGGGATTAGCTTATCATAATAAAAGTAACAAAACAAATAAATGTTTCATTACAAATATCCATAGTCTCAAATCTAAAGAAATACAAAATGAATGGATTCTTCCCTATCAATTTCTTGAAGATAATCTTCTATTCTTCTTGATCTCCACCTCTAGCTCTTGATTTTGAAGTCTTTAGCACCAAAAATGGAAGAATTGATGGGTGGATGAAGATGGATGAAGATAGATGAAGATGAAGGTGGAAAATGGAAGAAATGGTGTGTGAGGTGTGTGTAGAAGATGGGATTTTGGATTCTCCTCCAATTGTTGAATAAAGGGGTATTTATACCCCTTTGGAGGCTTCTAGAAGAATTAGAAAAAATATCCTGTTCTGGTGCCGACACGAGTCGTACTGCGTCGCACGAGTCGTGTCGTGTCAGGGTAAACGGCACACGACTCGTTCTGCGTCGCACGGCCAAAGGGTGGCCGTGTTGAATGTATAGACGTTGCCGCACGGCCGCCGCTTACAGGCCCGTGTCTGGTACACGGGTCGTGTGATGCAACACGGGTCGAGCTCCGCAACACGGCTAAGTGGTGGTCGTGTTGGATAAATAGATGTCGCCACACGACCATTCTGGACAGGCCCGTGTCTGGTACACGGGCTGTGTACTGCAACACGAGCCATGTTGCCAGCACGGCCAGCCGTGTTCTTGCACTTTTGTTTCTTCTTCCTTGTTTGATCTCCCGTCTTGAGATCCGCTTTTTCCTACATCTTCCTTATCATGTTTATCATCAAATAAAAAGTAAAAATCTTAAGTTTAAGCTCATTCACACACATTTCAATAAAAACACAAAACACAACCAAATAACATATAAAATACGGATAAAATAATACGAAAATACTTATAAAAAGACACTAAAATCTAGGTGAAAATAGCTCTAATCACTTGCCTCTAAGTGCTGTACAGTATCGAATGTCAAATCCAAACTCGTGCAAGATTTCCTCCATCATCCCTCTTGGTTTTTTTTCAATCATCTCGTCCCCATACTTACTGGCGAAGTATTTTCCAAGAATTTTTGAAGATACCGTGCGAGGGCGTTGCATATCTGGTTCTTAGCTGTAGGTATGTTCGTCCATGAGCTTTTTTACTTGCCACACTCCCGCCGTGCCACTGGAGTGCATCTTGAATGCACAATTGTGTGTAGTTCTGTTGCTGCAGACTATGTTTAACCTCTTTGTATCGAATTTTTGAACTCTGGTCTTCACTTGATTTCGAAGCTCGTACATTCCGATCGCGGTCTGTAAATGATCCTTGCTCTCATAGAAACCTTTAAGGACTAACTCAACGGTTATGTCAGATGATGGAACATCCGGTGGAGCGTGTCTCAATGCAAGACCACCTTGGAAACCTGATTTAGACACAGTCAAATAGGAAATATACAATTGAAATTGGGTTACTCTATATCGAAGAGTATAAGAAATAAAGACCAAAAAATAAAATTTAATCTCATTACCGGGTATTGACCAAGGACTACTCTGTTGGGTTAGATTAGGATTTATTAGACGGTTAACGTATGGCGGATGCAGATTATTTATTACAGGTTCAATAAAGCTCGATCCACCCATTTCTCGGATGTAGTTGCAAAGCTCGTCGAAAAGTTCCTCCATATAATCCCTATCTTCATCACTGCCCGAGTGTGTATCTGGATTTACCTCTTCAGTGTTCTCATCACTGTCAAAGCTATTATGGGAACCTTCCTCATCTGTGTAAGTCCCATCATCTTGAAGGTGATTCATATACTGTAAATCTGGATCCATTGTCCACGGGCGTGTACAGCTCATTGAGATCAATTGTATGTTTGCTTGAACTAGCCCCTACGAAAGCATTTCCCTGCGAAGGCTCCTCACATATTGATTTCAATATGATGTAAAGTACATATGGTCCAGAATCTTGACAAAATTCATGCAAAAGAAAATCATTTTTAATCTTTTGTCGAACCAAACTACATCCTTTATCTCAAAACAAATGTATGTATCTGCATCGTGTAAGGTCAGCTCTAACAACATCATGGATCTGGGAGATCAAGACATCATAACTCAAATAAGAGTCGGGTATCATAATATACTGAACTCCCCACCTTCGTACTATAGCCCATGCCATATTCCCCTCATATAACTTTTGCCATTCTTCCAGTCATATTTCACTGAAAATAGGATTGATGGTATGTCATAACATAATATACAATTATTTACAGTACTTATGGTAATTTATTATTATATATTTATAAAATATTAGAAAACAATCGACAGAAGACCGAGTGGGATGTTTAATACATTATTCAATTTGATGATTACAATACATTATTCAATTTGATGATTACAATAGCAATCGGTCTTTCAATGCAAAATATCACACAATTCCATATCCGAGTGGGATGTTTAATGTCAAAAATGAAAGATCGAGTGGGCCCTCTAAGCACTCGGTCTTTTATTATCGAGTCCCACTTTAAAAACTAATGCCGAATCACATTAGAATTTAAGACCGAGTGGGCCACCTAAGCACTCGGTCTTTCATGGCCGAGTTCCACTTTAAAAAAGTAAGGCCGAATCACATTTTTTAAGACCGAGTGGGCCCCCTAAGCACTCGGTCTTTAATGAATAGTGGATTTAAAAAGAAAATTCATACCTTTAACATGTTACTATTTGAAAATTTTACCTCATATTATTACTTTATATTGGTTAAAATTTAAAAAACATCACCTAAACCCAAAAACATACGTTATATTGTATTTAAAAAATTTACTTCCAAAAATATAAAAGGATTTCCGCAATATTACTCTAAAGTAACGCATAACAAACTTTATTTTTCATTTGTGACCAAAAATACGACATTGCCTACAATATTCTTTAAGTAATACCCAAGTGCCAGTAAAATAATAATTCTAACAACATAACTTTACGTGGGTCCTCACAGAACATACCTTGTTATACTTCGACAGGGACTGAACGATGGTGTAGTTGTATAACAGTGGAATGTAAAATCCTCACTGTTATAGTCGCTTGTGGAGTGAAAATCTAAGCACACTGAAGAAGTTCTTACAAAGATAAATGAACGTTTGGTGGAAGTATTTACTTCCAAATTTAATATTTTTACCTACAATAGGTATGCATATGTACTTTCAAATCCTTTTGGAATAAATGAGAAGTCGAGTCCGAAACAATGCATATGTTTAATTTGGTCAAAGACCGAGTACCAAATGGGAGTGGCCAAGTCCCAAAATGGGAGTGGCAGAGTTCCATATGGGAGTGGGCGAGTCCCAAAATAGGAGTGACCGACTCCCATATGGGAGTGACCGAGTCCCACAATGGGAGTGGCCGAGTCCGTTTTGCGTAATGACCGAGTCCCAAATGGATAGAGTGATCGAGTCCCAAAGGAGAGTGACCGAGTCAAACAACTGGGAGTGGCCGAGTCCAACTCTGCACTGTGACCGAGTGATATTGAAAATTGAGTCGCCAAGTGAAATTAATGGTTTGAACTTATAATATTTTTGGCTAAGATCTAGTGTATAATATACTAAAAATGAAGAGGTTATAGACCGAATATAATATAAAGAAGATGAGTTGGGGTTGTAAGATTATAGAATATAAAAATTCATGCTTACATAATATTTGTCGATCTTTATTATAATTCAAAGTTTATAATATTAAACTTAAAATTTTATTTATATCCATATTTTAGTATTAATTCCAATTTGGATATTAATTAATGTCAAAGTTTAAATTTTATATACGAAGTATGAAAACAATAAAGAAATAACCAACGGCGAAGTGTTTAATCAAATAATTATCAAGTATTGCGCGTAGTACAAATCACTGCATATGTGTGTTTACTCCTCGATGAGCTTACGCTGCTGATAATTCCAGAAAAAGATCTCCCTCGACAGAAGTCTCCTGTAATCCATCAGGTGGGTGTCGTTGAGCCAAGCAGTGTTTTTAGTTATGATGCCTTGTTTGGTCCGCACAACAGCCTGTCCACAATACCAGCTATCAGTCTGGCGATAACAACTACTTTCGTCCACGGATGCCCACTTCAGTGTTTTTCTCATCTTCTGTTCTAGGGGATCCCATAAGCAATCATTCCGTGCCATGAGGGCTAGGATAATTCGATGAAATGGCAATGTGTCCTCACATCTATGGATTTCCATATCCGGATTATTATCCCATTGATGCCGCAAAGAGTCATACACAGAAAACTTCATGGAACGCATGTGCACGCAGCATGCGTAGTAATGTCCATGCGAGTTGTCAACAAAGAAGACCTGTCAAAAACATATTCAATATATTAAAAAATAGATTTGGAATACCTATAGTAGGAATCACGGTAGTGTAATATTTACCCTTTGGGCTACAGCCCACTGTTTCGTTGCCAGCGTCCAGCTTGCAGGCACCCAGGAGACCAAAGTGCCAGTAACATACCCATCTAGACGCTCAAACGCATCTACAGACAACCTAGCAAATTTGCTCTCGTAATCTTAGACTGTATTTATGTACGTATTACAGTGTTTCTTAATGGCCATCTATGACAATGCATGTTACAAAATGGCTTACCAGAAGTGGAGACCTGCATTATCGCTGAATATTAAGTAAAAATATACCACAAAATTCATGGGCATTAAAACGTAAGTGCCTTGACTATTCAACGATGGTGATTCAACAAGTAGACGCAGGCTTGCAGTAATATGCTGCAAGTCATGAGACACAATATAAAGTGACACATTATTGTATAAACTTCAATTGAAATAACGATAATGTAATTATCCGGATTATACATACATGGTCTTCTAACCACGCTCCATCCGTCTCCATATCCTTGAAAATGTCCCCAATCACATCAAACCCAAACCGATATCCAACCTACGCAAAACACAATATTCCAATCAGCTCAAAAATGTGCAATGTTAATAAAAAAATTTTGTGTTACGAAACTTACCGTGCTCCTGGCATACATTTGAAAGCGTTGTACTTTTCAAACAATGCATGTTGTTGTTGTGTGGTGTACGGGGAGCACAACATGCGTGATGGCCTCCTCTCACGTACTGGCCGATGTGGGTGGGAGTAGTCATGGTCACTACTCGATTCAGAATCATCGTTCTCCGTGGCTGAGGTATGATTTTGGACAGGTGTGGTCTGTTCTGCAACACTAAGGACAACCCTTGACTGTGAGGGACGGGATCTAGAGGACACTCCATGATCCTCACCAAACCAACTAGATGATCGAGATGTACGACCTGCGCAGCATTGGTTGATGTGCCTGCCGCTGCAGAAGAATGCCCCAAATTGGCAGGAGGAACAGACACCTCGACATGTGGTGTTTCTTCAGGTTCTGGACCAAAGTTCTTGCCTGCGAAGAATGATTTTGCAGCATCCCTCACCCCTTTTTCATATCTCGGCTGTGCTGTCACCCAAAGCCCAGCAGGCCAAGAAGAAGCGTTACATGGTTCTCTCCCATAATGTGCTTGATATGTCCGCATCTGTTGCCAACTGGCTTCCCACGTCTTAAATCTATTATCCCAGGCAGCGTAACGCTTGTCCCACTCATCAAATCTCCGATCACGACTATCATCTCATTCCTTTTGGAAGGCCATGTACGTCTCTATGTCGTAAAACTTTTCATGTGCTGGTCCAACTTCGTATGAAGCCTATGCCACCTGTCATCTTTGTCACCAGCGTCAACTTCATGTGCTATATGGCCTTGATGTGTAGACTCCTGTGTGAATATAATATTGGGTCCCGCACCTCTAACAGGCATTTTAGGGAATGGTGCATCGGGACCTGCTTGCTGTGAGTGGTATGACTCGTGCGGACCATGTGAGTGGTAGGATCTGACTGATTGCTGAGAATGGTGGGAGCCACGAGAGCACTGCAAGTGGTGGGAGCCACTAGAGCGCTGCGAGTGGTGGGACTGATGATTGTATTCTACCTCGATAGGGGCATTCTTGATGAGTTGCTTGATAGATTTGGAGACGGTTGGCACAAGAACTATGGGATTGCCAGCTCCAATCATATGGTCTCCACTTGCACCACATTAACCAATGTGCCTGGGGCAAATGGCCCACTGGTGGACCAAAATGACCCACCCATGAAATCAGAATCAATAACACCTGGAACTATCGGTTGGCCTTGCATAGCTGTGTCGTCCAGTGCTCTCGGAACATATCCCGATGGCTGGGAGCTCGCATCATACAAGGAAAGATAATATCAATCGGTCTTGTAATAAAACTCAGTCTTACATGAACTCTGTCCCTAATTTCTCAAATATTTACCACTCGGTCTTACATGAACTCAGTCCCTAATTTCTCAAATATTTACCACTCGGTCTTTCTAATTTTTCACAAAGCGGGTTCAATTTCAACATAATATCATTACAATTTCCGACTAATACACAGATACAAAATCATTAGAATACTAAAATCATAAACAACGACTATTCACCAATTCACCATTATAAAAAAAATTTTACGACAGTACATATATATATAAAACTCTGTGTTATACATCAAAACGAGGCAGTATTACAACGAAAACTCACCGGTTGCTCCATCTTTCTGGGATCTGAATCTGCAACCAATTTATCATAAAAAATTTAAAGAAAAAAATTGGAAGAATGTCTCACTGCCAATTTGGGGACCGAGTGAAAGAGGCAGGAGAGAGAGAGAGTGTAAAAAAGATTTTAAATAAATTTTCAATTCAATATATTCAAAATGGCCGAGTAAAAGGGAACAAATATAGGGTCATACTGACTCAAAGTCAGTCAACGAAGACTCTATCCACTTTCAAGGGGTAGTTTGGTCAATTGGTCTAAAAAATGGGCATTTTTGCATTTTTTTCTAATGACCCGGACATTTTTGTAAATGGATTTTTGCAGAGGGTACTGTAGCATGGGCCCATTAATATTTGTAAATAGAATTTGTAATGATGAGACGGACACAACCCTTATTTCATTATAATATTTGTAAATAGAATTTGTAATTAAGATTGACTGAATAAGATTTTCAGTTGTGACAATAGGATCTAGTAACCACTATTATTATTTATAGTACACAAAAAAGAGAATTTTACTTATAGGACTTACTCCTCCATCCAAATATCTATACTATATTTTATTCATACTATTTGAATAATATTAGAGTATAATAAACCTGCTAAAAATGTCTAAAGTTAGTAACTTAATCTGAAGGGAAGTTTCATAATTTTTTCTATCCTAATTTTCCTTATTTGATAATATTCGAGTATAATGAACCTGTGAAAAATGTCTAAAGTTAGTAAGTTAATCTGAAGGGAAGTTTCACAATTTTCTCTTTTTGATCATTTCTCCATTAATTTATCTCTTGTCTTACTATTAAGATCATTCCAAACTATAAGATTATAAATGTTAAGTTTGAATAACAATATTTGTTTCATTCATGTGTATTTTATCAAGAGTAATTCATTCTCTCAATCGATTTATACCAATAATATTTAAATCTTGTTTTTTATTAATATCTCTCAAATTTTTTGACTGTCCCAAATCTTTTGAAAAAAAATTTATCTAGCACTCCTCTTTGAGATAAATTTATAGGACCCCTTTTCAAATTCAATAGGTTGATGGCCCAAATTTTATGAACACTCTAATAACTTAATATGAATTATATTATTTATTAAAAGTATAATTATATATATAATTATTTATTATATATGTGTGTGTGTGTGTGTGAGAGATCCTGTTTCTTGAATTAATACTTAATTTGACATAAAATTTAAATTTATCCTAAAAAAATTAAATTATTCATTGGTTAACTTAAATCCAAGTGAAACATCACATAAGGATTTAATATTAATTTTAAGAGTATAATTGTAACCTTTGTGATCTAGTTCATAAAATTTAATGTCTATCTTTAGGGGATAATTGGTACGATGGAATCAAACATGAGTAATCATTCCTTATTTAATTCCCAATCCATGATTGGTATAGTTAGTGGGGATGAAGTTCTGATCTCATTTGGAATCAACATTCCTTAAAATAAGGAATAGTGATTTCCCCACCCCATATATTGTATTCTCTCCGTTCCATAATAAAATTTACACTTTTCTTTTTCGTACATCCCACATTATACTTCATCACCAAAAAAGGAAACATCACATCAATCCTCACCCCTAAAACTTTATCTTAATTACAATTTTACCATACCCACCTAATACACATAACATACTTTATAATTTATTTATCATTTAAAAATACTAAATTACCCTTCAAAAGTCAATAAAGTTGGTCAAAAAGTAAATTTTCTTAAACTCCGTGTCTACAGTAAAGGTGAAGTTTATTCCGGGACGAAGGAGCATATTCCATGTCTATGAGAATTACATTTTTATTTTTATTTGTTTTTTTATTTAGTTAATTAAAATTTATTTCTAAATTAATAAATATACTTTTTAATTTATATTACATCTATATTTATATGATTATAAAATTATAAATAAATTAATATTTTTCAGATTTAACATGTAATTTTAAGGACTTTAATTATAAATTATCATAAAAAACAAAATATTAAATCATTTAAAATTTAAATAAAAAAATCATATACTATATTTTAATATTTATTTCAATTAAAAATATAATTTAAATTTAAATTTAAATTCTCTAAATTTTTAACAAAAATTTTATTAATTACTCTAAATAAAAATTAATAAATTACATATAAAAATTAATAATATTTGTTAAATTGAATATACATATATATATAATATTAAATATTAATTTATCTTTATTTTTATGTATAATTTAATAACTTTTTAATTATATATGATTTTTATTTAGATTTTAAATAATATAAATTTATATTAATTTTAATTTTATTGATTTTTTTTATTTGTATAACTATGAAAATATATTAAATCTTCAACAAATTTTAAGTAATTTAATTTTTTATTATAAATTTATAATTTTAATTAACATTATAAAAATAATTGATATTGGAAAATATTCTATTACTTGAGTTCTAAATCATACCAATCATGATAATAATTATTTTTAATCATTCATTTTTTTTTATCATTATTCCATTCATAAGTTCATTCCATTCCATCATAATTTTCATTCAATCATACCAATATAGCCGTTAGGGTTTAGCGTTAATTTTTATTAAGATAACAGGGTGGATGGAATTTCCATTTCTTTGGACTTAGAAAGAATTTGTTGATTCAATTTTCTTGTTCCTAGATTTTCTATGGGAATAAATTGTTATTCCCCTCCACTAGAAAAAAACTTTTTCTCAAGTCACAAAATAAAAGATATTTTCACTATTTTTTTTCTTTGATTCCAAATCAAGATAAATTTATTTTATCTAAGTTTATTTAGATGTATAACTATCAGATCACGACTTCATATACCAAAATTTTGATATTGGTGCATCCTCTATTTTTGGTACGACAGTGTTAGAGAATTACAACCATAGTGGTTCCAAAGGAATTTTCAAAATCAAATTAGGCAAGAGAACTTTTCATGGAGCAATCCAAATGCAGCAGTGCAGCCTCCTCCTAGTTTTGAACCCGGAGCTAAGATGGAAGAATGGAAGGCTAGAGTTGAGGATGTTTTGAATAGGTACATGACAAGGAATAATGCAAGAATTGATCGCATCGAAGCTGGTTTGAAGACGAATCATGGAGATTTGTCTAAACAGATATTGGGCTGGAGTCAATGGCATTTCTTGAGTGCATCCCATGATCTCACTTATGTGATTGGTCAGCTTGCAAGGCCAATGAATAAGCTAAAACAAGTGTTTCAGAAGGGTAAGTTTTCATCACAAGTGGATATAAACCTTAAGGAACAGTACAATTGTTGAGAGTGGACTTTCACATAATTTAGGTCTCACATTATACCGTTTTTGATAGATTGTGGCCTGATTTTATGTAGAATGGCATAGTTTTCGTATCTTGCATAATTAAGATGCTACTAAGATGTTTGTTGAGTTTTGAAGGGTAAAACATGATCAAAAGTTTAAAGTTGGAATGAAAAGTGAGAGTGTGAAAGAATGCTGAAAAACACATGTCCACATTGCATAATTTTTCTGTATTCATGTAGAAGTCCAAATTGATCATATGATACATGGTTAGAAAGACACGAAAGAGAGGATTATTTTGGCGCAATAACACTCAAATCGGAGTACAGATGAGAAAATTATGCTCAAAGTCGTGAGGTCGCGCAGCTGCCGACGAAAATTTTCAAAAATTTTTCCTAAAATTACCTAATTTTTTCTATTTCTTGGAGCACAATTAATTTCCTTATCTCATTCCCTTCTCACACCTATATATTTTACATCATTATTCATAAGAGACACCACCCTCCACAAGGGGATCACCCCCATCCATCATCTAGCATCATCCACATCCATCCCATCATCCATCCACACCAAAGGAGATTCAGGTGCTATTCAAGAGGTAGATCAATCAATCGGAGAGACGGAGAAGGAATCTGAGTCAATGCCAACACTAGATTTTTTCTATTCATATCTTTACTTTTCGTTTATCAAGACTTTTGGTATGATTTTGATAGCCATGAGAGTTGCTTGTAACCCCATAGGCTAATTTTGTTACAGTTTTAAGGTTTGATGGTTTGATTTAATTGATTTGGGGAACCTAGACCAATTTTGTGAATTCATGTAGTTGATATTCTGATTTTACTTATTTTAACCAGACTTTGCTTTTCTGCTTCGTAACGTCTTTATAATAATTTCATGACATCCGCTATAATACTTGATTTATTATGTTAGCTTGTGTGCATTCATGATTGTTATTGTCTATCTGTTAGGGATTGAAGTAGTTCCGCTATAAACACTACTAGAAAAAAGTTATAGACATCATAGAATAGACATCGGTTTTTATGAAAAACCGATGTATATTGATTGAAAACCGATGTCTTTTTCATAACCGATGTCTATCAATATAAAAATACGCTGATAGACATCGGTTGTTATTGAATGTGCGCTGATAGACATTAGTTTTTACTAACCAATGTGTTTTCAGCGATGTCTATTCAAAACACCAAAAAATAGATGCTGAAAGACATCGGTTTGAAATCGATGTCTTTTAACCTGATGCTAAATCGCTAATAGATATCGATTGTAAGGCACTGATGTCTATTTTCTGATGCCTTTTAACATTTTTATTTGAATATATATATATATATATATATATATTTATAATTTTTATTATGATTTTTGTTCCAATTTAATTTAGTATATTTTATTTTATTTTGTTTATTTATTTACACAATCCTTTAATTTTTTTAATTTAAGAAATTTATTTATATTATTGATTCTCATTAAAATTTATAATTATAAAATTAATTAATTTAATAATAACAAATAAATGAAATTAAGTTTTTTAATTTAATTTAATAAAATTAAAAACTTCAAATTCTAATCCATCTCTTCTGGAAATGAATCGATCTCTAAACCCTAAGTCCACGAATCTCACCTCTTTCTCCAATTCAAAGAGGCACGACGGCTATTGGGGAAAGCAGCGACTGATTCATCATTTCGGAAGAGGCACGACGGCTGTTGGAAAACTAGATTTCCTCTTCGCTGGATCTTTCCCAAAATCGACACCTCTCCTAGTACAGTTTTTTCTACAAAAAGGAGCCCACAACCCTCCACAACCGCTGGGTCGTCTTCGCCGACAGATCCAACGCCGTCTGGGATTTCACTTTCTCCTCAATCAGTCCTTCGCTAGCAAAGGTCGACTCTGTTTGATTTCCCGCAACGCCTCCCTACCAGAGTACGGTCAGTCTTCGCCTTCTATCGATCTGAGGCATGCGTTCTTACTCTTGAATCCAATAGATGTGCGCTGTCTAGGGCTCCGTCGTCGATCCTCAATCAACCTCCATAGCTGCTGTTTGTGGAGGATACTCCCTATTACCGATCTCGCCGAGCCCATCTCCGATCTATCCACCCTGCTGTCGACCGTGCAGATTTCACCATGGGTGGCCATTCACGTTTATCTGCCAGAGACACATGCCGGTTACGTCAAATGAGATTGAGGGGTTCTTGGTGAGCGCGGAGTTATTGATTCACCCGATAATCATGAATCTACTCAAGAAATCGGGTAGGAGTTCTGCTACGAGCAGAATTGTGTGCTAAGGAGTCTCCTCACATGTGTGTTTCTTCAAGCCCATGTTCAAGACGCTCTGCTTCGATGGGGGAGGTGCATGACTAAGGTTATGCTGCCTTTTCTCTCATTTTTTCTATATGCATTGTACTATTATGTGCCTTCCTTTAAAAATTAATGGAGATTGAAGCTGATTGTTTGAGATTGGATCTACTCTGTTTCATTTGAGATGAACTTGAGGGCTATCCTATTTATCGCATGCTAATACTCTCTAATTCCACTCTCTCTCGTCACTTTGATTCTTCGAGATTTGTGTATTTTGAGCTTAAGTTAAGATTGCTAGTTTTGGAGTCCTTATTTTATAGTGTCTATAGAAAGTTCCTTTATAGAGTTCTCCTAATTTTCTCTATAAGATTCTGAAGTCACCTCAATTAACTGGTTTCTTGAAAAAATATTCATGCCCAGTCGTTGTGTGTAAGGCCACATGTTTTTGGGATGGGTTTGGTTTGAATAGCCAGATTTTGGACAAAATGAATCAAGTTAATGACTTCTTTTAGTCTCTTTTAGCTGACTTCTTTTAGTTTCTTTCAAGTGTTCATATTTATGAAGAATTGTTATCCTTATTATTGAGAAAGAAACATGACCCTGAGTATGATTAGTTTGAATTGGATGCTAGAAATTCCTGATATTTATCAAATAACATCTTTAGTCCTTTGTTTCTGTTTAAAAAAAAAGTTCTGTGAGTGAGTGGAGTATTATTTATGATTCAGTTACAATCATAGAAATTCTAATAAATGAAATTTGTGGTATAGAGCCCAATAATATGCATAACTCATCTGTTGCATTATGAATCCGTATGCTTTGGTGTTTATAAATTATTTTCTTGCTTGCTTGTTTTTTCTTTTTTTGTGCTATGTGTTTTTGAATATTTCTATTCCTTCAAGTAGTAGGAATTTTTGTTATTTTACAAGAATGCTAATAGTAGCTAAAAACACAATTGAGCATAGTAGAATATAAAGAAAAAAAATCTCATATAATTAAATTGCAAAGTGGAGAAAATATAAATTTACTTGCATCGTGAATTGTAGATGGTTATTTATGGAGTAAAAAAGCACTGGAATGCCAAAAAGTGAATTACTAAAAGCAGACTAATAGAAATTGTGTATTATTCGGAATAAGTTATTAGTTTCAAGTAATAAAAGAGAGGGGTTATGAACTTATAATCTGATGATCGAGTCGATTCCATGATTATAAGTTCATTCCATACCGGACCGGGCCGGAATAGGGTTATATACATTCTCAAAGGGTCATTCGAGCGTATCTAAATAGATACTATGTCTACATATGGGTCCCTACGTCATTCCATTTAGGATTAGGAATATGCGTATTAAAGAAATATATATTTTAGGAAATACATGTTTTATATAACCGATTTAAAAAGTGAAAAACTAACTCGTATAGCTGAGAAAACATCAACTTTAGGTAATCTTGCATTACCATTCTTGTGTTAAAGAAGGTTAAAGATCTATTGGGGGTACATAATTTTGGTTCACATAGTCAGTTTCAATTTAAAATGACACATTTATTTGTTTCATTGTATTGATATGTATTTCTTAATTATACATTATGTCTAGCTATGTTTCATTGTATTTAATTTGCAATAAACCATTTGTCCCTACGAGTGTTTCTTATTGATGTTTTCACATTTCAAGTTATGAAAGTGAGGATAGGGCACTAAACAAAGTTAAACTTGATTCATCAAGTAAATTTTATCTTTCTCATTATTTAACATCTCTTGACGCTTCTCACAAAAGGGTATTTAGGTTCATCTTGTTAGTCTTATATATTCAATGTGAGTCATTAAGTGTCAATTAGGATGTGTTTGATTATCTAGAGTCTAATTAGGATGTTTAAAGTTGCAATCATTTTTCTTTTGATTAATTTTTGCTTTGGTGTAAATTCTAGAGTCTAAAGTAGCAATCACTATCTATAGTCTAATTAGGATGTTTAGAGATTTAGTTTTGTGTGTAGTGATAAATAGCAACAAAGCTAACTTGCTTGAATTTCTCTTCTAGTCTTCTTGGGGGTTTTATTAATTTTATAACTATTTTCACGTGCAGCAAGTGAATTTGGATGATGCAAGTTCAGTAATGGTGGCCGTTGGCATGAAATTGGAAATAGAATCACTTTTTCTGCTTGTGTGGTTGGTTTCCTCTACAGATTGTATTCATTATAACATTAAGTTCTAGGCAAATCACTATTAGTGGAAGTTAAACTTGTATAGATTGTGTTGGTGTTCATTATAGCATTAAGTTCAGGTGAAGTTAAACTTGTATATATATTGTGTTCATTAAAGATCTAATTTTTGGTTTTGCACTCTTTGCTTTTGATGTATTGTACTTTGTACAGTTACCTTTCTAATATAATTTTTTATTTACAGAATTTTCGAGTTTTATATATTTAATCTTATTTTAGTAATAGGGGAAGTTAAACTTGTATATATATTGTGTTCATTAAAGATCTAGTTTTTGGTTTTGCACTCTTTGCTTTTGATGTATTGTGCTTTGTACAGTTACCTTTCTAATATAATTTTTTATTTACAGAATTTTTGAGTTTTATATATTTAATTTTATTTTAGTAATAGTTTTTATATATAGTATATAATTAGATATAAAATAAAAAAGATTGTCAAGTGATGTCTTTAATTGAAAAGATATCGGTGAAAAACCGATATCTAATGGTCCGAGCCGATGTCTTTTCTGGAAAAGACATCGGTGGATAACCAATGTCTAATGAGTTCGAGCCGATGTCTTTTCTAGAAAAGACATCGGTGGAAAACCGATGTCTAATGTTTCGAGCCGATGTTTTTTTTGAAAAGACATCAATGGACAATCGATGTCTAATAAGTTCGATCCGATGTCTTTTCTAGAAAAGACATTGGTGGATAACCAATGTCTATCAACGTGAAATTTAACATCATGGGATACAACATCACCCCTTTGGTTAAATAGACATCGGTGCAGCACCGATGTCTATCAACATTTTTTTAGTAGTGAATCACTTTAATTCTATGAACTAGTAAATTAGATACTTGATTTGTTTAGTGGAACAATGCAAATAGACATTTAAGTAGGAAGTGAATAAAACCATGTAGTAATTTCAGAGAATATCTTGTTAGTTGGACTTACCATCTGGAGGTATTGTTGTTTGCTTTGATTAGTATCTAGGAATGAGGCTTGGTAATATTCACGCACCTTAGGGTTAAAATAAGATTATACTGTTAGCTTTGAATCGGATCACATCCGGTGGAGAAATAGGGTTATATGGTATATTTTCATAGAATCTGCATGAATGAATAATTGAAAATCTAGGAATTCAAATTAATGAATCTCTACCAGATTACCTTAGTACACTTGATTCTCTCTTGAATTAATCTAAAATCTTTCTTTTGTGATTTTTTTATTTGTTATTTAATTTTCAGTATTTAGACATTAAATTACAACACCTTGAAAAGTGGTTACTTGTTCTGATTAAGTTGATATTAGAAGTAGATAGTTGGCTATCCTTTGGGTTCAATAAATAAACTTGGTCACTTACCACTACAATTGATATCCTTCATACTTGGGAATTTAATTGAAGTGCGTAAAAATGCCTATCAAGTTTTTGGCACCGTTGCCGGGGATGGCTTAATTATTTATTTTTCTTTTATTGCTAGTTTAGTTAGGACTTTTTTTTATTTTAATTTTTTTTAAAACATATTCTGACTTTAAATTATTTTAAGTTACATGAGATGGACGAAATATTGAAACGGTATGGAAATCAGAATGTTATGGATGCTTCTCCATGCATAGACGAATATTGAAACGCTGTAACAATCAGAATGCTATGGTTCCTTCTCCATATTACATGGATGAGATCACTACAAGAAAATTGTCGAATTTCAATGGCGAAAAATCGTTGGAATATGCAAAAATACTGTTAGAATTCATGATTCCAATAGATATTACAACGAATTTTTTCTGTTGGAAAAATGGCCATTGGAATGTCATTTTTCCAACAGTTTCAAAAATCCAACGGTGAATCTAACGACATTTTTTTGTTGGAATTTTTTATATCTAAAAATGATTTAAATATTTTTCCAACATAATTTTCTTTTGGAATTACCGTTGGAATTTATTCCAATAATCTTCGAACTCCATTGGAATTTTCCAACGATGAAAAAAAATTTAATCAGATTTGAACCCTTGACCTCTTGCGTATATCATCTTATCATTTACCAACTTAACTAATATATAGTTTATGTTATAAATTGACATTTAAATTTATTGAAGTCTCTTTTTTCGATGAAATTTCATTGGATTTTTCCAACGGCTTAAGTTTAATTGGAATTTATATTGGAAATTTCCAATGGTTTATCAAGCTATTGAAATTAGAATTGGAATTTTCAAACGGTTTAAATTTATATGGAAATTTTTATTGGAATTTCCCAACAATTTTAGGTTTTATAGGAATTTTCGTTGGAAATTTCTAATTTTTTATCAGACTATTGGAATTAATATTGAAAATTTCCAAAGGTTTAAATTTCTATGGGAATTTTCGCTGGAATTTTCCAATGGTTTAAAGTTTCATTGAAAAATTCATTGGAACTCTAAAATTTCCAATGAATTTGCTTTTTGTAGGAATTTTTCTATTGGAATTTGATAGTTTTCTTGTAGTGGATGAATTATGGTTATGATTCTCTAGTGAATCAAAGTCCTTCTCAGTACTACAATCAAGTCAGATCTGAAGATGAATGGTCTTGTACTTACAATGAAAATTCATATCAACCTTATCAAGAGCACACTTACTCTGGTTCGACCGGAGTTTTTCAAGGATTGCAAGGCACATTTGAGTGAGAAAATTGCAAAACCAGTCTCACCCATCATGGTCCCATTTGGGTTTGGTCCCAATAGTCTTGACTTCAGTCCCAAACCATTTTTTTCAGCAATAATGGTCCCGCATAATTTTTTTTGCAACTTTCATCCCACCGCCATCTAAATTTAACAGAAAAGTTCACAAGTCCGTTAAATCGATAGAAAGGGGTTTCTCTGCCCAAATACAAAACACAACGAATACCTTTCCCCAAATTTGAGTCTGCCCTAATTCCCTTCCCAAATCAATTACTTTCCGTCGAATCCTTAGATTTTTCACTAGATTGCGTCTGCCCTAATGTCAGCATTTAGTTTGCGGGAATTTTTTGGGAGAGAAATGGGACCGGGGCGAAGGGAGAGAAGACAGAGGCAAAAATTAGAGTTAGCCCGCAGATGGATGTGGAGGCAGGATATTTTGGAGGGGTCAGGGCGGAGGGAGAGCAGGCCGAGGCAGTAGAGAAAAGGGTTGGGGTTAGCCCGCAGACGGATAGAGGAGGTGGCGCATCACCGAGGTGGCGCAGGTGAAGCGGCTGCAGGATATGTCTCAGAGAGCATATCTATTTTTTGGAAGGGAAGGGAAGTGTGTAAACATGGTGTCATTCTTTTTGTCTCCAACCTTCGTATCTCACCCATTACAAGAACCAATTTCTCTTCTTCTCAACCATCGCCGCCATCCAATATTCCTCCTCCGCCTACTGAACACATAGTAGAGCCTTCGTCGCCACTACAAGAAGACGTGCATCTTCCATAACTTATGGTATATAGCTATGTCTGAATAATTTGATGCACATAATAGATGCTTGTTGTGTGGTAGTTGCTTGGCTACAACTCACATTTCGCCTTAGTTATGCTATGATCCATTTATCTTTCTCATTACATGCTGTCCGTAGTAAGATTTCTAATATGTGTTCTATGTTATAATCGTCTTAAACTTGATATAGTTTGGTTCGTATGTTTAATTGAGATTGTTTTTCACATGTGAAGTTATCGTCTATGCGCAGATTTGGGTAGAAATTACTGCACACAACGAATGTGATTCCATCGGGTGTGATCTGATATCTATCAATATAAGTATGCTCTTTCTACAAATAAACTCTGATTTTCATAAGCAATGAAAGTGCACACGAGGTGTTCGTCAAAATGCCTGATCTAAATGCTAGTATTTTAACAAATGATGTGTCACACGATTTTCTTTACCACTTCTGCTTGAAGTTGATTGACGTTCCATGATACATTCTTCATATGACTCGTCACCATATATGAAGCTTATTTGCTAGTTTGCCTTGTTATGAAGTATTTCTTTGGAGTTGTGCGAATGACTTGTAATCTTTGTTTGTTTATTGTCCTTTTGCGTTGAGTCATTGTCGAGTAATACTAGTGTTGTAGTCAATTGGGCCTGCGGCAACTATGAACTTCAGACGCTTAAAAAAATTTCGGCGAGTAAGTTTTGATTTTGAACTAAGGAGAAGGGGACTGCCATTTTTTATTCTGTGGAAGGGAGGTGCTGGTATTTTCATGTATGGCCTTCTGACGAAAATGAAACATGAAAGAGAGATGAGCATATAATCTAGAGTTTTAGAATCGTGCTCTACTCATTGGAATACTAGGCATGTTTCTTTTTCTATCCTCCATTATTTCTACTTATTCAAACCTTAAAGGTATTATGTTTTTATCTAGCTAGCTGCTGATAAGTTGTATGAAACAACGTAATGATTGCATAGCAGAATTTATGAGTGAATAATATGTAATTTTCCAGTTGCTTGATTAAGTTGCTTGCATCATGCATGGTCTAGATTTCGTAATCTAAATCATTTGAGATACTCTAATGCTTCTATTGATTGATATAGCAGAGCTAAAAAATACACACAAGAGGAGCATGAGTTTGCACGAGCTTTGGCATCTTGCTTTTTGATATAGCATTCGTATATCAAGCATTATGGATTATATTGCGCTCACCAAGTGTTTGATGTAATGTACGAGAGAGTTTTTACATATGTGACTCTCCAAATTTACATATTTGATGTAACCTCATCAATGATGATCACATCTAATTTTTTTTATGATGTTCCTTAATTTCTGACATGGTCACAAGTTATTCTTGGAGATTATAAAAATGTATATAAAATTATGTTTCTGTGTGGTTCTTGGAGATGATAAAAGGATGTTTATGTAGATCCAAAAGTTATCCTATTTTACTGCCAAAAATGGATGTTACAGACTTACAGGTGCTATGGAACCAAAATTGCAAGATTTTGTAATTTTTGTCCCAATATTTAAGGTTAAATCCTGTGGGACCAAAATTGCTAACGGGAATGATGGGAAAGTTGATGGCGGGACCATTATTGTTGAAAAAAAGGTTTGGGACTGAAGTCAAGATTATTGGGACCAAACTCAAATGGGACCGTGACGGGCGGGACTGGTTTTGCAATTTTCTCATATTTGAGTCTTTCATTAAGAAGCATGAAGAAACCATGAAATTATGGAAGCCCTTGAAATAAAGATGAAAGTTGAATCACAGGAGAGGAATGAAATCATGGAAATAATTCAAAATCTTGCGAACATGGCTGCAAGTTTAAATGCTCAACTTCAATAAGAGGAAAGAATGGATGAAGAAGGGTTTGAGGAAGATATTGTTGTTCCATTGCACACTGGAATGCAGTTTGAAGGTCTTATGTTATCGTTTGAGGAAGAAGAAGTCAAAGAGGAGTCCACTAGATTAAGTTAAGTGACTCCACTCGAATTGAGTTATCAACTGGAGATAATTTTTGAGGCAAAAGAAGAGATTGATGAAGAAGAAAAGAAAGAAGAAGAGCAAAGTCATGAAGCAACCGAAGAGGACTTGAAGAATGACATGAGCATTTCTAAACCTTTAAACTCTTTAAGTTACATTGAATTTGATGATATTGTTTCTATTGACATTGTTTTACCTAATGATTCCTCACATATTTTTAGGGATAAAAAGGAGTTAGAAGAGAAGTTGGGAATTTTCGTCAGAAGAAGGAATAAGTGGTGGAGTAGAATGAAGTGGTTGATGAAATTTGATACTAGCATGGTTGGCAAGGTCAAGATAAATTTTAAGAATGCCAACGAGGCCATCCTTTGCCATAAGTATTGGATTGATGAAAAGGCACATCGATTAGAATACGATGGGAAGAATGAAAGATATCCATGACCATTCCGATGAGCTTGAGGTATTTTGTCATTGCTCTCCAACGTTAAACATGAGCGCTTGTTGGGGGCCGTCCCTCCTGTTTTAATTGCTTTTATGTGTTTGTGTGGTGTAGGAATTTTATTAAGTGTTGTACTACTACAATTTATACTTCTTTACAAACTTAGTCTCTCACTTTGTTTGATCCAAGATTGGAGGGGGGGTTACGTACATACCTTGTCTTGCTGCACTGAAGTAAATTTTCTGTTTTATTTTGTTTTGTTTGCTTGAAGGATCAATTTTTTTGCGATTAGTTGATGTTTTTGATTTATTCGTGAATGTTGATTTTTTGATTTTTTTACGATTTTCTAGGTTTTGTGTTTGTTTTTGTTTGTCGTTATTGATCCTAGTGTCGATATAGTTGATTTTTGGTTCTCTAGGATGGTTTTCTAATTTTTCTTAACACTTGATCGTATTATATATGTGATTGTGATTAATAAGCTATTTGATATTATAATTTTATATTGAGGTGCTTGAAGTTTAATTATATCCATGGAAGATTAGCTATATAGTTTTATTATGATTGCTCATTCATTCCTACAGCCATGTGAAATTTTGAGCCTTTTGAAATCATGACAAGTTTCATGATTCAATTTATTCTTGTGTGTGTCAATCATACACATGTATTCTAGAACTTGGCTTTGTATTTTGCTTGAAGCTAGATGTTTGATAAGACGATAAGAAATGATCTTAGGCCATCTTTGTTGTTTATTACTCACTAGCCAAATTATTATCCTATCTAATGAAATTATCCATAGTCAACCCTCTTGAGCCTAAAAACCTTATTTGTTGGAAGCCTACGTGATTAGCCAATTGATCATTTTGCTAGCCTTAAAAATTCCTACCTAGTAGAGAGTTGAATGAATCAAGTTGGCGATTTGTGAAGAAGAATATAAGGAGAAGTAATTTAGAAGTGATGAAAATTGTAGAAGAGAATAGTTAAATTATTGCATGAAGGGGTAGTGCTCAAAACTTGTACCCCATAAAAAAAGTAGTGTCTGAAATTGATACCTTTATTTAAAAAAGAAGAAGAGAAAAGAAAAAAGATTTAAGTAAAGAAGTTGAGCTTGAAAGTGAAGGAGGAATTCAAATTGCAAGAAGAATTGAAGAGCATTGAAGGAGAAAGAAGAAAGTGAAGCTGTTTGTTGAAAAGTTGTAAATTTTCTTTGATTCTCTACTAGTGAATTAGTCACTAAATCCATATATTTTCGACCTTTATAAAAGAGCCAACATTACACCCTAATATATTTTCGACCTTTACAAAAGAACCAACATTACACCCTAATGCAAGACATTTGTGATCATATTGTCGAAGTTATTCCTTTAGTCAAGAGTTGAGATGATTGCCAAGCTTATGGTTACGCGTATGTTTGAATTGATTTGGAGTGTGAACACCTTACCCTAAAGTGTATATCTTACACTTGAGCAATGAGCGTAAATACTACCCGTGAGAATGGGTGGATGAGCATTCCGATAAATTGAAGTAGTTGATTTGAATTGTATGTTCTTAGATGGATGGTTATCTTAGTATTTGAAGTATGATTTTCGAATTGTTATATTATCTTGAATGTGTTAAGTTGTGAAATTTCCTCTCAATTACTCTATTGGTTTTCTATGTCGTTGCCTTGGGACGAGCAACATGTAAGTTTTGGGGTGGTTTGTTGAGAGTGAAATTTCACGTATTTTAGGTCTCACATTACACCGTTTTTGATAGAATGTGGTCATGATTTTTTGTAGAATGACGTAGTTTTCATATCTTGCATAATTAAGATGCTACTAAGGTGTTTGTTGAGTTTTAAAGGATAAAACATGATCAAAAGTTCAAAGTTGGAATGAAGAGTGAGAGTGTGACGAAATGCTGAAAAATACACGTCCATATTGCGTAATTTTCCTGTATTTGTGTAGAAGTTCAAATTGATCATATGATACATGGTTGGAAAGGCATGGAAGAGAGGATCGTTTTGGTGCATGAATAACTCAAATCGGAGTACGGATGAGGAAGTTATGCTCAAAATCGTGAGGTCGCGTAGCTGCCGACGGGAATTTTCGAAAATTTTCGAAAATTACCCAATTTTTCCTATTTCTTGGAGCACAATTAATTTCCTTATCTCATTCCCTTTTCACACCTATATATATTTCACATCATTATTCATAAGAGACACCACCCTCCACAAGGGGATCACCTCCCATCCATCATCTACCATCATTCACATCCATCCCATCATTCATCCACACCGAAGGAGATCCAAGTGCTACTCAAAAGGGAGATCAGTCAATCAGAGAGACGGAGAAGAAATCTGAAACAATGCCAATATTAGGGTTTTTCTATTCCTATCTTTACTTTTCGTTTGTCAAGACTTTTGGTATGATTTTTATAGTCAAGGGAGTTGCTTGTAACCCCATGAGCTAATTTTGTTTACAGTTTTAAGGTTTGATGGTTTGATTTAATTGATTTGGGGAACATAGACCAATTTTGTGAGCTCATGTACTCCCCCCGTCCCAAAGATATTGACGCACTTTCCTTTT
This sequence comes from Pogostemon cablin, assembly GCA_023678885.1. Taxonomy (NCBI): domain Eukaryota; kingdom Viridiplantae; phylum Streptophyta; class Magnoliopsida; order Lamiales; family Lamiaceae; genus Pogostemon; species Pogostemon cablin. The sequence continues at coordinate 22,244,166 of CM042975.1, read as the reverse complement.
TGGGTTGTCCCACAGAAATTGACATATTTCCTTTTAAAGAACATGGGGCCCACCTAAAAATAATTTATTTATTTACATGGCCCACACACATCACAATCACCACTAATACAACTACCCACTACATATTAAATATTATTTTCTCACTTTACTGTACATTAAATTATTATACTTCTTAATCTCTGTGCCAAAAAAAATGCGTCAATATTTCCCGGACAGAGGGAGTAGTTGATATTCTGATTTTACTTATTATAATCAGACTTTGCTTTTCTGCTTCGTAACGTCTTCATAATAATTTCATGACATCCGCTATAATGCTTGATTTATTATGTTAGCTTGTGTGCGTTCATGATTGATATTGTTTATCTGTTAGGGTCTGAAGTAGTTCCCCTATAAACACTTTAATTCCATGAACTAGTAAATCAAATACTTTATTTGTTTAGTGGAACAATACAATTAGACATTCAAGTAGGAAGTGAATAAAACCATATAGTAATTTATGAGAATATCTTGTTAGTCGAACTTACCATCCGAAGGTATTGTTGTTTGCTTTGATTAGTATCTAGGAATGAGGCTTGGTAATATTCACGCACCTTAGGGTTAAAATTAGAATATACTGTTAGTTTTGAATCAGATCACATCCGGTGGGAAAATAGAGTTATGTGGTGTATTTTCATAGAATCTGCATGAATGAACAATTGGAAGTCTTAGGAATTCAAATTAATTATTCTCTACCAGATTACCTTAGAACTGTTGATTCTCTCTTGAATTAATGTAAAATCTTTCTTTTGTGATTTTTTATTTGTTATTTAATTTTCAGTATTTAGACATTAAATTACAACACCTTGGAAATTGGTTACTTGTTCTGATTAAGTTAGTGATATTAGAAGTAGATAGTTAGCTGTCCTTTGGGTTCGATAAATAAACTTGGTCACTTATCACTATAATTGATATCCTTCATACTTGAGGATTTAATTGAAGTGCGTAAAAAATGTCTATCAACAATGCATCATCTTGAGGTCTGAAACCCAATATGATGGTCTAAAATTGCCATAATCGAATTCAAGAGCCGTCGAAATCCTATTTGACCATGTCCCTTCAAGTCGAACGGGCCCTTTGAGCCGAATGAAAAGCAGAATTTCACTTAGGAGCTCGAACAAGGGTTGAACAGAAATTCTGAGGTAGCTGATGTCCCGTTCGACCATGCCCATCCCCATTTGACCTTCTTGTTCGAGTCTAACAAGGCACCTGAAGCTTCGAAAATTCCACTTTTGTCCTAGAATCAGAATGGAGAGATATTAGCTAAGAAAAAGTGAAAAAGAGCTAAGAGACTGAGAGTCGAAAAGGATAAACTGAATATGGTTGAAAGAGACGAGTAAGAGATTCCAAAGGCATAGATACCTTCTCTGTTTCCGATGAGATTGGTTAAACCAGAGCTAGGAGATAAATACAGAATATTAATGGAAATCCTCAACAAGATCAACATAAGCATTCTTTCTTTGAGGCAATCCAACATATGTCTTACTATGACTGATTCTTAAAGGAAATCATATAAACGAAGAGAAGCTTAATTGGAGTGGAGACTATAAGTCTCACATAAAATTGTAGCTTAATTATTTAGAAGAAATTGTCAGAAAAGTTAAGGATTAATCCCAATGCAAATAACAAATGTAAAACTTTAGATGAGATGAAGAATAATACTTCCCCCGTCCCACTGAAAAGTACTCCCTCCGACCCACAACAAGAGTGACGGAACTTTTTTGCATGTAGATTAAGGGATATAATATTTAATGGGTAGTTGGGGGTAGTTGAGGTGAGAGAAATAATATTTTAATGTATAGTGGTAGGTGTATTAGTGTGAAGTGTGAGGTTATGGAGAGAGAAAAAGTTAATTTGTGTGGATCCCTTTTACTTAAAAGGGAAATGCACCTCTTGTATTGAGACAAACGAAAATGGTAAAATGCGCTCCTTGTTGTGGGACGGAGGGAGTATGTGTTTTGTCATTTTGGTCCATCCAATACAAAGTGTGCATTTATCTTTTTTGGTAAAAGAGATCAACGCAAATTAACTACTTTGCTCTCTATGGACCCGCATATCACATTAATTATTTACTCGCTTTACATTAAAATATTATTTCTCTTATTTAATTAAATATTAAAATTTTATATATCTTAAAATGAGGATATTTGGAGAGCACTGAGAATTTTCAAAACCTAAAATTAATTTTTAGTGATGTAGGTAGAGCTTTACATTTAGAATGGAGGGTGATATATAGAAATAACATAAAAAAGTGTGATTTTTAGTGAGTCTAGTCTACTGGTCCAGACTCCAGCGGGTCAATTTCTTCAGGCTTTCAAAATAAAGTTGATACCTGCCATCCCCAAAAGGCCACCACTAAATCCACATAATTCCATTCATGCCCCCTGGTTTCCCCCTTTTTTTTTTTTATCCTCCTCGCCCTTCCCCTACAATTCTTTTGAAACCATCTCTCACAGCACACACACTACCTATTTTCTGCGTGTTTTAGCAGCCATGGACGGAGACTCTGTTAACAATCCTCGTACGGTGGAAGATGTTTTCAAAGAATTCAAGGGAAGGCGCAATGCCTTGATCAAAGCTCTTACCACTGGTATGTACATTTATTTATTTATTTTCCTTTTTTAAACTAGTGTGCTTCTGTATTTTACTGTTGATTTTATGTATTTTTTTATTTTAAATTTTTGCAAGTGATAGGGTTATTGTACTGCATTCTGTTACAATTAACTTTTTCCTTTTACGGGTTCAATTATTGTTTATGCCTCTTTTTTTTTCTTGTTTCCAGACGTTGAAGAGTTTTTCCAGCAGTGTGATCCTGGTGAGTTAGGGTTAATTATATTCGAATTTTCTACTTAATTTTTCACTAATTAAAATTTGATTATATGTTTAGCCTTTTTTTTTTTAAATGTTATCCTGTGCCTTTGTTATTAATATCGCTTGAATTCTTCTCGACTCTGAAATAATAAATGTACTTAATTAGCGAAATTAAACTTTCTATTATTATTATTTTTTTATTGTATGCAGTGGGTCACTGCATTTAGGTTGATTTATTGAGCGAGAATGACCTTTGTTCTTTACATGTTTTAATATTTGGAGAGTGTGGTGCAGGTTTGGATCTTATCTGTCTATTGACTCAGCTTATCAAACTTTTACTATTGTTCTATGGTTACTTTGGTAATTTTTTCTAGATTGACATGTGGTACAACTTATTATACTGCAGCGCCACGTATAAATTTTAACACGGTGCTTACGCCTTTTGTGGATTTTATTGTAGGATTATCCCTACAATCTCGTGATAAATTATGCTACCCCCATTTTCGCTTGGCTTTATTATGAGAAAAATGCACTACTTTGTACCATGCTTTACTAGTAATTAATACTGTGTGGGGCTATGTGCATGTCCGGATATAGTCTTGGGAATCTTTAAGACAGCATTCTACTTTTTACTTTGTTCTCATTGTTCTGCACATGGTTAGCTTATTTTACATTTGAACTACTTGGCATTGTCATATTGGGGTCTTCCTTATTAGTGAAGATGTGATTCATGTGAATGTTAAATTTCTATGCAACACAGGACGCAAATTTACCAAATTGAAAAAATTTCCTGTTTGTGGTATTGAGAACTCAGAAGTTCTATGTAGATTACTTGGCTTTTAAGTAGATTATATTGCTTGTGTTAATTTTGCAGCTACTTCAAGTCCCAGAAATGGTATAGGTAGTAGTAATATGCTTAGAAGTTTTTTTTTCTCTGATTAAATTATGACTTGTATCTGTTATTCTGTTATGATTTGTGCTCTATTCTCTGTCGCAATTACTATTAAAAGTGCCAGTTTTAAAGTTTTAAAGTTGTGTCCTCGTTTTTGTTCTCATTTTTTTCCACATGTACTAGACCACCACTATTTATCACTGATCTGTGTAGATGTTATTAATTTACAACAAAGAATTTATTGGGTGTTCACCAATATGTGTGTGACGATGTTTTTATTTGAAGGAAATTTATACCCTAAAAGATGCAGCTCTGAAAAAAAAACATGGTAATTTTTGCAGAGAAGGAAAATCTCTGTCTTTATGGATTCCCTACCGAACAATGGGAAGTTAATCTTCCTGCGGAGGAGGTGCCTCCAGAGCTTCCAGAACCTGCTTTAGGTATAAACTTCGCCCGAGATGGAATGCAAGAAAAGGATTGGCTTGCTCTTGTTGCTGTACACAGTGATGCATGGCTGCTTTCTGTTGCTTTCTATTTTGGCTCTAGATTTGGTTTTGATAAAGCTGACAGGTATCCTTTGTTGGTTATGACTTCTTTGGATGTGCCTTTTCTTATTTTGCAACATGATCCCTATTTTTTCTCAAAATCTGCCTTTTTTTTGCATAATTAATGAACCACTAGATTTTCTGCTTTGCCTTGGAGTACTTACTTTCATCTGAAGCATTATTAAGATCTTGTTTTGCTTTGTCAATATTTTGACCGATATGCTCTATTTCTTCCAAGTTTCACTGTCTGAAGACTTAATTAAATTTCGTTTCTTGTTATCGTGTCCTTGGTTACCCTCATCATTTTTGCTACTCTCACGGTCATATTATCAGAAGTCATCTAGTACATCATGCTTATCATTTATCTGTACTGACCTGTTAACTTATTTCCCTAAATGTCAATGTTTCAGTATGTGTAATTCATTAATAATTTCACGGTTATCCTCAAGTTTATACTCTTCATCTTCTAATGTATTTAAATAAACTTTGTTCTCCACTTGAAAATTAGTACAAAGACCATCTAACCAGTGATTCTAGTATTGTACAGTGTACCCTGATTTTTCATCTCCTAAACAGTGGGTTCCAATTTGATGTTTACATTATAGGAGCTGTCCCAGGCCAAATCTATAGGCTGATTGAACCCTCCTTATGTATATTTATAAAAAAATTGCACACACAAATGAACAAGCTATGTACCAATATGCTCTTATTTATTAATGATGTATTGAGAGCTGCAATGTAATGCTTAGTGCTTTTTGATCGTTGAATGAGGTTGTATTAGTAAATGGCTGAATAAACATAGAAACGAGCCTATTTGGGACATCCTAAAAAGGAATACAAGCCTATATATATGGGATGGAGGGAGTATAAGTTTGTCGCACAAAAAATTCCTTTCAAATCAAGAACTGCCTATACCCTGGTCATGGATATTGATTGTTGATCCCTTTAGTTTTTTTGTGCTGGGAATAAATTACTAGGGTTAGAATCATAAAGATGGTGCATGACATCTTTAATAATGAGATCTTCTGGGTAATTTAGTTCGGTGGCCTTAAATTGCTGTTTACAAAATTTTTAGCAAGTCTGTTGTACTCTTCTAGATTAGGTTATCTGTTACTTCATTTTTCTTTACTGTTGGACGCAGGAAACGTCTATTCAATATGATTAACGAACTTCCGACAATTTTTGAAGTTGTGACTGGAGCTGCAAAGAAGCAAGTAAAAGAAAAATCATCGGTTTCTAATCACAGTGGCACTAAATCCAAGTCGAACTCAAAACAGGTAAAAAAATAAATCTTCATTAGTTCATTATTACTCTATGAAATGTATCAAAAGATGCATTTAAAAGAGCTGATAAAGTCTCTGTATCCATTTGTGCTCTGCTCATTTATGATGAGCTTGATTTTAGTCCAGTGTAGATTGATCTGCCCTGTAGGCAAGGAACCATATCTTCCATTGATGTGTGGGCTAATCTAGTAAGTGCATAATCACAATGATCTGCTCTGTAGGCAAAATAACAGATCTTCGATTGATGTGGGGGCTAATTTATCTAATGCAGTCACAACTGGATTTTTTTTGCCCCAAAATTTCAAGGTGAAGTAGAGATGAAAGCATTTGAATTTATCCACTCCTTACTTCCTGCTGATCCTTCATCATCTTTCTTTTTTCCCCTCCCATTTCCTTTTTAGGGTACCTATTTACTTTTTGCATGTAGATTAAGAAGTATAATATTTAATGTGTAACAAATGAGTTTTAAGTGTGCTTTTACCTTTTTACCCCTAAAAGTTTAAATCTAATTGATGGCATAGTGTTAATATTTTAAAACTTCTAAGGGTGCTTTTTTTTTTTTTGCCTGGGACTATAAAGGGAAATGGATTCATTGTTATGAGATGCTCAAAATGGCAAAATAGGTACTTTGATAGGGGTGGAGGGAGTATTTTTTTGTAAAAATAATTGGCCTCCCATCATCATGCCTCTTAAGTGATTGCAAGAAAGTTCTATGAAGCTTTTGGTTGTAGTATGTATCTTTAACATATTACAGGACTTTCAAGTCAGTAGTATTATGATCCAACTAGCTGGTTTACCCATGACTTGCTGTCTAACTTTGTGGGGACAACATTCATATGAAGTATATGATCTATCTTCTAAATCAAGATTCATCTGATCAAACTGAACTGAGCTTTCACTAACCATTAATTCAATGTAAATGGACAATTATAAGTATGATTGTTTGTGTTTAGAAAATCAAAGTTGGGTTTTGCTTCAGTTTTGTCGGCTGAAATTAAGCTGAAAGTGAAATCCTGGTTTGGGTATGGTTTTCTGATCATGAGTATTAAGTTACCTCTTTGTTGGATTCTAATGCATGTCTTCATCTACTGAATTTCTAGGTATAAACTTATGCCCAAGTTGTTTTCTTTAGTAACGTGCTGGTTGGTTGATGCTCTGTAAACTATCAAAGTTGAGGGAATGTTATATTCTATATACTATTAAAAATTCAAGTAATTGAGGTTTAAAGAAGAGCTCTTTAGGATTGGAAGTTGTCTAGCCTTCAGCAATATTGTATTTTCACTGTGTATCACCATCAGTTTAAACTAAATTCTTGATTCGTCAATATTCTGCCTCAGTCCATTGCTTTCTGTATGTTAGTGATGACTGGTGTTTTTAAGTTCCTCATCAATTTGCCTTTTCACTATACTGCACAAGTCTGGAAGCCAAAAGAGCTTAGAAGGTTCTAATTGAGAGTAAAATTTGCAATTTGTGTGCGTCCATTAGTTGACTTAATGGCATCATGGACTCCGACTTATATATTAAGTTCTGCATGTTAGCATGGAGGGTAAATGAGAATGAACAAAAGGGCCACTTAATTATGCACATATAACATTCTTACAACTTAATCTTACACGTATAACTTTCTTACATGCCATTTTTAATATCTGTCTTGTCTAGGAATTTATCTTGACTTTTTGATACAGTATACTCACTCCATCCCAAGGTAAGGTACACATTTTGCATTTGATTTTAGTTTGTCTCAAGGTAAGGTATAGATTTCTTTTTTTGATAAGTGGGATCCACCCAAAACAATTAATATTCCTGTATGAGGCCCATAAACAATACTAATATTATAACCCTTAACACACTACACATTAAAATATTAATATCTTAATCTATGGATAAGGCAAACATAGAACTTACCTCGAGATGGAGGGAGTAATTGTCTGGAATTAACCCCAAGGGTTGGCCTAATGGTGAGAACTTGGATTCTTGATGGTGAAACTCCCAAAGGTCCAAGTTTAAAGCCTGTGGGGTCACGATCAGCATCTGAAGGGTCAGTTCACAAAACTCTGGCTTGAAAGTGGTCCTCACTAGTTGACGGTGGGTTCTAGACTCACTGGATTATTTGGTATGTGGATCATGTACCAGTGCATCGATTCTGGAATTATGTTTAGTAATTAGCATGATTTGTGACTATATAAAGTCTTGGAATTCGATTGTTTTATTTATGACATTGTATATTTCCATGTGACCCCAGTGTGTAATAAAATTAATTATTAGATCCAAATGTTTAAACATCTGACCTTTATTCTTTAAAGCCTTGTGATAACTTTATCATCATGATTAATTTATTTCTGACTTTATTTTGCCCTCTTTTAACAATGTATCATCTCATTTATTATTGGCCAACTTCAATTCATATTTATGAATATTGTGAATTCACCTGATGAAATTGTTTTTCCTTATTCATGCAACAAGACCTTACCATGTGAGATAACCCTGTTCGTGCCATTTCCTAATTTTTAGGGTAAATTTTCAAATGTCCAATCAAGGGACGAGGATGAGGGTTTGGATGAAGAGGAGGAAGATGAGCATGGGGACACCTTGTGTGGAGCTTGCGGTGAAAATTATGCATCAGACGAGTTCTGGATTTGCTGCGACATATGTGAGAGATGGTTCCATGGAAAGTGTGTGAAGATAACTCCAGCTAGGGCGGAGCACATCAAGCAGTACAAATGTCCATCCTGTAGTAACAAGAGAGCCCGCCTTTCATGATCGCGGCACTTGAGTTGACCGTAATTCTTCTAGAGTCGGGGAAAGCAAGCATGTGTAATGGAGTACAAAATGATTGTTTATCTGAGATGCGTGACCTCTTCATTTAAGTAGATCTAATTGTGAATGGTAGAGATTAACATTTGGAGTCTTTTTCGTCGCTCTGATGACTTATCTATTTAGCAGTATGTGATTTCTGATATAGCAACTAATGTCAGTTTTCTCAAAACAGCTATAGTTGCATCCTATAATTATGCCTACTGTTGTGCATCTTCTTGATAAATTATTATCTGTTTCTTGATTAATCTCTAGTGATTTACCAGCAGAATATGTCTTTCTTTGTTAAGTTGTGTGAAAATGGCGTTTTATAGGAATGGCTGACTTGTTCACTCAGTATGAGTGTATAGAGTTTTGAAGATGAAAGTTTATTAACCTTGTATGCTACATGTTGACTGGTAATTTGCTCCACATTTAGTGGTTCACTTCCAGCATCTCGAAAACTAGAGAAACTTGAATTAACTTATTCGATTTCACCTGCACATGATTAAGCAGATAGCTATTTAATACGAAAAAGTGCTGAGCAATGAAGGCAAAAATATTATATTAAAACCAGTAAAGAAACTTCTCAACATACAGTAAAAAAGATTAATTGATTGCAGATGTATTAATGCTCTAACTACACTGGTAAGAAAAAATACTCAACAAACTAATGGATTCAAGGGAAAAACAAGGGGGCAATAAAAAATCAAGGCATTACCAACCTCTTCTTTGCCAATCAGTTAAGTGGAACCAAATATCCACAAAGTGAGATCAAATTCTTCAGCAACGAGTCTACATAGCACAGTGTTGCTTCTTGCTGATGTTTGGGGGGTGGGGGGGGGGGGGGTGGGGGCTGAAGTGGGGGAGAGAGAGAGAGATGTATGTAAGAATATCACCTCAGAAGAACCAAAAGTATTAGATTAAAAAAACAACCAAGTCCAGAATACTCCAAAGTTCTGTATTTGTTGTAGGATTCTTCTTAAATATTAAACATTCAGAACAAATAATTTGGTGTGTAGTGCTAGAATGTTCAGTTTGTCCTTACCATTAATTGGAGAGCTTCAGGAGAAGTAATTGCTGTCAAGTAAAACGCAAACAGTATAACAAACTGATGTGCCAAGTCATAAATTTATGGATGAGACAGTTAAAATTGTTGTCACCATTTCCTTTAATCCATGTATTGAATATTGGAAGGAAACCTGTAGCATTGTTACAAAAATTTTCATCATTTTCTGAGTTCATCATACACAAATCATATCAAGAGTATATCTGGATTGACTAACCCCATGAAAATAACATGCATAAGATACAATATAGCACCTAACCCAAAAACCTTCAGCATCATCTAATATTAACGTAATCTGATAGTTTCATTAGGAAATATAAGATCAGGATTCCGTATATGTGGATTAAGAGCTCAAGTTCCTTCCACCTGGCCCCGGTTCCATGGACACGACACGAGATGCTCCATAGCGTATCACCAGGCAGAGCCATTGTAGCTGATAGGGAACAACAAAACGGAGTTATTTACAACCACCTTCGACTTCATTAGTGGATGTTTGTTCTTCTTCCCCATTCCGTGGGCAACCAACCAACGGGAACCAGACTGTTGTTGATTTTTCGAACCCCATAACTTCCTTTTACTTGGTTCCATCTTCAAACCTGCAATATGCACCTCAGTGATTTTATATTGAGGGATCATCTCTTCTTCACGAACGTTCTCTTCAATTTGGTTTTGTATATTGATCTTGTTTCCAGTAGCCTTCGGCTTTTCTTCTTCCTCTTCATTAGCATTCCATGGTAAAGAAACTGTGTTGCAGATTTTAGGCCTTGATGAGACAAACACTCTCTCCACTTGAATCAGACCAAGCATTGGGGCACCCACTGGCTCATAATTCCGTAAAGGATCCCGTAGCTGCACCATCAAAGCAACAGTGAACTTATTTCCCAACAGACCATACGTCCTGCCTTTGCCTCCTCTTTTCTCTACCTTTGATTTTCTTCGAAACATGTTCAATGAAGTTGCATGATGGGCTGCAAGTATTCTGGAGGTTTTCTCATTGAGAATATCGTCATCATCAATTTCACCAGAGTCGAGTTTTACCCATTCATCAAGTGTTAGGGAGAGACCCATCAATCCATCAACATCTTCACATTTATCTTTGATATCCAGAAGGTGCAATGCACCAGTACCTTCGAGTTCTATAGATCCTTTCAGGGCTGAAAATTCACCAATAGATTGCATACTAATATTTGAAGGTGCATCCCCATCCGACAGACTTGATTGTATTCTCAGACCCCCCAATGAAAGAGCTTCAATCTTGTCCATCGTCAAAGGAGCAATATCTTCTAAAGACACATACTCTGTGTCGGAGAGGAACAAAGTCGAACCAGTCTTACTTAGCTCAGGGCCACAGGATATTCTTTTACCACTATTTCTGTCACTATCTATACTCTGCACAATTTCTGATTCATGAAGCGAAAAAACTTGCCTACAGTGAAACAAGAATAAAATGCATTAATATAACTGAATCACAACTCTTTTGGGAGTGTGGGGTAAGGGAATTAACCAAGTTCTCATGCTCAAATCTTAACCACAAACCTTTCTGCTCTCTCTGGAGAGTGTGCAGCTTCCAATGACATTTGTTGGATTGCCTTACCATTTATATCATCCAAGGGCATCAATTTGTTTGCCTGCATAGAGAGCTTTTCAATTCCCATAGCAGCTAGACCATGTAGTATGTCCATAACACCAGATCCCATTTCTGTGGGCACCACCACAGGACTAGACATCTGCATAACTAAGCTTCCTCCACTCATGGAATTCCTGAAAAGTGCAGGATTCATTGACCGCAAGAAACCTCCATTGTCTGTTAGTATAAAAGGACCCAAACCTTCGGCAATGGGAGGAAGCTGCTTCATATCGTCAGGAGGTATGTCAACTGGACTTCCAAATCCAGCTGAGTTATGAGGAGAATGTTCAAATGCCTCCTCATTTAAGCCCCAGTCACACATTAAATTTTCAGTTTCCAAATCCTTCAACCTTGATGCATTCTCCTCCATCTTAGGTGTCTCCATCACAGGATTCTCCTTGAAAACTTCAGAAGCTGGTGACTGTCGGATATCATTGGGGATAGCTTCCCAAAAAGATCCCGTGGGAATGCTGCTGTTAACTTTTGTTGGGCTGTGGTCAATATCAAAATCAAGTAAACCACCATTGGCAAGAACATCCTTCTCAAATTGCATTAGTAGGCGCTCTCTTGGAGACTCAGGGTCACTTTCAGAACTCACGTCAAATGGAATAGGCTCTATACCAAGCATGTTCAGAAAATCAGTGGCTACGGAGTCAGTAACATCGTCCAAGCTAAGTGAATCCTCCTCCTTATGATCTTCAAAATGGGAATAGGAATCTAAAAAAATCTCTTGGGTTAAAACTTCACTTTCATCCTCTTGAAAATCCACTAGCTCTTCATTTATCAAATCTGTGGCATAACTTAGTGCTGTCTCCAGTTCCTTCATGATTGATCCTTTGGATAAAATATCATTTCTTTCATCTGTGGAATTACAAGTGTTTATCAACTGGTCATCACTTTGAAGGACAATTTCTCCAGCTGAAGCACGTAAGACATCATCATCATTAAAGGGAACCTCCAGATTGCCATTGCCATCAGTTTCAAGAGTCCCTCTCGAAACTTCAACAACCTTAAGAGATTCTTCTACAGATGGCAGGTGTTCTTTAATGAACTGTTTTGATCCCTGCTCCACGAAAGAGAGCTTGCTAATTTCCCACTCCATCGCAGAAACTTTCTCATCAGAATCAGTTGGCATAATTGAATTCAGTTTATGGTGATCAACATGTGCAGGAAAAGGATCAGCATCCAATGGATTTTTTATGACAACTTCAGCTGAAGCATGTAGGATGTCATCAACATCATCAAAGGGTACCTCCAGAATACCATTGCTATCAGTTTCAAAATTCTCTCCAGAAGCTTCAACAAACTGTAGAGATTCTTCTTCAGATTGCAAATTTTCTTCAACGAACTCTTTTGATCCCTTCTCCACGACAGAAAACTCGCTAATTTCCCGCTCCATTGCAGAAACTTTCTCATCAGAATCAGGCAGAATAATTGAATTCAGTTTATGGTGATCAACATGTACAGGAACAGGATCAGCATCCAATGAATTTTTTGTGACAACTTCATCTGAAGAATGTAGGATGTCATCAACATCATCTAGGGGTACCTCCAGAATAGCATTGCTATCAGTTTCATGATTCTCTCTTGAAGCTTCAACAAACTTTAGAGATTTTTCTTCAGATTGCAGTTTTTTTCTAATGAACTCTTTTGATCCCTTATCCAAAACAGAAAACTTGCTAATGACCCTCTCTACAATAGAAATTTTCTTATCAGGATCAGGTAGCATAGTTGAATTCAGTTTATCGTGATCAACATGTACAGGAATAGGATCAGCTTCCAATGAATTTTTTATTACTTCATCTGAAGCATGTAGCATGTCATCAACATCATCTAGGGGTACCTCCAGAATACTATTGCTATCAGTTTCAAGATTCTCTCTAGAAGCTTCAACAAACTTTAGAGGTTTTTCTTCAGATTGCAGTTTTTTTCTAATGAACTCTTTTGATCCCTTTTCCAAATCAGAAAACTTGCTAATGACCCTCTCTACAACAGAAATTTTCTTATCAGAATCAGGTAGCCTTATTGAATTCAGTTTATGGTGATCAACATTTACAGGAATAGGATCCGAATCCAATGAATTTTTTATGACAACTTCATCTGAAGCATGTAGCATGGCATCAACATTGTATAGGGGTACATTCAGAATACCATTGCTATCAGTTCTAAGATTCTCTCCCGAAGCTTCAACAAACTTTAGAGATTTTTCTTCAGATTGCAATTTTTTTTTAATGAACTCTTGTGATCCCTTCTCCAAAACAGAAAACTTGCTAATGACCCTCTCTACAACAGAAATTTTCTCATCAGAATCAGGTAGCGTAATTGAATTCAGTTTATGATTATCAACATGTGCAGATATAGGATCAGCATCCAACTGATTCTTGATTAAAGCATTAGACATTACATCCAGTTTCTGATGATCGACATGTGCAGATATAGGAGCAGGATCCAACTGATTCTTGATTAAAGCATTAGACATTACATCCAGTTTCTGATGAAGTACATCCACTGATTTACAAAGTTGAGAAGTTGGAATCGGCAAAACCTCATGAAGGTCCTTTACATTTTCCGTAGGCTGAATTATGAGTGACAACCTAGCAGGAAGACTTCCTACTCGACGGATGGGTTGCTCGTCCATATGATCAAAATGATCCTTATAACTCTCTGTCTTTGCACTATTCTGTCGCAAGCTGGGAACTTCTGGAACATTATTGTTGTCCCAAGATGGTTGACTGCTATTATTTCCTATTGCAACATAACCAAAAGTGACATTCAATGTTGCACCTTTAGCTTTACCGGAGAGGTTGAAACTGGTTGTCCACTTCCCTGAACTCTTCTCCTCTTCCAACTCCTCTAACGTCACGGGAAACAGCCTAGTCAAATCTATACGATGCTTCCCCAAATCAAGCTCAGCTGCATTATAAACAGAAACATACAACAAGAAATTCTTGGCCTCATACTTTGCCAACTGATGCGGACCACTCCTACTACGACTTACAGAACATGAATGTATAAGGTGTTCCTCAAACTCAGCTACTCCTTGACAAACCCTGATAGGACATGTCTTCTGCTCATTATCCCGCCTCTTCCAATGCACAGCCAAACAAACATCATCGAAAAGGGGTGGTAAACCCTCAATGGAGTGAACTTGGAGTGAGAAACAACAATTGAACCTCCGATTTCGGGCATTGGACAATGCCTTTATACCTTTCCAACTCCAGAGTGAAGGCTTCTTTTCTTTGTCAGATGAATCTTTCTTGTTGTTCTTAGCATCCTTCTGCTTAGCTTTGGGTTCGGATAATTGGGACTTTCCATCAGATTTGGATCCAGTAACCACAGAACTAGGAGGAAGCCTAGGTGGAAGTGATTTATCAGCATACAAGACTTTACTTATAGTTTCAAGGTCATTTATAAACTTCTCAGCTCCTGATATCTCACCAGCTTTCTTTCTGCTATCCAATTTTGACAACATTGTCTCCTCACAACTACAAAATTGATCATGCAATTCTTCGGGTTTACATATCCATCCACAAGATTCAGATCATCCCAGAATTGCATCTGATATAACAAACAACCCACAAACAAAAGAAATAAATTAAAATCCCTAATGTCGGATCAAAACCATTTATCCCAAAACTAACATCAAGAGAAAACAATGAATTAATTCATAGGCCTTATCGTCCCTGAATCAAAAATTGTACATACATAAACTACATATTCTTATACTATTCCCGATTTTAATGACAGATTAAATTTAAAGAACATCAGCAGAAAACGAGATGAAGAAAAATGAATAATCTTACGACTAAGAGCGTACGAAAATTTTGGGGGCAAACCTTCCGCTCTTAGATTGTGGAGACTCTCCAATCTCTCGCTCTCAACTTTGGCATCAGCGAATAGATTTCCCACGGGAAGGCAGTTCTATTTTTAGTAAAAAGAGATTATTTTGAAATTTTTATTTCTATTTTCGGCAGAAGGCTCTGTTTATAATTCTTAAAATAGGATTTTGTTCTTGCAAATGCTGTATAAATTATATATTTATTTTTTTTCCAGCATCTTAAGAATCGAGGAATTAAAGCTGGAATTTGTAGCAACAGCTGTTCTACATATAAACTATCAGAATCGTAAATTATTGGCGACTGCATGCGTAGTTTTACACTCCAGTCATCCTCAACATCGGTAAAACCATGAAACGAGAGAGGAAGATTCTTCTAAAGAAGTTGGAGATTAAAGCCAGAAATTGGAGGTGTTCATCCTCCTCAAAGAAATGTGAAGCGTTATCTGGTAGGGTGGGAGTAATATGTGATTATATGGAATGGAACCAAACTGCCTTGGATGGTGTAATTTGAGATGAATTTGAATTCGGGAATGGCGGCGGCAGGGTGAATTGAAGCAGCAGTGGAGAACTGTTACTGGAGGCTGGAGCTGGCTATCCTCTTGGAGTTATTGCGTCCGCTCATGCTACTGCTTAGGGTATACAAGTGATTGTGAAACACTAAATCCATCAATCTTGGTGATTTTGTGTAGGCCAATTTCATTTAAACCGGTTTTGGTTTTTAAAAATCACTCCACTGTATATATTCTCTTTTTTTCAATTATTTTTTTTTTCTTTATCTCTCTTTTCTCATTTATTTTTTTACATTGATCTGACGTTAAAATCTAATCTAACAAAAACCAAAACAAACATACAATTACTGGACGGTTACGAGACTAAGAAATCATGCCCCTACCCAATTTCCTAAATCCACCACGGCATATACTCCTTCTTTTACCCTTTAAGTATTGTTTTTTTTTTTTTTCACCTAAATTAAGAAATATTGTTATTTACATCAGTATTGTAAATTAATATGGAATGATTACAATATTAAGAAATCGTGCTCCCCACCAATTTTTCTAGGTCTGCCACTACATACACTCCCGTTCATCCTTAACATATTTTATATTTTTTCACGTAAATTAAGAAGTATTGTTATTTTTATGTGTAGTGTGTAATTGTATTATTAGTACGTCATTTTTCCAAAAGTGAAAAATAATACCCTTTGAATCGGGATCCAAAATGACAAATGTCCGTCTATTGTTAATGTATCTAGTATTTGCTTCTTGCACGTAAATTAAGAAGTATTATTATTTTATGTGTAGTGAGTAATTATATTAGTGATTTGTGTGAGTCTCATGTGTGTAAAAGAAAAAAATTGATAGATGAAAAATATACGACCCAAAATAATAAAATGAATAGATTAAAGATTTATATATATAACCGTTTGAGTGTAACATTCAGATTAATAAAATGTAATGGAGTACTTATTTATTGTGTACTAGTACAATTTTTAACGCTACTATTTTACGCCCTTGATTTGAAAAAGTGCATGGTTATGCGAATCCAACCGGTGTTGTACTCAGGATCCAAGAATGGTTACATGTAGCGACAGTAAGATCCCAAATCTTGTTGTTAGTCAAAGGAATGTGAAGCCAAAGTCGGCATTATAATGCAAACAGGATTTGATTAAGGGGTCATCTGGAACCACTTTGCCTTTCATTTTAGATGGCAGCCATCACGGATTAAGAAGCTCTTTTATTGTACAGAATACTCATCATAAGGCAAACCTTTTATGACCAGTATTGATGAGGACTGTGAGGCCTTCATTTCCCATGTCTAATTGTTCTTCTTTTATTCTCTCTGCCGACTCCACTACTGAAGCTGGACAATCCCCCTTCACCTCAATCAACTCAAGTGTCGTGACTTCACCGATTTCACGAGGAATCTCTTTCAGGCAATGGCAATAACTCAAGATCAAGTGTTGAAGAGCGGGGAAGTGCTCACTCGTCTCCACCATCCACTCGGAAAAAAACAATCTTTCCATTTTTAGGAACCTCAGCTTACGAAATCCACCATCTCCTGCCACCCATCTTTCTCCTTCAGCTGAAATCCAAAGTAATTTGAGAACCTCAAGGTGTTCCAGCCCCCCAATTATTGACATCTTCTCCCAACTCAACTTTGATCCCGAAAGGGTCAGCTTTTTTATGTTTGAAGGGAATCTGAATTCCTCCAATTTAAAGGTTCCCCAAGGACCAGGGAACTGTAAGGAGAGTGAGTGAAGTTGAGTGAGGAAGCGTAGATCAAAATGCGGATAATCCTCCACTTCTGATGACAGTGTATAGCTGCATTTGAGTCGACGAAGATGGGGTGAATATTTTAACAACTCTTCATCCCTGAGCTTCTTGATAGTTATCCATGAGAGGGACTCTAGGCTGTTGGTTTCACAGCAGTTCCAATTTTCATCATATTCCAAGTACTTTGCAAATATGCATCTCAACTTGTTCGTTTTCAAAATTGATGGGCGTAGATATACTGTCCCCATAAACTCTGAACACAGATATTCTAGCTTTGGAAGCCTGTCGATGTATTCCCACGTTCCATCTACTACCAAGGATCTCAAGTTAACTAGATACTCGATTCCAAATACACGACCACTGCGGAGACCACCATAGAAGTACAAAAGTGCTCTCAATGATCTCATGTCCCGTGCATATAAGTATTCCCCATAAGACTCTCCATATACATAGAGTAGGTGTTGGTCTTTGTCATACATTGTAGGGCAACTGAAACAAAACATGAGACAAGACAACCATAGTTAACTATCTAAGATAACACTATTTCATAGCATGAAACACAAACTGGAACTTACCTCATCCTCATGTATTTCAGGAAGCTTTCTTCTTCACATTTTCTCAAGCACATGTCACGCAATAAATCATGTACAATGCAGGCCTTCACTCCTCTACCATCCGAACTTCTCTTCGTCACCATTACTAGACTTTTATTTATTAGCTCCATTAAATACTCTCTCCCTATATCTTCCTTGCTCTTCTCTTTTTCTTTACATATGTACCCTTGTGCAACCCACAATCTCATCAATTTTTTGACAGATATCTCTCTGTCTTCTTCAAATGTTCCAAAGTAAAGAAAGCACGGCTTCAAATGGTCTTGTAAGTGATTGTAACTCAGTTCCAACGTTCGCATCACTGCATTTTCCTCACCATCAATATAAGAGGCTAAACTTCCTTCCACTTCTTCCCATTTACTTTCTTCCTCGTTGACGGTTGAAAGAATCCCAGCAACAACAATAACCGTGAGTGGTAACCCACTACATTTTTCAGCAATTTTCTTTCCAATCTGTTGTAGCTTAGGAGGGCAAGTTCTACTGCCGAACACCTTCTTTTCTAATAGCTCCCAGCATTGCTCGTCGGACAATAATGGGAGCTCGTGTATTATGCTATTAGGTGGAGCCACATCTCTATTCCTATTAGTGAATAAAATCCTGCTACCATTTCCATCATCCGGAAAACATCTCTGTAATTCATACCACACATTTGAATCCCATACATCATCCAATACAATTAGATATCTGCTTCCCTTTAAAGTTTTATAAATCTTCTCCACTAAAGTTTCTTCTTCCATTTTCAAGATCTTATCTTTAACAAGATCACCATTTATCTGAATCAAAATTTTAGCCAGTATACTCTGTCTCTTAAAAGTTTGAGATACTACACACCATGAGAGTTTCTGGAATTTATAATTAACCAACGGATGATTATACAATTTATTGGCTAGAGTGGTCTTACCAAGTCCAGGCATCCCGAAAATTGAAATGGCTTGCAACCTCTCTCTTCCTCCTCCTCCAACCAACTGATCCAGAACATTTATTGCTTTGTCCTCAGAGCCAACAATTATTTCGTTGACCCCAGCCTGTCTCCTATCTTGTAATGAAAGCTGTGCACTCAAATACTTCTCAACTTTTAAGCCTTCTATAGATTGATATTTCTTTGTAATAAGTTGGAGCTCTGTTTGAATAAGTTCAACATTATGGTTAAGGGCAGTGAGCCTGTTGATGACATACCAGAGAGGAGCATCTTTTACCAAAAATGCAGTGATAAGATATTGGGCTTGATGTGCCACATCTCCAATGCGCATCAGAGGCTCTTTCAGTTCACCAAGATATCTTATGCCATTGATTAAAGAGGTGGAAAGTGATAGCCCCTGATAGAGAGGGTATATCTGGTACTTCACATCAGAAATCCGATCATCCTCCTGTTTCAACAGACCCTCCAGTTCATCAACTAGAGAAGTGATAATGAGCAATGAGTTCACCCGTGAAGTCTTTGCAGCTACGTATGGTGGTATGCTGATATCAGCTGACTGAAGGTTGGCTTTGAAAAGTTCGGTCTGGTTTAAGACAGCAGCAAGCTTCTTATCCATTTTCTTAAACCATCGATCTCGACTACGAGTGGAGAATAACAAGGAATGAACAAACCCTCCAGCTCCATTCGCCACTGCTTCGAATTCAGCCAATAGATTCTGGAATTCAGCTCCCAACTGATGGCAGCCAACCAGCATCCATGATATGTCGCCAAGAATGGTGAGAAGATACCGCAGCTCCTCTTCAAGGATCTGAATTCGACCATCAACCGGATCTGTTTTATGGAAAAGTAACTGGAGTAGGAAACTGAGAAAACCTTCCAACAGTTGGTAGCTGTTGATCCCATCATTGTTTTGGTCCAAGTTCTTCAATCTAGGCACTTGGAATATGGATGAATATATCATCTCTCTATGTGATGAATTCCTCAAGGGGTCCCACCTATCATCAAGCCATTCCGGAAACTCTGCCACTCCGGAAAGTCCCCTGAAGTAGTCTCTTGCAATGCGAAAATGTTCGTCCTTGGGGACATGTTTCTTCCTCCATCCTGCGATCTGGTTGAAGAACTCTAACATGATGATGGATTCTGATCAAGAAAAGTGGCTTGGGAAATTTTATCACCCTGGAAAGGTCAATGAAACATGAGGCACAGAAGCCAAGTCAACTTAGTCCACCGTTTCACTTCAGGCTTCCCTGCTCCATTTCTTTATATTTTTTTAATAATTAATCTCAGTAATTAACTTTTTAAATTATGTAATTATTAATATACCCTGAATTAAACCATTAAATATGTACTCCAATTCGCAGATAATTTACTCTTATCCTCCCACAAAAAAGTTTACCGTTATTGTAGGTTTGAAATTTTGAAAAGACAACTTGCTTTTAGAAAATGGATGATAAATGAAAACCAACTCCTTTGGGTAAAAATTCTAAATGACGACTCTCAAATTTGAAAAAAAAAAAAAAAGTTGCCCAACCTATGTAAAAACTAAAAACATCGAAACTGACCATATTTTAGTAATTTTATTAAACCATAATCCGTAATTATTTTAGTTTGTCCATCAATGTTAGGAAATTGACTAAATCATACAAAAGTTTGATTTTGCATGAATTTATTAAAATTTAAAAGTTACGAGCCTTAGTTTTATTGCAATTTAATCAACATTTTAAAGAAAAAAAAACATAAAAAAATAAAATACCTTTTAACCACGATTACTAAAACACTTAATATATGATATATTTTTCAAACACAGGAATTAAAGGTGAGGTTTCTTTTGCAATAAGTGTGTTGTGCAACAATGTTTAAAGACAATGTTATTTTTTTTTATTTTTCAAATGTAAGGATTAATTTATCATAAAAGTAAATCTCGTATTTTTTCTCCATATTAACCCATAAGATTAACCAAAATTAATTTCCCTTGATATTGGACAGAAATTTCCCTTGAACTTTTAATTAAATTCATTAGTATCTTTTTGTACAATACGCTCATTCTGATTTTTTTTAAAAGTACGTACTTATAGGCTTATTGTTAGAGCACCCACATCAATTACTTTTTTTGAATTTAAACTAACTTTTTAATAAACTAACCGACGAGGGATAGAGTTTAAACTCAATGGATGTCTGATAGTTTAAACCCATGAACTGGATTTATTTAAAAGAATGATGAATTTATTTTATTTTCAATTAAGGAGAGTAAGAGTCACCCCAATTATATTTAAAGTGAGATTGCAGCGCACATACCTTGAAAAGTGGTTAGAGATGTAATGTGGGGCACCACCATGAATTATCAATTTAAAAAAAATATAAATGGTGGAGTTGCCTTATTTAATTTAATTTTAATACAATTCAACAATTTAACCAAATATATTTTTATCTGTTGGAACACAAATTTTTTTTAAATATGATGTAAATAATATTTGTAACCGTTGAATGTATCAAATATTAACATGTTGATAGCAAGAGTGTAGAGTGATGTATCATGATGTGGCTATAACGCTAACTCTACTTATCAAACATAAAGGCAAATAAGACGAGATTTCCTCCCAACTCTTATTCTCTTTGAAGCAATTTGATCCCTTCTATTGTTTTCTCCTTCTTTCTTGATACAATACAAGATTTTATAAGAGGAGGGTAGGTATAAGCTCTTGGATGCCTTTGAGGGTTCCTCAAATACATATTTATAGGGGAGAAGTAGAGCTATAGTTAATTCGGTGGGTCCCAGGGTGTTAATGCGGCCTTCGAGTAGCGGTGGCCGCTTGTTGGTGCGTCCTGAGTACTCGCGCATGTAGTGGCAGCAACCTGCTTCTCGTCCCTTGGTTTCGTAGCTATTCGGTGGGCGGTCTGAAACCTGGTGGGCCGTGGCTATTGGGCATGAATATGCTGGCCGAAGGAATAGACTTTATGATTTTGGGCCTCACTTTGTGTAGTTTGGGCTGCTTAAATATTGTCCATCCACATAACATACCTTCTAAAATGATAATCTATCATCTGAAATGTTAATATATTTTCGGAAATGTTAACATATCTTCTGAAATGTTAATCTATATTCTGAAATGTTAATCTATTTTTTGAAACGTTAACCTATCTTCTGAAACATTAATATAACTTTTGAAACGTTAACCTATCTTCTCAAATGTTAACCTATCTTCTGAAACATTAATATAACTTCTGAAACGTTAACCTATCATTGTTCAATCTTATTTCGTTTTTCATTGTCAATAAACGTTAACTTAATTATATAAAATATAAAAAACATAAATGGAGTTTATAATTAACAATTAAATTATTAAGTGTGGTTAAAAAATGACTTTAATTAAATAAAATAGTGGGTCCCGTGAAAAAAGATAGTTTAAATTGAGGAATGAATGTAGGTGTTAGTTAAGTTTAATTGGAAAATGTGTAAAAGTGAATGGATGAGATATATTTGAGTTTAAATCCACAAACCATTACGGATACTCTTATAATAAAATCTAAGGCATACTGAACGTTATTTTACATGAACATTTTTCAAACGAATTAAATTGTTTGGTGTATAAAAGACCAATTTATTAGAATAAATTACATTTATAAATCTCCAGGAAAAATAATGCAAATGGGATAACGTATTCCACAATGGTGTTTCATCTTATATTCCAAAAATTAAATACTTACCACGTGTTATTATAATCAATGTCCAAAATTCAACTCATGCCCCAAGGATTTAATAATCATTTGTAGGGTATAGTTTTTTATATATTGAAACAACAATAAAATATCAAATATGGAATAGGGAATTTAGCTGGTAAATAATATGTATCAAAAGATTAAGATTGTGAATAATTGAGGCATAATTAATGCAATTTTTTTAAAAACATTTAATGAGGTTTAGTTATATAGTTATAGGCTAAATTTCGAAAGAATGCGTAAAAACAATACTCTGATGCTAAATAACGTTTGTTATCAGGGAAAATTGCACTTTCGGTCCCCTTGGAGTATCTCAGTTGCACTTTTGGTCCCGAACATTTTTTCTGGTCTCAAAAGTTGTATTTTTGGTCCTGTTCCGTTAATGGGTGGAAACCGTTAGCAGTTGCACTTTTGGTCCCAAAAGAGTTATAAAATAATTTTTTCGAAAATTTTCATCCCTAGTCTACTTATATTATATCTATGTTGCCAGATTTTTATTACTCTCTATTTTTCAAAACAGACATAGTCCATTACGACCATATAAGGCTCAACATGCCTCCGTACATTTATTTTAACAATATTAATCTCTTAATTAACCGACTTAAAATAGTAATAGTATATTTTTTAACCGTTAATCCACCGAGTATCCGAGAGGTTTTACAGCTGCTCTTCACAGCCAACCACGTGCCCCGCAGTGTGTTGGTTCAATCCCATTCTTTCAGTGGACTTCAGTACAACCCTCTTTGTTTCCTACACCGGGTGTACATGATACTGCTACTGTTTTGGTCGAAAAGTATGGAGATTAATGTTGCAGAAAAAACTTTGATTATATGCTTCAAGCAGTAGCCTAAGATTATTTATTTATGAAATAGAAATATTTATTACACACTCATACTACTTATACAAGATGAGAAGACTCCTCTAGCTACCTATAGTAGCTGAAATAGAAACACTCATACATGAAAGAAAACTATTACAATATTTTTTAGAGAGAAAACAGATGGGAATGGTCGATGCCTTCTGCTTCCTCATACTCTCTATTTATAGAGGCTTGTGGATTTGAAATTCAGATTCCAAAACCTCTTAACTTCTTGTGACGTCACTGCTTACATCACATGTCTTGGATCTATTCAATAACTGGCTGCATTGGATGCCCTCTTTATCTGCTGGTCAGGTCCACTTCTTCTGGCCCGTTTTGCTGTAGGATCACATGTCTTTGTTTTCTCACGGATCACCAGACTCTTACTTTTTTGGAGAGTTATTTCTTTCCTGTGTATCCGAAGGGTCCTTCGGCTCTTGATTATTTTGAAGAGGTTTTACCCTCTTCTTTCCACGTATTTCGGTTTTTGCTGGGACAGGTCCAGCATTCCTGTTTCTTTCTATGCTCAATTGCACTTCTTTCCCAAACTCTGGTTTAGTCTGGATGGGGCAACTGGTGCATGTCCTCTCTTTACACCTTCCTCGGTGGATCACACTGCAAAATTTTGGTGAGTTTTCCTACTCATCGGCAGCTTGTTTTTCCTAAGCAAATTTCTCTTTCTTTCAAAATAGTCTTCCGCATACTTTATCTTTTTCCAATTAATGTGTTCAACAGGAAAGATCCGTTCTCAGTGTGGTCTTCAAATTTGAATGGAAACTTGACTTCGATCATTACCTGGAAGCAGACGTACAAACCCCTCGCTCTTCGCGTAGAGATTTGATCATCTGAGTAGGTTGAAACCAGGACTGGTTCATTCCTTGAAGGCTCTTTGATGCTATTCACAGCTTTAATATCTGTCCTTCGTAGCTTGATATAATGAAAGGCCTCATGACGGCCTTTTCCAACTGGTTCTGGAGCTGCACTAATGAAATATAGCTCCAATGGTTCTCCCCTGATCAAAGTATTGTTATTTGACCATACCTTGAATAATGCTTCCCCTATCCACTTTGGTAATTTTGAGATTTTTGGGAAGTTGGGCGTCATGGTGTATATTGAGGCTAATGCCCCAAAGGTAAACCATTGCTTGACGTCTTCTGTATTCGACTCAGGCCTCATCCAGAATCAGGGATAGTCCTCAAATACATCTATCCGACACTTCTCCTGACAAATTCCCTGTCGTGTGTTCAATTTCTCCCAACTGGCCCGGTATTCCTACCAATGAGAAAAATCAGCTAAGTTAATACCAACCTTAGCGGTGCCCATCATAGGCCTAAGGTTGATCTCTCTCTCTTTAACCCCAGAGGTGCTGGGTTGAGTCGTCGACTCTAGATGTGACTCCAGAGCCTCTATTTTTTCTTGGACCAGTTATTCCTTTGGAAGTTTCGATCCAGAACTTGTGCTAGGGGTACTTGAATACCCTGCTCCAGGTTTAGGGCCCCGTTCCCAAATGCACTCCTTTTGCCGATTGTTCATGACTGTCCGGAGTAAAGGCATTTTTATTGTCTCGAATAGACCCACATGACTACAGATACAATCTTGTATTAGATTAGACACTTTGGTCTATTGGATTGTATACTAAAAATCTATCTTTTTGTATGAACAATATTTTGACAATATTTGAAATGAGAATCATGTGATCAAATATTTTGCATAATTGTTTATGAATTATTACAAAAGTCCATTTACTTTATACTGTAGATAATGTGGTGTGCGGCGTCACATGAAAATTCATATTATCGGCTCCTTATAAAGTATAAACAGATGTTCACAACCGAGATAGACGGGGACTATCTATCGGTATGGTTGTAGTGTGATTTAACGTTAGTCTATCTTGACTATAAATTGCACTAGTGCACTTTGTGTGTATTGAGCAGGACTGCATTGAGATCGTTCGATTTATACTGACTATATAATAGAACTAGATCTCTGTTATTATGGATGTTAGTACTCTTAATCCCTATACAATAACCTCGACAAATAAGCCAGCATTTATTTCTTTAACTCATCAATGAGTGAGATTTAATAATTAAATCAATAAGTTCGGTGAGTTGGGAGATGGTACTGTCTCTATGGTGTGCTGTTGATTGTAGAAGGAATCTGTGTCCTAACAGAATTGGTTGATGATGTCCCCTTGAGGAGCTCATAATGATTATCATGTAAACCCTACAAGTGGATTTATTCCTGCATGATAATAAAGTTGAGTGGTAATACTCTCGGGTAAAGATATTAATTAATGGAGTTGTTAGTAACTTAAATAATTAATGGCATTGAATCTTAAACACATGGAGATTAACAAGCTCATAATAAGAAGGAGACTATAACGTAATTTGGGATTAGGATGGCAGTGCAATAATATTTCTTTAGTGGATTGATTTATTATTATTGGACTTAAGTATAAGTTTTGGGATAAACATGGATGCTTAAGCCCAATGGGAGGCCCAACCCTAATTCTCCTCATGATTATCTGGAGATTTTTGAAATTTTGATAATCTGGAGGTCTTTGCCGACATTCGTGCTTGGTGGCGAACAATCGAATTTGCTGATATATAACTGCCATAATTGATTTAATATTTGATTATTGTTATATATGTATGCATGATTTTCCGTGATTTACTGCCTTATTTTCCGTAATAGGAGCATGCTAGGTTGCGTATTATATATGGTATATTGTATGCATGCAAAAACCCTCTTATTAAATAACTAAGTGGGAGAGGGATTGGTTAATAAATCATGCGGCCTCAATTATTGGTTTGTTATGTGATGCAAGTAAGCTTATGAGTTGGCTTAATGCATTCCTCCCCAACGGATGAGTTTTATTTTTTGATCACTAAAACAAACTTTTTTAAATAATTATTGTTTATAATGTGATGCACGTAAAATTATGAGTCGGCTATAGTGCCTTACTCCCCAACGGATGAGTTTATTTGCGGATCACTGGTACAAACTTATAATTGATGATTATAGAAAATTATCTGAGCGGTGTGGACTTCTCCAACTGTAAGACATGCAAGCTTGAATAACGTACTTAGTATCAACTAATGGTATACACTTAGGAACAATTAATATGTATCCTCACCAACGGAGTCACTGTTATTATTTTGCATGGCTAAAGTACAACCGACTATTAACTATGGTGTCATAAAGTTAAATTGACTTTTGGAATTAATGGGTAAAATCTTCTCTTGTGAATGTTAGGGTTTGTATACGTCCACACTAACGTGGCATGCAAATTCACGGTGCTTGAGATGTTGGTGAATTTATTTTATATTGTTTTGAGGGAATCAATATAAATTTAAATTCGAAGTGTTTGATCGTTGTATTATTTACTTGATTCTCAGGATTTTCGATTGTTTTAGTTCACTTATTGTTAACTAAAAGAAAAAAAAAATTACTGATCCATAATTAGATGATTGATAAGAATCTTGGTTTTAATTCTTACTGCTTAGGGAAATAAAAATGTGTTCTCACTAAGGATGCCCTCTAGTGCCTATTAAAGTCTCTAGTGAAGAGGTGAGAAGTTCATAGAGATATGATAGTCTAATGCGACTCTTCGGATACTTGAGAAAGGTAAAAAGGCAAGAAGTCATAGTCAAACTTGGTGAATGAATCGGATGTCCTTGGAGTACAAATTGAAAGGGAAACCTAGGTCAATTTGTTCTCCACAATTTACCTAATTGTTTTGAGTAAGCTCCACCTGAAATACAAAAGTTTGTATTCGGTGGGAAACTTCTGACAAAATAAGTAGCGAAGGATATCAATTTTCATCAAGATGTGAATAAGGTTAATACCTCATTCAATAGTTGTTGAAGCATGATTAGTGATGGCATCTACTAACACGTTGTGTGTAGATACCGTAATTACTAAAAATATGTAACTAAGTGATGATGAGATAATTGAGTACATGGGTAAGATACGAGAGTAGTAGCTATTGCAGTGGGAGTTGTTTATTTATCTTATGATATGAATAAATGTTTGATTTTGAGAAATTGTCTTTACGTACATTTTCATAGAAAGAATTTCATTTTGATTTCTATGCAATTACGGATAAATACTCTATTGCATCTAAATGACATGATCATTATAATGTAGGATGGAGCTATAATCTATTATGGTATGTTAGTGGACAATTTGTACACTCTTAAATCATGTATACCACGGATGCAACAAATAGTAATTAATAATGCATCTTCTAATCTTAGTAAGAGAAAGGAACCTTCGGAGATGAACTAAACATACCTTTGGCATCTAAGACTAGATCATTTTACTTAAGTATGATTCGAAAGTTGATAGCCGATAGACCGTTAGGTTTATTGGAAGTGAAAACTATCGAACTAGTGAGTCTTACTTGGAAGTGAATATGATTAATTGCCTTTTCAAGGCAAAGGGGTATAGAGCCATGTAAAGATATGTAGGAAATGATTCATTCTGATTTATGCGGTCCTAAGACTGTCCAGGCGAAAGGTGGTTATGAATATTCGTCACTTTGTTTGACGATTATTCTAGAAACAAGATATATTTATTTGATGCACTGCAAGTTTGAGTACTATGATTAAATCAAGAAGTGCATGACTGATGCGGTAAAGCGTCATGGAAAATATATCAAATCATTATGATTTAATCGTGGTGGCGAGCACGTCTTAGGATAGTTTAGGAGTTGTTAATTAGAGATTGAGATTGAATCTCAAGTTGTCAACACCTGGCAAACCCCAGCAGAATGGTCTGACGGAAAGAAGGAATATGACTCTTATGCAAATGGTTAGATAGATGATGAATTATTTGGAATTACTAAATTCATTTTATGGGTAATCCCTTGAAACAACATGTTGATAGGATGTTTGTCTATTTGTGGAATATCCTAGAGAAATGAATGGTGTTTTTTTTTAATAGTCCAAAAGATCAAGAGAGTGTTTATTAACACGAACACTAGATTTTTGTAAAAGGACTATGTAATAAATTACAAATCCATGAATAAAATGTTCTAAAAGGTGTGAGAAGGGAAACATAAATTTTAGTACCAAGATTACAAGAGGATATACCACAAGTAAACTACATCGCGTGTCAAATCTGATACACAATTGCATGTAGTGCCTTGTCATAGTGGGAGGGTTGTTTTACAACATGATAGATTTATACTTTGGGAAAGTCATGAGACTTGGTCCCTAGTAACATGAAATTGGCCCATGGACACGGCGAAGCACTACAAGATCAAAATGCAGAATCTTAATAAGTCACAATGAAATTTGAAATAAAATCTATGAATTCTAAATCATATCTGGGAGCTTTTAGGACCACTAAGTGGTGTAAAAGACATTGGGAGTGGTCATACAAAATAAATGAGGAGCATACGGTAAGGTGAAAACCTTTGATGCAAAGCTTGTTGCGAAAAGGTATACTCAGAAAGAAGGGCTCGATTATGAGAAAACCTATTTCGCCAGTAGCTATGCCTAAGTTGATTCGGATTCTTTTATCTGTTGCTACTCATATTAATTATGGGGTATAGCAAATAGATGTCAAGACAGCTTTCCTAAATCGAAATCTTGAGAAAAACATCTATGTGAAGTAACCAGAGTGATTCATTGCAAAGGGCTAAGAACATATTAAGTGTAAGCTTAAAAGTGTCCATCGATGGACTAAAGCAAGCTTCAAGATCATGGAACATCCATTTTGGTAAGAAAATCCAGTCATATGGATTTAATCAATGCTCGGATAGATCTTGTGTGTTGAAAAGAGTGACAGAAATGTGGTGGTATTTCTTGTAAGTACGTAGATGGTATCTTGCTAATTGGAGACAATAAAAGAGTATTGTCTGGTGTATGAGTATGGTTGATAAAGCGGCATGAAATGAAGGACTTAAGAAAAGCAAAATATATCCTTGCAATCATGGTGATAAGGGTCACAAGAAAGGAAGTTGTGCTTATCTCAAGCTTCGTATAAATGATACAATCCTTACTCATTTTAGCATGTGACTTTATCTAAGGATTTGTGTCTTCAGACACAAAAGAAGATAAAATAAATAAAGGTGGTTCCCTATGCTTCGGCAATAAGGAATCTCAATCTATGGAATGCTATGCACTAGATTGGATATCTGTTTTGCCAATGGCATAGTCAGTGGGTATCAAGGTAACCCAGAACAAGAATATTGAATTGTGGTAAGGCATATTTGAAGTGCCTGAAAATGACTGAAAATTATATGTAAGCTTACCGGACTGATTCATTGCTTCTTAACGGCTACTTAGATTTGGATTTTCAAATCATGGGGACGATAGTAAATCCACCTCAAGGTTATGTGTTTAATTTGGGAAGTAGATCCATAGTATGGAGGAGTGTTATATAGAAATATATTTTGGACTCCGCTATGAAAAAATGATAATATTGTAGCCTTGTGGCAGCCAAAGTATCTGTATGGTTCTAGAAACATCGTAATGGACTTAGATTTGATTCTGAGTTTGCCCAAGATTATCACAATTTATTGTGATAATAATGGTGCAGTTGCAAACTTGAAGAAATCACGAGCCCATAAGGCACTTAAACACATTGAGCACATGTACTAACTCATACGAGAAATCGTATGATGAGGGAAAGATTATTGTCGCCTAGATTGCATCGGATGATAACCTAGTAAATCCTTTTACAAGGACCTTAAGGAAAAAGCTTTTGATGGTCATGTAGTGGGAGTGGGAATCAGATGTATAGCAGCATATATGGCAGCATAATCTTTTAGTGTAAGTGTGAGATTGTTGGATTGTATATTAAAAGTCTAGCTTTTTGTATGAACAATGTTTTGACAATATTTGTAATGAGAATCATGTGATCAAACATTTTGCATATTTTTTTATGAATTGTTGCAAAAGTCCATTTACTTTATACTATAGATAATGTGGTGTGCGACGTCACACGGAAGATCATATTATCGGCTCCATATAAAGTATAAATAATTGTTCACAATCGAGATAAATGGGTACTATCTATCGGTATAGTTGTAGTGTGATTTGGCGTTAGTCTATCTTGACTATAAAATTGCACTAGTGCACTTTGTGTGTATTGAGAAGGACCGCATTGAGATCGTTCAGTTTATACTGACTATATAATAGAACTAGATCTCTATTATTATAGATATTAGTACTCTTAATCCCTATACAATAACTGATTGTCGTTATTTTCACCTAGATTTTAGTGCCTTTTTGTGTGTATTTTTCGTATTGTTTTATCCGTATTTTCATGTATTTTGGTGGTGTTATGTGTTTTCATGGGAATGTGTGAGAATGATCTTAAACATATGTATAACAGGTGAAAATTGAGTAAAAATGAAGACGAGAGATCAAACAAGGAAGAAGAAATAAAAGTGCAAGAACACGGCTGGCCGTGCTGGTAACACGACTCGTGTTGCAGCACACGGCTCGTGTACCAGACACGGGCCTGTCCAGAATGGTCGTGCGGCGACATCTATTTATCCAACACGACCACCACTTGGCCGTGTTGCGGAGCTCGACCCGCGTTGCAGCACATGGCCCATGTACCAGACACGGGCCTATAAGCGGCGGCCGTGTGGCGACGTCTATACATTCAACACGGCCACCCTTTGGCCGTGCGACGCAGAACGACTCGTGTGCCATTTGCCCTGACACGACACGACTCATGCCACGCAGCACGACTCGTGTCGGCACCAGAACAGGATATTTTTTCTAATTCTTCTAGAAGATCTCCATGGGGTATAAATACCAATCCATTCAATATTTTGAAGGAAGATCCGATTTTCTACTGTTCCCACACACCTCACACACCTTTCCTTTGATTTTACACCATATTCTTCATCCCATTCATCCATTTCTAGATCTACATCATTTCTCCATAATTTCTACCATCCAAATCAAGTGAAGAAGCAAGGAAGATTGGGTGATCACCAAAGGAAGAAGGGAGATTCAATTGGATCCATTTCCAAGGGAGTTTTCATTCCAATTTTGTGTTAATCCTTTAGTTTACCATGATTTGTAAGAATTCTAATGTCTATGTTATGGATCTTATGAAGATTGTAGGCTAATCTCACTTGTGAGATTAACAACATGAAGGTTGTTGGTTAATTTGTGGATCTATGTAATTAAATTCATATGTTGATTGGGATATTTGATTTTCTATCATTGGTGCTTACATATCTTGAGATCTATGATGTTTTGTGTGTTTGATTGTTCTAATTATATGATTAGATTGAGAAATCAATTATGTGCTTAGGATAGTCAAGTGAATCATTTCATCAAACATCTCATGTGCATTATAAATTGTAAAGAGATTGAGAAGTCCTTTATTATTTAGAACCCTTTGATAGAACATGTGATTAGTTAGATTGAGAAGTCAATTAATTATATGAAGGGATTCTTTAATTGAACTTAGTACCTAGTTGGAATAGTTTAATTGAGAACCAACCTTTGAGCTATTTTGAGATTGTGCAAATGATCTACATCCTATTCATTTCGAGAGGAAGTTTAGGTGGTATATGTGTTGGCCCTTAGTCTTAACCCTTGATACATATGAGTTTAATGCATGAGTCCATGAGTTACCACTTCATTAGTGTTGTTAATCTCACTTCTACTCAATTTGGAAAACCACTCATTCATCATTTTAATCTTGTCATTTGATAATTGCTTGTCTACTTTCATTGGTTTCATTTAATTACTTGTTTAATCAACCAATCATCTATGATTCGTTTCTATAAAATCGTGATAAATGTGATCTCGCTTAAGTGCTAGCATCGACCTCCCTGTGGTTCGATAAATTCTTGAATTGGTCAACCCGACTACAAGTTATGGCTAATCAAATGGCGCCGTTGCCGGGGAGGTAACGGTTGCTAGTAGCTTAAAGAAGGAACGTTTAGAGCGATCTTACTTGAGACATTTTTTTTTCTTGTATTTATTATTGGTATTTTGCTTTGAAAATTTTGTTCTAACTTCTTTTATCTTGAAGGTGTATGCAAACAAGATCAAAAGGGGAACAAGTTGAACCTATTGACTTAGAAATTGAACACACTTTTCGAAGAAGAAGAAAGGAGAACAATACCAAAAAGAGTGATCAAATGGAAAATAATCAAGATGAACGTGGCAATGTTAGGAATGATGGAGGCGGAATGCAAAATTTGCAAGATCAAGCCAATGCCAATCTTTCTCAACAAGCTTATCAACAATTTGGGGAGTTTAACAATCAAGCTTTAATTTAACAAATGGTGCAACAAGCTATGATTCAACAAGGTTTTCAACAAGCTTATGCTCCTCCACAACAAGCATATGTACCACCACCTCCGGTGCAACACCAGTTCACAATGATCAAAGAGTAATCCAGGATTTCTTCATGCCAAGGGCAATTCCACAAATGATGGGACCACCAATTCATGCCAACAACTTTGAATTTAAAATGGGCTTGATTTCATTGGTGAGAGAGCAACAATTTGGTGGAGCTCCGAATGAAGATCCTAATGCTCATCTAGCTCAATTCATTGAGATTGCTAACACGGTGAAGATGAATGTGGAGAGCGAGGATTGCATTAAAATGAGGTTATTTCCATTTTCTTTGAGAGATAGAGCTCGAACATGGCTCTCCACTCTTACTCCCGGTATGTGCAACACATGGGACGAACTTGCACAAATGTTCTTGAACAAGTATTTCCCACCTTCCAAGACGCTTCAAATGAAGAGCTTGATTACTCAATTCAAGCAATTACCTCAAGAAAGCTTTTACGAAGCGTGGGAAAGATTTAAGGAAATGCTACGCAAGTGTCCACAACATGGTTTCCCGGAGAATCAACAAGTGGGATTTTTCTATCAAGGACTTGTGAATGGGCAAAGAGTGCTTGTTGATGCTTCGGCAGGTGGATCCGTACTTGGAGTAACTCCGGAAAGGGCTATTCGAATTTTTGATGAAATTGCTACAAATGTCTACCAATGGCCATCGGAGAGGGTTAGTGGATGCTATGAGTTTGAGAGCTATGATAAAGGGCAACAGTTTAGTGTGAAGAGTGTGACTGTTGAGCCACCAACGCCAAGCATGGAAATGATATTCGCGGAGGTAATGAAGCAAATGAGTTTGAACAAAGGAGTGACTAATCAAGAAGTTAATATGGTTGAAGGCCAAATGGATCAAAAGGTGCTTTCTCAAAATGGTGTTAGTGGGGAACAATGGGCTATGACAATGCCACGTGTGGAGGATGTGCAATATATGCAAGGAAGAAACTACCAAGGTAATTATCAAAACAATTACCAAGGTAGTTTCAACCAAAATCAAGGAAGTTATCCACAAAGGCAAGGAGGATTCAATGGTCAAAGTAGTGGAAGCTCACACCCACAACAACAACCAAGGCAAGGAGGTTTCAATGGTCAAGGAAGTGGAAGTTCTTATCCAAAACAACAAAGGAGGCAAGATAATTTTTCTTATGCAAACCCAAGTAATGCGGTTGCTTATCCTCCGGGGTATCATCCGGGAGCTAAAGCGCCAAATAATGAAGGGAAGGCGACTACCGAAGAACTTCTTGAAAAGTTGATTGCTTCCAACAAAACTCAAGAGGAAGTTAATAAAAGAAGATTCAAGGCTTTTGAGGAAATTAATGAAAGACGATTCAAAGCCATTGAGAAAAATAGTGATAGAAGACTCAAAGCCTTGGAGTATTCATTTGGTCAAATGGCGAGCTCAATGAGTGCTAATGAGAAAGGAAAATTTCCTTCCACCACCATTGTAAATCCAAAGGAACAATGCAAGGCAATTACCTTGAGAAGTGGAATAAATTATGATGGACCGTCTATGCCAATAGAAGATGATAAGGTGGAAGAGAAGGAGATGGAGAAAAACTTGGTTGAAGAAGAATTAGAAGTTGAAAGTGAAGTTGAGGCTAAAGAAAATGAGGAACCGGAATTAATTGATAACAAGATTGTTGAAAAGAAATGGGAAAGAACCAAGGCAATGAAAAAGAAGGAGGAGGAAATTGAAGTGGAAAGGGATAGTTGGGGAATTCCAAAAACACAAGTACCTATTCCTTTTCCACATCGATTTTTGAAGAAGTGCTTGGATGAAAAGTTTGCAAAGTTTTTGGAAATTTTCAAGAAAATCCATATTAATATACCCTTTGCGGATGCTTTGAAACAAATGCCTCACTATGCGAAGTTTTTGAAGGACATTATGTCAAGGAAAAGGAGCTTGATAGAGAATGAGACCGTCAACTTGACGGAGGAGTGTAGTGCAATAATTCAAAGGAAGTTGCCTCCAAAGCTCAAAGATCCGGGGAGTTTTGTTATTACATGTGAAATGGGCAAGAGTGAGGTTCATAAAGCTCTTTGTGATCTTGGGGCAAGTATCAACTTGATGCCTATGTCCATTTTCAAGAAACTTGGTATAGGGAAAGTGAAACCTACATCCGTTACATTGCAACTAGCGGATAGGTCTTTAACTTACCCTAGAGGAATAGTGGAGGATGTGTTAGTCAAAGTTGAAAAGTTTATATTCCCGGTTGATTTTGTAGTACTTGATATGGACGAGGATGCAAATGTTCCATTGATATTGGGGCGTCCATTTTTAGCCACGGGAAGAGCTTTAATTGATGTACAAAAAGGGGAGTTGAAGTTGAGAGTAAATGAGGAGGAGGTGGTGTTCTCTTTGAAGAGTGCTATGAGGTATCCACATGAAAAAGAAGAATGTAGAAGGATCGACATGATTGATGAAGTTGTTGAAGAGAACCTACCATTCATCTTAGCTAAAGATCCTCTTGAAATGAGCATAAGCCATTCTCTTACTTTATCTTTAAACTCTAACCATTCTTTTCATTGTTTAGAAGATGAAGATATTAATGATTGTTTACATGAATTGAATGCTTGTAGGGAAATGCAAGAGGATGAAGCAAAGTTGGCATACTATGGAAAGATGGAATATCTTCCATTAGAGGTTGAGAATGAAGAGTCAAAGGTTGATAAGGGAAAGGAAGAATTGAAGCCTCTACCCGATCACCTTAGGTATGCGTATTTGGGGGACAAGAAGATATTTCCGGTAATTGTATCATCATCCCTTTCCCCTCTAGAACTTGATAAATTGTTGAGAGTACTTCGAAGTCATAAAAGTGCTATAGGGTGGAGTCTTGATGATTTAAAAGGAATAAGTCCTACCATTTGCATGCATCACATTAGGTTGATTGATGAGAATAAATCATGTATACAACCTCAAAGGCGTTTGAATCCTATTATGCAAGAAGTTGTTAGGAAGGAAGTTTTAAAATGGTTGGATGCTAAAATTGTTTATGCCATTAGTGATAGTCCTCATGTAAGTCCTTTGCATGTTGTGGCTAAGAAAGGAGGGTTAACCATTGTTAAAACGGAATTTGATGAAGAACTTGCAACAAGGCTGAAAACGGGGTGGAGAGTTTGTTGTGACTATAGAAAGTTAAATGATAATACTCATAAGGATCATTTCCCTTTGCCTTTTATTGATCAAATGCTTGATAGGTTGGCGGGATACAAGTATTATTGTTTTCTAGATGGTTACTCGGGGTACAACCAAATCATGATAGCCCCCGAGGATCAAGAGAAAACAACTTTTACTTGTCCGTATGGCACATTCGCTTTCTATAAATTGCCTTTTGGGTTATGCAATGCACCCGCTACCTTTCAACGTTGTATGATGGCTATTTTTGGAGGATTGATTGAAAATGTGATGGAAGTTTTTATGGATGATTTTTCCGTGTTTGGATCTTCATTTGATAAATGCTTAACTAATTTGTCCATGGTCTTGCAGCGATGTCAAGATACGAACCTAGTCTTGAATTGGAAAAAATGTCACTTTATGGTTCAAGAGGGTATCGTACTTGGTCATCATATCTCAGAAAAAGGTTTGAGAGTTGATAGAGCGAAGGTTGTAGCCATTGAACATCTTTCCCCTCCTAAAAATGAAAAAGGGGTTAGATCGTTTCTTGGTCACGCCGGATTCTATCGACGTTTTATAAAGAATTTTTCTAATATAGCCAAACCTTTGTGTAAATTGCTTGAAAAAGATGTTCCATTTGAATTTAATGATGAATGTCTTGATGCTTTTAGGGTGTTAAAGGAAGCTTTGATTTCTTCACCAATCCTTGTCTCTCCCGATTGGAGCAAGCCTTTTGAACTCCATTGTGATGCAAGTGATAGTGCCTTGGGAGTAGTGCTTGGACAAGTGCAAGAGAAGAAATTTCGAGCTATCTATTATGCATCAAAGACGTTCAATGCCAATCAAAAGAATTACACCACAACGGAAAAAGAGTTTCTTTCCGTAGTCTATGCTTTTGAAAAATTTCGTCCATACTTAGTTGGCACGAAAACCATTGTCTACACGGATCATGCTGCCATTAGGTATTTGATGAGTAAAAAGGATGCTAAACCAAGACTAATTCGTTGGGTGCTTTTGTTGTAGGAGTTTGATGTGGAGATACGTGATAAGAAGGGAGTCGAAAATGTCATAGCCGACCACTTGTCATGATTGGAGAATGTTGATGAGCAAGGAACCATGGAGCTCATAAATGATATGTTTCCGAATGAAGAGATACTTCAAGTGGATTTTCACCGGATGTACACTTTGTGTGAGACCGGAAGACTGTGGTACGCGGATTTGGTAAACTACTTAGCGTGCGGTCTCAAGCCGGACCATCTCACCGAGTCAAAAAGGAAAAAGTTCTACCATGATGTTAAAGAATATTTGTGGGATGATCCTTTGTTGTTTAAGAATTGTCCGGATGGTATCATAAGGAGGTGTATTCCGGAGGAAGAAAAAGTAAGTGTCATGGAGATGTGTCATAGTTTACCATGTGGAGGACACTTTGGGTTTCAAAAGACGGGAGCTAAGATCTTACAGTCGGGATTGTTTTGGCCAACATTGTTCAAGGATTGCAAAGAATACGTCAAGGGGTGTGATAGATGCCAAAGAATTGGAAGTATTGGACAAAGAGATGAGATGCTTATGAGGAACATCTTTGAAGTTGAAGTGTTTGATGTTTGGGGGATGGACTTCATGGGACCATTTCCGCCTTCCAATGGTTTTCTTTACATTTTGCTTGCGGTAGAATATGTGTCTAAATAGGTAGAAGCAATTCCTACAAGAACGAATGATGCTCTAGTTGTCAAGGCTTTCTTGAAGAAGAACATTTTTGCAAGGTTTGGAGTACCAAAGGCGATCATTAGCGATCAAGGGACTCATTTCATCAACAAGATCATTGAGAAGCTTTTGATAGGCTATGGAGTGAAGCACAAGGTGTCAACACCTTATCATCCGCAAACAAATGGTTTGGCGGAAGTATCAAATAGGCAAGTGAAGCTTGTACTTGAGAAGAAAGTCAAGGGGAATAGGAAGGATTGGTCTTCTAAGCTAGATGATGCGCTTTGGGCTTATCGAACGGCTTACAAGACCGCTCTTGGTTTTTCTCCGTATAAACTTGTCTATGGGAAAGCATGTCATCTTCCGGTTGAAATAGAACACAAGGCTTTATGGGCATTGAGGAAGTTGAATCTTGAGGAGAAAGAATCCAAAAAGAAAAGATGTCTTCAATTGAATGAGCTTGAAGAATTTCGTGAGGAAGCATATTCAAACTCACGAATTGTCAAGGAGAAGCTTAAAAGATGGCATGATGAAAGAATCAAAGCAAAGGAGTTTATACCGGGGGATAAAGTACTTTTATTCAATTCTAGATTGAAAATGTTCCCCGAAAAGCTTCGTTCAAAATGGACCGGTCCATATGAGGTGATTGAAGTTAGAGAAGATGGATCTTTAATGCTTGAAGGATCGGATGGGAATTCTTTTATTGTCAATGGTCATAGGGTTAAGCATTACCATTCTCCCTCTCAAAGGGAGTTGGTATATGTTGACACTTTCACCTCTTGAAGGCTCGTATCCTTTTAGTAGTTTAGGTTTGTAAATATTTCTTTTTCTTGTTTTGCTTTATTTTGGTCTTGTAGGTGGATTGTGCTTATGAGGAGAAGATTTATTGAAGATTCAAAGAGTGCGTCATTGATGTGAACGGTATATCGTACCACTTTTTGCAAACTTTCTTTGAAACTCTTGTTTCAATTCAAGTTTGGGGGGATATGATGTGATACGATATGTTATATTCTATGTTGACATGCATTCTTGTGTTTTTGAGCCAAATTTGAAATTTTCTCATGAGTTCGGTTTAGTTTTGGTTCGTTTTGGTGGTGTTGAAGTTGATAATCCTTTTGTTTTTTATATTAAGGTTGAGCTAATGATGTTTATGAGTTGTGAGCATGAATAGGGAGTATTGGAAGCATTGAAACAGGGAAAGACAAGAGTTGAAGATGAAAATTGGAAAATTCAGGGGAGCAGTGACACGACTCGTGTCGCCGACACGGCCCTGTAAGCTTTGGCCGTGCGGCGACATCAGTTTGCCCAACACGGGCAGATTTTGGTCATGTTGCGTGACACGGGTCGTGTCCAAGCACCGAGACTCGAGCCGTGTTGCCAACACGGGCCTGTCCAGGATGGCCGTGCGGGAGCATCAGATCACGCAACACGGGCACCTTATGGCCGTGTTGCGTGACACGACTCGTGTCGGGTCTGAAGCAGCTTTTTAAAAGTCAGATTTCTGGACACGACCACTCGTGTTATAACCCATTCCCATCGTGATAATTCATTCGAAACTCCACAAATTGTCATCCAAACATCAAAGAGTGGTAAGATTGTGAGATTAAAAGGTGAATTTCAAAGTTTAAACAACAATCCCCTTCATTTTATTCAAGAAAATTCAAGGTATGTACTCTTGTGCCCTAATTTTCAATTTGAGGTATAAATTTCGAAATTCATGTATGGGTTTTGAATGATGGTATGTATGAAGCATGTCTAGGATTGTGAAACATGAATTTGCATATTTAATTGTTGGATTGATTGAATTTTGGGAAGAATTAGGGTTCATAAAGGAAGAATTTGGGGATAATTGTTTTAGGATGATTAATTTAGGGCATGTGATGTTCAAATTGATTAATAATGCTTCTATGATGATTGTATTGATGTGAATTAGTTTAGGTGTTGAGGATTTGAGCATGAAGGCATAGTTAAGACTTGTTGAATTGAAATGTGAAATATGTGCATGCCAAGTGTTTGATGAAATACTTAAATGAAACTTCAAATTGGAATTCAAAGTTTTTGCATGAAGCATTATTGAATTGAGTTGGCCCATTGAAGAAGTGAAATGTTATGAAAGAATGAGAGGATTAGGATGTTGAAAGTGATTGATTGAATGAAATTTTTGGAATAACTTTGTGCTAAGTTGGTTGGATCAAAACGTTAGTCTTTGAAACACATTGTTTATTGTGCTTGAATATGTGCTAGAATTAACACTTAGTTGAATAACTAGTGATAATTCTAATTAATATGAGACATTTTGCTTTGAGTTGAATTGAAACTAATTTGAATTATGTTTGAAATTGTAGATGGCTGAAAGAAGAGTGAGGAAACGCAATGAGGATTTCATTTTTATTGAGTCAGAAATGGAACTATCCAACCTTGATGCCAAACTGCTAATGAAGGACCAACACCCTGAGAATTTCGGAGTAGAGTTCATAGAATGAGAGAAGTATGCATTGAGGTGGGAGTACATAATCCCAAAGATTAGGGCAACTCGATTCCAGGATCAAGCAACCATGGAGGGTCTTGGAATAGAAGGTGATCTGAGGACTCTATTCCGTCGAGTGGAAATGGAAGAGTTTTTCGATAAGAGACCTCCCACTTATCTCCATCTTACAGCCGAGTTTATGAGCACCTTGGAGGTTTATAGAGATAGGAACAAGTTTCCTATTGCAATCACATTTCAGTTGAACAATGAGATGTGGGAGAAGATACCTGTGAATGAGCTAAATAGGTTTTTTGGGTGCCCAATCATGAGAGGTCATCAGAACTTCTTACCACAAGGGGGTTTCAATCAACAGACTTGGTGGAGAAAATTGGTTGAGGATGGGACTGAGGCTCCAGAGTACATTCCAAGTTCGTCAAAAGGGACGGCTATAAGGAACACAGTCATGAGATACCTTGAGAAGATAGTATCCAATACTATTCTGTGTCGGTTTGAGAGTGGAGCTGTTGGTGAGAAGCAGTTGTACATCATGTACAGTATGTTCAAGGAGTTCACAGTGAACATTGCAGCTCACTTCATTCAGCATGTTGAGAGAGTGGCGAAGAGAGAGAACACTCGAGGGATTATGATTGGAGGAATGGTGACAATGATTGCTCAAGGGTTAGGCATCGACCTCAGAGGGATGTAACACTCGATGGTTAGTGAAGGGCTCACTTATAATCAACTCATAAGGATGGAGTTCCTATCATTCATAGGAAACATGTATTGCTTGAAGCAAGATAAGGGAGCTCCATTTCCTCTACCTGCTCCTGAGCTCACCACACTGCGAGGACAAAGAAAGCACCAGAATCTAGCAATGGCGAGTCCCAACCACTCAGCAGTTGTGAGAGCCTTCTACAGAGAGAATAGAGATGGAGTGGAAGCAGTACTCCAGCAGATGAGAGTAGATGAGAATCCTGAGCTAAGGAATCTGAGAGCTAAGCCAGTGGACATGGATGTAGGAGAGGAAGAGCAACCTCATCAGGTGGAATTTGAAGAGCATGCACCAGAGCCTCCAGCATTTGAACAAGAAGAAGAAGAACAAGAAGAAGGAGATGGACCAAGA
The DNA here is from genome assembly GCA_023678885.1 of Pogostemon cablin. Classification (NCBI taxonomy): domain Eukaryota; kingdom Viridiplantae; phylum Streptophyta; class Magnoliopsida; order Lamiales; family Lamiaceae; genus Pogostemon; species Pogostemon cablin. The sequence goes on along the minus strand of CM042975.1, from coordinate 22,203,158 downwards.
GAAGGGAATGCAAGATGGAATTTTCTGGAAAACAAACTCAGGGAGATCAGGCAGACGCAGCAGGCGCTTGGAGATGAGATGAGAGAGTTCCGAGAGGAGCAGCAGAGACAGGGTGCGATGATAAGGGAGATCATGAGGGGCAGCGTCATAGGGAGTACTATGAAGAGAATACGCGATCACGCTCGAACAACATGGAGAAGATGATCACGAGGATGTTTAATTTCCAGTTCCCTACCACACCTCGTGCTTATACCCCTTGGGGATCATGGTAAAATCAACCCCCTCCTCCTCCGGATAACTAAGGGAGTACTTTTGGTGCTCGACAATTCATTAGTTCATCTATTTTAGTTGGTTTAATTTGTGTTGGATTTGAGACTTCTTATTGTTTTGTTTTGGGATGTTTAATTTCGTACTTTTCTTTCAATTAAGGATTGAGATGATTTTTGATGTGTATTGATCATGGATGGGGTGATTTTTATTTGTGTCTTTTCTTTTAGTTTTGTCTTTGTGTTGTCTTTGGTTTATTTGTGTTTGTGTGTAGTTGTTTTATTTTTCGTGTTTAGGTTTGATTTGGTGGTTTGTTGGGGAGGTTGTGAGTCGTTTTGAATATGAGTGATGATGCATTATGGTGATAAGTGATGTCGAATTATGATTAAGGAATTCTACATTTTCGAATTGTGATATGTTTTATTTAACTAATTCAATTAAAAGATGAATATGTTGTAATAAGTCCTTTTAAGTCGAGCATAAACTTGTGAGAATTTGAGCCTCGACCATGTATACATGGTATATCTTTTCATGAGTGGATCGGTTGAGTTTGATAAACTAAATACTTGCTCAAATACTTTAGGAATGAACCCGATTAGTGGAGATTGATGAAATGATCTAAGGCCATCCTTGTCATGTAAAGCCATTGCCAAATATTTCCTTAACTTTAAAATCATCCCTAGTCAACCACTTTGAGCCTATAAGCCTATTTATTGTGAAGATAGCACATTATAAGCTTTAATTACCCACATGAGCCTAAGATATATACCTTTTGTGTGAGTAATAAAGAAGATGGTGGCTAGAAAGGTGTGATGAGATAACAAAAGAGAAACAGGAAATGGTAAATAAGTAAGAAAAAGGATGAAAAGAGCACAAGAAAGAATGGACATGCAACTTCAAAACAAGAAATGAGCAAAGCAACAATAATATGCTCAAGTACTTAAGAATCAAAGAAAAGAGGCATGAATCTATAAGAAGCTCAAGAAATCCAAGGAAGTGATGATTAGTGCTTGTGATCAATAAAGAAAAGAAAGGAAGAAAAAGAATGTGAAAGGATGGAAGAAAGTAGCTACCTCTTCGATTACTTACACTCGTTTAGTCACTTTTACCTATATTCTTCCTACCCTACCAAAGAGCCTATCATTACATCCTTAATTAAAGACCTTTTTCATCATTGATTAAAATTTTGGTGGTTTGTGAATAGAGTCTACGAGCAAGTGTATGGTGATTCGAACCAATTGATTGAGGAGTGTTGATTTACCTTATTTAAAGAGTGTCGAGTGACATTGATAAACTTATGTGAGGCTTAGACTAAAAGGGACTATATTGCTCTTTATTCTCTTTTGATTGAAGTTGTTAATTTCTCATATCATAAATCTAATGTTGTAGGATAGCTTAGCATGATTTGTAATTCTTGTTGCTAATGATGTGTTATTACTTGTGTTCGTTTAGTCTTTTTACTAGGTGAAAACTTCTTCCTCGGTCTATCTTTTTCATTGTTCGGGGACGAACAATACTTTAAGTTTGGGGGTGTGATTGTCGTTATTTTCACCTAGATTTTAGTGCCTTTTTGTGTGTATTTTTCATATTGTTTTATCCGTATTTTCGTGTATTTTGGTGGTGTTATGTGTTTTCATGGGAATGTGTGAGAATGATCTTAAACATATGTATAACAGGTGAAAATGGAGTAAAAATGAAGACGGGAGATCAAACAAGGAAGAAGAAATAAAAGTGCAAGAACACGGCTGGCCGTGCTGGTAACACGACTCGTGTTGCAGCACACGGCTCGTGTACCAGACACGGGCCTGTCCAGAATGGTCGTGCGGCGACATCTATTTATCCAACACGACCACCACTTGGCCGTGTTGCGGAGCTCGACCCGTGTTGCAGCACACGGCCTGTGTACCAGACACGGGCCTGTAAGCGGCGGCCATACGATGATGTCTATACATTCAACACGGCCACCCTTTGGCCGTGCGACGTAGAACGACTCGTGTGCCGTTTGCCCTGACACAACACGATTCGTGTCACGCAGCACGACTCGTGTCGGCACTAGAACATGATATTTTTTCTAATTCTTCTAGAAGATCTCCATGGGGTATAAATACCAATCCATTCAACATTTTGAAGGGAGATCCGATTTTCTACTGTTCCCACACACCTCACACACCTTTCCTTTGATTTTACACCATATTCTTCATTCCATTCATCCATTTCTAGATCTACACCATTTCTCCATAATTTCTACCATCCAAATCAAGTGAAGAAGCAAGGAAGATTGGGTGATCACCAAAGGAAGAAGGGAGATTCAATTGGATCAATTTCCAAGGGAGTTTTCATTCCGATTTTGTGTTAATCCTTTAGTTTACCATGATTTGTAAGAATTCTAATGTCTATGTTATGGATCTTATGAAGATTGTAGGCTAATCTCCCTTGTGAGATTAGCAACATGAAGGTTGTTGGTTAATTTGTGGATCTATGTAATTAAATTCATATGTTGATGGGGATATTTGATTTTCTATCATTGGTGCTTGCATATCTTGAGATCTATGATGTTTTGTGTGTTTGATTGTTCTAATTATATGATTAGATTGAGAAATCAATTATGTGCTTAGGATAGTCAAGTGAATCATTTCATCAAACACCTCATGTGCATTATAAATTGTAAAGAGATTGAGAAGTCCTTTATTATTTAGAACCCTTTGATAGAACATGTGATTAGTTAGATTGAGAAGTCAATTAATTATATGAAGGGATTCTTTAATTGAACTTAGTACCTAGTTGGAATAGTTTAATTGAGAACCAACCTTTGAGCTATTTTGAGATTGTGCAAATGATCTACATCCTATTCATTTCGAGAGGAAGTTTAGGTGGTATATGTGTTGGCCCTTAGTCTTAACCCTTGATACATATGAGTTTAATGCATGAGTCCATGAGTTACCACTTCATTAGTGTTGTTAATCTCACTTCTACTCAATTTGGAAAATCACTCATTCATCATTTTAATCTTGTCATTTGATAATTGCTTGTCTACTTTCATTGGTTTCATTTAATTACTTGTTTAATCAACCAATCATCTATGATTCGTTTCTATAAAATCGTGATAAACGTGATCTCGCTTAAGTGCTAGCATCGACCTCCCTGTGGTTCGATAAATTCTTGAATTGGTCAACCCGACTACAAGTTATGGCTAATCAATAACCTCGACACATAAGCTAGTATTTATTTCTTTAACTCATTAATAGATGAGATTTAATAATTAAATCAATAAGTTCGGTGAGTTGGGAGATGGTACTGTCTCTATGATGTGTTGTTGATTGTAGAAGGAATCTGTATCCTAACGGAATTGATTGATGATGTCCCCTTGAGGAGCTCATAATGATTATCATGTAAACCCTGCAGGTGGATTTATTTCGGCATGATAATAAGGTTGAGTGGTACTACTCTAGGTAAATATATTAATTAATGGAGTTGTCGTTAATTTAATTAATTAATGAGCATTGAATCTTAAACACGAGGAGATTAATGGACTCATAATAAGAAGGAGCTCATAACGTAATTTGGGATTAGGGTGGCAGTGCAATAATATTTCTTTAGTGGACTGATTTATTATTATTGGACTTAAGTATAAGTTTTGGGCTAAACTTGGATGCTTAAGCACAATGGGAGGCCCAACCCTAATTTCTCCTCCTAGTCCCTGTTGTAGTCTATAAATAGTCAATCTCAGCAGTTCGGATAATCACCTATTCACTGCTAAAACCATGAGCAAGCAAGATTGACTGCAGATTAAGTTCTTCTTGTAGATCATTGCCCACACAATGTCAAGACGTGGCTTAGGAATACAACAGAAGATCGGAAGGTCATTTGCTGCTATTGTTCGTCAATTTACACAATTTTTTTTGGATTTGTGTGGAACTTAAAACTAGGTTTGTGATACATCGTTAGAAAGACATGGAAGAGAGGATCGTTTTGGCATTAAAATCACTCAAATCGGAGATTGGATGACGAAGTTATGCCCAAATTCATGAGGTCGCGCAAGCTGCCTGTGAGAATTCCTCTTCTTCAACATACCCTGGTGAAAGGTAATGCAAATTTTATATTCTTGCTTCCGCTGATATAGAATTGCATGGAACCCTAACGGTTCACGTTAACCAAACGATCGAACACCAATATGGTCTCATCTTCTCGTTGTAATTTTCCAGCAACGTTAGCATTCATTGTCAGAGTCTCATAATCCTTCTGGAGTGGCGTAAGGAGGTGCATCAGGTGCTTGGATCTCATTAGGATAGAGTCTATTTATCCTCCTTCTATCTCTCGTCAGGAAATCTGCCAAAATATTTTTAACAGATTTAATAATGACAATATTAATCTTTCAAAAAAAAATAATGACAATATTAAAATTATAATATTGGCATTCAGCTTGCCATCTTAAAAGTCTAGCCTTTTTTGGTTTTGATTCAATTTTATTTTTTAGAAAGGCTTTAACACTCGTGTTATCGATTTTAAGAATGAATTTCTTCGTAAGAAGAAATAGCGGCCATTTTTTGAACGCTTTTTGCACTGCAAATAATTCCTTCTCATTGATGTGCCACCTCTTTGCCTCATTCTCAGCAAAGAGTCCACTGCAGTATATGCATGGCACTTCTCCTTCGGATGTGAACTTCGTGAGAACCGCTGCCCACCAATGGTCACTGACTTCTGTATATAGCACCAAGTCGTCCTCGTCATTCGGAATTGCTAATTTTGGGAGCTTTTTGTAAACCTCTTTTAATTGTTTAACCATCTTTCAATGTGATTTCTCCCATTTGAACTCAGCATCTTTTTTCAACAGAGGACTGAACACCTTCCTGTATTGTGCTAGATTGTATATGAACATTCCAGTAAAGTTTACAACTACTAGGAAGCTCTGGAGTTGCTTCTTGTCCTTGAGATCTTCAGGAAATCCTTGAACTTTTTCTACAAAGGGTGTGTAACAACAAATTTTATGTATTTATAATAAAAATAAAAATAAACACAAAAGTGAATTACAATGATAATCCCAAAAGGATTTAATTTAAAGAGTATGTAAGCGGGTTACAAATCTCTAATCAATCCTCTAATTCTTCTCTCGAACCAATTTGGCTTTGACTGGTTGTGTTGACCACGCAGACTGTGTCGACAGCGTATGTATTGAGTCGGATCTTCAGTTGAAGCTTGTCCAAACTCGAATTTGGGATGTTATAACGTTAATCCAGAGGCGTCGAGCCTTTATTTGGATTAAACGTGTTTGATGTGAAAAGCACTCGATCTGGGGGCTTAGAACCATAATCCCGGGTTGTATGCTATTCTTGGCATGAAGAATACCGAAGAACTTAGTGTATGAAGAATGCTTGATTTGGGGCCTCCATCCCTTGATCCAAAATCATATGCCGTTCTTGGCTTGAAGATGCTTGAAGATCTTGAGGAGCGTTGCTCGTATTTTAATCTTTTTAGAGCATTTGTGTCTTCAAGTCTTTTAATGAGTGTGTCTGGAATGAATGGAGGAGGGCTCCTTATATAGGTAAAGGGTGAGGACGCCCATAAATAACTCACAGTCTGATTGGTCCAGGGCTGATTTGACCTGATTCTGCGGGCTTGGGCCTTTCACTTGCTTAGGCTTTAAGTCAAACTTATTTCACTGGATCTGGCCTAATTATCAATTATTTACTCATTTATTTTAGGAATAGATTTATTTAAATCCCATAATAAATAAATAATTAATTGATAATTATTGCATTAATTTGCCACATATTTTCCTTTAATAAGCAATAAAATTCAAGTGCCTACAAATGCCTCCTCGCATTTTGTTCACGGACGCCTTTGTGTTGAAGTGAACAAATTGCGATAATCCATTTTTGATCAACATAATTGAATTTTATTGCTTGCCTCACCAACTTGATATAAATAGCCTGAATTATGACTGAACTTAGTACAGTGCTAAGCTGCCTACGTACCTCTTTGAAGAGGATCAAGTCATAATGTAGTTCAAAGGAACACGATTTGGTTTGGATGGGGGGTGCCGTACACATTTTATACTCATGTGGGACAGAAGTAACATGCAGTTTAGGCTCGTGCATCATGGAGCATTGAACTTGAATTTGTTGACAGTTTATACTCGTGTCAATGAGTCTTGAGTTCGAACTTGTAAAAAGTTTATACTCATGTCAAGGAGCCTTGTGTGGATATTTTTCACTCATGTCGAGGAGCTTTGTGTGTAGAGAGTTTATTCTCTTTCCAAGGAGATTTGATTTGATGTGTAGATAGTTTATACTCATATCAAGGAGCGTAACTTGAGGAATTTAGATAGTTTAAACTCGTATCAAGGTGTATTGTGTGGATATTTTTAGCTCGTGTCGAGGAGCGTAACATGGAGATAGTTTTAGCTCATATCAAGGAGCATTGTGTGGATAGTTTTAGCTCATATCAAGGAGCGTAATGTGTAGAGAGTTTCGTCTCTTCTCAAGGAGATTTAATTTGAGTTAGACAGTTTAAGCTCGTATCAAGGAGCATTATGTGGATAGTTTTAGCTCATATCAAGGAGCAAATGTATAGATAGTTTAAGCTCGTATCAAGAGCATAACGTAGACAGTTTTCGCTCGTATCAAGGAGCTGAGAATTTTGATTTGTAGACAGTTTTAGCTTGTATCAAGGAGGTTAACATGTGAATAGTTTAAGCTCATATCTAAGAGCATAACATGTGAGGATTTTAAATAGTTTTAGCTCATATCAAGGAGCGTAACTTGAGGGTTTTAGATAGTTTTAACTCATATCAAGGAGCGTAATGTAGATAATTTTCGCTGGTGTCAAGAAGCTTTGACTTGAGGATTTTAGATAGTTTAAGCTCATATCAAGGAGCGTAATGTAGACAGTTTTCGCTCTTGTCAAGGAGCATTGTGTTTAAGTTTGTCAAGTGTTCATTGCCCCCAATCTTGGGATGCACTATTTTCTCTTGCTTCAACTTCATTTCTGTTAATCTTTATTGAAACTGCAGCCTTTGTTTGTAGTTCCTCTTCCAAGGGCTCATCGAAGGACATGTATTCAAAGTCTTGAATAGAGGGTCATTCGATGTCATTTGATGTCAGGCTTAACTCCATATCGTGAGATCTTGAAGCCAACTCTTCAAAAGTTTTAGGCCGAATTCCTTGGAGTATGTAGCTAAGATTCCATTGCATCCCTTGAATGCATATTTCTGTAGCTGGAGTTTTTGATAGCTTTTCTTTGCAATTGAGGCTTAGACTTCTCCATATATTGATGTAATCGATAACATATTCTTCATCTCTTTGACAAGTATTTGTTAGCTCCATCATGCTAACAGTTCTTCGTGTGCTATAGAAACGATTGAGGAATTCTTTTTCCATTTGCCCCTAACTGTCAATGGTGTTGGTGTTGTAGAAACGGTTGAGGAATTCTTTTTTCATTTGCCCCCAACTGTCAATGGTGTTGGCTTTCAAGTCAATGAACCAATCAAAGGCATTTTCTTTTAGAGATCAGACGAATTGCCTCAACATATGATCCCCATAGGTCCCAGCATCATTGCATGTCTCATCGAAGTGCGCCACATATTGTCTTGGATTGCCTTTGCTGTCAAATTATTGAAACTTGGGAGGTTGGTAGTCAGTTGGCATCCTCAAGTTATCAATTCTCTTTGTATATGGCTTGGCGTAGGTTGAAGAAGATTTGGAGCTCCTTTCAAACTTATCTTTTATCGTATTTATCACGATATTCTTTAGTTGGTTGATGAGTGATATTTTCACCTAGATTTTAGTGTCTTTTTATATATATTTTCGTATTATTTTATCCGTATTTTATGTACTATTTAGTTGTGTTTTGTGTTTCTATGGAAATGTGTGTGAATGAGCTTAAAAGCGGATCTCAATTCGGAGTTGAAACGAGGAAGAACGAGCCAAAACAGTGAAGCAGACAGCACAACACGGCCAGCCGAGCCCGAAAACATGACCCGTGTCCAGTGCAGAAACACGGGCCGTGTACCAAACACGGGCTTGTAACGAAAGCCGTGCGCGGACACTAGATTATACAACACGGCAACCCCTGTGGCCGTGTGTAGCACACGAGCCGTGTAGGTGTCAAAACTGCTGAAATTTCCAGAAACTTCTAGAAGCTTCCCAAGGGGTATAAATACCCATTTATTCAACAATTGAGAGAGAACCCACGAAATTCCAGCCCTGCACACACACCTCACACACCATTAGCTTAACAATTTCATAAAAATATGGACAATCATGAACTTCAACACAACCAATCATACCAAAATCCAACCAATACTCATAAAAAAAATTCAAAATTAGCTCAAAAATACGAAAGTATATGCCTTCGAGCAAAGTAATTCACACCACGCCATTGGTTGATAGGAAGCGTTCCGTCAGTTGAAAATTGTATCTTATCCTCAGCTAGCTTTTCTTTAGGTGAATGATGTTTCGTCGAGTCTTTTTCTTCATGCTCATCCTCAACTTGTTTCTTATTTGTACGGCTTGTCTCCGCATTCTCCACTTTCTTCATAAGTTCGGAGATTTTTAAATCTCGAGCTTCCATGTGCTTGTTGAGTCCTTCAATGGATTTCATCATACTTGCGGGTTGATCCTCAATGGTCATATCACTTGTCGTCATCACTGCAGCTTCAGTTGAGGCAGGTGGTGAGCTTGGCGTGGAGCGAGGAGTTGAACAGATAGAGTCATCTTCACCATCTTTGTCGCTGTAATGACTTATTGAGAGTAATCCCCACCATATGATTTGTCTTTGAGGAGCCTTCAGACATACTTCTTGTAACGACTTCAACTTTTTCAGTTTGCAACTCTGGAGGCTTTGATGCAGTAGTCCTTCGTATCACAATCTTAAGCGGAGTCATAATTTGCGTCTTCACAGCTTGTAGCTCTAAAGGCTTTGAGGTAGATGACCTTTTTATCGCGATCCTAAGAGGAGTCATACTTTGCATCTTTGTGCTTGTTGAGAGAAGAGATGAGAGGTAGAGACTGTCCCAATGGGCATGCCAAATTTGTAACAACAAATTTTATGTATTTATAATAAAATAAAAATAAACACAAAAGTGAATTACAATGATAATCCCAAAAGGATTTAATTTAAGGAGTATGTAAGTGAGTTACAAATCTCTAATCAATTCTCTGATTCTTCTCTCGAACCAATTTGGCTTTGACTTTGACTGGTTGTGTTGACCGCGCTGACTGTGTCGACAGCGTATGTATTGAGTCGGATCTTCAGTTGAAGCTTGTCCAAACTCTGATTTGGGACATTATAACGTTAATCCAGAGGCATCAAGCCTTTATTTGGATTAAACATGTTTGATATGAAAAACACTTGATTTGGGGGACTTAGCACCTTAATACCGGGTTGTATGTTGTTCTTGGCGCGAAGAATACCAAAGAACTTAGTGTATGAAGAACGCTTGATTTGGGAGCTCCGTACCTTGATCCAAAATCATATGTCGTTCTTGACTTGAAAATTCTTAAAGATCTTGAGGAGCGTTGCTCGTATTTCAATCTCTTCAGAGCGTTTGTGTCTTCAAGTCTTTTAATGTGTGTGTCTGGAATGAATGGAGGAGGGCTCCTTATATAGGTGAAGGGTGAGGGCGCCCCATAAATAACTCGCAGTCTGATTGGTCCAGGGCTGATTTGACCTGATTTTGCGCGGGCTTGGGCCTTTCACTTGCTTAGACTTTAAGTCAGACTTATTTGACTGGATCTGGCCTAATTATCAATTATTTACTCATTTATTTTAGGAATAGATTTATTTAAATCCCTTAATAAATAAATAATTAATTGATAATTATTGCATTAATTTGCCACATATTTTCCTTTAATAGGCAATAAAATTCAAGTGCCTACAGGGTGGTTGTAGAATAATTCCGGACTCGTCAATCTCTACTCCAAGAAACTCGATCTGTCTTATTACAATTATTGTCTTCTTTTCAGAAAGCACTAATCATTTCTTGTGGCATACCTCTGAAAATACTTCCAGATACGCTAAATGCTCATTCATATTTTTTGAGACTATGAGGATGTCATCCACATAAACAAACATGAATGAGAAATAATCTTTGAAAAGATTATCCATCTTTATATCTGGGGTGCGTTCGCTAAGCCCATAGGTATGACATTCCAGATATAATGGCCTTGTGGTGTGGAGAAGGCTGTGAACTTCTTGCTTTCTTCTTCCATCATAATCTGGTATAACCCATATTTGCAATCTAACTTTGAGAATACCTTGGCATTTTTGATACAGTTGACCAAGTGTTCCCTACTTGGTATGTAGCATCCGTCGAACTCCAAGATGTTGTTGATCCCTTTGTAGTTGATCACAAGTCTCAACTTCCCCGCTTGACTTCTCCATGATTTCGAACCTGAAATCCTGAACTACTGTATGAAGATACTCCTCGTGATATCAACTTAAGGTCTAGATGTTCCTTAATTATTTGCTGCATATCCTTTCGATCCTATTGGTTCATCAGTATAGGCTTATATCTTACGAGCTCATGCTCATTTCCTTCTTTCGCTTTGAGTAAGGCTTTGAGCTCGTTTTTGTCCCACCAGGCTAGAGGATCCTCATTGAAGTTCCTCTGTATCTTCTTTTTAACGCCCTCCAAATATGTTTATTCTTCGATTGTGACTCTTTCTGTAAGCTTTCTCCCAAGCTCGCTTTGAGAAGGTGGATTATTTTTTCTTTTAGTTTCTCTATCTTCCATCCTCCTCCAGTTTCGATTCTCATCTGAAGGGCTGCTTCGCCATATTTCCTTCGATCGTTCATCTTTGGATGACTAAGTTTTCCTTCATTATCACTACGCTTGCTGTGAAATTGGATCGATATTTTTCTCTGAAATGCATTATGCAGTCTTGGGGCAATGATCTTATGTTCACAAGGGGTTGTGAAAATAAGCCTCCTTATTGCATTTTCTTGGGTAAAACGCTTGAACGTTTGTAGGAAATTATTTCCTAAAAAGATGTCCGCTCCGGTGGCATGAAAGTATATCGGTGGAGTATTTACCTTGTACCATGGGGTACGATCCGCTCCTTCGATCATAATTTTCGCTTTCTTGATTCCTCTTTTAAGGATTAGCAACCTTAATCCCGATCTGGGGGCTTAGCACCTTAATCCCGGGTCGTATGTTATTCTTGGCGCGAAGAACTTAGTGTATGAAGAACGCTCGATTTGGGGAGCTCCGCACCTTAATCCCGAATCACTTGTCGTTCTTGACTTGAAGATGCTTGAAGATCTTGAGAAGCATTGCTCGTGTTTCAATCTCTTCAGAGCGTTTATATCTTCAGGTCTTTGAATGGAGGATGGCTCTTTATATAGGTGAAGTATGAGGATGCCCCATAAATAACTCACAATCTGATTGGTCCGTTTTGACTTAATTATGCGGGCTTGACCTTTTCACTTTCTTAGGCTTTAAGTCAGACTTATTTGACTGGATCTTACCCAATTATAAATTATTTACTCATTTATTTTAGGAATTTATTTATTTAAATCCCTTAATAAATAATTAATTAATTAATAATTATTGCATTAATTTGTCACATATTTTCCTTAATGAGTAATAAAATTCAAGTGCCTACACACACTACACTAATATAATTACCTACTACATATTAAAATATTATTCATCTCACCTCAATATACATTAAAATACTATAATTCTTAATCTCCATTCAAAAAGTAAACGTAAACCTTCCAACATGAGTATTTTATTAAATTACTTAATATATCACTCTTTTATTTTATACCGTTAAAAAAAATTTCTTATAGTTTGCACACAAAAATACGCTGTCAAAATCCCAGAACGGATAGAGCAGCAACTTTTCAAAATTTCGAATTTATAAAGTGACTGTTGTCAGTAGATTATAGGGGGTATGGTTGGAAGAAATTAGAAATTTAAAATTAAAGCGAATTAAGAAATGGAGTGAAATCATAAGTCCAGTGTGAGTTGACTGACCTTTAATTTCTAGTTGATAAGAAATCTAAAGCCAATTTGTAGATGAGAATACATCCACATCCATTATGATGTTAAAGTGCTTCAATGGGATCAGAGGATGGAAGAAGAAACGTGTCCCCAACTTCGACTTCAAGATTCCCTGGCAACTTTTCTCTGTTTCCTAGTGCAATTTTTGTACCATAAAATAGATCCAGTTGATGATCGGATTCAGAATCTTGAAAAGGAGCTGAGATATTTGCTCACCATTCTGGCGACATATCATGGATGCTGGCTGACAGCGATGAGCTGGAAGCTCAATTCCAGAATCTATTGGCTGAATTTGAAGCAGTGGCTAATCGAGCTGGAGGGTTTGTCCATTCCTGGTTATTCTCCACTAGTCAATGGTTTAAGAAAATGGATAAGAAGCTTGCTGCTGTTTTAAACCAGATCCACCTCTTGAAAGCTAATCTACAGTCATCTGATATATCAGCATACCACCATACGTAGCTGCAAAGACTTCAAGGGTCAACTCTTTGGTCATTATCAATTCTCTAGTTGAGGATCTGTTGAAACAGGAGGATGCTCTGATTTGAAGTTCCAGATCAACAATCTCCATCAGGATCTCTCAAATTTCACCTCTTCAATCAATCACATGAGATCTCAAGAAATGGAAGAACTGAAAGAGCCTCTGATGCGCATTGGAGATGTGACACATCAAGCTGAATATCTCATCACTGCTTACTTAGTTAAAGATGCTCCTCTCTGGTATGTCATCAAGAGGCTCACTACCCTTAACCACAATCTTGAACTCATACAAACAGAGCTCGAATTTATTACAAAGAAACATCAACCTATAGGAGGCTTAAAAGTTGAAAAGTGTTTTGAGTGCAGAGCTGCCATTACAAGATAGAAAGCAAGCTGGGGTCAATGAAACTACTGTTGGGTTTGAGGACAAAATGATGACTATTTTAGATCAGTTGGTTGGAGGAGTGAAAGCCTACATTGTACATGATTTACTGTGCTTGAGAAAATGTGAAGAAGAATGCTTCCTGAAATACATGAGATTAAAGTAAGTGGACAGTTTGCGTTTCATTGTATGAAATAGTGTTATCTAAGATAGAATATGAGGTTATTCATATTTAACTATGGTTGTCATGATGTATTTTTCTTTTCAGTTGGCCTACCATGTATGATAAAGACCAACACATACGCTCTTTAAACTGTCAGTCTATTATGGAATTATAACATGAGATCATTGAGAGTACTCTCATCATAATTCTCGGTCGTGTATTCGTAATAGAGTATCTAGTTAACCTGAGATCCTTGAATGTAAGAGAAATGTTGTTGGACTCTACTAAGAGGCTTCCAAGTCTTCCAAAACTAGAATATCTGTCTTCCGAGGATTTGGAGACTATATATCTACGGCCATCAATTTTGAAAACGAACAAGTTGAGATGCCTTTCTGCAAGCCGCATAGAATATAGCAAAGATTGGAATGGCTGGGAAACCAACAGTCGGGGAAGTGCTCACTCGACTCCACAATCCACTCAGAAAATAACAAGTCTTCCAATTTTAGGAACCTCAGCTTACGAAATTCACCATCTATGGTATACCATCTTTTTCCAACAACTGAATATTCAAGTAATTTGAGAACCTCAAGGTTTTCCAGCCTCCCAATTATTGACATCTTCTGTCAGCTTTTTTATATTTGAAGGGAATCTAAATTCCTCCAATTTAAATCTGTCCCAAGGAGAATCAAATTGTAAGGAGAGTGAGTGAAGTTGAGTAAGGAAGCATAGATCAAAATGTGGATAATCCTTCTCCATTTCTGGTGGCAGTTCATATCTGCATTTGAGTTTGCGAAGACGGGGTGAATATTTTAACAACTCTTCAGCCCTCAGCTCGTTGATAGTCATTCCTCGCGAAATCGGAGAAGTCACAACACTTGAGTTGATTGAGGTGAAGGTGGTTTGCCGAGCTTCAGTAGCAGAGTCTGCAGAAAGAATAAAAGAAGAACAAGTGGACATGGGAAATGAAGGCCTAAGAGTTGTCATCAATGCTTACAGGTTTGCCTTTAAATGAATTTCTTCTGTGCAATACTATGACATCCCTTATTCTGGATTTAATGGCTATAATAGAGAATCTGAGGCCATATAATATTCACCAATTTTTTGTTTTATATTATTTTATATTTACATTATTCAAATGAATTGTTTATGCTTTGTTTATTTTGTTCTGAGTGTTATCCAAAATTGTAGAAATGTAACATCTTTTTTCCCACTTTATCAAAATACTTTTTTTTTAATTTCTAAATTCTTTTTCCAACAATACCCTTAAAAATGTATTCCTTAATGAATTTTAAATAAATATCCTTCAAGCATATAATGATTTTTTTTTTTTAATTCTAATTAATGTTATGTTTTAAAATTCCCAATTTTATATATACACTCTTAACACGGTTTGTGACTCGGTCAAAATAAATGACTTAATTGTACATTTTTCATGACTCGTAAATATTCATAATTCGGTTGTATATGTTCATGACTCGATTGTAGCTTTTAAATTAAGTTGGGATATTTTCTTCACTTTGTAACATTAAACATTTTTTACTAAACATAGGACATTAAAAAAATTTGATTAATTATTTAAGGTACATAAAAAGATTTCCCTCTATGTTTTGTTACTAAATATTTTATGGAACTTGCATTTTTAAAATTTTTTATAAATTGATAGAGTAGAAGGTCCATATATAAATTCTGCCTGTTCTATTTTAGACTATTTAGTGCCTAGGCAAATGTTTTGACTATGAGATCGATTCTTTTCCTTTTCTGAATTCTTTTGCAGATTGTTTAAATAAGGCACCTCCAGCACCAGCAATGATAAAAAAAAAAAACCAAATAGAGTTGCCGCAATGACTTTTCATCCAACATTGCTGTAAAATGGACCGCATTTTGCTAAAATGCACTCTAGCTGATTGGTTGTTTGCCTATGCTCGCGTGGCAATGGAGTCAATTCCCACTGCTTTTACCAGCCGTCAAAGTCTTCAGGCTCAATTGACTTCCGCGCAGGAAGCACAGTGGTTCGGCATTGTGCTGAGGTCTCAGACTTGCTGGCTAAGGCTCAGAATGATCTGGCTTCGGCGAGGCAAGAAGCAGCTTGTTAAGGCTCACGCGGAACATGATCATTTTCGCGCAGTTACTCGTGGGTCCGTTAATGCTGCCTTGTCCGAAGAGCATGCTGTTGGGGTACCTTATTAATAGCTTCTGTTTTAAAAACAATCTGTTGGCTAACGATTTTACCATGGCTAACGATTTTACCTCTTTGCAGTCTTCTCTCTTGCCACCTCACGTAGAGCCTCATCTCCAAGGCATAGAATGATGGTGCTCTAAGCTTTCTCCTGAATCTCTGCTTCAGCTGCAGCAGCCGCTGCATCCACGGCTGCTCTGTCAGCTGCCAGCGATTCTTTCAGCTCCTTGTTGAATTAGAATAGCTCTCATCTTCATTTTCCGAAATCAGACTTTTCTATGAACTTTCGATGTCGAACTTCGCATTCACCATCTTGATCGTTCCTTTTCCCACGGAGCGGCGCCAATTGTTGAAATTGCAACTTAAACCACAATCAAGAAATTAAGAATTGAATCTAATTACGATTTGTATTTTGTGTGGAGTGTGATTGTGTGTTGTAAACTAAATGAAGAACACACAATTTACGTGGTTCGATTGTGAGATCTACGTCCACGATGACACGAGCTCTTATTAATCGTACAATTAGAGTTTGCACACCAACTACTTGATAAAATATCAGAACCTAACACACACTAACTGATGAACAAAGATGGAAGCCAAACTTATAGACTAATGTGATCAGCGGTTTTCATAGGCTCCCTCCAACTAGTATAACTCCCTACTATAACTGATTAACTGACCAATGGCAAGCATACACCTTGGAAGTATAATGCAGCTAAGAATCCTAGAGAGTAACCTTTCCTTAGCCAATAACATCTGTCCACATCACCTCATGCTTAACTAACACCAGTTTCAACCTCTAGCTTGTTTATTTATCTGTGCATCGGGTTTATGAGCTACCAAACTTAATCCAACCATCTGCACCCATTTATGAACTGTAGTAATGTCAATACAACAGCTCCACTCCATGCAACATGATCAAAGAAAGGTTTACATGCATCATAAATATAGACTCTCGAATAAAAAGAAAATTTTATTTTTTCTTAATTATGCTAATCCAAAAATAAACTCATTTTTTATTTCAGGAGTCTTCAGTTAAAAAGCTAGTTAACAATAAATCTTATTTAAAAGGGCTAAGTTTATAAAATTTTGTGTAAATCGTCTTCTGAAAAAAATGGGGGGTTTTACTTAATTACTAATACTTTATGGGCTTTTGAAAAAATAATAAAAGTTTTGAACTTTTTTGTAAAATAAAAAAATGGGGGGTTTTACTAAATTATTAATATTTTATGAACTTTTGAAAAATTAGCATTTATGTCTATAACGAAATCATTTCGTTATACCGACTTGTATGTCGTTATTCAAAATGCAAGTTATCCCGGGGTCGTCTCAGTCAAAATTTCTCACATTTACCTCATTGTATACCATTCGATTTATTTTCTAGTGAATAACCAATTTAACATTGTTTGACTCCATTCTCCATAACGAAACCATTCCGTTATAACGACTTGCACGCCGTTATTCGAAATTCGATCAGGCCTTTCATTCGCTTGGATCTCCACATACAATGTCAAAACATAATATTATGAAATCAAGACAAGTGTCTAATATTAGGTCCAAACGCAAAACTTAATTGTCATGTACGAAAATATGTGTGTTTATGCCCATAACGGAATCATTCTATTATACCCACTTGTATGTCGTTATTCAAAATTCGAGTTATCTCAGGGTCGTCTCAATCAAAATTTCTCACTTTTACCATCATTGTTTGCTATTTGATTGATTTCTCTTATGAATAGCAAATTTAGCATTGTCTGACCATATAACAGAATCATTCTGTTATAATGACTTGCACGTCGTTATTCGAAATTTGACCGATTTTAGGAGTGTTTCATTCGCTTGGATCTCCAAATACAATGTCAAAACATAATATTTGGATAAACTAACAAACAGATATTAATATTCAGTCACATATGAAGTATCTCATACATGTAAAAAAATAAGTATATAAAGTATAAAAGTTTAGATGCGAAGCAATATTACAAATATGAAGTATATCACTTAAATTTTCGAATGTCCTCGTAGCAATATTATGAAATCAAGGAAAATGTTTAATATGAGGTCCAAACGCACAATGTAATTGTCATGTACGAAAATATGCGTGATTATGCCCATAACGGAATCATTCCATTAAACCCACTTATATGTCGTTATTCAAAATTCGAGTTATCCCGGGGTTGTTTCAATCGAAATCTCTCACTTTTACCATCATTGTATACTCTTTTAATGATTTCTTTAGTGAATAGCAAATTTAGAATTGTCTGACCCCATAACGAAATTATTCCGTTATAACGACTTGCACGTTGTTATTCGAAATTCAAGCGATTTTAGGGGTCTTTCATTCGCTTGGATCTCCACATATAATATCAAAACATAATATTTAGATAAACTAACAAACGGATATTGATATTTAGTCACATATAAAGTATCTCATAAATGTTAAATAAAATAAGTGTATAAAGTATAAACGTTTGGATGAGGGAGCAATATTATAAAATCAAGGCAAGTGTTTAATATGAGGTCAAAACGCACAATTAAATTGTCATGTACGAAAATATGCATGTTTATACCCTTAACGAAATCATTCTGTTATGCCCACTTGTACGTCGTTATTAAAAATTCGAGTTATCAGGGGGTCGTCTCAATCAAAAATTTTCACTTTTACTATCATTGTATACTGATGAGTATGTAATTCACAAGTTTGGCACCATATTTTGTGCTAGTTTTAGAGAGTTTTGAGGTGGAAATAGGTGGAAAACCTATACATATTGTGAATTAGCATGAATCAGGTGTTAGTGGAGCTATTTAAGTGGTTTTCATAGCAAAAACGGAGTGGAAGTGCCAAGAATCGAAGAGACGAAGTCGAGACCACGCGAACAGCCAAGGAAAGAGTAGGGTTCGACCTGATGGAGGAGGGTTCGACCTCTTCTACAGGTCGAACCAGCATTGCAAAGTTTGCAGAAGGAAGGTTCGACCACGACACCAGGGGTTCGACCTGTTCAACTGGTCGAACCATGATCAAACCAATTCGCGAGAAGATGGGTTCAACCACGACATTGGGGTTCGACCTGACAGTTGGTCGAACCAGGAGTGGAAATTATCCAGTGGTGAGGTTCGACCTGGGGTTCGACCAAAGAGGGAGTGGTTCGACCTGTACAAGAGGTCGAACCAAGTGCCGAATGTGTCCAGTAGCAGGGTTCGACCTGTGGTTCGACCTGTGGCCAGTGGTTCGACTTGTTTGACGAGGTCGAACCAACGTGCGGGAACTTACCTTATCCGGATTTTCAAGGCCGAAATGCGTGGGATCACTTGAAAAGCCTATTCCAAGCCCTAGAGACGTGATTACAAGTATAAAAGGAGGCTCATGCAGTCAAGAAAGTGACGAACACTAAGAGAACGAAAAAGAAAGAAGAGAGGGATCGTCGTCAACAACACATTACAAGAGGAGAGTAGGAAAGCTGAGACAGAGGTTCAGCTGGAGTTTCAAGTAAGATTGGTCCAACTAACCATGGTTGTTCTTAGATCAATCATGGGCTAGAGCCACTTCAGTAGTTCTAGGGTTATGAAGGTTTCATGAGTTAATTTGTATTTCGTATGTATACTCCGTACAACACTACTTGTGGTTTATTTTATATAAGATTGCACATTTTTAATCCATACTCATAGTTGTTTTGTGCATCAATAATCGTTGTGTAGAGTCTGAATGCATGACATGATTATTGGTTGAGTGCGTTCACTAATGAGCAGGGTTTATTGTTATAATTCTAAGTGAAGGGATTCCGAGGTTTTATTAGAACCGTCTTATATGAATGTTTGTTAATTGAATTGAAGTAGGATTAAGGGTATAACTTTATAGTACCTAAAAAGGGAGATCAAATCGGGTTAGAGTACTAAGTGCACGGGAAATAATTGATTATGATAGTACCTAGAAAGGGAGGTAAAGTATACGTCTTACTCTGAGGATACTCACACGTGTCAAAAGCTTATCTATTTGTGTCTATAGAATAAATTTGTATGGTCTAGCGATGCATCCATAAACCACAAGGCAGAGTCGGACATCGACACACGAAAGTATGAATTAACGAATGAAACTGGATGGCTTGACGAACTACCTATTATCTTATTTGATCACAACTACTATTTCATTGTTCTTGTTATTTCTTTGCTATTTTTATTATTACTTAGCTTACAAACCTACAAGTCTAATTATCAACATAGTCATAATTGCTAGAAAATAACAAAAGTAATATTTATCCGTCCCGTGGATTCGATATTTAACTTGGTCACCTTCGAAACTACAATTGATATCCTTCATACTTGGGGATTAAAGTTGTGTGTTGAGAAAACGCCCATCAAGTTTTTGGCACCGTTGCCGGGGACGGCTTAAAATATCTTTTTGTTATTTTTAGTTTATTAAGGCTATCTTTCTTGTTTTGTTGTTTTAATTCTAGTTCTTTTTAGGTGCATGCTCACGAGATCAAAGAAAGGTGAACTTGAACCCTATAATCCTGAAATCGGAGCATCGTCAAGAAAGAAGAAGAAGAAGAAGAAGAAGAGCAAGACAAATACTATTGATCCAACTGAAGCTCTGAATTTTGGAGTTGAAGTTGACGAGCAAAATTCGCAGACGATTGAATCTATAACTGAAGTTAATTCGGGAGTAAGAACAGTCAACATGGCAGCGAATCCGGATAATCTAGCCATCCGAGAGGTTTTCAGAAAAAATGGGGCTGGGAATTTTGGGCTTCTAGGAGCGAGGGGAACTAATTCAGCTTTCGATCTTCATCCCGCTCTTATTAGCATGATAGAAAGGAACTCCTTTTCAGGAGGGTCTTTCGAGGATCCACAGCAGCATCTGAACAAGTTCTTGGGCTATGCAAGTACTCAAAAAGACGCAGGAGAACATGAAGATGCTAGGAAGATCCTTTTGTTCAAATTCTCGCTTACTGAAAAGGCGAGAGATTGGTACGACACTATCAACGCAGCTGAGTGCACCACTTGGGAGCAACTGAAGTTAAGGTTCTTGGAGAGGTACATGCCACCTTCAAAGGTGTTTAAGATGAAGCAAGACATTAACCAATTTGCTATGGGTGGAGGTGAAAATTTCATGAAGCATGGGATAGATTCAAGGACATGCTTAGGAAGTGTCCTCAACATGGGCTATCTAAAGCTCAATATATCAGTATATTCTACAATGGATTAGACTGTGATTCACGAGTGTTATTGAATACTTCTTCTAATGGAGCATTGCTTACAAAGTCATCCGTAGAGGCCAAAAAGTTATTTGAAGATATTTCGATGAATTCGAGGGATTGGCCAACTGATAGAGTTAGAGGTACTTATGTCCTTGGTAAGGTAGCTAAGGTTGAACAAGCAATGGTTAAAACAAGTAGAGAGGATGAGATCGTCTCTAGCTTGTCCAATATCAACAAGCTACTTGAATCTTAACAGAAGCAAATCAGCGAATTATTTCAGCATGTACCAATCATGCAGCAGGAGTTAAAGAATGAGGGACCAATCCAAGAGGAGTTGGAAGAGGCACACTATGCCATGGGTCAAAGTATTCAAGGGACTAGGTATCCAGATCAAGGAAACCGGAATTACCAAGGGAACTATCGAGGAAACTTTAATAATCGTGGTCCCCCTGGTGGTTATCAACAGCCTAGGAGGCCGGAGTTCTCATGGAGCAATCCGAATAATGCGATTCAACCTCCAATGGGTGTTGATCCGGGTGCTAAGGTGGAAGAAGGGAAACCGGGTCTTGAGGATACTGTGAACAGGTATATGGCCAAGAATGATGAAAGAGTTAACCGTCTTGAGGCCAAACTTGAAAAGAAAATAAATGCAAACCATGAGGTTATATCTAAATAGGTGAAGGACCTTACGTTGCTAATGGGGGAGATGGCAGGAAGTGTTAATAAGCTTACTCAAACTCTTGAGAAGGGGAAGTTCCCGTCTCAAAGTATTGAGAATCCAAGGTCCTGCAACGCCATCACATTAAGGTCGGGAACGCAGTACGAGGGACCTATGAGGCCGGAATCAAATTTAGACATGTCTAGGGCGAGGTTCGACCATGGTTCGACCAATATTGAAGGTCGAACCATACAGGGGAGGTCGAACCAACACACTGGACACGATCAGGAGAGATTGCAGCATCGGTTCGACCAAACTGCAGATGGTTCGACCTGTCCCACAGGTCGAACCATGGTCGAACCTGACAACTCAGAGCACTCTGTTTTTCCAGAACACCGGTTTGACCAAATCAATCTTGGTTCGACCTATCCAACAGGTCGAACCCAGGTCGAACCGCACCACTTGGAGCACTCTATTTTGTGCAGCAATGGTTCGACCACGACGGTCATGGTTCGACCTATCAAACAGGTCGAACCTTGGTCGAACCAGATGGCGAAAGGAGTACAGTAGGCCGGTTCGACCTAGGTACCCGTGGTTCGACCTGTTTCACAGGTCGAACCCAGGTCGAACCTCAAATTCAAAAAGAGAGCCTTTGTCCAGAAGGTAGGCTCGACCAGTACGTACATGGTTCGACCTGTTCCACAGGTCGAACCCTGGTCGAACCCCACCAAAAACTGCCTGTTGCCACTCCGAACACTCTCGATGATGTTGATGCTACTCCAGTGGTTCGGAATGAGCAAATTACAGACATAATAGCTGAGAAAAAGTGGAAGAGAGCCAAGCGATTGAGAGCCGAAAAGGAGAAAGCGGAGAAGGTTGATTGTGATGAATGGGGGATTCCCAAAACAAAGATACCTCCACCGTTTCCTTACAAGCTTGTGAAGAAGGGATTGGAAGAGAAGTTCAAGAAGTTTTCAGAGATAATGAACAAAATAAGCTTGAGCATTCCTTTCTCAGAGGCAATCATGGAGATGCCGTACTATGCCCGATTTCTTAAAGACATATTGTTGAAGAAGCGGAGCTTAACCGGAATTGAAATGGTGAATTTATATGAGAATTGCAGCTCAATCATCCAAAGGAAGCTGCCGCAAAAGATGAAGGATCCGGGGAGCTTCACTATTCTATGTGAGATTGGAAAGGGGCCGGCACGACGAGCGTTGTGCGATCTGGGGCAAGCATCAATTTGATGCCTTTATCCATCTTTCAAAGGCTTGGTTTGGGGGAGTTGACCCCTACAATAGTGGTTCTCCAATTGGCGGACAGGTTGATGACGTTTCCAAAAGGTATAATTGAAGACATCCTCATCAAAATGGAGAAGCTAGTCTTTCCGGTGGACTTTCTTGTGCTAGAGATGGAAGAAGACAATGATAATATCCCTTTAATCTTGGGGAGACCTTTCCTTGCTACTGCTGGAGCTATGATTGATGTTCAGAAAGGAGAGCTTAGATTGCGGATGGACAAAGAAGAAGTTCTTTTCAACTTAGACAAAGCAATGAAGATGCCCATGGAGTCGCAGTGTTATAGTATTGACGTGGTGGAGGAGATTGTGAAGGAGGATATGTCTCTGATCCTGTCAAATGATCCTCTTGAGACATGTTTGATGGAGTCTCTTACTTATCCCACTACGGAGCTTGACGGACTCTCCAACGAGGTATGTATTGAATTACTTAAAAACTTACTTGCTTTGGGTGATGACAGGTTTGAATCGGAAAGAACTAAGGTGGAAGAAGTCAAGTGGACTAGGAAGTACTTACCTTTGGATAACGAGAGCCCTCCGATGGAAGTGCGGAAAGAGGAGTTGAAACTTTTGCCGGAACACTTGAAGTACGCCTTTCTTGGCGACAATGAAAAATATCCGGTAATTGTATCTTCTTCTCTTGATGATGATCAACTTGAGGAGTTATTGAACATTCTTAGGAAGTATAAATCTGCGATTGGTTGGTCTCTTGAGGATTTGAAAGGAATTAGTCCTTCGTATTGTATGCATAGGATAAGATTGTTAGACGAGGCAAAGGCAAGTGTTCAGAATCAGCGGAGGGTTAATCCCGCGATTCAAGAGGTAATTAGGAAGTAAATCCTTACGTGGTTGGATGCTGGAATCATATATCCTATTAGTGATAGTCCCCATGTGAGTCCATTGCATGTAGTTGCTAAAAATGGGGGTATGACTGTAGTAAAAGCTGAGGATGGAGAAGCGATAGCCACAAGGATTCCTACGGGATGGCGTACATGTGTAGATTATAGGAAGTTGAATGAGAACACGTGTAAGGATCATTTTTCTCTTCCTTTCATGGATCAAATGTTAGATCGTCTTGCAGGGTATGAGTTTTATTGTTTCTTGGATGGATACTCGGGGTACAACCAAATTATGATTGCCCCCGAGGGTCAAGAAAAGACCACTTTTACTTGCCCCTACGGGACCTTTGCTTTTCGGAAAATGCCATTTGGGTTATGTAATGCGCCTGCTACTTTTCAGAGATGCATGATGCCAATATTCGATGGTTTGATAGAGAAGATCATGGAGGTGTTCATGGATGATTTTTCTATTTTTTGTTCCTCCTTTGATATTTGTTTGTCTAACCTAGCTACTGTTTTGAAGAGATGCCAAGTGAATAATCTTATCTTGAATTGGGAGAAGTGTCACTTCATGGTGAAGGATGGGATTGTTCTTGGGCATCATGTCTCAGCTAAAGGGTTGCAGGTAGATCGTGCTAAAGTGGTGGCGATTGAGAAGCTTCCACCACCGACCAATGAAAGAGGAGTGCGGTCCTTCCTTGGACACGCCAGTTTTTACAGGAGATTCATAAAAGACTTCTCAAAATACTCTAAGCCCTTATCTCGCTTACTTGAAAAGGATGTTCCTTTTGTGTTTGATGATGATTGTTTAACAGTTTTTCAAGTTTTTAAGGAGGCGCTTATTTCTGCACCTATCTTGATCACACCGGATTGGACTCAACCGTTTGTACTAATGTGTGATGCAAGTGATGTAGCACTTGGAGTGGTACTTGGACAGCTGAAGGAGAAGAAGTTTTGCGCTATTTACTACGCAAGTAAGACTTTCGATGCGGCATAAAAGAATTACACGGTGACTGAAAAGGAGTTCTTAGCGGTTTTGTACGCATTCGACAAGTTTCGTCAGTATTTGGCTGGCATGAAGACTATTGTGTACACGGATCATTTAGCGATTCGGTACTTGATGGAAAAGAAGGAGACGAAGCCTAGGATAATAAGGTGGATTCTTTTACTTCAAGAGTTTGACATGGAGATCCGGGATAAGAAAGGTTCTGATAATGTGTTGGCGGATCATCTTTCGAGGTTGGAGACTAGGGAACATTGTGATAATTCTTTCGAGTATATTGAGAAAATATTTCCGGATGAAAAGATCATGGCCGTGTTTGTTGAAGGTGCTGAGCGAGCATGTGTGGTTGCTACGCAGGGAGTTGATCCATGGTATGCGGATTATGTTAATTATATTGCTGTGGGAAAAATTCCGAGGGATCTCAACCGATATCAACTTGCTAAATTCAAAAGGGATGTTGAGACCTTCATATGGTATAATCCATTTGTGTACAAAATTTGCACGGATTCTATCATCCGTAGGTGTGTGCCCGAGATAGAGATGGAGAGTGTTCTCGAGTTTTGCCATGCACAACCTAACGGGGGGCATTTCGGCGCTCAAAAGACAGCAGCCAAGGTACTTCAGTCCGCTCTTTATTGGCCTACCTTGTTCAAGGATTGTGAGACCTATGTGGCATCTTGCGATAGGTGTCAACGCATGCGGAACATCAGTAGGAGAGACGAGATGCCGCTTCAGCCAAGCATAGTGGTCGAGATTTTTGATGTGTGGGGTATCGATTTTATGGGGCCTTTTTCCCCATCTAATGGATTTCTCTACATTCTACTTGCGGTGGATTATGTTTCTAAGTGGGTGAAAGCGATTCCTACTCGCTTGAATGATTCGAAAACTGTTATATCTTTCTTGAAGAAGCATATCTTTGCCCGTTTTGGAGTCCCTAGAGCACTTGTTAGTGATGGAGGTACGCATTTCGTAAATAAATTTCTTGAGAAGGTGCTTAAAGGGTATGGTGTTAAGCATAGGGTTACTACACCCTATCATCCTCAAGCGAATGGGCAAGCGGAGGTCTCTAACCGTCAAGTCAAACAGATTTTGGAGAAGGTGGTCGGAACCAATAGAAAAGATTGGGCTTTGAAGCTCGATGATGTCGTGTGGGGGTTCTAGACCGCGTACAAGACGGTGTTACACATGTCACCGTATCAGATTGTCTATGGGAAGCCGTGCCACTTACCTGTAGAGATTCAACACAAAGCGTTTTGGGCTTTGCGAAGCTTGAACTTGACTCTCAAGGATGTGAAGGAGTTGAGGATTACTCACATCAATCTTTTGGATGAGTTTCGGAGTCGTGCGTACAAGAATTCAGAGATCTATAAGGAAAGGATTAAGAGGTGGCATGATTCAAAGATCTCGTACAAGGAGTTCAAGCAAGGAGATGAGGTATTACTTTTTAACTCTCGTTTAAAGCTTTTTGCAGGCAAGTTGAAGTCTAAGTGGACGAGACCGTTCATGATTCATCGAGTCTTAGGAGGGGGGAGTTTTGAGCTTATTGACAAGGATGGAGACATTTTTGCGGCGAATGGACATCGCTTAAAGCATTACAAGTCGCCGGATGATGTTTGTGTCATTGATGTGCGTTTTCTTTGCACGCAAAATTAATCCCCAAGTATTAAGGATATCAATTGCAGCTTAAGCAAGCGACCAAGTGAATATCGAACCCAAAGGACGGCGTATTATCAATTTAATTATTATCTAAATTAATTAAGACAAGTGATAATAAAGTTTGAGGTATGGAATTATTAATCTACTAAGCAAGTAATTAAAGTAACAAATAATATAAAATATCACTCGAAGAATACGAAAGTGGATCAAGTAGGAGCATAGGTAGCTCTAGGGTAGTCCAGTTTTACTACTTAATTTCCCTTTCATGCGTTGATGTCCGACTCTGCCTTCTGGAATATGGACGCATCACTAAGCCATGCATATTTACTCTATAGACACAAGCAAACATGCGTATAACACGTGTGAATAACCTCGGAGCAAGAGATATAATTCCACCCCCCTTTCTAGGTACTATCAGTATCAATTATTTCCCCCTAGGATTGGTACTCTAACCCGATATGATCTCCCTTTATAGGTACTATAAAGTTATCCTCTTTATCCTACTTAATAATCCGAATTCAATTCAATTAATAAGTATTCATATATGATAGTTCTAATGAAGCTTCGGAGTCCCCTCACTTAGAATCATAACATGGAATCCTGTTCAGCGGTGAACGCACTCAATCTACAACCAAGATATATATTCAGACTCTATATACCAATTGAAGATGCACAAAACGACCGTGAATATGGATTAAGAAAGCACAATCATATATAAAATAAATCCACAAGTAGTGTTGTACGGAGTTTACACATAGAAGATCAATTAATTCATAAAACCATCAAAACTCCTAGATCTACCAAAAAGGCTCTAGCTCATGATGTTTCGAAGAACAATCATGGGTGTTGGATAGATCTTACCCGGATGTCCGGAAAATACAAGATAAATTAGGAAACGAATAAACCCTTGATATGGCGTCTTCATGCCCTTCTCCATCTTGAATCCTCCTCTTGGTTCTCCTCTTGATTCCACAAAAGAATCTTCAAAGTGATGGATGGATGGAGGAAAGGAAGTGGATGATGGATGGGGGGTGATCCCCCTTGTGGGGTGTTGTATGGTTGTGGCCTCTCTTCTCCTCTCTTGTATCGTGTTCTTCTATTATTGGACGTCTTTCTTGACTGCATGAGCCTCCTTTTATACTTGTAATTACGTCTCTAGGGCTTGGAATGGGCTTTTCAAGTGATCACACGCGTTTAGGCCTCGAAAATACGGATTTGGTAAGTTCCCGAAGCGTGGTTCGACCTCCCAAACAGGTCAAACAAACCCCTACAGGTCGAACCATTGGTCGAACCACCCTTCTGGACGCCCAGGTCGAATCGAAATGTCGTGGTCGAATCGGTTATATTTCCGTCGGGTTCGACCTCGGTTCGACCTCAAGCAGGTCGAACCGATTTGCGCAGTCTCTCCGTTTCGCGTATAACTTTCACATCCGACCTCCGAATTGAGTGATTTTTGTGGTCACGCGATCCTCTCTTCCTTGGTTTTCTATCAATATAAAGAAATCACAAAAACTCCAAGAATTGAATATGTAACAGGCCATGGAAAGTAGCACTACAATTCTGTTAGGCACAGCTCGCGCGGCGTCACCACTTTGCTCATAACTTCCTCGTTCGGACTCCGAATGGGATGTTCTTTAAGCCAAAACGACCCTCTCTTCAGTGGCTTTCCAACCATATATCACACCAATAGTTCAGAGCTCCACATCAATACAGAATAATTACACAAGTTCGACGTGCGTTTATCAGCATTCTTGCACAAATTGCACCTTTTCTCAAACTTGGCTCTTTTGATCCTTTTTCCACCTAAAACATAATAAAACACCTCAAGTGCACATAATTCTCACATATATCGAATATAAGACATTTGTGCTCATATAAGACTACAATATCAATCAAAAAGGTGTTAAATTGGATATTAAAACACGCTTATTTTCACTCCCATCAAACCCCCAAACTTGCCCGTTGCTCGTCCCGAGGCAACAAAATAAAAATAAAGTGTGAGAGAAAGTAAGAAAATTAGCGGGGAAACAAGGACTATGATCAATACCCCATTCAAAATACAATTGTCATCAACTTAGGTCATGCAACTCTTATCACGTGTAATAATCAATTCATAGCATACAAGTTAAGACAATCACCACCAATTCAAATGCTCCATTGACATGTTCTCACGGGAAGTATATATCACTCTCACTCAAGTGTAAAAGATGTACACTTATGGGCTAAGGTGTTTACGCTCAGATTCAATTCAAGTGCATGTGTAACCATAAGCTTGCCAAAAGTCTCAAACTCTCCACCACTAAAAGTATGATTCGACAATGGGATCAAAAAGGACTTTTCTTTTGGATGTAATGTTGGCTCTTTGGTTAAGGTAGGAAATATATGGATAATGTGACTCAAATAGTGGAGAACTAAAGCTGATTGATCACTTCAACTTTCATCCTCTCTTTCTTTTCAATGCAGACGATTTTCATTCCTTCTTCACCTTCAAGCACAATTATTTTTCTTTTCTCAAGCTCATCCGTTTTTTCCTTCTCTTTTTCTGCTTTTTCTCTTGAGGTACCAGTTTCGGGCACTACCTCACGCATCCTCCATAGGGTACTAGATTTAAGCACTACCTAGGGTATTTGATTCAATGGAGTACTAGATTTAAGCACTACTTCATGCTTCTCCTTAGATGCATTATCAAAATCCATCACTAATTCAATACCAATTTCATTCCTTCCCAAGCTGTTCGTTATCAAGCTCTATCAACACACTTTGAAAAGCCATTAATTCTCCACGAATAAGACAATCAAGGCTCAAAAAATTCAGATGCTCAAAGTGGTTATTTCACGTAGGCTGCCAAAGAATGAGGTTTTTAGGCTCAACGGGGCTAACTACGGATAAACAATCATATGGTATAGGGAATTATTTGGCTAAGTGACTTATTCAAAGGTGGCCTAAAATCATCTCCCATTATCTATCACACATGTAGTTTCAAGTAAGACAAGAGGCAAGTTCTAGAATACACACACAAGAACGATACTCACCAGAAAGAAATATCATGTGATTATGTACATGATCAACGAGGCTCAAAATCTCACATGGGTTTTAACAAGTAACAGAGCACCTTTCATGGTAAGCAATATCCCACAAGTACAAATAGAACTTCATATCACAATATAACTCAAATACACTTCCTTCATCAATTTCAAAGGCATATGAATTTCAAAGACAATTTTAAACATATAAGCTCACATGGATCACCACCTTAAACTTAATCCTTCCATTCCATGAATTAAAAGCACATATAAAAATTAGAATAAGGGAACGAGGGCACCTGATTTTTCTTCAATGAATGCTCGAGCTCCTCAGCGTAGAACTCATCTTGCCACCTAGTTACCTTTTTCTATCATCAAAGCTCAAACAAACTCATCATCACAAGATTCATCAATAATAAAATAGGAGAACTATAAGAAAGAATTAATTGACTATGTAATCAACTCCACACACTAGAAACACCACTGAACACTAGGTAAATTGCAAAAAACGACACATCAAAACCGATTAAAGTTTCAACATACCGCAAAAAATCAACTCCCCTAGCAAACATTACAAAGAAAAGATTATACTCCCGGTGCTTCAATGAGGTAAGTACATCACACCCCCCCCAAACTTAGTAAAAACGTAAGTCGAAACTAAGTTTGAAAAGAGATGTAATTGCCGATTAGTAAGCACCTTAAATATAAAAATTTCTTACGCACACAAAAGAAATAATAAAGCACTAAAACGAAAGGGCAAGCCCCCAATAGGCGCTCATATTTAACGTCGGAGAGTCACGACGGATTACCACTTTGAACTACTGGATCACAGAACGGTCTTGTCGCATCCCCACCTTCAAGTACTTTCTTTCCCTCTTCTTGTCTACACTCAATACCTCACCTTTCTTGGTCACAAAAATATGATCATTGAAATTTCCTTTCTCCCATGGCTGTCTAGACTCCTCCTTGTCAACCTTCCACTTAAATTCAGAATCACCTGTCTTAGAAAAATCAAGATTAAACAAGTTAGAAACCACATCAATGCTCTTGCACGATTGAGTCTCCATGGGCATCTTCATTGCATGATCAAGAGAGAAAACCACATCTTCATTATCCATTCGCAGTCTAAGCTTCTCCGCTCTAAACTTCTTTGCTCTTTCCCACTTCTTTTCCATTGTAAGCTCAGTATTCTGTCCTTGGGATGGCATGGGAGTAGCATCAACATCATAGGGAACATTTGGCGTGGAAAACGGTGCAGAACGAATAGGTTTGACCTCAGTTCGACCACTGGTGCTGGTCGAACTAGGTGTGTAATGGTCGAACCAATCGTCTGGAAGACTGCTTTCTTTCTGTAATTGGGGTTCGACGTAGGTTCGACCTGGGTGATTGGTCGAACCATCAATGCTTTGGTCGAACCAGCCTACTGTACTATTTCTGCCCTTCGGTTCGACCAGGGTTCGACCAGATGGACTGGTCAAACCATGTCCGTCGTGGTCGAATCGTTGCTGCGACAAAACAGAGCACTCCGGATGAAGAGGTTTGACCATGGTTCGACCTGCAGAACAGGTCGAACCCTCTGGGTTTTGGTCGAACCGGTGTTCTGGAAAAATAGAGTGCTCCGCATGGTGAGGTTCGACCATGGTTCGACCTGAATGCCAGGTCGAACCTTCTGGATGTTGGTCGAACCGAGGATTAGCTATGTCCAAATTTGATCTCGGCCTCGTCGTTCCCTCGTACTGCGTTCTAGACCTTAACGGGATGGCTTTATCTTCCAATTTTTGTGCCAATTGATTCACGTTCGTGGTCATCTGCCCCATCATCAAGGTAAGCTCCTTCAACTGCTTAGACAAATCTGCACGATCAACATTCATGGTATCCTCAAGATGATCAATCCTTGCATCATTCTTAGCTATGTATCGATGAAAGGTATCTTCAACACTCTTCACTTCTTGTTGCTTCATATTAGGCCCCCTTTGTGTCAACTCTGTGATCTGCCTCTGCTGGAACTCTAGTAGCTTGTTGATGTTAGCTAGACTAGAGACGATCTTATCATCCCTATTCGGCTTCTCCACTTGATGTTCAACTTGCGCCACCTTACCAAGTACATATGATCCTCTATCTCTCTCTACTGGCCAGTGACGTGTATTCATAGAGATGTCTTCAAATAACTTTTCCGCTTCAAGTGCTGTTTTAGATAACAGCGCTCCTCCTGATGAAGCATCAATAAAAATACGCGACTCACAATCCAATCCATAATAGAAGATACTTATGTAGTCAGCCTTAGACATTCCATGCTGTGGGCACCTCCTGAGCATGTCTTTAAACCTATCCCACGCCTCATAAAATTTTTCACCCTGATTCATAACAAATCGAGTGATCTCTTGCTTCATTCTTAAGATCCTTGAGGGTGGCATGTATCTCTCCAAGAACTTCTGCTGCAGTTGGTCCCATGTAGTGCAATCTGTAGCATCAAGAGTCTCATACCAAGCTTCCGCCTTATCAATCAAAGAGAACTTGAATAAGGCGATCCGCCTAGCATTATCATTAGCTCCACTGCCCTTTTGAGTGTTTGCATAACCAAGAAATCTTCGGAGATGCTGATATGGATCTTCAAAACAATCTCCAGAAAAGGGATTCTTCTCTACCATGTTAATAAGAGTGGGATGTATCTCAAAATCATCATCTTCCCCCCTTGCTCTTATCAACCCCATGTTGACATTCCCAAAGTTCGTGAAAATTTCACGAATGGAAACATTATCCGGATTCTGCCTTGCTCCGGCCATGTTTAGCTCAATGTGTTATTCGTTCCTTTCCTTCCCCTTCTTTTTCAAGCACACAAGTAACTCGGAAAAATTCAAGGTTAGATAGAAATAAATAATCACAAATAAAAGAAAAAAAAATATCTTAATCAAACTAGAAATAATAAAATCAATAATAACAGCCGTCCCCGGCAACGGCTCCAAGAACTTGATGCGCGTTTTCTTTGCACGCAAAATTAATCCCCAAGTATTAAGGATATCAATTGCAGCTTAAGCAAGCGACCAAGTGAATATCGAACCCAAAGGACGGCGTATTATCAATTTAATTATTATCTAAATTAATTAAGACAAGTTGGCAATTTAGTTTGAGGTTTAGGATGATTAAACTAATAAACAAGTAATTAAAATAACAAATAAAATAAACATCACTTGAAGAATACGAAAGTGGATCAAGTAGGAGAATAGGTAGCTCTAGGATAATCCAGTTTCACTACTTAACTTCTCTTCCATGTGTCAATGTCCGACTCTGCCTTGTGGAATATGGACGCATCACTAAACCATGCATATCTACTCTATAGACACAAGTAAACATGCGTGTAACACGTGTGAATAACCTCGGAGCAAGAGACGTAATTTTACCCCCTTTCTAGGTACTATCAGTATCAATTATTTCCCCCTAGGATTGGTACTCTAACCCGATATGATCTCCCTTTATAGGTACTATAAAGTTATCCTCTTTATCCTACTTAATAATCCGAATTCAATTCAATTAATAAGTATTCATATATGATAGTTCTAATGAAGCTTCGGAGTCCCCTCACTTAGAATCATAACATGGAATCCTGTTCAGCGGTGAACGCACTCAATCTACAACCAAGATATATATTCAGACTCTATATACCAATTGAAGATGCACAAAACGACCGTGAATATGGATTAAGAAAGCACAATCATATATAAAATAAATCCACAAGTAGTGTTGTACGGAGTTTACACATAGAAGATCAATTAATTCATAAAACCATCAAAACTCCTAGATCTACCAAAAAGGCTCTAGCTCATGATGTTTCGAAGAACAATCATGGGTGTTGGATAGATCTTACCCGGATGTCCGGAAAATACAAGATAAATTAGGAAACGAATAAACCCTTGATATGGCGTCTTCATGCCCTTCTCCATCTTGAATCCTCCTCTTGGTTCTCCTCTTGATTCCACAAAAGAATCTTCAAAGTGATGGATGGATGGAGGAAAGGAAGTGGATGATGGATGGGGGGTGATCCCCCCTTGTGGGGTGTTGTATGGTTGTGGCCTCTCTTCTCCTCTCTTGTATTGTGTTCTTCTATTATTGGACATCTTTCTTGACTGCATGAGCCTCCTTTTATACTTGTAATCATGTCTCTAGGGCTTGGAATGGGCTTTTCAAGTGATCACACGCGTTTAGGCCTCGAAAATACGGATTTGGTAAGTTCCCGAAGCGTGGTTCGACCTCCCAAACAGGTCAAACAAACCCCTACAGGTCGAACCATTGGTCGAAACACCCTTCTGGACGCCCAGGTAGTTGATTCGACCAGATGCCAGGTCGAATCGAAATGTCGTGGTCGAATCGGTTATATTTCCGTCGGGTTCGACCTCGGTTCGACCTCAAGCAGGTCGAACCGATTTGCGCAGTCTCTCCATTTCGCGTATAACTTTCACATCCGACCTCCGAATTGAGTGATTTTTACGCTCACGCGATCCTCTCTTCCTTGGCTTTCTATCCATATAAATAAATCACAAAAACTCCAAGAATTGAATATGTAAAAGGCCATGGAAAGTAGCACTGCAATTCTGTTCGGCACAGCTCGCGCGGCGTCACCACTTTGCTCATAACTTCCTCGTTCGGACTCCGAATGGGATGTTCTTTACGCCAAAACGACCCTCTTTTCAGTGGCTTTCCAACCATATATCACACCAATAGTTCAGAGCTCCACATCAATACAGAATAATTACACAAGTTCGACGTGCGTTTATTAGCATTCTTGCACAAATTGCACCTTTTCTCAAACTTGGCTCTTTTGATCCTTTTTCCACCTAAAACACAATAAAACACCTCAAGTGCACATAATTCTCACATATATCGAATATAAGACATTTGTGCTCATATAAGACTACAATATCAATCAAAAAGGTGTTAAATTGGATATTAAAACACGCTTATTTTCACTCTCATCAGTCATCTTTGTGGATACCTTGATATGATTTGGTACCATCGTGACTCTCCGACGTTAAACATGAGCGCCTGTTGGGGGCTTTCCCTCCTATTTTATTGTTTTATTTCTTTCGTGTGAGTAAGAAATTTTTATATTTGAAGTGCTTACTTAACGGCAATTACATCTCTTTGCAAACTTAGTTTCACCTATGGTTTCTACTAAGTTTGGGGGGGTGTGATGTACTTACCTCAATAAGCATTGATAGTATAATCTTTTCTTTGTGATGTTTGTTAGGGGAGTTGGTTTTTGCTCCATATTTAAAATTTTAATCGGTTTTGATGTGACGATTTTTTACAACTTGCCTAATATTTAGTGGGTTTTGGTTGTGTTTTCTTTTACGGAGTTACTCATGAATGATATTTTATGGAATAATTTTTGATGAAGTTGTGCTCTAGTTGGTACCTAATGATTCGTATTGAAGTTTGAAGTGTGTAGGGATTGAAGAACACTCAGTTTGGAAGCTTAAAAGGGTGGTTCGACCAAAGCCAGGGTAGGTTCGACCAGTGCCAGGATGTCAAACCGAGCAGAGAAAGTCGAACCGACGCAGAAAATCATCCAGTGAGGTGGTTCGACCTGATCATTGTTGGTTCGACCTGTCTAACAGGTCGAACCAAGGTCGAACCCGGTGACTTAAAATTTACAGTATGGTGGTTCGACCTGAGCCGTCATGGTTCGACCTGTTCAGAAGGTCGAACCTGAGATCGAACCAGTCTGTTCAGAGCACTCTGTTTTTCAGGAGATAGGTTCGACCAAAACAAAGGTGGTTCGACCTGTTGAGTAGATCGAACCCAGGTCGAACCACGAGGAGCAGTTGTCCAGAAGGTAGGTTCAACCTCGTCACAAGATTGGTTCGACCTGTTCAGAAGGCCGAACCTAGGTCGAACCAAAAGGTAAGTTTGTCCAGAAGGTAGGTTCGACCTCGTCGCTCGAGGTTCGACCTGTTCCGCAGGTCGAACCCGAGGTCGAACCCAGTCAGGTACGCATTTTAAGTTGGATTTTTAGAAGGGTTCGATCATTCTTTTTGTTCACCAAACCTCGAACCCTCCCCGAACCTTAACACCTTTGCACAAATTCGTCAATTACACTTGATTTTGCACCGATTACACAACATTACACTCTTAATTCTTGAATTGGGCGCGGATTTGGGCGATTTTCGTCGCGAATTAGGGCTTCAGTCGCGCATTTTGAGTGTTGTGTTCCAATTTTCGATAGTTAACCATGGGCAAGACTAAAGGTATGTTTTTTTTAACTCAATTACCTTAGGATTGAAGTTTATTGCAAGAAATGTGTTGTGGGTAGTTGATTGATGTTGATTATGGTTGAAATTCATGGTGATATTGGATATTGTTGAGTTGATTCATATGAATTCATGTTTATTGGTTTGAGATTGCTTGATTATGGATAGAACTTGAGTTTTATGTGGATTGATCAAGGATATGATGCATCTAGATGAATGAGCATGTTAGTTAGGTTTGAATTGTTGATAATTGGAGTTGTTCATGAAGTTCAATTGTTGAAATTCTTATTGAATAGCTTGAATTGGTTGATGCATGCTTGTTGTTTATGATTTGAAGATTAAAGGTAGTGTGATTGAAGATGTTTTGAGCATGTTAATTAAGCAAGTGATGTTGAGATGATAGTTGGGTTGATTAAGCATGGATGCTTGAAGTCTTGAGTAGAGTATAGGATATGCTAGTCATATACTTGTGTTCTTGTCTTGTTGGTTGTATTGAAGTAGTTGTTTTCAGGAAAGGGACAAGGATCAAGTAAAGGGAAAGGTAAGGCGGATGAAGCAAGATCGAATAAGAGGAATGACAGGCCTTCGAATGTGGACACAGTGACAAGGAAGCTGAGACTACAAGATCGTTTACCCGAGAACTTCAAAATACAAATGCAAAACTGGGATGAGATTAAAGAAAAGTGGGAAGAAGTCTCAGACAAGATAGCTCGTACTCGATACCAAGATGATGAGGCAATGAGGATAATGAGAATCGGGAATGACATTTTCTGGATCTTCGATCAAGTGGGTATCCGGAGGTTTATGGAGTTAAAGAGGCCGACGTATTTCCATGTTACAGCGGAAGTGATCTGCTCCTTCGAGATGGTGAAGGACCCACTTGGGTACCCGTATCAGTGTATGTTTCAGCTTGATGGAGTGAGTAGGAGATGAACGTCTGAGGATTTTAATGAGCTATTTGAGACGCCTTTGGGGATCTCTCATTTGGAGAATGGTGCGTTCAACACTAATAGGTTTTGGAGAG